>CP139509.1:512306637-513016307 GCA_021014915.2 Artemisia tridentata subsp. tridentata | reverse complement strand
TGATAGAAAAAATCAGTTAACAAAAAGGGATATATGTATCTCAAACGATTTCTTGTCCTTATCTATTATAATTTATGGTAAGTGATAATGGTTGTGATTTGCATGTCGTGTAAGATTGAAAGGAATGGTAAGCAAAACGTGTAAAGAGTTATAAGACATGAGAACAAATCGTTTATATGTCTAGAATTCGAATTAGAAAAGTCTCATTATTAGTTATTATGTAAACTTAGGTTATATGTTATATTAATTCAATTTTTCACATAACATAAGGTCTTAAATACTTATTAATGTTCATAGTACTCAGGGTAAAAATTCAAATTATCTAGGAATTTAGGAAAACGGATTTTAGGATATTACGGTTTAACTCCCATACCGTGTGGTGTGTTAAGGTTTAAAGGTTTTTTTAGTTGAGTTATGATAAAAGTACGGCCCAAAATGTTGAGTGATGATAAGGGGTGTTTTTCTTTTTTTAGTTAGAGTGGGAGGTACGGTTGGCTGGTGGGTGGCGCCATGGCCACCAGCCCAAAACCACCAATGGCACACGGTTACTAGGGTGGCGTCATGGCTGCCGCGCCATGGTGGCAAGCCCACGCCGTGGATTTTCCTTTTTTTTTTGTGGGTTTGTTTGTTGTGTTTGTGTTTGTATTTGTATTTGTATTTTATTTTATTTTATTTATTTATTTATTTTATTTATTTTTTTTGCAGGTGGCAGGCGGGAAGGAAAAAGGGAAGAAGAAGATAAGTATATATATATATATATATTTTTTTCTTCTTTTTTTGGTGCCTTTTGTTTTGAGTATTTACATTTTAAGTCCATTTGACTTTTTTTACATCGCTAGTCCTTAATATGTTTGCAATGTTAATCCCTGAGTTATTTTTTCTTTTCATTTTTTACTAGTTAATCTAATTTGTTTTAATTTTAATTTTATATATCTCTAAATTATGTAAAAAAAAAAAAAAAAAAAAAATTGACGACGGCATCACATTTTCTTTTGCCAACGGTAACGGCCAGAATGTGGTGCCATGTGATTTCTGGTGCCATAGAGACTTTTGCTGACATGGCATCACTTTTTTGGCCATGGCTTCAAGCTCATAACACATGGCACGAGGGTACCCAGCACTCTTAAATGTGAAAATGTTAAAGCTGATGTAGCGCTGACGTGTCAGTGGATGAAAGTTTCACCTTGTGTTAAGATACCTTATGCTCTTAGGGCATTGGTTAGACAATCCCTTACTCAAATACCATCAAAAAATCTTATATTCTTACGCTTTTTATACTAAAACATTTTTCAAAAAAGTCAAAAGTGAGAGATGACATTGACAGGTTAGAAGATGTTCAAAAGTTAAAATCGAAGTCTACCTTTTTATAGGTGCGTCATTAGGTAATAACACTTGGCAATAAAAAAAAAGTATAAACCTCATCATACCTTTGGGGTAATGTGTGCTCGGATTCAATTGTGGGGTCAACTCGGAGAACTTGTACAAATCGTCTCCAGGCCGAGCCGCTATATGGGGGGCCGTACATAAATCAGTTTAGTTTTGCACTTTACCGCAACATGCCAATTGTTGCATTACACTACATGTTCTTGACATTATGCAAAATCTATAAGGATATCCAACTCCTATTGCATCGTCACTAAATAACCATACTTGAGTTTGGCATCAAATAGCAGTAGCTTGATAAGAAAAGAAAAACCATGCGTAAAAAGAAGATGCATAACATTTGATTGCGTCAACACAAAATCTCGTGTCTCTGGACAACCTTTTATATGGGGTTAATTTGAGAAACTTGTTTCAAGTACTTGATCCCACATGGGTAAAGATGAGAAGTTTTTCTTATTTATAAAGTGTGGTAAATGAGTGTAAACAAGTTGAAGGTTGGTATATGTTGTCGGGTGTATTACTGGATGTTGTTTTAGTAATTAAAAACAACTTATATCTCTCAACTTATATAAAATTTGAACTTTTTGTAATTTTTACTAAAACAAAATTCGAACTTTTGTAATTTTTACTAGAGTAAATTGCAAAAATGGTCCCTGTGGTTTGCTCAGATTGCATGTTTAGTCCCTGGTCTTTTAAAATTGCAGGTGGCCTCCCTGTGGAGAGTTTTTAGTTCCGTGTTACACCCCGTGCCCGCTTTGACCAAAACTTAAAACTTTACGCGAAAACGCTTTACCTTTACTTTTGACCATTTACAAAAATCCTTGAACATAACCAAGATGACCAATTCTGAACTTATAACCAAGATGACCATTCTGGATTTATAACCAAGATGAAGAAACTGGATCATAACCAAGATGAGCAAACTGGATCCACACTTAGGTCCATATCTTGGAACCTAAAAGTAGATCCTAGACTTAAAGCTTGATCCACACCAAGGACCACCAATTAGAACCTAAAAGTAGATCCTAGGAGGATCCACACTAAGGTTCAGAACTTTGGGACCTAAAAGTAGATCCTGGAAGATCTACACTAAGGTCCAGCACTTTGGGACCTAAAAGTGGATCCCAAACTGACGGGTTATGCATAAACCTCTTTTGACCCATTTTCACAACAAACCACTTATACCACTTCCGTTTTACACCAAACTATACCAAAAGCATTAAATTAACATAACAAACATATCCCAAGGGTACTTGACCCGTTTACATTCCAAAATGGGTATGTTCATACATAAACCAAACGCCCCTGTAGGCTTTACTCAAAAACACATAAAACATGCTTAGACCCATCAAATGACTATCAAATCGTTACTCATCACTTGACATACAATTTGACACTTATTTACCCGTTACAAGACATCACTTGACTCACGGGGGTACAAACTTACACATGAGCTCTGTATCTACCTAAGCTCTACATTCTTACCAATCTACCCACATTGCATAACCATGCCTTAACCCATATATCCTTACATCCAAGCCATCCATACAAAACGCCAACCTACAAAACGGTTAAACATCTAAACCGTAAGCACAACGGCTTAGTAAGTAAAACGATCATAACATATAATCATACTTCAATCCACATGATGCATCATATACATAAAATACTTACTTCATGGCTCACTACTCAAATCTCAACTAGCACATAACATCAACATATCCATAGCATCATCTCATCACATAAGCCATAAACATGGCATCACAATAACATATCCAAGCTCATCTTCTCATCATAAACATACATAACACATAATGATAGAAATCCATATAACTTATGCTATCATCATTTTACTTACCTCAATCCAAGCTACAACACATCCATAACATCATCATCATCATAATGATCCATCAACATCATCATCCTTCATAATAACCAAAACCTAACAACATAACATAAAATACATAACAAGGGTTATCAAAACCCATCAAATACACTTATCTTCCAAATCATATCATCATATGATCATATCTTGATCATATGATGAAAACCCACTTAGCTATAACTTAATTAACATCAAGAATGGGGAGACTTACTTGAGGAAGATCATTGCTAGGGTTTATCTTATGATATGAACTCATTCACTAATCAACCCTTCATCATCAAGCTATTATTCCCTCCCTTTTCTCCCTTCCAAAACCGGACCATACAAGACCCAAGAAATATGTGGAGAAATCTAGATTCTCCTGGATTTATTTAGCTAAAGCACAAGTTTGGACTTAAGGCAAGAATGGCCCCTCAAGTCCCATTCTCCTTACTTTGGCCACACTTAACTTTATAACATATTTAATACTTGGCAACCTAGGCCCCTTTAGTTATGCATCATATTATATAACTATATTAGTCATACTTTGACTATTAATTGGCTATCAGGTTTGACCATTACGCAACTTTCGTTGACTGACCAATCACATAAGGTCTTTATCCACTTTCATCTAGGGTGGGGTCCCAACACCCGGGAAACGGGTCTAACAATTCTACCCCCCTTATTTAGATTTCGTCCCCGAAATCTCTCATCTATTTCTATCCAAAACTAAATCACAACATAAACATGCATCTTATTCTCATGCTCTCTAAGCCATAACCTTGCAACAATCTACATGATCGTGCAAATTCCAAACTTGCTATACATAAACATAACTTGCAATCTACTCTAACTACTCTTCTTATCACAATCTTATCTAAAATTTCCCACAATGACTACTTGTCATGTGGAAAATTTTACTATTTTGACTTTATATAAGTCAAACTTCATCACTATAAACACGTCATACGCCGATGCAACAAACATGACATAACATCTTATACCGGCCAATTTCACATTTTACATAATGCCAACACAAAACTACATCAACAACCGGCAACTTATTCATAATTATACAAAGTACCATACAAACGGCACCTTTCAAAATCTACCATACGCATCACTTAAGCAATCTTTCTTATGAAATTTCGGGAATGCTCACCAATTAACTTATCAATTTAATGCATAACTCATTCTAGACATGGTTTTACACATGACCTTAACACTGCTATCAGTTTAATTCATATTTATCTTTTCTTATGACGTCTAACATGTTTTAGTTTTCACCTTCTCATATCACTATCCGTACTTATGTCATATCGGCTACACATAAGTCCACTCATTTATAACTCTTTATTTACATAAAAAGGCGTCCCAATCTATGTAAACAAGGAATTATAAACTTATGGTTCGGCGATTTACAATTTCTTCACTTAAATGAAAAGGCGTCCCAATCCATTTAAATCAAGAAACCATAAACCGTCCTACTTATACGCTTCCGACATCACACTCGTACTTGTTTTACTTTCCATCTTTACTAGCCTTGGATCCAATCTCGCTAACTTTCATCCATGCCATAAAGGCAAGCTAGGCCATCTCAAAGGATGCCAAACACATGCCATGAAGGCAAGCTAAACAACCATGCCCTGAAGGCAAGCTAACATCCATGCCCTAAGGCAAGCTGGGCTATCCCGAAGGATACCATAACATCCATGCCATAAAGGCAAGCTGGGCTATCCCGAAGGATACCATACTATATCACATGGCCATCCCGAAGGATACCATCTTTAACATTCATCCCGAAGGATCTTTAACACATGCCAAGGATGTAGGCAAACCATGCCGGTGAAGGCAAGCTAACAATCATGCCATAAGAGGCAAGCTAGGCCATCCCAAAGGATGCCAAAACTAGAGCATTGGATCCAAGCTATATATGTCTTATCATCTTTACTCACTTTATCTTTCATGAGCTTCTATAATTAGGCACACTATCATTTTCTCTATTCTCATTGCCTTAAGCAATCTCAATATTCACTAACACGCTTACTATCATCTTGACAAGTTTCTGTATAACACTTGCCCATTTATTAAATTTGCATTCTCACAATGCAACTTATCTTTCATTCGTCAACCCCAAGTTGACTCACACACTCGCTATGTGCCATCTTTATTTTAGACAAGTTCTATATGTTTCTTGTTCATTACAATTTACACATCTTTTACGTGTTCTTACAACACACTTTACTATTACCCGTCAACCCTGGGTTGACCATATTCACAACTCATACTATCACTTCATTTAGTCTATTCAATATTTTACGCATATAAACCTTACATTGGTTTATCCTTAAACACTATCACAAATCTCATCAAATACATTTCAATATATAGATTAGCATGATTATATTCATGTTTTACAACTCTTTCTAGCACACTTCAAGTCACTTATGACTTCTAGCGCGATCTATATCTCATTCATCACTTCTACTCATTTATTACTAACACAATTTAGTTTTCATGTTTTATATACACATGACTTCATCATGCTTTAACTATACACTTTAACTTTCTCATTTTAGTTACTCATGTAAGAAATTATGCCTTCAAGCATCTATCGTTATTATATCAATCATGCCTCTCAAGACCTCAACTACAAACGTACTTCGCTATTCACTTCTTGCTTATCTCAATCTTTTTAAGCATTTATGATTTTCAAATAATTATCATGCTTCTTAAATTATTTCACATATTAATGTATTCTCTCAACTTCCTTTCGACAATAAGTCATCACATACTATGCATTCCAATGCATCTATCTCAACTCATACACTTCTATGCCATCGTGCTCTCAAGCACATCACATAAAACTTAGACATGTCATAAACTACTCCATATACTTAACATCACATAAACAACAACATAATAACACTTAACACTTATCCAACAAGTGTTAAAACATTCACAATCAAAATCAAAACATAAAGTCTATGGCATTATATATTACATCACATAATCAATCTATGTCTAAGCCTCAACATTCTAACTAACCGCAAGCAATAGCCCATCTTATAATTAAGGCATCATAAACCTTAGTTCACTTACTAACCCGTCTCTAATACCACTTAGCATTGCTACTCGCAATCCATCACTATAGTTCTATCATACCTCACATAATCACAATATAATCACCGGAACCAACCGAGGTGCACGGCTAACTAATCATATAAACATCTCAAGTCCTCCACGGACTTTCATCACAAAAATCACAATACCAACATCGGCACCAACCGAGGTGCTCGGCCAACCAATTTCTAAGCATCCCAAGTCCCCATGGACTTGTATCTCATACACATCAATACTATTACTAACGTACATCATCTATCATCAATAAGCTCAACTAGCATAAAACATAATCCATCTAACACTTAGCAATTAATTTCCGCGCAACTAACACTTACGTCTAACGCTTCTACGAGTGGTTTAAGACTAGGCAACCTATAGTGGAGACCTAATTCACTTAAACCGATGCTCTGATACCAAGTTGTTACACCCCGTGCCCGCTTTGACCAAAACTTAAAACTTTACATGGAAACGCTTTACCTTTACTTTTGACCATTTACAAAAATCCTTGAACATAACCAAGATGACCAATTCTGAACTTATAACCAAGATGACCATTCTGGATTTATAACCAAGATGAAGAAACTGGATCATAACCAAGATGAGCAAACTGGATCCACACTTAGGTCCATATCTTGGAACCTAAAAGTAGATCCTAGACTTAAAGCTTGATCCACACCAAGGACCACCAATTAGAACCTAAAAGTAGATCCTAGGAGGATCCACACTAAGGTTCAGAACTTTGGGACCTAAAAGTAGATCCTGGAAGATCTACACTAAGGTCCAGCACTTTGGGACCTAAAAGTGGATCCCAAACTGACGGGTTATGCATAAACCTCTTTTGACCCATTTTCACAACAAACCACTTATACCACTTCTGTTTTACACCAAACTATACCAAAAGCATTAAATTAACATAACAAACATATCCCAAGGGTACTTGACCCGTTTACATTCCAAAATGGGTATGTTCATACATAAACCAAACGCCCCTTTAGGCTTTACTCGAAAACACATAAAACATGCTTAGACCCATCAAATGACTATCAAATTGTTACTCATCACTTGACATACAATTTGACACTTATTTACTCGTTACAAGACATCACTTGACTCACGGGGGTACAAACTTACACATGAGCTCGGTATCTACCTAAGCTCTACATTCTTACCAATCTACCCACATTGCATAACCATGCCTTAACCCATATATCCTTACATCCAAGCCATCCATACAAAACGCCAACCTACAAAACGGTTAAACATCTAAACCGTAAGCACAACGGCTTAGTAAGTAAAACGATCATAACATATAATCATACTTCAATCCACATGATGCATCATATACATAAAATACTTACTTCATGGCTCACTACTCAAATCTCAACTAGCACATAACATCAACATATCCATAGCATCATCTCATCACATAAGCCATAAACATGGCATCACAATAACATATCCAAGCTCATCTTCTCATCATAAACATACATAACACATAATGATAGAAATCCATATAACTTATGCTATCATCATTTTACTTACCTCAATCCAAGCTACAACACATCCATAACATCATCATCATCATAATGATCCATCAACATCATCATCCTTCATAATAACCAAAACCTAACAACATAACATAAAATACATAACAAGGGTTATCAAAACCCATCAAATACACTTATCTTCCAAATCATATCATCATATGATCATATCTTGATCATATGATGAAAACCCACTTAGCTATAACTTAATTAACATCAAGAATGGGGAGACTTACTTGAGGAAGATCATTGCTAGGGTTTATCTTATGATATGAACTCATTCACTAATCATCCCTTCATCATCAAGCTATTATTCCCTCCCTTTTCTCCCTTCCAAAACCGGACCATACAAGACCCAAGAAATATGTGGAGAAATCTAGATTCTCCTGGATTTATTTAGCTAAAGCACAAGTTTGGACTTAAGGCAAGAATGGCCCCTCAAGTCCCATTCTCCTTACTGTAGAAACTAATAACGTGCTGAAGATAGTTTCTTGGATCGTTTTGAGCCTTAGGGTTCAACAATAACAATGAATATTAATGCAGCGGAATAAGTAAAACAATCAATTGTTATTGACACAAAGTTTTCTCCACAATCACCTCCAATTATATTTGATCAGAATATAACGTGTTACCTAACTGTAACAGGGATCTAAGACACCTCAGACCTTGAAGGATATGAACCAACTTTACAAACCCTAGGCATTTACAAACCTACACGCCTAGGTTACACACACACACCCCTTTATCGACTACATTGGAAGACTTAATAAAACCTATACCCTTGATCTCTTTATATAGTAGAGAACTAGGGTTTACAAAAGACTACAAAGGACTAATAAATAAAAACTTCTTTATCAAGCAAGTCCCTTGTGTTTCATTCTTCATTAATTGAAGAATTATTCCTTTGTCACTTTAAGCCCTTTTGTTTCATTCTTATATTTATTTTGTCTCATCAAATCAAGAATCCCAACAATCTTCCCCTATTTGATGATGACAAAACAAACAAAGTCTTGTACGAACTTCCCTAGACGAAGTAGCAGAAGTTGAGATGTGATCATCTCCCTGAATGAAACAAATCTGTCTTCCCCTTAAACCATGCCATCACAATATTTCTTCCCCTTTTTGTTATCAACAAATAGAGAATGTAAACAGTAGAAACTTCCCCTCGAGTGATGCATGTACATTAACTCTCTTGTGTGTGTGAACTTCCCTTGTGTGTGTAATTCAACACTATATGCTTCCCCTTACTGCTCGTAAATCATGCTACTATATCGAACCAAACACAATAAGCACAGCAGCAGAAACCAATATGCGTAGCAACAGAATGATATATGTCGAGCAGCAGAATGATCAAAGCTAGCAGCAGAATAAATTACAGCTAGCAGCAGAGTGTATCATAGCAGCAGAATAAAATGTTGAGCAGCAGAATATAACTCAATAAGCCCACCAATGAGCCCACGTGATATCACCAATCTCATTAATACTCCGTACTACGTTATTCCAAATCTGCTCCAAATTATGTACTTTCACTAACCAATGAATCAATATATCCCAAAACAAAAGACGACAAATCTTTTTAAACGCAGTAACAGAAACAGCCAAACCAGTCCCAATTCTCCGCATATAATTCTCGATAGAACAATATTAAACAATTCGTCCCATTAATTAAACGCAGTAACCATTGACCAATTAAAATTCATATCAGTAATATAAATCAACATGCGTAAGACGACAAAACACTTAACTTCACCAACGTCATTAATTCTCATCAATTATTGTGAATATACGATCAGATAGAATTAATAGTACGAGGTCAAAACATATTAATATCTGATGAAAATCAATACCGTAAAATCCTTTTTGCGAATCTGCTTCAGTCGACACCAATGAACTTTGTGAATCCTTAGGTAACGAGCTCCCCAAGCTCTGATACCAATTGTAGAAACTAATAACGTGCTGAAGATAGTTTCTTGGATCGTTTTGAGCCTTAGGGTTCAACAATAACAATGAATATTAATGCAGCGGAATAAGTAAAACAATCAATTGTTATTGACACAAAGTTTTCTCCACAATCACCTCCAATTATATTTGATCAGAATATAACGTGTTAACTAACTGTAACAGGGATCTAAGACACCTCAGACCTTGAAGGATATGAACCAACTTTACAAACCCTAGGCGTTTACAAACCTACACGCCTAGGTTACACACACACACCTTTATCGACTACATTGGAAGACTTAATAAAACCTATACCCTTGATCTCTTTATATAGTAGAGAACTAGGGTTTACAAAAGACTACAAAGGACTAATAAATAAAAACTTCTTTATCAAGCAAGTCCCTTGTGTTTCATTCTTCATTAATTGAAGAATTATTCCTTTGTCACTTTAAGCCCTTTTGTTTCATTCTTATATTTATTTTGTCTCATCAAATCAAGAATCCCAACAAGTCCCATTCTCCAAACTTTGGCCACACTTAACTTTATAACATATTTAATACTTGGCAACCTAGGCCCCTTTAGTTATGCATCATATTATATAACTATATTAGTCATACTTTGACTATTAATTGGCTATCAGATTTGACCATTACGCAACTTTCGTTGACTGACCAATCACATAAGGTCTTTATCCACTTTCATCTAGGGTGGGGTCCCAACACCCGGGAAACGGGTCTAACATCCCTGTGGAGAGTTTTTAGTTCCGTTTTGGTCCCTGGCCATTGCAGAAATGGTCCCTGTGGTTTGCTCTAAAATTGCATGTTTAATCCCTGGCCAGGGACCAAAACGGAACCAAAAACTCCCCACAGGGAGGCCGTCTGCAATTTCGAAAGACCATGGACTAAACATGCAATCTGAGCAAACCATAGGGACCATTTCTGCAATTTACTCTTTTTACTATAACTAGACGATTACTCACGCATAGCAGCATCGATATGTGGTGTTCGCCAAAATTTAATTGTGTCGATCTGGTGTGATACGTGTGCTTCTCTTTTAATCATTTATTTTGTAGCGTCGAATAATTTTAGTTGCAAGCTTTCGATTCAATATTTCTCTATTAACTCAAATACCACCAAAAATCTTATATTCTTACACTTTCTATCCTAAAACATTTTTCAAAAAAGTCAAAAGTGAGAGGTGATAGGTTAGAAGAGGATCTAAAGTTAAAGCCGATGTCTACCCTCTCACGGGCAAGTCAAAATTCAGTATCCGCATGTTGTATACTTGTATAGTTGTATGTGTATAAACATAACGCACATCTAAAATGTGTAGAAATAATAAAGGACCTTACGAATGAGATTACTAATGTGATAGTTTAGAGGCGCACCATAATAAAAATATAAAACTCATCATAACTCTGCGTATAATGTCCGGATCTTAAGACGAGGTGTCGAGGTTTAAGTGTCTAGCTAATTCGGACAACGTGTACCCATCGTCTATAAATTGAGCCATTTGGTGAGCCATGCATAAATCAGATTAACTATATAATTTACCACATATGCCATTCTTTACAACGTGTACCCATCTTCCAAACTATCTTGACATTTTAGCCAATCTAAGGAGGATATTCAAACCCCAATTGCATTGTCTATCTTTTATATGCAATTAGTATATATGTCTCTAAGAAAGCTTTTCATATGGGGTTACTTTTATCAAACTTCCCACATGGAGTAAAGAGAAGAAGCTTTGCTTACTTATATATTATGGTGAACATGGTTGTTTCAATAAACTGAGATTGGTATTATGTTGTTGGTTTCACATTCTCGATGCATGTTTAATTGTTTATGGAGAGAAAAAACAGTATTGGTATGGTCAGCCAAAAATTAATTGAACATCTAATTTTTTTTGTAGTCTATCTTTTATATGCAAATTAGTATGTCTCTAAGCAAAATTTTCATATGGGGTTACTTTTGTCAAACTTCCCACATGGAGTAAAGAGAAGAAGCTTAGCTTACTTATATATGGTGGTGAACATTGTTTCAATAAATTGAGATTAGTATTATGTTGTTAGTTTCACATGTTCGATGTTGTTTATGGAGAAAAAAATACAATACTGTTCCTGTGAAAATAGCAATTCATAATACTTGAATATCAGGGCTCGTGCCAGTGATCTACTAAATTGTGTAGGAGATGTTTGAACAAAGCTAGGTTTAACCCTTAAGCCTTATCATACCCTATTAGTGGATAAATAGGCCCAAGCCCGGTTTGTGGGTTTAGGGTATCTAGGGTTTCACCAAATATAAATAGCCTAATATTAACATGATAAATTACCCAAGCCCGGTTTGTGGGACATTTGTCCTACAGCTACCATGAGTTGGGGTTGGCGCAAAATTCTTCAATTGCGGGATGTTATTAAACCTTACTTTTGGATGCAGATTGGAAATGGGTTAAATACTTCGTTATGGTATGACATGTGGTGTACTCAATGCCCTTTATATCGTTATATCTCGCAAAGGGATGTCGCTAGGGAAGGGTATAACTTGCGTACATGTGTGGCTGACATTATTGTAAACGGTGCTTGGAACTGGCCTACTTTATGGCTCTCGAAATCCCCTGAATTAGGGCTCATTACATCTCATACTCTCACGGATAAGGAAGATTGCATGTGGTGGCGCGATAGAAATGGTAATCTGACTGAGTACTCGGTGAAATTGTCATGCTTTTCATCTTTGGCTCATCATGAGACGATGTCTTAAAACCCAAGATAAGCTGCGTTCTTGGGAAGTGAGTCCGACTACGGTTTTATCTTCGCTTCGATGCTCTTTATGTGGTCTTCAGATGGACTCATATGAACACCTTTTCTTTGAATGTGATTACTCGGCCAAGATTTGGTGTCGTATTCGAAATCTTGCTGGAATGGATACTGTACCGCCTGTTTTGGAGGATATCGTGGCATGACTCCAACCTATGGCAGCCAAACCCTCGGTTAGTTGTATTGTAGGTAAACTACTTGTGGAGGAAATGGTACTGATATGATGAGGGTTTTCACTCATTAAATATACTGTTGCTAGAGTTTCTGCATGAATTCGAAGAAGATGAATTAGAGGGTGACAGTTAGATAAAAACACAGTAGTAAAGCACATACAGATCATTTCACATATACATATAAGTTCACACATAATTAGTTTGCCAATAAACATTCTACCATATTATCATAAATTGATTCGACGAAAGTACAAAAAACAAATTAGCTAAATACGTTATAAATAGAAATAGTAAAATGATCAGACAGTACAAGTGAAGATGGGCAGCTTCTATGGAGAGCATCGAGTAAGTTTGAACACACATTGAGACCATTCACCAAGTAAACTTAACGAAGAGCTTGTTAGTGTTTCCCATTCTCCTTCAAGACCATTTCTTATTTCACAACATTTGAGGTCAGGCCAATTTCCAGATTTGTTTTCCGTCACCCCCTAGCTTCAAAAAGTAATCAGCGACCTTGAGCCTCATCTAAAGATGTGGCTCTACGTACAGGGGTTGGCAACTAGAAAACAATGCATCAAAGAGGAGTACCGAGTAGTTAATAAACGAGCCTAGCTCGTTTAGGCCTATACTCGACTCGGATCGGATCATTATTTAGATCCGCCCCCCACCTTAAAAACCAAGAAACTACTTTAATTTAGCTTATATGGAATTGCGCCATTAGTATGAAATTAAAATGCAATCGACAATAGAGAATCTTTGAAAACAGGTACAATAGTTGCATTTTCTCCATGGACCGTCTACCAATCTACCATCTTTTTGAAATAACACAATATGAAATTAGAAAACAAGTGTGTTATTTACTCAGAGACGGTGACAGGTTGTATTCTTTATCTCTGAAGAAGAAGCTCTGGAGATGCAACGATTTGCAGATTTTTGAAACATTCTAATTTTCCAAGATCCTCTGGCAGCTTCTCAAGAAGAGCACAACCACGAAGGTCGATTAAACATTCTAAATTTCCAAGATCCTCTGGTAGCTTCTCAAGAAGAGCACAACCATGAAGGTTGAGATACGTCAGATGTTTTAACATACAGATGCTTTTTGGAAGATGTTTAATCTTTGTAGCTGACAAATCCAGACTCTCCAGAGATTCTAACTGGCCAATGTTCTCAGGCAACTTCCCAAGACAAGAACAATCTTCAACATCGAGCAACGTCAGACGTTTTAGCATGCAGATGCTATCTGGAAGATATTCAATCTTCTTACTCCACACATATAGCTCTTCTAAACATTCTAATTTTCCAAGATCCTCTGGTAGCTTCTCAAGAAGAGCACAACCACAAAGGTTGAGATACGTCAGATGTTTTAACATACAAATGCTATCAGGAAGATGTTTAATCTTTGTAGCTGATAAATCTAGACTCACCAGAGATTCTAACTGGCCAATGTTCTCAGGCAACTTCCCAAGACAAGAACAGTCTCCAACATCGAGCAACTTCAGACGTTTTAGCATGCAGATGCTATCTGGAAGATATTCAATCTTCTCACTCCACACATATAGCTCTTCTAAACATTCTAATTTTCCAAGATCCTCTGGTAGCTTCTCAAGAAGAGCACAACCACGAAGGTTGAGATACGTCAGATGTTTTAACATACAAATGCTATCAGGAAGATGTTTAATCTTTGTAGCTGATAAATCTAGACTCTCCAGAGATTCTAACTGGCCAATGTTCTCAGGCAACTTCCCAAGACAAGAACAGTCTTCAACATCGAGCGACCTCAGACGTTTTAGCATGCAGATGCTATCTGGAAGATATTCAATCTTCTTACTCCTCACATATAGCTCTTCTAAACATTCTAATTGGCCAAGATCCTCTGGTAACTTCTCAAGAAGATCCTCTGTTAGCTCCTTCGAAGGATCATCATAATTGACTTTAAGAGATTTGAGACATTTCAACATACAAATGCTATCCGGAAAATGTTTTATCGTAGATGACAAAGAGAGCTCCTCTAGACATTCTAATTGGCCAAAATCTTTGGGAAACTCTGGAATACCGCATTTGATTTCAAGCTTTCTTAGGCATCGTAAACTACAAATCATGTCTGAAAATTTCTTAAAGTCTGTGCAAGCACATAGACCAAAAGAAATAAGCTTCTCAATATTTCCAACTGATGACGGTAGATTTTCGTCATATAAACAACGAAACCCATACTTTGGGAGATTATTGTCGGGGTGCAACGGGCATAAGTCTAGGGACTTGCCAACCAGACTTAAACAAGCTGAAGAACGACTAACCTTTGGTTCCGATCCACCAACGGGAACCATAAAATGGGAAAAGCTCAAGCATGAGTTTAAGTTTAAGTAGACAAGTTTTCTTAGACATCCAACGGGAGCATTAATTTCTACCAACTTATCACAACCTTTAAGATCTAACCTCTCAAGATTTGGAAACAGCTCAAGGTCAAGGCTCCTCAACCTTGATTTACGAAGTTCAAGGAATTTGAGATTCGGACATGCACTAGACACGTGAAGTTCTTCAAAATCAGCACAATAATTAAGAGATAATTCCTCGAGATTCGGAGTTAACCCAAGGTCAAAGGTTCTTAACTTTGAGGAACTGATATCGAGGTTGTTGAGCTTTTGACAGCTAACAGGCATGAAAAGTTTTACTAAATTAAGAGAATATCTAAGAGATAACGTCTCGAGATTCGGAGTAATCCTAAAGTCAAAGGTCGTCAAGTTTGACTCAAAGAGAGAAAGGAATTTGAGTTTTGGAAGAACCTGCCAGCAAAAATAAGACAAAAAGATTAATATTAGTGTAGTAACAAATCAATAAATTAATAGCATTATTAGGAATTATGCAAAACAACGAATCAAAAATTATTCTACCTTTTTTTCTCCCTCTTCCCAAAGTTGTAATTTGGTGCCACTCATCTTAAGTTCAACAAGATTGTTTGCTTGAAATGTTTTGGGTAAATACAAGAAAGGGTAATTGTAACATTTAAGATATTTTAAAGAGTTTGAAAAGTATTGGGCGGTATTATCAAGAACTTCGGCATAATCTTGATTTCGAAAATTCACTAGAAGATATCTAAGTTTCTTCATTTTTCCAAGACCTTTCATAACAGTTCCCGCATTTGTGTTCGGCTTAAAAAGTTTTAGACATATTGTTGCTTCAGTACCCTGCAATACAAAAACAATGTCCTTAAAACTGGAAAGTCAGAACAAATGCAAAGTTTTAGTTTTCTCTACATTACAAGTAAACTGATCTTCACCTCGTCATTAGCCAATATATCTTCAATTTCCTTTTTAATCCACAGTCGGCTATGTTTGTTAGGTTCATCCCGTTGCTCACGACGAACAATGTTCTTTCCCATTTCTTCTATATGGTCATGCATGCCCAAATGGTCATGGTGATGCATGCCCAAATGGTCATCCATGCGGCCCAAAATCTCATATTTATCAACAGTTATGAGAGATCTCTGCTCAAGAACTTTTAAACCATTTATAGCACGAAATCCACAGCATTCAAGAATTCTGATTGCATCTTCTTTGCGCATGCCTTTCAATATGCATGCAATGTCTAGAAATATTTCCTTATAATCTTTCTCCAGACTTGTATAGCTTAATTCTAGCTTTTCCTGAGTCTCCTGTAAGGGAATTTCTGTTAGCAATTGATTTTGTAAATTGTAAAAGTGATGGTCATTGTGTTCTATAAAACTTTTGTGTCAAGTGTAATATGTATTAAGTGTAGTGGGCTAAGGCATTAGTGCTCATTGTTACTTAAGCTCATAAGTGTAGTGCAACACTTAGCCCACTTTAGGTCCATGTTTTAAAGCCCATCCAAAGGCCCATTTGGATTGGCTGTGTTTTCATTAAACCCCACACACACACACACACTGCATTATTGTGTGTCTCATTTTTCAAAATAACAGAAGAGTGTGTGTGTGTCCAAAGTACCACAAAAGTCTCGGTTTGTTTATCTTCCAAAGATTAATAAACATTTGACTTGAAATTATCCATATGATCCACCACATCTCTTGTTCTTAATGTATATGTTTGTGAGCATCATCTTGTTTGTGTTTGTGTGAAGAAGAAGGTAGTCTAGTGTTACAAGTGGTATCAAGAGCAAAAGGTTAAAGATTTAGGATTAGGGCACGTTACTGTTCATCAGCAATCCAAATCGAATTTCTGCTGCTTCTGATCGAGTTTCTGAGTTTCTGAGGCAACCATAGTCGAACGACGTCACATAGTTGAACGACTACACATAGTCGAACGATGTCACATAGTCGAACGACTACACATAGTCGAACGACGTTACATAGTCGAACGACTACACTTGATCGAACGACTTCACATAATCGAACGAGGAGCAGTCATCGAACGAGCAAAAAGGGTAGTCGAGTTAGACTTACTCTTCCAAACATAGTCGAACGAGCTAGTCGAACGAGCTAGTCGAACGAGCTAGTCGAACGAGAGGTTAGTCGAACGAGTGGGTTAGTCGAACGAGGGTTAGTCGAACGAGGGGTTAGTCGAACGAGAGTTTGAGTCGAACGAGGGATTGAGTCGAACGAGGGATGAGTCGAACAAGGGTTAAGTCGAACGAGAGGATTTAGTCGATCGAGCAGGTTAGTCGAACGAGTGGTTAGTCGAACGAGCAGTTGATCGAACCACAACTTTGATCGAACCACAACGTTGATCGAACTACTTCACTAGATCGAACCAAGTAATATAGTCGAAGCAGTAAGCTAGTCGAACAAAAGTGACCCAAGCAACTTACTCTAGTTGAACAAGTTTGATTTTGTCGAGCCATATATCTAGTCGAACCAACTTTTTAGTCGAAGCAAAACTTGATCGAAACAACCTCACCTCATCGAACCACTTTCTCTAGTCAAACCAGAAACTTAGACGTGCAACTTTTCCATAGTTGAATTTCTTCATAAAGTGAGTTTGTTGAGTTTGTGTTTTCTTTTATAGTGAAGTTGATAATAGCCTCAATATATTGAGTGAAGTTGAAGGACAAGTCTACTTTATAATAGTATCAATATTGAACGTGTCAACTTTATATTGAAGTTCATATTGAGTAGCCTTTGTGACTAATATAATATTCTTCATTGACGTGTTTATCAACCATTCAGTATCACGTGAAGTTAGCTTTTGACGTGTATTCATCAACTTCATCAACTTTTGGAGTTTGCTTTTGACGTGTATTCCGTATCACGTGGTTGCTTAAATATTATAAAGGATTCTATTTCATTAAATTTATCAACTTTTCAAATATATAAACTTTGTGTTATCAACTTTTTCTCAACGACTCTTCAAGGACAACGACAAAGGACTTAAACCAAATATAACTCGTGAACCGTAACCAACCTTATCCTAGTTCTTTAACCGATCCAATACCATCTTAACCATACAAACATCAACAATGACTACTCAACAAGACATTCATGCCGCTGGTGCTGAAAACCGTCCTCCAATGCTAGAAAAAGGTAGTTATCTTCCATGGACGAGTCGTATGAAAAGATACATGAAAACCAAGCCTCAAGGACAAGGTAGACTCTTGATCAAATCCATAGAGGAAGGTCCATTTAAGCCTCGTCAGATTCAAGTCACAGCTGGGAATCCTGATGCAACACCTCCAATTAAAGCAACCTTCCGGACTGAAACGGAAGATGAATACACATTGGCAGAATGGAAGCAAATTGAAGCAGATGACATGGCAATGCATTTAATTCAACTCGGGTTGCCACAAGAAATATTTTGTGCCGTAGATAGTTGTGAAACTGCCTATGAAATGTGGGATCGAGTTAGACTGCTTTGCTATGGTACAGAAATTGGCAAACAAGACATGGAAAACAAGCTTCTGACTGAATGGGAGAAGTTCACATCCACACCAGCTGAACAGATTGAATCTTACTACACACGGTTTTGTACTCTAATGAATGAGTTGATCAGACACAATTTGGCACCTAAACAAATTGTTCAGAACATCAAGTTCATCAACAACCTTACAGAGGAATGGGGACGATATGTCACTATTGTCAACCAAACAAAGAACCTTCACGAGGTGAACTATGATCAGCTATATGACTTCCTAAAACAAAACCAAGCAGAGGCGAACGAAGTCAGAAAAGAGAAACAAGCAAAACAACAAGATCCTCTTGCACTCATAGTCCAATCACCTACACCTGCAACAGTTAATACACAACCCTCATCATCTTCATCTCAGCAATTCATGCAACAACAGTATATTCCACAATCACCATTCTACCCACAACAACAACATGTAATTCCACAACAACAATACCCACAACACCCAGATCAAGACGATCAAGATGAGTCAACTGCTGCTTTGACTCAAGCATTTGCTTACCTAACAAAAGCATTCCAAGGACGCTACTCCACACCTACCAACAACAATCAACGAATCTCATCGAACACTCGCAACAAGCAGATTGCACAGCCGAGTTTCAACATGGGACAACAAGGACAGATGGTTGGGGGATATGGGAATCAGCAGGGATATGCTCCAAGATATCATATGGGTAATCAGAATGCAGGGCAGTATGTTGGTAATCAGATGGGTCAGTATGCAGGGAATCAGATGGGTACAGCTGTTGGTAATCAAAGGGTACAGAATGCTGGGAATTAGTTTGGGAATGTTGCTCAGGGAGCTGGGAATATGAATCAGGGTAATTTGATGAAGTGCTTCAACTGTCAGGGTGTTGGTCATATGGCTAGGAACTGTCCAGATAAGCCAAAAAAGAGGGATCCAGCTTACTTGCAGAAAGCATTATTGTTGGCACAGAAGGAAACGGCTGGGTTACAGTTGAGTGCTGAAGAGAATGACTTCATGGCTCTTATGGATGATGCAGAAGATCTTGAAGACATCGATGCAAACTGCATTTTTATGGCTAATCTTCAGGAGGCAAAGTACGACACGGACTCAGAAGCACCTCCTGCTTTTGACACTAATGCAGTTTCTGAGGTACAACCATATGCTACATGTCACAATAATGAAATGTTTGATATGTCACCTCAAAATGAACAGTATCCTGAGACTCCTAATCTCATTTACGATACATATATGGACGAACCAAGTTGTAGTAATACTAATTTGGTAACTCCAGATATGGATCCTAATGAAGAATTCGAGTCACAGCATACTGATAATGATGAGGAAACACGTGCTATGTTTGAATCATTATTGCAAAATTGTAGTATTGAAATTGAGAAAGTTAAAACGGTCAATCGCGAGGTTAAGGCATCAAATGAAAAATTGACCACTGAGCTTGAGAGTTATAAGGAAAATGCAAAAGCTTTTGATTTTCACAACAAACGTCAGTCAGATCTTGAGGTTAGCTTAAGAGATTCAGAGTTAAGAGAGAAACATTTGCAAATAAAATTTGACACTCTCGATGTTAATTTGAATTTGCAAATCAAATCTCTTAACAAAGAAATTTCTGAACTAACCAACCAGCTTTCAAAACAAAAATCAACTTATTCCAATCTTGAAAAAGAAAAGAAGGAGTTGAATGAAAGGTTTTCAAAACGTGAAAAAGATCTTCAAAAAGAGATCACTGACAAAAAGGAAACCATTGCAAAGTTGGAAGATTTACTTGTAAAAACGGGTCATTCTGCACAAACAGTTAACTTGTTAATAAACAATCCAAACCCGATTTTACATACAATGAAGAAAGTGGCTATCGGTTATGAAAATCCTTATTATCTCAAGAAAGCTCAGAAAGAACAGAATGTGTTATATGATGGTACTCTTATAAATGATAAACATGATCCTATAGAGGTTCATGATTCTGATGAAACGATTGAGCTTGCTCAGGAGAGTAGAATTAAAATGAGACAAATGAACCCAGAAATAAAACCCATTGACTATAATGAAGCTAACAAACTTGCTGGTGTTCATCTTGTTCAAAAGAAGCCACCTCTGTTTTTTCAAAAACCAGTGGTTTTCACAAAACAAAAAGCTGTCTCAAATCATCTGTCTAACATCGAACAACTGGCATCTAAAAACACTTGTGAAACAAGTGCAGCTAGACTATATTTGGTTGATCTTAAACAGAGAATTGAAACACTTCAAAGTATTGTGGCATCCAAAACAAACAATCAAAAAATGGAATGGTTTTCAAGTTTTCAAAATGACCTGAAATAGATGTTCGAAAATGAAATCAATCCACATATTGATGCAATCTATGCGGTTGTTCAAAATGTGGAACATAATCTTTTGAAAGAGTCAGCAGAATTCGTTAAGGACCACAAATCCTTAGTGAATGAAGCTAATGAATACTTGGAACGCATAACGATTTTGGAAAAACAAAATGACTCTCTCTCCTTCGAAGCTCTATCGACTGATATCATGTCTATTATTTACCAAACATATTCTGTTGAGGATGATGAACGACTTCGAGCTGAGACTTCCCAAATTGTTGTAAAATATGAAAAGGCACTTGCCAAGATTGAAAAACAAAATGTCACATATTTTAAACAACTTGATCAGAAAAAGGAAGAATGCAAGTATGACAAATTGTCGTATGAGCGTTCTTACCACAACATGCAAAAACAAATTGATCTTTTGAAATCTCAGCTTGAAAGTCAAAAAGGGAAGGGTGAGGAAACTACGGGTATTGCACCATTAACCCCCTTGCCTAATGAAAAACAAAAAGAGAAAGCTGTTGTCGAAACATCGAATGTTATAGCACCTGGCCTTTATAGGATTAGTCCCACTACTACGTCTGCCTCTACATCTAAAACATATAGGGCGATAGACAAAAGTAAGAAAGATACTCCAAATGAGTCTAGGAATGCTACTACAACATCTAAGGACAACAACAAAAATTCTAATGAGTGTGCCTTACCTTCTACAGGAATAGAAAGCAACTCTATGAGCAAAAGACAGTCTAGGCGCAATAACAAGAAACCTAGTGTCTCGCCTGTTTCTGAGAGTGCATGCAAGAAAGTAGAAGAACACCCTAGGAATTTAACGCTTTCCAAGAAGAAACATGTATCATCTAGTTGTAATGATAAGACTCCTGTTTCTAATGCATGTAATGATTTTGATTGTTTAATGCAAAAGAAAACTTTGTCTGTAAATGCTTGTGATGATAATGTTTCTAATGATGCGAAAAAGAATGATATGCCTGAACAGAAAAAGGTTCCTTTAGTAACTAAGGCTAAGTCTAGATATATTCGAAGACTTATTGCAAAAGCTAGGAATACCACTAGCAGCCTATTGCCTAAGGATCACTCTAAGTTTTGTGCATGGAAACCAACGGGTAGAATGTTTACACTTAAGAATGGCACATTAGAAATAGTTCCCAATGCATCTAAGGATACCAGTTCTAAGTGTAATTCACCTGTTTCATCTAACCCACTGGAACCAAATGTTAAACGGTTTTCATATACAAAATCCTCTGTTCTTTGCAGGTCATTGAAATTTGTCTTTGGATCGTCGACTCGGGTTGCTCCAAGCACATGACCGGGAATCTGAAGCTGCTGATCAATTTTGTGTGGCAGTTCATGGGGACTGTACGGTTTGGGAATGATCATGTTGCAGCTATTCTGGGTTATGGTGATCTTCGGTTTGGGAATTACTTGATCACTCGGGTTTACTATGTCGAAGGGTTGGGACACAATCTGTTCTCAGTCGGACAGTTTTGTGATGCTGATTTAGAGGTTGCTTTTAGGAGAAACACTTGTTTTGTCAGGAATTTGATGGGGAATGATCTCTTAATTGGGAATCGTGGCACCAATCTCTATGCAATTGACATAAACCAGATGGCCTCTTCATCTCCTATTTGTCTCATGACCAGGGCAGGCGAAACAAAATCCTGGTTGTGGCATAGACGTTTGTCCCATCTGAACTTTAACACGATCAACAAGCTTGCCAAAGACGACATCGTCTCCGGTCTTCCGAAATTTAAATACACCACAGAACACCTATGTCCATCATGTGAGCAAGGAAAGAGCAAAAGGGCAACATATAAACCTAAACCCGTACCTAGTTCGGTTGATAGGTTGCATTTGTTGCACATGGACTTATGTGGCCCGATGAGAGTTCAAAGCATTAATGGGAAGAAGTATATTCTTGTAATTGTTGACGACTATTCAAGATATACATGGGTAAAGTTTTTGAGATCAAAGGACGAAGCACCAAGCACCATCATCACCTTTCTGAAGCGGATTCAAGTTCTACTTCAAGCTCCAGTTAGGATAGTCAGAACGGATAATGGCACGGAATTTGTCAATCAGGAGTTAAGAACATTCTTTGAAGAAACTGGTATTACTCACCAGACATCCGCTGTTAGAACTCCACAGCAGAATGGAGTAGTTGAAAGAAGGAATCGAACCCTTGTAGAAGCTGCTCGCACTATGCTGATTTATTCCAGTGCTCCGTTATTCCTATGGGCTGATGCTGTTTCTACTGCTTGTTTTACTCAAAACTGATCCCTAATCCATCCAAGATTCAATAAAACCCCATATGAACTAATCAACAACCGTAAACCGGATATTTCTTATCTTCATGTATTTGGTGCTTTATGCTATCCAACAAATGACAGGGAAGATCTGGGAAAGTTGAAGGCTAAGGGTGATATTGGAATCTTCATTGGTTATTCTGAAAACTCGAGGGCATTCAGGGTGTATAACAGGAGAACAAAAAAGATAATGGAGACGATGAATGTGAAGTTTGATGAAATTTCACAAATGGCTTCTGAGAGACTCGCTCTAGAACCCGCGCTTAACCTAATGACTTCCGGACATATTAGTTCGGGACTCGCACCTCAAGGAGCTCAATCAATTCATGACGAACAACCCACAACTCAAGAACTGGATAATTTCTTCGAGTTCATGTACGATGAATACTATGGTGGCGCTTCGAAAAATGCATCTAACCAACATTCCGCTGCACCCACTCAACAACAACCACCACCACCACCTAATCCAGATGCATCAACAACATTCGAAGCCGGCGCACCAACTCCCTCAACATCAACATCATCTACATTTACTCCAGCAACTCCATTCATTGAAATTGTTCTACCAAGAATTGATGAGCAAGACCAAAATAATGCTGTGTTAGACGAAGAAGTCTTTGAAAACCCGTTTGAAACGGAATCTGGGGAATCAGCTTCCAGATTACATGAACCGTCTAACCCACATTCAAACAGTCCAAGGTACCCTTCAACATTAAAGTGGACAAAAGACCATCCGATTGAACAGGTTATTGGTGAACCCTCAAGACCAATTCAGACGAGAAAACAACTTCACACCGATTGTGACATGTTCATCTATGTCTGCTCAGTTAGTCTCATAGAACCTAAGAACATTCGGGAAGCAATGGCAGATAATGACTGGATTGAAGCGATGCAGGAAGAACTTCTTCAATTTCAAATCCATGACACCTGGGATTTAGTTCCAAGACCAATTGACAAACTAGTCATTGATCTTAAGTGGTTATGGAAAAACAAAAAGGATGAAGAAATGACTGTGATTCGCAACAAGGCTCGTCTGGTGGCAAAGGGATACAGACAAGAAGAAGGAATAGATTTTGAAGAGTCATTCGCACCAGTTGCAAGGCTTGAAGCGGTCAGGATTTTCTTAGCTTATGCCGCTCACAAGAACATCACGGTTTATCAGATGGACATCAAGACAGCGTTCTTGAATGGAACTCTGAAGGAAGAAGTGTACGTGAGTCAACCAGACGGTTTCGTTGACAAAGATCATCCGGAATACGTCTACAGGCTAAAGAAGGCAATCTATGGTTTGAAACAAGCCCCACGGGCGTGGTATGATGAGTTATCATCTTTCTTGTTGTCAAATAATTTCACCAAAGGAACAATTGATCCAACCTTGTTTACAAGAAAATACAAAAATGATATTTTGATTGTTCAGATTTATGTGGACGACATAATATTTGGGTCCACTAATCCGACACATTCAAAACATTTTGAAAATCTCATGAAAAGCAAATTCGAAATGTCCATGATGGGTGAATTAAAATTCTTTTTGGGTTTACAAATTCATCAATCCCCACGTGGAATTTTTCTTAATCAGGCTAAATACACAATTGAGATTTTGAAAAAACATGGAATGGACAATTGTGACTCTGTTGGTACTCCAATGGTCACTTCACCAAAAATTGGCGCTGACCTATATGGGAAACCCATGGATTCGAAGAAATATCGGAGCATGATTGGTTCTCTCATGTACTTAACTGCAAGCCGACCAGATATTCATTTTGCTGTTTGCTTACTTGCACGGTTTCAGGCAAGGCCTACCGAACTTCACCTCCAAGAGGTTAAACAGATCTTTCGATACCTTCGAAGAACCATTAACATGGGTCTTTGGTATCCGAAGGATTCGGAGTTTACACTAATTGCCTTTTCAGATGCCGATCATGCTGGATGCCAAGTTATAGCGAAAAGTACATCAGGCGGAGCGCAATTTCTGGGAGAAAAGCTAGTAGGCTGGTCCTCAAGGAAACAAGATTGCACTGCTTTATCAACAGCAGAAGCCGAGTATGTGTCTCTATCTGCGTGTTGTGCTCAAGTCCTTTGGATGAGAACACAACTCACAGATTATGGTTTCTCTTTCAACCGAATACCTTTGTATTGCGATTCAAAAAGTGCCATAGCCATCTCGTGCAACCCAGTGCAACACTCGAAGACCAAGCATATTAGAGTCCGCTATCACTTCATAAAAGAGCACGTTGAAGAAGGTACTGTTGAATTGTTTTTCGTGAAGACTGAATATCAGCTCGCCGATCTATTTACTAAAGCCCTCCCAAAAGAGCGGTTTGAAAACTTAGTTCGTCGAATTGGAATGCGAAGCCTAACTCCCGTAGAGTTAGAAAGTCTTCTCGAATCTTATTGATTTACTTCATAAAGCTTCGCAAGTAAATATATTTTTGTAAATATATTGGTAAATATATGTATATATTTTTTGGTAAATATATATATATACTTTTTCAAAAAACAAAAATATAAAAATAGAAAACTTCAAAAAGCCATAAAAAAAAAATAAATAATATATATATATATATATATATATATATATATATATATATATATATATATATATATATATATATATATATATATATATATATATAAAAGACAAAATCCAAAAATATTCTTCTCACGACATGTCTCTCGTCTAATCAATATTTTGTACGTACTTAGAAATGTCATTCAACAATGATACGGGTATTTACAGATGCTTGAGCGAGAGTTATTTTTTATGTTTTTTTCTAAAACATGTCGTTTCTCAAATTTTTCTTCATTACGGCTTTCGTGCATTTCAGTACGAAACCCGCGCTACATTGAATGACTTCTGATTATTTCCGATCAGAACTCGCAATGTTAATGGTGAAAAGCTAAAACCGGTGAGCACTTAATCAAAATTGTTTCAAAAAGATGTTTCAAAGTCTTTTTATAAATTTTGTGCTCACAAAAACTCCCTCAAAGACCACTAAATGCTTTTAAACTCAAAAGTTTAACCATTTGCTCTGATTAAGGGGGAGTAGAAAAAGAAAAAATGTTCCAATTTCATGCTAAAATTCAGTCCGTCTCTCCACAAAAAGTTTCATTTTAATCAACTGTTTTCAAAAATACCACTTCATGCTATTTTTGAGGGGGAGATTAGGTGTTTATTATAAATATGGGGGAGATGACGTGATTAAAATGTGATCTAAAAGAAGTTTTGTCGTTTAAAATCTCAAAACGAGTTCTTCAAAAAGACTCAGCATGAACCCTCGAATTGACGAAACTATATGTCCGTTCTCGAAAAGACATGTCCTGGACGGGTAATAATTTCAAGCTGGCTTTCCAGTGATGTAAGCGTGTCTCGCAAAGGACTTGTCTGAGTAGAATGTACCAATTCGAGAGATGATCTTTGAATATGACCGGGACGGGTAATAATTTCAAACTAGTCTAACTAGTGATGTAAGCGTGTCTCGCGAAGGTCGTGTTCATTGAAAGTCGATCATTTCAAATGTGCGAACTCTACCCAACATGTGCAGTTTATTTAAAAAATGCATGAGCACATGTGAAGGGGGAGTGTTTCATAAATGTAAAACTCTCGATGTGTTAACAAAATGTGTTTTCTCATAAACACGTTGAGAGATTTTCACAAGGTTTAATGGCATGTGACAAATAATCTAGGATAATCATGGAGTAATAAGGTGATTATGGTTAGGTTATGTCCAATGATCCGCCAGAACCGGAGGGATCTACCCAAGGACTATTCCAATAGCTTAGCATTAGAAGTCCTTAGGATAGATTGAAAAAAGGAGTATAATGAGAAAGGAGAAAGAAGGGGTTGAAGAATGAAAAAGAAAAGTTTTTGTAAGGGTGAAAAGAAATAGCCCTCCATGAAAACTTAGGAAAGAAACCGGGTCAATACATATGCTATCGGTACTCACTAAGGTGATACTGGTATTGAAGACAAGACGTCATGGACCCAGTGACGCATTTGCACCACCCCTCCTATCCACTCAGATATCTCTTAAAAGATATTTGTTTCATTTCTCACGGAGAACACTACATAATCTATCGACCTCTCATTCCGAGATGTGTTGATATTGAAAAGGTGGCACTCTGCTCCATGCCTCCGACGACTAAAACCAAAACGCACATAATTGAGTCTAGAGACATGAGATTCATCAAAGATCTCTTAGGAACACTTCCTATGCAATACACTTGTGTTCACTCAAAAGGATACAAGTTGTATGAGTCTTAATGAGATCCAAGGATCTTGCCTCACGACATGATGGCCGCAGAACGATTTATTGCTAACTGTCTTATGCAGGTACCGACGAAAGTTCATCCACCATCATCATCTACAACGACGACGCATCCGGACAGAAGAAGTAGATCAAGGCAGGAACGACCAGAAGACGATACTTTGAAGATCACAGTGCATGAAGGAACATTGAACGAAGAATATTATACATTGACACACGAAGTTCAAGACATCAAATGCAAAAGACCATTCACGGGAGCATCATTGAAATGACCATCCCTTAGGGGGAGATTGTTAGCAATTGATTTTGTAAATTGCAAAAGTGATGGTCATTGTGTTCTATAAAACTTTTGTGTCAAGTGTAATATGTATTAAGTGTAGTGGGCTAAGGCATTAGTGCTCATTGTTACTTAAGCTCATAAGTGTAGTGCAACACTTAGCCCACTTTAGGTCCATGTTTTAAGCCCATCCAAAGGCCCATTTGGATTGGCTGTGTTTTCATTAAACCCCACACACACACACACTGCATTATTGTGTGTCTCATTTTTCAAAATAACAGAAGAGTGTGTGTGTGTCCAAAGTACCACAAAAGTCTCGGTTTGTTTATCTTCCAAAGATTAATAAACATTTGACTTGAAATTAACCATATGATCCACCACATCTCTTGTTCTTAATGTATATGTTTGTGAGCATCATCTTGTTTGTGTTTGTGTGAAGAAGAAGGTAGTCTAGTGTTACAGAATTTCTTTTAGTCTTTCTATGGCATCCTTCCATTCATGCTCATCTTTACCACAAAGAAATGAACCCAAGACTTTGAGTGTTAAAGGAAGACCAGCAGCATATAGTACAACTCTTCGTGATAGCTCTTCAAATCCTTGAGATGGAATCTCCCTTCCAAATGCATATCTACTGAAGAGACAAATTGCTTCCTTATCTGATAAGAGATCAATAACACGAATGAAGTTCACTCTGTGAGCTAACAACACTTGCTCATCTCTCGTTGTAATGATAATTCTACTTCCTGGCTTAAACCAGTTAGGCTTAGCTAACGCCTCAAGTTGGTCTATGTGATTCACATCATCTAGAACAAGAAGAACCTTTATAGCGCACATCCTCTTTTGCATCATGTTTTTCCCATGAGTAACATCATTCACAGTGACCTTTTCTTTCATCACATCTGAAAGGACTTGTTTTTGTAACTTCTTCAAACCAGACATAGAGGGTTCTGAAACTTCCCTCACATTCGCAACAAAGCTTTTGGCTTCAAAATCAGCAGATAGACGATCAAAAACAGCTCTAGCTGTAGTTGTCTTCCCAGCCCCTCCCATGCCCTTGATCCCTATCATGCGAACTTCATCAGTACCAACTTCTAAAGATGAAACAACATCCTTTACTCGAGTCTCCATGCCGACCAACTTTTCATCAGAGCCGAAACTGATGGAGCGTAACTCTAGCGAAATCTCTCCAACAATTTTTTTGATAAATTCAGCTTCGTGCCTGTATGCATGGTAAAAGAAGGTTCTGTTTAGCATAGTCTAAATACATAAACAACGTTTTAGATCTATATATAACATATATACAAAGTAATACTATGTAACATAATACTAGCAAGGATGAAGAAACAAAAGTAACGAATATCGCAAGTAGAGATATGTGGAGTAATTACCCATTAGCAGTCGCCTGCAACTCCTTCCCAACCAGATTTGATGCTCCTTTCAAAGCCTCTATCCATTTCCCAGCAGCGTCTTTGTTTTTGTTTTGCAAAAAGGCTTCACCAAATGCCCCACTTTGTTTGAGGACTTCAGTGGGTTCCACATGAAAAAAGACGGGATAGGTAGTCTGTTCGCCAGTCTTTTGACACTCCATGATCTCAACAAGCTCATCCAAGCACCAAGACGAAGAAGCATAGTTCTTTGAGAAAACAATGATGAAGAATCTTGAGTCTTTAATAGCTTGGATAAGCTGGTTGTCGATGGTTTTCCCTTGCTTCATTTCCTCATCATCTTTGAAAGTTTCAAGGCCTTTTTGCTTAAGAGCTTGATAAAGATGGCCGACAAAGGTTTTGCGAGTGTCTTCACCGCTAAAGCTTATAAACACATCATACTTAAACCTCTTTTGAGTGGAAGAGCTTGAAGCGGACGCCCCAGGAGTTATGGATGAAGGATCGGATAAACGTAACCTCTTGTTGGAGGACATTTCTACAAACCTGATAATATGAAGAAAAGTGAATGAAATGGATCGATAACCGTGATCAAAGCTAGGCGTTTACTCAGAAGACGACTGTAAAGAAACTTGATTGTGTTTGTGTGGAAATAAAATGTAAATTACGTGGAAATTTGGTTGAAGCAGTTGAAAGAGTTTATGTGAAGAAAGAGACTAGTTCCAGCTGCAGTGATGTTCTATGATGAGAAACAAAAGCCACTCATTTGGTCTTTGGTCAATGGTATAGAACTTTCAACCAAATGACCAATACACACACACACCATTTTTTATAAGAAAAATGACAAAAATACCCATTTTCACAAACATTATTCACAAAATAACCATTTTTTTTTCTTTTCAAAAAGCCAAAATACCCATAAACAAATGTAGGGCTGAGCATCGGGCCGAATACCGACCCGAACCGACCCGTCCCGACATATCCCGAAACTGAAAAGTCTGAAAATACTAGCCCGAATACCGAACCGAATAGACTCGGGTCGGTTCGGTTTTTATCGGTTTTAATCGGGTCGGTTTCGCTTTTAACCACCAAGGACCCGACACGTCCAGCCATATCCTAGTTTTGCTCCATCGATGACCAACGATATTCAACCTCACTTCATCTATTAACATAAATAACTACCCACTAACCGAGACAGGTAAACAAAGTATTCACGATACACCAAGCTAATATCTTCATTGAAGAAAATTATATGCACGAAATATCAACACTAAAATGAAATATAATTAGTTTGCTAAAAATACAAATACACATAAAAGAAAACAGAAGTCATTTTACATATAAAAGCCAACATTACACAGTGGAAAGATTCCAACTTCATTGAGCAAGATGAGTAATCTTGAAAAGATTAATCTTGGCATCTTTGACTCTTACAAATACCACCACAATACCACCATACCACCACCACCGACTACCTGCATCATCATCGATCTATAAGAAGTTCACCTTTTTTTTTTTTTTTTTTTTTTTTTTTTTTTTTTTCCATATGTATAGTGTGATATGATGAGATTGATTGGGTTATGATGATGGAGATAAGATCGATTGAGCTATGTTGTGGAGATGAGATCGATTGATAGATTTATGGTGATGGAGATGAGATTAAAGAGAGTTGGTTGGGACTTGGGAGAGAGAGATAAGATTCTTATCTCTGAAGTTGGTACTTGGTCAGTTGGTTGGTGTCCTCAAAAGTCAAAAGATGTATATATAAAAGGAATCGGGCTCAATCGGGACAGTCGGGTTAATGTCGGTTTTCAACCCGACCCGACCCGAAACCGACTTTCACTAATTGTTAAAACCGACTCCCTACCCGAGAAGCTATTTTTCGGTTTTGGGATCATCGGTTTATATCGGGATCGGGTCGGTTGTCGGGACTCGGGCGGTTTTGCTCACCCCTAAACAAATGTAAGAAATTACTCATCATTGAGCCCCCAACCAGCCAGATCAGCTGCTTCTTTTAGAGCAGATGAGTTAGAAGAAGATGACATTGAATAAAAGTAATAGATAAAAGATGAAGATGCCATTAGCATAAAACATACAGTATTCAGTACGGGTGTGTATCCAAGTACAAAACTCCTCATATCAATCTATCCTTAAATTAAACATGATAAAATTTTAAATCTTTTTGGTTCACGAACCTCCTTGTAAGAATATAGTGATCAATTAAAAATAAATATGATGAAACCCTAACATCAAAGCATCTACAGTACAAGCAACACTAAAGAAAATGTACCAAAATAAGAAGCTGTGAGCAATGATGAAGATAACTAAACGGATTATCGGCCGCTGTTTTCGAAGATCAGCTTCCGGCGATGACGTCATTCGTTATGATGACACCGGAAATGATTATTATTTGGATCTGTTCAAGGGAGAGTGTTTGGACTGTCTAAAAGTACCAAATTACCCTTTAGTTGCAAAACTTACTACGGAGTAGAAAAGTTGTTGACACCATAAATCGTTTTTATCTTTAGAGTAAAAAATATCTATAAACTTTTAGGTGTCTTTTCTATTTTTTCCAATAATTATTTTCTCCCTCTTTTCACTTCTTTTGTCTGCGAGAGGCAGAGCTTTCTGTTTATTTTTTTTCAGACATAAGTGTTTTATTTAACTTTTTTCCTCCTCCAAATTTCAGATATTATTTTTCACTTCTTACCTCTTCTTTCACAAACCCTACATCTCTTTCTAAATATCTGTTTTTATACGTTTTGGTACGTTTTTTTACGTTTTTCGTGTGTTTTTTTATGTTTTCGTCTATTTTTTTACGTTTCGACCATTTTTTTACGTTTTCGTCATTTTTTTTACGTTTTCGTCTGTTTTTTTACGTTTTCATACGTTTTTTACGTTTTAATCTGTTTTCGCTCGTTTTTTTACGTTGTCATTCGTTTCCTTACGTTTTCTTCTGTTTTCGTATGTTTTTTTTATGTTTTCGACCATTTTTTTACGTTTTCGTCTATATTTTTACGTTTTTATCTGTTTTTTTTTACATTTTCGTCAATTTTTGCCCGTTTTCTTACATTTTCGTTTGTTTTTTACGTTTTCGTCTTGTTTTTTTACGTTTTCATCTGTTTTTTTACGTTTTCGTCCATTTTTTTACATTCTTGACCATTCATTTACGTTTTCGTCTATTTTTTATGTTTTCGTCATTTATTTTACGTTTTGGTACGTTTGTTTACGTTTTCGACCTTTTTTTACATTTTCGTCTTTTTTTTTTACGTTTTTTTTCCCTTTTTTTTTATGTTTTTGACCGTTTTTTTACGTTTTCGCCTTTTTTTTTTTTTTTGTTTCGTCACTTTTTTTTACGTTTTCATCCGTTTCCTTACGTTTTCGTCTTTTTTTTTACGTTTTTTTACCCTTTTTAACGTTTTCGCCTGCTTTTTTTACATTTTTATGTTTTTGTCCATTTTGTTACGTAAGATAAAGTAAGAAAATGTAGAATAACATACAAAAAGGTTTAAAAAAAAAAAAAAAAAAAAAAAAAAAAAAAAAAAAAACTTCATGAAATCATATGAAAAAAACGTAGCAAAAAGGACGAAAACCATAAAAAACAGACGAAAACGTAAAAAAAATTGACAGAAATGTAAAAAAATAGACGAAAACGTAAAAAAGAAAAAAACGTAAGAAAGGGATGAGAATGTAAAAAGATAGACGAAAACTTAAAAAAACAGACGAAAATGTAAAAAAATAGACGAAAACGTAAAAAAATAGACGAAAACGTAAACAAACGTACCTAAACGTAAAATAAAGGACGAAAACGTAAAAAAAAAACAGTCGAAAACGTAAAAAACGAACGAAAACGTAAAAAAATGGACGAAAACGTAAAAAAATAGACGAAAACGTTAAAACAGACGAAAACGTGAAAAACGAACGAAAACGTACAAAACAAACGAAAACGTAAAAAAAATGGCCGGAAACGTAAACAAACGAACGTAAACGTAAAATAAAGGACGAAAACGTAAAAAATACGAACGAAAACGTAAAAAAAAGACGAAAACGTAAAAAAAAGACAAAAACGTAAAAAAATGAAAGAAAACGTAAAAAAATAGGCGAAAATGTAAAAAAGCGGACGAAAACATTAAAAAACGAACGAAAACGTAAGAAAACAGGCGAAACGTAAGAAAATGGACGAAAACGGAAAAAAACAGACGAAAACTTAAAAAAACGGACAAAATGTAAAAAAAAAAAACGTTCCAGAACGTATGCAAACGGATATTGATAAAGAGGATTTATATTCATAAATCATAAAACACTAGTGAAAAAAAAAGGGAATGAAGGAAGTACTTCAATAGCAAAAAAAAAAAAAAAAAAAAAAAAAAAAAAAAAAAAAAAAAAAAAAAAAAAAAAACCTTCCACTATGCTGATGAAGACTTTAGATGTGCCTCTTCTTCTGCAGATATGATTTGCAGATGAAGAGGTAAAAGGTCTAAAAAAACAAATGACACCTAGTCTTTGAAGACATTTGTAGCACTTGGCTTTTTTAGTGTGATAGTAATGTAACAGTGTTTATTCATGGGTTTTGCTAGCCACAACTCTATGGGTTGTGTTTAAGCTTTATTTAATTGAAAATCAACACTTAATTAACATCACATATTCCATATTTAACAACACTTTTTATAAATATAATTATCAAAAAAGTATGAGTAACGAGTTTATTAAATGTTATTTTACAGTTTACACAAATGATGAGACTTAAACACAACATATATGGATTGTTATTTTGAAGATAGCATGATCTTGTTGGATTGACATCTTAAGATGATCACGATTCCATGTCAGATTTTGTTCCTAAAAGTAGGCAACACCTACACATTCTCGTTGCTTATTGCCGTAGAATCGTAAGGTTTTAAATTGAAATCCTGAAACTTAGACTAATTTTTTATTATAAATTTCAAACCAAAAGGTAAGCTCATTTTGGTAGAATAGTCGTAGTCATATATCATAAAACTGATGTCGATTATACATATTTGGATGTTGAATGATCTCTTTGAGATAATTATACCTTAAACTTCATAAACTTTTGTTAGTTTTGATTGCCTACTTAATAACCAAACAAGTATAACATGATATTGAGAGTTGGCCTACTTTGGTAACACCATAAAAGGATTAAATGATTATTATTTAGGGGGTGGAAACGAGTCGAGCCAAGCCCGAGCTTGCCAGAGCTCGGCTCGTTTATATATATAAAGCTCGAGCTCGGGGTCGAGCTCGTTTCAAATTTACAATTTTTATAAGAGAATGAAGATAGGCATAAGACTCCTTCATTTTTTTTAATTTTACAATCTGGTCCAAAAGTATAGAAAAAAGCCATTAAGTACATGTGTATTTCTTAAGTTTTTTCTGCATCTAAAGTGTAAAACGAAAATCAGATATTTTTTATGAAATTAGGAAACATTAATTTTTTTTTAGTAAACCTATCTTTTGTCTTCAAATTTGTGTCACACTGTTATGCACCTTAGTGACCTGGATAAAGGTGTCATCACCTATATCTTGGCAAAGTGCCTTATTACAGATACAGGCAAAATGGGGTATACCCTCTTTTGCCGATTTTGTAGTTACCTAACGCGCATACACAACATTATTCCATCTTCAAAATCCGTGCACAGTGCTGCGGAACAACACGATTCAGGCCACTTTCATTACAACCATAGACATAACAAGTAGAACAAAATTTTAGGGGTATGCAAGCTTAGCGCTAAGCAACCACAGACTATTTCAACAATCAATCATACATCTAACTTACTAATACTTGGTTAAATTTCTCATCTGCCTATGACCTCACACTCCGCACCAAGTCAAGTTGCAACTTCATCACCTCCTCTAGTCCTCCTCCACTGTGATCAGTACTTCTAAGCCTGTGATTTCTCATTAGTGGTAGTAATTTAGACTCATTAATGGGTCAATTCGTGTTCTGTTTTATTTCTAATGGATACACTCAAAAGAATGGCGTGAAAGGAAATGAGCCAAATGGGTTGAATATCACCCAAAGTGTAGTTATTATGCGTAAAATCTCTTACTAAATTTTTTTTTGTATTAAACATTTAGATTATTATCGAAATAATCTAATTTTTTTGTAATATGTGTGACACACTGATTATAAATAGTTCTGTTAAAAGTGGACGAAAAGTGGTTCTGGTCAACCTAACCCCATCCCTACCAAAAAGTATACCCGTTTTGACATGTTACGTATGTTGCCACCCCGATTAGTGTTGCATATGTCACAAATAGGTGATGGTGGGATTATGGAGGACATGTTATTAACATTATATTTTGGATCAGGATATGGCTGCCCATTCAGCTTGTGATTTTGGTGGTGGAAAAGCTGAAAAGTTCACTAATGAGGAGTTGAGACATCAGGGACGATGTCCACTCACTCCTGAAGAAATTGGACTGCTTTTGAAAGCTTTGGGTTTTAACAATGACACACGCCTCTATCTTGCATCCCACAAGGTAACTTCTAATCCACCTGACGTAAAATTTCTACGTTTGGATCCATACAATTTAAATTATCGGCTTGCTGCTTTATGCCTGAAACATAGGTATACGGTGGAGAAGCAAGAATTTCTGCACTGCGTGAACTGTTTCCACTTATGGATGACAAAAAAAGCCTTGCATCTGACAAAGTACGGGCAGAAGTTGAAGGAAAAGCGTCGTTATTAGCGGCTGTTGATTATTATGTCAGTATGCATACCGACATCTTCATATCAGCTTCACCAGGCAATATGCACAATGCAATGGTATGTATGGTTGACCTCATTCAGCATATATCTGTTTAAAACTAACAGTAAAAAAGAAAATTAGATCATTTTGAAGGGCCTGTTTGGTAGGGGCTTTTTGGGGGAGCTGTTAGCTTTTTGTTACAAAATAATCTCATCTAAACTAAGTAGCTCCGTTTGGATACATTAACTTCAAGCTTTTATTTCAAACAAATAGCTCCTAAATGAAAAGCTGATTCATGAAGCTTTTTAAACATCTTGGAGCTGTTAAAAACTTTAAATTACTGATATACCCTCCAAACATTTGTTTACAATTATAGATATGTCCTTTTATGTCATTTTACATCTTATAATTACATTTAACAGCTAACTTACCAAACACTTTTATTAAAAAAAAGATACAGTTTGTAGCTCATGTTAACAGCTTTGCAGCTTACAGCTTACAGCCTACAGTTTATAGCTTTCAGCATACAGCTTACAGCTAATTTTGCCAAACATACCCCATTTTGAAAAAAAGTTTACAGAAATTTAACTAAATGAGCTGTGGGACATATTATATAAACTCTACCTTTTTAATTGAATATATTCGGAAATGACCCTATAATTCGCAAAATTAACATTTTGAAACGGAAAAAAAATGCAAAACGGTAAAAAAGTGCATAATATATGTTAAAATATTATAAAAAGTGCACATTTTTACCTGAAAGAATTGTTTTGAAATAAGTTTTTAACTATTTTTTGTCAAAATTTGCGATTTGTTGTTAAAAATGTGAAAACATGTGGATGATTTGACTTATTTGAGAATTTTAGGTGTTTTGAAAAATTATAAATTGTTAATTATAGGGTCATTCCCGGATATACACGAATAAAACGTCTAATTTTGCGGTGCACACCAAAAAGCCATTTAGGTGAATTCAAAAATCATTCATTTTGCTATAGAGGCCGATATTTCAACCCATCTAGATAAAAACGGATAAAGTCCACTTGACTTTTATCGATAAGGAATCTAACGGGTCAAATATTTAGTTTAGTTATGAAGTAAACGGACTGAATGTGGTATGAACTATGAAGTGTATTCAAATTCATAGAGTTGGACAAAACTGTGTTGGTGGGTCCAAACCCAACCCATTTTGTTTCAACCCGTCTAACAGGCCTTTTTGACCCTTTGCTTCGCTGACTATAAAAACAAAGTATGATGATTTAACTATGATCCTCTCTTATAAATCGGATCATTGGTGCTTGTTTTTCAGCTAGGATATCGAGCATACAAAAACTTGGAAGACTATCAGACCAAATATGGTGCTCTCGAGCCAGCTTTTTCTTAACGAAACTATGGAATGGCCTGAGTTTCAGTGGGCTATACAAAACGCGCATAAGAATAGACAGGGTCAAGTTAGGTTAAGAAAGGAGACACAATCCATATATACCTATCCCATACCAGATTGTATGTGTCAACAACATTAGTTAGTTCTTTTTTCAGTTTTGTAGAGTTAGAGAAGCTATAGTTCTAAACTGCTATTCATTCAGTCATGCCTGTAAATGAGCACGGATTAAAGTAAAAGACAAATTCAATATATTTTTTTGCTTCTCTCTGAGGGCGTTACGTGCATGCACAAGTTGTACCAAATAGATGAACCGATATTTTTTGTAGGGTTTGGTTTTATGTTTTGCATGTATTTTTTATCGTTGTTAGTTATATCTGATTTTGGTATACTAGATTTGTTATTACGTGTATATCTATGGGAGGGTGTTTTAGGTGACTTACAGATAGTCAAATAGATTGAACTATTGATGGCGCGTTATCAAGTAGTGAGATTATACAACACACCCATTACCGTCAACAGTTATATGGGATCTGATTCGGTTATCACAAGGATTGCCGCACGTCAATTATGGTTCCTATCAATGCCATGGTTCCTACTGATGGTTCCTAGCCATCGGATTTTGTAATATGTCAATGTTTAATTGGGACATGTATTTCATTTTGCCCAATAAACATGACTTATTTTCGCCAACAATTGTCATGTTATGCAATTTTTTTCTTTATATACACCACCCTTTACGGAGGTCAAAAAATTAAGGGCTAGCATGGTTTGGTTTTGCTCGGTTTTTTCCGTAAGTGAAACCAATCCGTAAATATTTGGTTTTTGTTTTTGAGAAACCATTATGTTTCGGTCTTTATCACGATTTGGTTATTCGTTTTTCCTCTCCCCCACCTCCACGGCCTTGGAGACTATCTCCACAGCCGTGGTTTCAACTACTAGTGGAGGAAATGGTATTGATATATATATATATATATATATATATATATATATATATATATATATATATATATATATATATATATATATATATATATATATATATATATAATGAGGCTTTTCGCTCATTAAATAGACTGTTGCTAGAGTTTCTGCATGAATTCGAAGAAGAAGATGAACTGAAGGGTGACAGTCAGATAAAAACACAGTAGTAAAGCACATGCAGATCATTTCACATATAAATATAAGTTCACACACAAATAGTTTACCAATAAAAATTCTACCATATCATCATAAATTGGTTCAAAGAAAGTACAAAAAACAAATTAGCTAAATACGTTGTAAATAGAAATAGTAAAACGATTGAACAATGCAAGTGAAGATAGGCAGCTTCTACAGAGAGCAATAAGCAAGTTTGAACACACATTGAGACCATTCACCAACTAAACTTAACGAAGAGCTTGTTAGCGTTCCCCATTCTCCTTCGAGACCATTTCTTATTTCACAACACTTGAGGTCAGGCCAATTTCCAGATTATTATTTGGATCTGTTCAAAGGGAGTGTGTTTGGGAGGTTGGACTGTCCTCTAAAATTACAATAAAAGGAATAGTAGAAATAATGATAGATTTTAATGAAATTGTTTATAATAAAATTTAATGCCTACAATTTGAAAAATAAAAGTGTTAACCATTTATACTATTAATAATTTAAACGTTTTACTTTTAAAAAACATATCTCTACTACTTTATAGTATTTGGGACATGTTAAATAAAGAAGTTTAAAATGAAAAATATTTGCTCGTTACAAAATAGTCATCGGGTACCCGCCGCCGCATTGCGCGTGTACCCTTCTAGTAGTATATAATACACTTATCAAGCAAGAAATCTTACGATGGGAATAAAACTCAAGCGAAATATTTGCACTTTTTAAATGGTTCAATTGTTAGAGTAAAAAATATCTATAAACTTTTAAGTGTCGTTTGTTTTTTCTCAATAATCACTTTTTCCCGCTTTTCATTTTTTTTTTGTCTGCGGGAGAGCAGAACTTTCTGTTTGTTTTTTTGCAGACATAAGTGTTTCATTTCACTTTTTTACTCTTCTAAATTTCAGACATCATTTTTCACTTCTTACCTCTTCTTACACAAACCCTACATCTCCTTCTAAATATCCGTTTTTATACGTTTTTTTACGTTTTCGTCTATTTTTTTTACGTTTCCGTCTGTTTTTTTACGTTTCGACCGTTTTTTTACATTTTCGTCAGTTTTTTACGTTTTCGTCTGTTTTTCAAGTTTTCGTCTGTTTTTTAAGTTTTCATCCGTTTTTTACGTTTTAGTCCGTTTTCTTACGTTTTCGCTCGTTTTTTTACGTTTTCATCCGTTTTCTTGCGTTTTCTTCCGTTTTCTTACGTTTTCGTATGTTTTTTTTGACGTTTTCGACCATTTTTTTACGTTTTCGTCTATATTTTTACGGTTTTGTCCCTTTTTTTTACGTTTTCGTCCATTTTTTTTACGTTTTCGTCTGTTTTTTTACGTTTTCGTCCATTTTCTTACGTTTTCGCCCGTTTTCTTACATTTTCGTTTGTTTTTTTAAGTTTTCGTCCCTTTTTTACGTTTTCGTCCATTTTTTACGTTCTTGATCGTTTATTTACGTTTTCGTCTATTTTTTTTTATGTTTTCGTCATTTATTTTACGTTTTGGTACGTTTGTTTACGTTTTCGACCGTTTTTTTACGTTTTCATTTTTTTTTTTTACATTTTCGTCTGTTTTTTTTAAGGGTGGCAATTTTCGACACGACACGAAACCCGACCTGATACCGACACGAAAATTAACAGGTTAGGGTTGAGGCAAAATTAGTTTCGGGTCATTTTTGGGTCGACCTGATTGACCCGTTTATTAAACGGGTCAGGTTCAGGTCAAGTATAATTAAATCGGGTCGACCTGATAACCCGTTTAACTTTTTAAAAAATATAAAAAAAAGTAAATACACTTGCATTGAAAGTCGAATTCGTTGACTGAAAAGGTGCACTTCAATAACTTCATACTTTAATAATATCTTCCATGCTTTAATACTTTATCATATCTTCCATACTTTTATATTTATCATATCTTCCATACTTTTATATTATTGTTTAGATCATGGGTGATAGTCAGTACTCTTTCTCTCTAACTACTTTCAGGTATTACTCTGATTTTATTTCGATTGATTGAAACTGTAATCCCGAATGTTTAGTCTTATGGCTGTTTGTTGTTGTTGTTGGTTATCTTCCCAGAGGCTAAAGACATTTAAGGCTAAGTTGGTTATCTTCCCAAGGCGTGCAAGAAAGAAGAGAAGAAGTAGAGAGATAACCGTGGGCCTGCGGTATATGATTAAAGCATTTGTTGAACCAATTTTGGACGTTGTTTTGTTTGAAATGTCAGAATTTATTACCGTTTGGTATGCCTTTGGATCCGTTATGTTTTAGAAGCAGAAAAAGAAGCCTGGATTTTAGGCGAATAATAGCTTTGAGCCTTTGATGCCTTAAACGGGTTATATGGGTCGGTTCAGGTTGACCCGGTTCAGGTTAGGGTCGAGATTACTGACCCGTTTATATAATCAGGTCGGGTTTGGGTTGAAGGTTTCTGACCCGCGAACCCACGAACCCGAACCCGGACCCGACCCGAATTGCCACCCCTAGTTTTTTTATGTTTTCGTCATCTTTTTACGTTTTTGACCGTTTTTTACGTTTTCGTCTACTTTTTTAAGTTTTCGTCACTTTTTTACGTTTTCATACGTTTGCGTTCATTTTTTTACGTTTTCGTCCGTTTCCTTACCTTTTTGTTCGTTTTCTTACCTTTTCGTTTTTTTTACGTTTTGAACTTTTTTTACGTTTTCGTCTGTTTTTTTACGTGTTCATCTAATTTTATGTTTTTGTCCATTTTCTTACGTAAGAAAACATAAAAAAATGGACAAAAACGTAAAAAAAAGACGAAAACGTAAAAAAACAGACGAAAACGTAAAAAAAATGGACGAAAACGTAAACAAACGTACCTAAACGTAAAATAAATGACGAAAACGTAAAAAAAAAGGCGAAAACGTAAAAAAACAGACGAAAACATTAAAACAGACGAAAACGTAAAAAACAGACGAAAACGTAAAAAAATGGTCGAAAACGTAAACAAACATACCTAAACGTAAAATAAAGGACGAAAACGTAAAAAAAGACCAAAACATAAAAAAACAGACGAAAACGTAAAAAAACGGACGAAAACGTAAAAAAAAAGACAAAAACGTAAAAAACGGAAGAAAACGTAAAAAAAAATAGACGAAAACGTAAAAAAAATGGACGAAAACATAAAAAAGCGAACGAAAACGTAAGAAAACAGGCGAAAACGTAAAAAAAACAGACGAAAACGTAAAAAAGGGACAAAACGTAAAATAAAATAAAAAAAAAAAAAAAAAAAAAGTTTACCAGAACGTATACAAACGGATATTGATAAAGTTGATTTATATTCTTAAATCATAAAACACTAGTGAAAAAAAATGAAGGAAAGAAGTTCTTTAATAGCAAAAAAAAAAAAAAAAAACAAAACAATCTTCTACTAGATTCACTTTATTTTGGATACCATTATTTTGGTCCTTACCAAGGGATAAATCCCCACCATCCATCTAGTTTGATCTAATGGTGAGGATTAACCTAAGATTTAATATGTCAACCTAAGTCCATGTTTTGTTCTTGTCTTTTTCTTTGTCTTTTTTTTCTTTCTTATTTATTCACATTTTTTTCCCGCTTTTATACGTTTTCGTCTGTTTTCATACGTTTTCGTCCGTTTTCTACGTTTTCATCTGTTTTCATACGTTTTCGTCCGTTTTCTTATGTTTTCGCCCGTTTACGTCCATTTTCATACGTTTTCGTATGTTTTCTTACGTTTTCGTTCGTTTTCATACGTTTTCATCCGTTTTCTTTCATTTCTGTCCATTTTTCATACGTTTTCATACGTGTTTTTACGCTTTCATATATTTTCGTCCGTTTTCTTACGTTTTCGTCCATTTTCTTACGTTTTCGTCCGTTTTCTTTCGTTTCGTCCATTTTTCATACGTTTTCATTCGTTTTCATATGTGTTTTCATTCATAAAATCACAAGTGATATTCAGTGTACTATCACTTGTGATAATCAAGCTACAAATAAAGTATAATATCACAAATGATAAATTAATTAAGTGTCACTTGTATTAAATTTATTAGAAAGATAAATTACTAACTCCAAACAAGACGAATGAATTTTATGCACAAAAAAAAAAATAATAATAATAAATAAATAAATATATATATAATAAAAAAAGAGAGCTTGTATGTAAATATGGAAACCTAATTTGTGCGCATGTGTTCTAATACCGTATTAACAGAAAAGAGGCATAGCCATAAACACACGCCTCTTAACTAGGACTTCAATTCACATATCTATTTGTGCTTTTGTGATTTTAATCTTCAGAATCTGAGTAAGGAGGGCAGGATCCATCATCTACGTTTGCAAGAGGGTTACATTTGGGAGAGCCTGGATCTGTGCAACCTGTTACCAAATCAAGTTCACAACGATCACCCTGCACCAAATATGACATCGTTGTAGGTTAGCAAGGGGTACTCGATATTCGAAGGTAGAGGTGGAAAGACAGACACGAAAAACGGGCTTGGGTAAAAAATTCTATTTGCCTCCCATTTCGGTGCTGCATACAGACAATACAGATGAACACTAAATTTACGGCTGGATTTTTGAATAAAAATTAATTTAAAGGATACAATGATTAAATGGTAATGGCAAGTATTCTTTATAGAATTCATTGAGGGAAACAGCCAATATACCTTAGGAATACAGTCAACTATCATGCTTTTCCTTTTTGGTACACAATATAAGAATTTGAGATTACCATGCAGGATTCACTTTTCCTAGCCATTTAATAGTTCCAAATGTGGCTTGTTGCGACTATATTGGTATAGAACTGTGATGCAGTTTTCTCAGAAACTAGCTTACCACTTTCACTATTAGTGTTACAATTTCATAGATGTGTCCATATCTTAGTTTTAAATGCTTATATTATTACTATAATTGCAAAAAGTTATTTATTAACAAGATTCTAGATATAAGAAGCATGGAATATGTATTTGAACACTTCCAAATCCCATTTAGTCATGTGGAAATGTGGAATGTTGTGACGAGGTTCACAAGAATTGGTCAAGGTCATATCATAGGAATTCAAGGAAACAAAAGAGTGAGATTCAGAAAAAATCTGAGAAGATATACCTTAATGTAGAAATAGTCATCACACCATTTCTTGAATCGAGGATAGAAGGTGGGATCAAACTTGTCACAAGCCTTTTTTTGTACCTAGAAGAAAAAAACCATTGTGAAATACTTATTACATTTGTTATAGATGTTGAAAACAGCAAAATAGGCAGATGTAATCAATTGGGTAATGAATTACTCAGGAGGTATAAAACAGGTTGGGTCGACCCACCAAGGCTATTTGTCATTAAATCATTATCATAATAATGAATACATTATATAGATGATTAGAAACCTATAGTCAAAAGAATGATCCAACTCTTTTCAATAGCACCTAGGAGGTTGCAAGCACTTGAGCATACTTAAGAGTTTAGACAAACTCTACACTGTTTGACCCTATTTTTTTTACCTAAATTAAACTAGATTTAGTACTTGAAAGAAAAAGATTTTGCAATACAACCACACAAACAAAATCTGGTATTTACCGTACGGAAATGCTTGACATCTTCATCAAATATATAAGCAGGAGTCAAATCAGTACCACCAACAAACCACCACTGCCTTGGTGCTCCTGGAGCATATGCATTATTTTACAAGTAGCAAGGAATTGTTTATTCAGTAAATATATACAATATTTATTCCACTACATGTGAATTCAACAGCTGTAAACCAGAATCTTGGATAACTGCAATTCATATCTGGTAAGGGTCGATTCTGTGGCATTAGTGTTTTATTTTTTGATACAGATACTTGACATCTCATTTGGGACAAGTGTGATTGTAATATACACTCTCCAGCATACCTTCATTTCTAGCTTTCAGTTTCGACAAACCAATTTGATACTAGCTGTAAGAAAATTGATCTCAAAGGGCAATGTAAAACTATTTATATATCTTTATCTGTTAACTACTACTTCCTTAACTAATAAGAACTCCCAAACACTTAACACCGTGAAAAGTGATAATTACAGCTATTTAACTTAATATGAGTATCACTATCACATAACCACTTCCAAAATGACACACCTAAAGACCTAAACACCTCGAAGGTACAGTCTAACCTATAATTAGGAAAATTCAAGCAAATTATTCACAAAAAGGATGCATGTTAGAGGTTCAAATGTCTTTTCAAAAGTCAAAAGTATCATAATACTGTAAGCTTTTATAAAAACAACTCAAATAAGGTGATTAGAGTGCATATGACCATATCTAAGAATTATCTTTGCTCATGCTGATACATTTGAAGAAACGTCGTACCTTTTCGAGCATCCATCTCGAGCAACGATAGTTAAAATGTAGTGTTGGTGCAAAAGGGTTCTTCGGTAAGCAAACTTAATCTGATTATCTAAAAATAGCTAAGTAGAAGCAAATTAGTATGAGAAACTGAAATTCTTCCTTGGTTACAAGTTATCCTTGTTAAGTAAAATAGTCCTAGCACATGCCTACACCACAACTGATTCAATTATATATGTAGAGCAAAGATACCTATGCTGGATAAACCAAATATTATACCTTAATTCCATAAAAAGTTAACAAGCATCCAAAGTTGTTCTAATCATATTTATTGTCAATATACTTTATCAACCAAATAAAACTTTGCTTATCCTTTTCAGTAGCAATAGCCATATTAAACAAAGAATACCAATATAGTAAAAAACAACTATCATAGTTTTGACCATTGGGTGCATAAACCTTTTAAATTCCAACGTAGAGTTAAAAAACAGATAAGGGGGTGTTTGTGTTAACTGATTTATCGGGCTTATGAGCTTATATAACTTTTCAAAAGCTAATAAGCCCCATATTTTCCCGGCTTATGAGCTTTTCATGTTTAGCATAAGCTCATAAGCCCACAAATAAGCTTAAACAGACACTCCCTAGATACCATTAGTGCATATAATTCGGGAAAACTAAGCAATCCTAAACACTTGAATGTACAAATATGTCTTATTTCTCGTAGACATTTTATCGAACACTTGGTATGCAATGTGCCGTTCTATTAGACATTTTATCAAAGGCTTGTATATGCTTATCTTATACAACAACACTTAAGCATTTCATCAAATACACACCTACTGTGAATCCATTATCATGCGCAACATATAGAAACTCAACAAAACTGTATCTAATTGCAAGAATATTGAATGCGTTTTATATACTACAGATTGTAACCGTTTATGAGATCTATTCAAACAGTTAATTCAACAACTAAATGAATGCATATGTGATACCTCCTCACTATTGATTATGGTAGCGCGACAGCGGTGTTCGCGGCGGCAGTGGTGGTGATGGTGGTGCGCGATGGCTGTGGTGGGTATGGAGATGGTGCTCGAAGACTATGATTATCAAGAAATATTTCAATTATATGGTGAAGTAACTTATTTACATAGGAGAGGGTTTGGGAGAAAACATGTGTAAAAATTGAGGGGAATGGAAAAAGAAAAAAATAAAATAAAACTTATATATTTGGGGAAAAATAGTTTTCTCTCTTCTACTATGCAGACGAAGACTTTAGATATGTCTCTTCTTCTGCAGACATGATTTGCAAATGAAGAGGTAAAAGCTTTAAAAAAAACAAATGACACCTAGTGTTTGAAGACGTTTGTAGCACTTGACCCGAACCTGACAGGGAAACTCGAAACCCGAACTAATTGAGGAGGGGCGGGGCGGGGCATGCTAATCGGGTTACGGGGCGGTTTGGGGATTAAACAAGGATTCTAATCGGGTTTGGGGCGGGGAGCGGGGAATCCTCGCCCCGCCCCGCCCCACCCGATTAATATATACACATATACAAATATATCTATACTTATATAGTATTTTGTTAGTATTTACGTAATAAAAAAATATTACTCTAATATTGTTAGTTTTTTATATATGTAAGAATGCAAAATTGTGATTATACAAATTGGTTTAGTATCATATTTTTAAGTTTTAATTTTTGACGGTATAATTTATCATTATTTATGTATAATACTATCATTGAAAATATAATAAGGATTGTTTGTAATTGATTATTAATAGGTTCGTTATTGCTAACGGTCTAAAAATAACAATAAATATGAAATTGGCCTTTTCTCTCTATCCTCTAACTAATCTCCCGCCCCAATTAATTAATACATAATTTCTAAATCTAATCCGATCATTTGATTCATTCTACACATACAGATATTATACTTTTCCCCAATTTTAACCTAGTAGTAATTGAATAGTTGACTATTTTATATAAAAAAAGTTTTTATATAAAAAAGTTTTTTATATAAAAAAAAGTTTATAAAAAAGTTTTTATATACGAAAAAAGTTTTTTATATAAAACGTTTTTATATAAAAAAATATTTTTATATAAAAATATTTTTATATAAAATTTATATAAAAACATTTTTATATAAAAAAAGTTTCATATAAAAAAAAGTTTTATATACGAAAAACATTTTTTATATATGAAAAACGTTTTTTATATACGAAAAACTTTTTTATATACTTTTTATATGTTTTTATATACGAAAAATGTTTTTTTATATGTTTTTATATACGAAAAATGTTTTTTTCTTTTTTTTTTGAATAAGAAAAATGTTTTTTATATGTTTTTATATACGTTTTTTTTTATAAAAAATTTATGCTCTTTATACTTTTTTTATATGTATAAAAACGTTTTTTTAGAACATATAAAAACGTATATGTTTTTTATATGTTCCAAAAAAAAATTTTGCCAAAAAAGTGCTTTTTTCCAAAAATAAAAAATTTCGAAAAAAAGTCGCATGACGAAAAAAAATTTCAAAAAAATTATACGATTTTTGAAAAAAAAATCGATATTTTTTTGACGAAAAATAATTCGAAAAAAAATGGACGAAAAAAATTTCACAAAAAAAATCGAAAAAAAAGAGTAAATTGCAAAAATCGTCCTTGTGGTTTGGCCGTTAGTTTAAAGGATGGGCGCTGCAACGATCATTAGCCAAAAGGGCTAACGTATAAGTGCTAACGGAACTCACTTAACGCCGGTTAACATGGGGGACCAATAGTGCATGAAACAGTGACAAATCCGGACAATTTTTGCACTTAGGCCCGTTTGGTTCACGGAATCTTCAGGATTTTGATGGAATTGGAATCTAATTCCATTCCATAACGTGTTTGGTTGGCAGATTCAAGGAATTCAGAATCTGAATTCCATTCCTTAATGTGTTTGGTTGCAAATGAAATGAAATTGATATACTTTAAAATCTCAATTCTGTGGAATTCAACATTCCATAGCATAATGAGAGGAATGTTTACAATTTAATGGAATTCATTATTTTATTATTATTATTATTATTATTATTATTATTATTATTATTATTATTATTATTATTATTATTATTATTATTATTATTATTAATTATTTTATTATTAGAGTAAACTACATTTTTGGTCCTCGTGGTTTACCGGGTATAACGGTTTTGGTCCAATAGTTTCAAACGTAACGGGTTTAGTCCATTTTCGCTGACCCGTAACGGGTTTAGTCCAAATTTCGTTGACCAGGTGTTTGACTAGTTAAAAAAAGTTGATATGACTAGAATACCCTCGAATGTAAACCCAGAAATTGCACCATTCGTCCCTGAGCTAACGACCGTTAGTTCCGTTAGTTATCATGTGACAACGTTAGTCCATTTAGCCAATGATTATTTGCAACGTTAGTCCTTTATACATTTTTGTCCGTTTTTCTTACATTTTCATACGGTTTTGTCCGTTTTTATACGTTTTCGTCCGTTTTTAGTCGTTTTCATCCGTTCTTCTTACGTTTTCACACGGTTTTGTCATTTTTTTTACGTTTTCATACGGTTTTGTCCGTTTTTATACGTTTTCGTCCGTTTTTCTTACGTTTCATACGTTTTTGTCCGTTTTTATCCGTTTTCATCCGTTTTTAGTCGTTTTCATCCGTTCTTCTTACGTTTTCACACTGTTTTGTCCCTTTCTTTACGTTTTCATCCGTTTTTCTTACGTTTTCATACGGTTTTGTCCGTTTTTATACGTTTTCGTCCGTTTTTCTTACGTTTCATACGTTTTTGTCCGTTTTTATCCGTTTTCATCCGTTTTAGTCGTTTTCATCCGTTCTTCATACGTTTTCACACGGTTTTGTCCATTTTTTTTACGTTTTCATCCGTTTTTCTTACGTTTTCATACGGTTTTGTCCATTTTTATAAGTTTTCGTCCGTTTTTCATACGTTTCATACGTTTTTGTCCGTTTTTATCCGTTTTTATCCGTTTTTAGTCGTTTTCATCCGTTCTTCTTACGTTTTCACACGGTTTTGTCCGTTTTTTTACGTTTTCATCCGTTTTTCTTACGTTTTCATACGGTTTTGTCTGTTTTTATACGTTTTCGTCTGTTTTTCTTACGTTACATACGTTTTTGTCCGTTTTTTATCCTTTTTCATCCGTTTTTATCGTTTTTGTCCAATTTTCTTACGGTTTTGTACGCTTTTATTCGTTTTCGTCCGTTTTTCTTAAGTACGAAAAAAATTAAAAAATTAAAAACGAATTAAAAAATTAAACAGAAATTAAAAAATTAAAAATTTTAAAAAATTTTAAAAATTAAAAAAAAATTAAAAAATTAAAAAAAATTTAAAATTATTTTTTTTCCGGAAATATTTTTTTTACAACTTCTTTTTTCCGAATTTTTTTTCGGAAAATATTTTTGAAAAAAATAAATAAATAATTTTGAAAAAAAAATTTCAGAAAAAAAAATAAAACAAAAAAATAATTTTGAAAAAAATTTTTTTTTTCGGAAAATATTTTTTTTTCCGAAAATATTTTTGAAAAAAAAAATAATTTTGAAAAAAAAAATTAAATAAAAGAATTTTCGGAAAAAAAAATTTTGAAAAAAAAAATTTCGGAAAAAAAATATTTTCCGTAAATTTTTTTTTTCAAAATTATTTTTTTCCGAAAATCCTTTTTTTTTTATTTTTTTTTCCGAATTTTTTTTTTCAAAATTATTTATTTATTTTTTTCAAAAATATTTTCGGAAAAAAAAAATTCGGAAAAAAGAAGTAAAAAAAATATTTCCGGAAAAAAATAATTTTAAAATTTTTTAATTTTTTAATTTTTAAAATTTTTTAAAATATTTAATTTTTTAATTTCTTTTTAATTTTTTAATTCGTTTTTAATTTTTAAATTTTTTAATTTTTTTTCGTACTTACGAAAAACGGACGAAAACGAATAAAAACGTACAAAACCGTAAGAAAATTGGACAAAAACGGATGAAAACGGATAAAAACGGACAAAAACGTAAAAAAAAAACGGACGAAAACGTTTAAAAACGGACAAAACCGTATGAAAACGTAAGAAAAACGGATGAAAACGTAAAAAAAAGGGACAAAACCGTGTGAAAACGTAAGAAGAACGGATGAAAACGACTAAAAACGGATGAAAACGGATAAAAACGGACAAAAACGTATGAAACATAAGAAAAACGGACTAAAACGTATAAAAACGGGCAAAACCGTATGAAAACGTAAGATAAACGGATGAAAACGTAAAAAAAGGGACAAAACCGTGTGAAAACGTAAGAAGAACGGATGAAAACGACTAAAAAACGGATGAAAACGGTATAAAAACGGACAAAAACGTATGAAACGTAAGAAAAACGGACGAAAACGAATAAAAACGGACAAAACCGTATGAAAACGTAAGAAAAACGGATGAAAACGTAAAAAAAAAGGGACAAAACCGTGTGAAAACGTAAGAAGAACGGATGAAAACGACTAAAAACGGACGAAAACGTATAAAAACGGACAAAACCGTATGAAAATGTAAGAAAAACGGACAAAAATGTATAAAGGACTAACGTTGCAAATAATCGTTGGCTAAATTGACTAACGTTGTCACATGATAACTAACGGAACTAACGGTCGTTAGCTCAGGGACGAATGGTGCAATTTCTGGGTTTACATTCGAGGGTATTCTAGTCATATCAACTTTTTTTAACTAGTCAAACACCTTGTCAACGAAATTTGGCCTAAACCCGTTACGGGTCAGCGAAAATGGACTAAACCCGTTACGTTTGAAACTATTGGACCAAAACCGTTATACCCGGTAAACCACGAGGACCAAAAATGTAGTTTACTCTTATTATTATTATTATTATTATTATTATTATTGTTGTTTAATTATTATTATTTTATTTTAATACTATTATTATTTTAATATTTTTATTATTGTTATTTATTATATTTAATTTTATATAATTATTATTATTATTATTATCACTATTATTATTGTTATTAATAATAATAATAATAATAATAACAATAATAATAATAATTATTATTATTATTATTATTTTATTACTCATTGTTATTATTATTTTAATATTATTATTATTATTATTATTATTTTAATATTATTATTATAATTATCATTATCATTATCATTATCATTATTATTATTATTATTATTATTTTTTCTTTTATTATTATTATTATTATTATTATTATCCAGTTTATTAATTTTAGTTTAATATAAAATTTTAAATATTTTAATATAATTTATTTTTTCTCATTTCATTTTCATTCAACCAAACACGCGTTAATTTTTGCAAATTTCAATTCCTTAAGATTCCAAATCCTTCATATTGCAATTATTTAAATTCAAATTCCTTCACATTCCAATTTTATAGATAGATTCTAATTCCATCAAAAACATTTCGTGAACCAAACGGGGCCTTAGTGAATCACAGGGACGAAACGTGTAATTTGGTCAAACAACAAGGACGATTTTTTCAATTTACTTTGTGCTTGGTTGAAGCTATTAAAGTATAAAGAATGGTAACAGTAATGAATATAAATGATTGATTAACAACTTAAATGTGTTTCCTCCCCCCGCCCTGAAGGGAGGGAGAGTAGTAGTAACTGCTGAAAACAGTTGATGAAAATGAAGAAGGTTAATAATTATTTAAAACAAAATCAATCGTAGAGAGTTAGCGTTTAGTGTTTTTGTAATAACCGGTTTTAGGCTTCAATTATTGAGTTAGAAATTACGTGTTTTAGTATCTTCCCCTGACACAGATTAAGGCTGGCTTACATACCACACGCTCTACTACTTTTAGATAATTTCTATGTAAACTTATGCTGATTTGTAGGAATGGAATGCTCCAAGTGCTAAGCACGTTCGTTTATTAGAGGCTGCTTTGCTTCAACATATATGAATTAAGTTCATCTAAAACTCGTTTCAACAGTTATTGTTTATGTAATCTAATACCCCATACTTTCTTTATAGAAACAAAATTCAGATATTTGGTCTCCGTTGCCTGACCAAGGATGGAAACCTTGTACAGACTCGGCTACCGTTCCATGTGAGATCCTTAACCTGCGTTTTTTTATATTTTGTACCATGTTGTGAGTTATATAACTGTTCCTGTTTCATCTCTCATCACAATGTAATCGAATCCCGATTTTATTTTTCAAGCCATTCCAGATAAATCTCGGGGATATATTCAGGTGTTTTTGGATGGAGGATTGAACCAACAGAGAATGGGGGTACGCGCTATTTTATCTCTTAAACAAACATAAGGGGGTGTTTGGCGTATGTGCTTATTCAACTTTTGAAAAGCTAATAAGCTCAGATTTCAAGGCGTATGAACTTACCAACTTGAGCTTGTGGCTTATCTAAGTTCATAAGCTCATAAGCCTAAAAGGTTGAGCTTATTAGCTTTTCAAAAGTTGAATAAGCCCATACACCAAAAATATAAGCTAAGACAAACACCCCCTAAGAAAAAAAGTAAGTAAATAATAATAATTTTTTCCTAAATTCTTGCCTGTGTTAAAGACTTGTGATGCAGTAGCTGTTGCTAAAATCTTAAACGCGACGCTAGTAATACCACACCTTGAAGTTAATCCGGTCTGGCAAGATACAAGGTATTTTTACGGCCGCTATTTGACTTTATATCGTGTTTTTAAGTTAACTCGCCAGACAGGTGGTAAGATGTTACGTTTACTGTGCAGTTCCTTCACCGATATATTTGATGTCGACCACTTTATTGAGGTCTTGCAAGATGAAATCTCCATAGTTATAGAGCTGCCAAGCATGTACTCTTGGAGCACAAGGGATTACTATGGTAGTGGCATACGACCTACTAGAATCAAAATGGCGCCTGTTCATGCTTCTGCTAATTGGTATCTGGAAAATGTGCTGCCAATGCTAAATAGGTTCGTTATAATCTTTTCTTTGACATTGTAATTCAATTCGAGCATAAACAATTTCAAATTACAATGTTTCAGTCGTGGAATTGCTGCGATTGGCCCATTCTCGCACCGTTTAGGTTTTGATAACCTACGAAAGGAGATTCAGCTTCTTCGATGTAAGGTTAAATTTCAAGCATTGGTTTTTGTTCCTCACATCAGAAGACTAGGAGACACCCTCGTTCAACGCCTTCGAAACTCTCCTACTACAAACAAAGGAACAACGAACGATAAATTGAAGGATGAAAGGGGAAGTGGAAAGTTTATCGTTTTACATCTCAGCTTTGACAAAGTATGTATCCTTCCATGTCTCATGTACTGCTTGATTGTATATATCTTATTGTGATTCGAGAGTGGCACCAAGTGGGTCAAAATGGGTCGGGTTGACCCACCAACACTTGCCATCTCAATTACTTTTGCATAAGTTAAAAATAGGTGATTGTGGGACTATGAAGGACATGTTGTTTACAATATTTTTATCGAACAGGATATGGCTGCCCATTCAGCTTGTGATTTTCGTGGTGGAAAAGCTGAAAAGTTGGCACTTGCAAAATACCGCCAAGTCATATGGCAGGGAAGAGTGATGAAAACTCAGTTCACTAACGAGGAGTTGAGGCATCAGGGACGATGTCCACTCACTCCTGAAGAAATTGGACTGCTTTTGAAAGCTTTGGGTTTTAACAATGACACACGCCTCTATCTTGCATCCCACAAGGTATCATCTAATCCACCCCATGGAAAATTTCAACTTTTAGATTCATACACGATTTGAAGGAATTATTTGACTATTTTATGACCTACATCAAGTGTACCAAGGCTGAGTTTAGCAAATCAAACAGTCAAAACAGAAACTTTTACATTATCGGCTTTGCTTTATCCCTGAAACATAGGTATATGGTGGAGAGGCAAGAATTTCTGCACTGCGTAAACTGTTTCCGCTTATGGATGACAAAAAAAGCCTTGCATCTGACAAAGAACGGGCAGAAGTTGAAGGAAGAGCGTCGTTGTTAGCGGCTGTTGATTATTCAGTATGCATACGGACATCTTCATTTCAGCTTCACCAGGCAATATGCACAATGCAATGGTATGTATGGTTGACCTCATTCAACATATTCTCTACCTTTTTATTTGGATATATTTGGGAATGACCCTATAATTCGCAATATTAACTTTTTTAGGAAACAGCAAAAAGGTAAAAAGTGCATAATATTTGTAAAATTGTTTTGACTTTAATCACCTTTTTTTTTGTCATAATTTATGATTTTTATTGAAAATGTGAAAAATATTCCTAAGTTTTTGACTTATTTGAGAATTTTATTTTGCAAAAATTTAATTTACTAATTTTAAGGTCATTTGTGGATATGGATGAATAAAATGATTATTCCTTCATCTGTATAGGGGTTCACACAAAAAATCCATTTAGATGATTTCGAGAATATGCAAATATGACTGTTATACTTCACGTTCTCATAGAAAATTGCTCATTTTGCAAAAAAAATATTGCATTTTCAAAAAGAATGATGTTTTGCTTTAGAAACCGCTATTTCAACCCATTTAAATAAAAAAAGGATAAAGTCTGGTTGACTCTTACTGATAAGGAATCTAACGGGCCATATATTTAGCTTAATGTAAAAGTGAACGGGTTGAATGTGGTCTAAAGTGTATTCGAATTCAAAAAGACTTGGGACAAAACTGTGCTGTTGTCCAAATCCAACCCATCTAAAGGGCCTTTTTGACCCTTACTTATAAAACGAATCATTGTTCCTTGTTTTTCAGCTAGGGTATCGAGCATACAAAAACTTGAAGACTATCAGACCAAATATGGTGCTCTCGAGCCAACTCTTTCGTAACGAAACTATGGACTGGCCTGAGTTTCAGTGGGCTATACAAAACGCGCATAAGAATAGACAAGGTCAAGTTAGGTTAAGAAAGGAGACACAATCCATATATACCTATCCAATACCAGATTGTATGTGTCAACAACATTAGTTGGTTCTTTTTCAGTTTTGTAGAGTTAGAGAAATGTGTGTAAACACAAATTCGATATGTATTTTTGCTTCTCTCTGAGGGCGTTATGTGCATCCACGATATTTTTTATAGGGTCGCAGGTCGGTAGGTGAATGATGCAACATCTGGTTTGGTTTGCAAGTTTTAATCCAAATGTATGTTTCGCATGTGTATTTTATTGTTGTTGATTAGTTATATCGGATTTTGCTATACTAGATTTGTTGTTACGTGTTATCTATGGGAGGGTGTTTTAGGCGACTTACACATAGTCAAATAGATTGAACTATATATGGACGTCGTTATCAAGGAGTGAAATTGTTAGATATTTGACTTCAACCTCCTAAGGCTAGTTTGGTAATTAGTGTATCTCTTAAGGGTATTTTGGTCATTTTGTTAGTGTCTTAAGAGTTAAGTTTTTTAAGTCGGTTTGTTTTGTATTTAGCAATAGCAGATGTAGCTTTGAACTTGAGGATCAGCTTTGTACTACATATTTGCTCTAATAAAATACCAGCTTTAGTAGCTACTGATCTTGTATCTGTTTCGAAGTTTGCTCTTATGTTCTGATCTCTGTGTTACTTCTGCTGCTGGTCCTCCACACACACCTCCACACATCCACACCCTTTGGTATTTTGATCGTCTGCTTTTGCTGCGCTGGTCATCAACCTTTGCCTCTCTTGTTACTTCTGCAGCTGCTCCTCCACCTTTGCCCCATGAATATCTATCCCTAATCCTAACAGAAATTATATGGCACACCCATTACCTAGAACAAGTTTATTAGAGGACATGTATTTCATTTTGCTCAATAAAGGTTTTAATCACAGTATGGTAATCGTTTTTTCCTCTCCTCCACCTCCACGGCCCTGGAGACTGTCCACAGCCGTGGTTTCAACTACTAGTGGAGGAAATGGTATTGATATATTTGACGAGGGTTTTTGCTCATTAAATATAATGTCCACAACCGTCGTTTCAACTGCATGATTTCAAAGAAGAAAATGAATAAGGTGAAAGTGGTGAGATAAAAGATTAAAAACTCAGTAGTAAAGCACATAAGTTCACACATAATTAGTTTACCTATGTCACAATAAACATTCTACAATATTATCATAAGTTGGTTTGACGGAAGTACAAAAAACAAATTAGCTATATACGTTATAAATAGAAATAGTAAAACGATCAAACAATGCAAGATAGGTAGCTTCTACGGAGAGCAATAAGCAAGTTTGAACACACATCGAGACCATTCACCAACTAAACTTACGAAGAACTTGTTAGCTTTTCCCATTCTCCTTCAAGACCATTTCTTATCTCACAACCTTTGAGGTCAGGCCAATTTCCAAATTTGTTTTCCATCACCCCCATATCAATTAGCTTCAAGAAGTAATCCGCGGCTTTTGTTGTTGTTGTTGTAAGTAATCAGCGGCTTTGAGCCCCTCATCAGAAGATGTGCCTCTATGTACAGGGGTTGGCAAATAGAAAACAATGCATTAAAGAGGAGTACCGAGTAGTTAATAAACGAGCCTAGCTCGTTTAGGCCTATACTTGACTTCGTTCGGATCGTTAACACCATGTCTAGATCCACCACTGCTGCCTGAGCGCACCTTAAAAACCAAGAAACTACTTTAGCTTATATGGAATTGCGCCATTAGTATGAAATTAAAATGCAATCGACAATAGAGAATCTTTGAAAACAGGTACAATAGTTGCATTTTATCCATGGACCGTCTACCATCTTTTTGAAACTTTAACATCTTTAACACAATAAGGGACCAAAAGTGTAACAAGTTTTATAATGGATACCGTTTATGTAAATTTTGGTATTTGGAGACCAAAAATGTAATTTGGTATAAACTATAAGGACCACCGTGTAATTTAGAAAACAAGTGTGTTATTTACTCACAGACGGTGACAGGTTGTATTATTTATCTCTGAAGAAGAAGCTCTGGAGATGCATCGATTTCCAGATTTTTGAAACATTCTAATTTTCCAAGATCCTCTGGTAGCTTCTCAAGAAGAGCACAATCACGAAGGTTGAGATACGTCAGATGTTTTAACATACAAATGCTATTTGGAAGATGTTTAATCTTTGTAGCCGACAAATCCAGTCTCTCCAGAGATTCTAACTGGCCAATGCCCTCAGGCAACTTCCCAAGACAAGAACAGTCTCCAACATCGAGAAACTTCAGACGTTTTAGCTTGCAGATGCTATCTGGAAGATGTTCAATCTTCTCACTCCACACATATAGCTCTTCTAAACATTCTAATTTTCCAAGATCCTCTGGTAGCTTCTGAAGAAGAGTACAACGACTAAGGATGAGATGCGTCAGATGTTTTAACTCACAAATGCTATCAGGAAGATGTTTAATCATTGTAGCCGTCAAATCCAGTCTCTCAAGAGATTCTAACTGGCCAATGCCCTCAGGCAACTTCCCAAGACAAGAACAGTCTCCAACATCGAGCAACTTCAGACGTTTTAGCATGCAGATGCTATCTGGAAGATATTCAATCTTCTCACTCCACACATGTAGCGTCTCTAAACATTCTAATTGGCCAAGATTCTCTGGTAACTTCTCAAGAAGATCACCTTTATCAACTTCGAGAAATTTGAGACATTTCAACATACAAATGCTATCCGGAAGATGTTTTATCTTCTTACTCCTCACATATAGCTTTTCTAAACATTCTAATTGGCCAAGATTCTCTGGTAACTTCTCAAGAAGATCACCATTTTTGACTTCGAGAGATTTGAGACATTTCAACATACAAATGCTATCCGGAAGATGTTTTATCTTTGTAGATGAAAAATAGAGCTCCTCTAGACATTCTAACTTGCCAAGATCTTTGGGTATCTCTGGAATATCACATTTGAGTTCAAGCTTTCTTAGGCATCGTAAACTACAAATCATGTCTGAAAATTTCTTAAAGTCTGTGCAAGCACATAGACAAAAAGAAATAAGCTTCTCAATATTTCCAACTGATGCCGGTAGATTTTCTTCATATTTACAATTAAATTGAAACCCAAACTTCGGGAGATCATTGTCGGGGTGCCATGGGCATAAATCTAGGGACCTGCCAAACAGACTTAAACTAGCTGAAGAACTACTAACCTTTGGTTCCAATCCACCAACGAAAACCTCAAAATTGGAAAACCTCAAACGTGAGCGAAAGTAGACAAGTTTTCTTAGACATCCAACGGGAGATTTAATTTCTACCAACTTATCACAACCTTTAAGATCTAACCTCTCAAGATTTGGAAACAGCTCAAGGTCAAGGCTCCTCAACCTTGATTCACGAAGTTTAAGGAATTTGAGATTCGAACATGCACTAGACACGTGAAGTTCTTCAAAATCAACACAACCTTTAAGATCTAACTTCTCAAGATTTGGAAACAGCTCAAGGTCAAGGCTCCTCAACCTTGATTCACGAAGTTCAAGGAATTTGAGATTCGAACATGCACTAGACACATGAAGTTCTTCAAAATCAACACAACCTTTAAGATCTAACTTCTCGAGATTCGGAGTTAACCCCAGGTCAAAGGTTCTTAACTTTGAGCGACTGATACTGAGATAGTTGAGCTTTTGACAGCTAACAGGCATGAAAAGTTTTACTAAATTAGGAGAATACTCTAGAGATAACGTCTCGAGATTCGGAGTAATCCTAAAGTCAAAGGTCATCAAGTTTGACTCAATGAGATAAAGGAATTTGAGTTTTGGAAGAACCTGCCACCAAAAATAAGACAAAAAGATTGATAACAAACCAATAAATTAATAGCATTATTAGGAATTATGCAAAACAACGAATCGACAATTATTCTACCTTTTTTTCTCCCTCTTCCCAAAGTTGTACCATTCTGCTCCGGTCAATTTCAAGTCCAACAAGATTGCTTGCTTGAAATGTTTTGGGTAAATACAAGAAAGGGTAAAATTTACATTTTAGATATTTTAAAGAGTTTGAAAAGTATTGGGCGGTATTATCAAGAACTTCTTCATACTTTCGAATTTGAAAATCCACTTGAAGATATCTAAGTTGCTTCATTTTTCCAAGACCTTTCATAACAGTTCCCGCATTTTTAATAGCATTTGTGTTTGAATAACGAAGTTCTAGACACATTGTTGCTTTAGTACCCTGCAATACAAAAACAATGTCCATAAAAATGGAAAGTCAGAACAAATGCAAAGTTTTAGTTTTCTCTACATTACAAGTAAACTGATTTTTACCTCGTCATTAGCCAATATATCTTCAATTTCCTTATTAATCCACAGTCGGCTATGTTTGTTAGGTTCATTCGGGTGCTCACGACGAACAATGTTCTTCCCCATTTCTTCTATATGGTCATGCATGCCCAAGACCAGCTCACCATACATATTAGGAGAAATAGTTATGAGAGATCTCTGCTCAAGAACTTTTAAACCAATTCTAGCACGAAATCCACAGCATTCAAGAAATCTGATTGCATCTTCTTTGCGCTTGCCTTTCAATATGCATGCAATGTCTAGAAATATTTCCTTATAATCTTTCTCCAGACTTGTATAGCTGAATTCTAGCTTTTCCTGAGTCTCCTGTAAGGGAATTTCTTTTAGTCTTTCTATGGCATCTACCCATTCATCCTTATCTCTACCACATAGAAATGAACCCAAAACTTTGACTGTTAAGGGAAGACCAGCAGCATAATGTACAACTTTTCCTGACAGCTCTTCGAATTCTTGAGGTGGACTCGCCCTTCCAAATGCATGTCCACTGAGGAGAAAAATTGCTTCCTCATCTGATAAGAGATCGATATCTCGAATCTTCACTCTGTGATCGACCTTATCGATATCTCGAAAGTTCACTCTGTGAGCTTGCAATACTTGCTCATCTCTTGTTGTAACGATAATTCTACTTCCCTTCTTAAACCAGTTAGTCTTACAGGCTAACACCTCAAGTTGGTCTATGTGATTCACATCATCTAGAACAAGAAGAACCTTTATAGCGCACATCCTCTTTTGCATCATGTTTTTCCCATCATAAACACTATCTAGAGTGACTTGTTCATTTAGCACTCTTGAAAGGACCTGTTCTTGTAAATTTTTCAAGCCAGACACTGAGCCATTTGAAACTTCCCTCACATTTGCAACAAAGCTTTTGGCTTCAAAATCAGCAGATAGACGATCAAAAACAGCTCTAGCTGTAGTTGTCTTCCCAGCCCCTCCCATGCCTTTGATCCCTATCATCCAAACATCATCATCTATTCCCATTTCTAAAGATGAAACAACATCCTTTACTCGAGTCTCCATGCCAACTAACTTTTCATCGAAGCCGAAACTGACGGAGCGTAACTCTAGTGAAATCTCTCCAACAATTTTTTTGATAAATTCAGCTTCGTGCCTGTATGTATGGTAAAAGAAGGTTCTGTTTAGCATAGTCTAAATACATAAACAATGTTTTAGATCTATATATAACATATATACAAAGTAATACTATGTAACATAATACTAGCAAGGATGAAGAAACAAAAGTAACGAATATCGCAAGTAGAGATATGTGGAGTAATTACCCATTAGCAGTCGCCTGCAACTCCCTCCCAACCAGATTTGATGCTCCTTTCAAAGCCTCTATCCATTTCCCAGCAGCGTCTTTGTTTTTGTTTTGCGAAAAGGCTTCACCAAATGCCTCACTTTGGTTGCGGACTTCGGTGGGTTCCACATGAAAAAAGACGGGATAGGCAGTCTGTTCGCCAGTCTTTTGACACTCCATGATCTCAACAAGCTCATCCAAGCACCAAGACGAAGAAGCATAGTTCTTTGAGAAAACAATGATGAAGAATCTTGAGTCTTTAATAGCTTGGATAAGCTGGTTGTCGATGGTTTTCCCTTGCTTCATTTCCTCATCATCTTTGAAAGTTTCAAGGCCTTTTTGCTTAAGAGCTTGATAAAGATGGCCAACAAAGGTTTTGCGAGTGTCTTCACCCCTAAAGCTTATAAACACATCATACTTAAATCTCTTTGGAATGGCCGATGAGCTAGAGGTGGACGCCAATGAAGTTATGGATGAAGGATCGGATAAACGTAACCTCTTGTTGGAGGACATTTCTACAAACTTGATAATATGAAGAAAAGTGAATGAAATGGATCAATAACCGTGATCAAAGCTAGGCGTTTACTCAGACGACTGTAAAGAAACTTGATTGTGTTTGTGTGGAAATAAAATGTGAATTACGTGGAAATTTGGTTGAAGCTGTTAAAAGAGTTTATGTGAAGAAACAAACTAGTTCCAGCTGCGGTGATACTGAGACACAAAAGTCCACTCATATGGTCTTTTTGGTCAATGAGAAAGAAAGATAATATTCACCCAAAAAAGAATAAGCAACCCAATACATCCTCTTGGAAACTGCTTATTCAAGCCAAAGTAATTTAATCTGTTTTCTCCAAAAAGACAAAAATAAACTCATCAATTTAACATTAAGACACACATAAAACTACAAATTATTCACAGAAATCAAGCAAGCTCAGTAGAATGAGTTACCGACTTGCATTGACTACTGTGTGAATCTCATCAATGAAGAGAACTATTTTTCCATTCAAAGCAGTAACAAGCCTCTTTAAGATCAGCTTTAAGTCACTCCTCAAAATCTCCTTCGTATTTAGCACCAGCACGAACCCATATAGAGTGATATAAGCTGCAAAAGGATCAAAATTTATGAACACAGACTTGTGATTTTTGAGAATGAATACGCAAACAGCATATCAGCACGAAACATATTAAAACCGGTAAAAAACCAATTTTCCAATTTACCAATTTTTCAAGCAGTCTCTTTTATTAGTTAAACACCTGTTGCAACCTATATAATTAAAAAGTATGACAGATAATTACAACAAATGACTACTGTCGAAACTGTGGATCTCGATCATCTCGGCTAGGTGTTCTTTGAAGAATTTGGACTGGAGCTGCTTGAGTTCTAACCCTACTGCTTCATTTGGTTGTTGAATTTATGTTTCGTCAAAGCACTGCTTTCTAAAGGGACGACATGATGAAGTAGAGACTTTTGTAAAATGTTTTCTTCAAAAGCGTTAAAAGTTGATCGAGAAAGAACAGTGAAGAGGCTTTATTAGCACATTATAAGCTAATCAAGATAGTAATCTGGTTTTACAGATCAACTTTTTACAAGCTGTGTCACAGCTAAACTACTACTAATGAGCCTATTGAACAGTCATATATTCAATTATCGTTTACTAAGGATAAAATAGTTTTTTCTGTTATTTAGATAATATCCATTCAAAATAATTATCAAGCTGTGTATAAATAACAGGTGAATCATAAGCAACGTTAAATAAATATGTCATAGCAAACAATCACGTATGATCTTATAATATCATAAAGCAATTACATTTGTTCCAAACTACTTCCTATGACATTATCAAAATTTATATTCATATTAATCAAAATCCAAATAAAACATATATACAGTATTCAGTACGGGTGTGTATCCAAGTACAAAACTCCTCATATCTATATATCCTTAATAAAATTATGCACTCAAATTAAACATGATAAAATTTGAAATCTTTTTGGTTCACGAAACTCGTAAGAATATAGTGATCAATTAACATAATTATAATCATACAGTTTAAAAAAGGACCATTTTGAAACCCATTTGCCTTGGTTTACTTGAGTATCATCTTGGGTTTGAAAATAATTCTAAATTAAAAATGCAAACAGTAAACATCTTTTTGGGATTGCTTATTAGAAATTAAGGGCATGCTAATATATGTGCTCTGCTCATGTCAGACAACTACAAATGTAGTAAAAGCACTGTTAATATGAATCATAATCTAAACTAATTAATGTCACTGAAACTTATTAACCAATATTTCACATAACTTGCCCATTATTTCTATAGTCAACGCTAGAAATCAACAAAATTAACAGTGAAATTACAAACACTCGTAACATATAACTAAAAGCCTTAGGAATAAAATCAACAAATTAGACATTTAAAATCATACCTTAATATTAAGATTTTTTGTTCTTATCAAAAGTGTGTGTTTAGTTATAAGTAGGGGTGGCAATTTTCGACACGACAAACTAACCGACAAGGACACGACACGAAGATAAACGGGTTTGGGTCGAGGATAAACAGCTTGGGTCAAAAACAGGTTAACCCGTATAACCCGTTTAATAAATGGGTTGTGTATGGGTTTAGTAATTTTAAACAGGTCAACCCGTGAACCCGTTTAAATATATAAACTTTTAATCAATAAAATATATAACTTTTGTAAAGTAAAACTTTATTAAACTTGGAAACTAAAGTCAAAAATGAAAATTTTTGAATGGGTCATTGGAAGCCTAAAATATGAAAAGCTATGAGCGGGAATTTAGTATCTAAGACTTTGAGTGGGAAATTTAGTGTCAAGGCTTTGAGCGGGAACTTAGTGTCTAGTCAGTCTACTATCTTAGATCTCTGCAGTCTGGCCTCTATTCTTAGAGCGGGAATATAAGGTCTTGGCTTTGAGCGGGAATTTACTTCTTATATATACTCGAGTCTTGGCCATCTCACTCTAAAATTTCACCCAAGCCTAAAATTGATCATTAACAAACCACCTTCCTCAAACTAATTAAATAATTAACCCTTTTAACTAGTTTATTTAAACGGATTACACGGGTCATAAATGGGTTACACATGTTAGGTGTGTGCGGGTTAGGGTTGAGGTTTTTGACACGATTAATAAATGGGTCGTGTTTGGGTTGAAGCTTTACCAACCCGCCAACCCGAGTGGGTCAACACGGACACGACTCGATTGTCACCCCTAGTTATAAGTGAGATGAGTTTGGATCAGTGTTGTAAAAATCGGACTTATCGGCCTATAAATCAGTGATAAATCGCTTATCGGGCTTTGACTGCAATGATAAGTTTGTTATAGGCTCAATATCTCGCCCTGGTCAAAATTCGGTCAATATCGGGACTTTTCGGTCAATATCGGGACTTTTCGGTCAACTAAAAAAGTTGACTTTTTTTTTTATTTTTTTTAATTTTTAATTTTATTTTTTTTATTATTATTTTTTTTTTATAAACACTGAGCGGGATTTTTTTGTAACTTCTCTTCTTTAAATGAATTTATGTTGTTAATATTATTTTTCTTGTAAGTTTGTACCTTGTTGTTAATATTATTTTTTAAATAATTTCTTTTATAATTTATAGTCTCCGATAAATCCCGGATAAATCGCCGATAAGTCCGATAAATCGCTTATAGGGGGTTGACCGATAACAGATATTTACAACCTTGGTTTGGATCTGTAACAGCTAGTTTAGGAGAGATGGTAGGCGCTTATAAAAAGTGTGTTTAGACCGTAACATTAAGATGTGGTATTGGGCTAATATAACCTGTTAGTAGATTGTTTTATAATTCTAAATTAAATATGCAAACAGTAAACATCTTTTTGGGATTGCTTATTAGAAATTAAGGGCATGCTTATGTGCTCTGCTCATGTCAGACAACTACAAATGTAGTAATAGCACTGTTAAGTTAATATGAATCATAATCAAAACTAATAATATCACTATTACGTACTCCATCAAACTTATTAACCAATATCACATAACTTGCCAATAATTTGTATAATCAAAGCTAGAAATCAACAAAATTAACAGTGAAATTACAAACACTTATTAACCAATCCCATATTAAAACACTTATCTTAAACAAAACATATGTCACATTCTAACAATGTTTTACTATCACATCCTAAGGCGGAGATAGGAGAGCGGCAGGGTGGGCACGTGCCCCTAGAGAAAAAATTGTAGAGTAAATTATTAAAAATATCTAGCTATTTTTGTAATTTGCCCCTTAACAAACCGATTTGCAGTGTAGTTTCTAAAAAATTATGGAAGTTTACGCTATTGACCATAACTTTCTGGTTCCACCCTGATCACATCATAAAAATTTCATCTATATACTTAGTTTTCTACATCAAAACTTACGTCATTTATATTTAGTTAACTTATGTCACTATTTTCTGGTAAAATAGATTCAATCATAAAAACATTCAATTTAGATCAATAAATCATACAATAACTATGCTAAAAAAATAAATAATAATAAATAAATAAAAATAAATAAATAAAAAATCTATATCTATAGCTATTCAAACAATATTAAGAATTAAGCTAAGATATATAAGTCAACGACATCAACGATGATAACAAAGAAAAAAAAATTAATACTTACCGACATTATAACTGGTCACTAAAAAAAACCAAAGATCAAATAAAAGATCACCGGAGATTTGCACGTTTAACGATGAGGGATTGGTTTTGAAAATATATAGAAGTTGAAGGGGTCTTGCGTTGACTGAGCTGTGGTTGAAATTTATCAAATTATGGGTATATATATATATGAAAGAAGAGTACAAGTGTCGATGCGTGAAGTATAAGTGTTGATGCATGTGTACCCTTTGATGTAATTGTAGGTAGTGCGCATGAAGAAGACGTGGGGGACAAAACGACGTGTGATTTGGGATCATACGGTGGATCTAATTGGACAAGAATCAGAATATTGCTCCTACTTTAAATTTGGTTTCTTAACAAAGTTTATAAAGTTATTTTATTTTTTGAGAATTTTCTTAGGTGGTGCTCAACATGTAAGAATAGTTTTTTTTTTTTTTTTCCTTCGATGTGTTTGTTTAAAGGGTTTATGAGTTCTTTTAGGCTATGTTTGAAAAACCTGATTTTAATTGATTCGGTCGAGCCACCGGGTCACGGTTCAACTGGTTTAATATTTCGCTCAAAACCGGCTTCCGGCCGCCCAACCGGTTCACGGTCCAACCGGCCGGGTCAACCCGGCTTTTAAAACACTGGTTTTAGCTTATACAACTGTAACGTTTATTGTAAGGCTCAGTTCTTTTTTGTGTTTGTGAGAAAACATGACTACTCATATTTAAACTAACTTGATAGAATCTCAATTCTATTTGAGATGTCTTTGGCAAGCTTAAAGTCCCATTCCTAGATTCTTGTGTATATTTTTGTCATTTATTATCATCGACTACAATTAGCTAATTTAGGTCTTTTTTTTTTTTTTTTTTTTTTTTTTTTTTTTTTTTTTTTTTTTTTTTAGTAATTAAGTGGAGTAGGCCCCTTTCTCCTGTTAGCTCTCGTTGGGGAAGAGTGAAAAATTATCCTTCTCTCTAGTCAGACAATTTAAGGGAAAAATATGGAAATGAAACGACAAGATATGATTTGGTGGGACCAATTCTCTTACTTAAAGGGCCATTCAGCAAAAAAGAAACGCCCTCTTAAACTGTAAGTATTATTCTCTCCGTCCTATATTAAATGTCCACTTTGAATTTTTGAAGTATTTCTTTTTCAACTTTGACTTTAGATAATTTTTGTTGTATTATATAATACTTGTTGCAAAATATATGAAAGGATTGGGTTTTTAAATGTATTTTCATTAATATAACTTACATCAAATATTATATAACACAAACAAAAATATTTAAGGTCAAAGTTAAAAAAAAAAAAAAAAAACCCTTCAAAGTCATTTAATGTGGGACGTTGGTAATAAGTTTATTAGCTTAAGCCCAAATGACATATAACTAAAAGCCCTTCGAATAAAATCAACAAATTAGACATTTAAAATCATACCTTTTGGTTATTCAAAGGGTTTTTCTTTTTATCAAAAGTGAGATGAGTTTGGATCTGTAACAGATAGTTTAGGAGAGATGGTAGGCGTTTATTAAAAGTCTGTGTTTTAGTATACCGTAACATTTAAGATGGGGTATTGGGCTAAATCACTTAATAGTGCTTATGGGCTGGATCCGAGACTGTTATGATTTGGGCTGAACGTATTTTTTTGCTTTCTTTCTTCACTTGGGCCTATTGGACTTTTAACAAAAAGTTTACAAGGGTAGTTATATTTGTTCGATTGGAATTATGTTATTATAACATTAAAAGATGTGTATATAATATATATATATATATATATATATATATATATATATATATATATATATATATATATATATATATATATATATATATATATATATATATATATATATATATATATATATATATATATATATATATACCAACACACTTTTGCTTTTTAGTTAATGAAGAGTGTATTAATATGATGTATCAAATTATTCCAGATTTTTGCATCCAAACACCCTTTTAAACAGTGTGTGCGTTAAAGCCAAGTTAATCATACCGTGTCTCTGCGTTAAAGCCAAACTTTCACCTCCACATTAAAGCTTTAACGCAACGTTAAGGTGGTATTTTTTTTTTAAGTGAAACTTTGACTTCCACACCGCCCCCTGAGTTTAGCTTTAACTCAATTTTTTTAGTCGAGGTATGATAAAAGTGTGACCCAAAATGTTGAGTTAAAGTTGAGTGATGATAAGGGGTGTTTTTTTTAGTTAAGATGAAAAAGTTAAAGCTGATATGGCGCTGACGTGGCACTAAGCGAAAGTTTCACCCAGGTGAACACACCTAATGCTCTTAGGGTTGGAAGATTTGATAACCCTGAAACAAATAAAAAGCTGATGAAAATGAAGATTAATTATTTACAAGAGCAATCACATAGATTAGCATTTGCATCAGCATTGATAATAATAATAATCCCCAATTTCTTCTTCCCACCCGATCTTTTTCAACATCTCACCCGAACTTATCACAATTTATTCTCCGTAAGCAAGCAGCTTCTCTCATTTTATTAGGTCAATTGAATCTAGTTGTTAATTATTTTGGTTTGTTTTAAAATAGTGACGTTAACCGAACATCCCCTTGCCCTTAATTTAGTTTTCAAGTTCTTTTATTAAAAAAAAAAAAAAAAAAAAAAAAAGTAAATATTTGCAGCCCAAATTTTAGAGGAGACATTTTATTTCAAAATCAATCAAATTACTTTTCTTTTCCTTCTTAAATTATTTACAATGTGTTCTCGAGTATTGATTAAGGAAGGAAAGAAAAGAAAATAAAAAGAAAAATAAAAAGTTGTGTTCTTTAGTTTCAGTTAAGGAGGAAAAGAAAATGAAAATGAGTGAAAAATATTGTAATTTGGGTGAGTTTTAAAGGAAAGTGTTTCCCCCAAAAGTGGGGTGAAAAGGTTTACTTCACATTACTTTACTTTTTTTTTATTAAAAAAAGCGTTAAGTTCACGAATTGGCTATGAACTTTTCAAAATTTTCAATTATAGGTAATGAACTTTGAAAAATACTATTATCACCATCCAAACTTTTTTGTAATAAAAAATATTACTTATATGAGAACCGAGATAAAAAATATATTACAAATATGAGGACCGAGATAAAAGTACATTATTTATATGAGAACCGAGATAAAAAGTATATTGCCAATATGAGAACCAGATAAAAGTTTCGATGGTGATGAAGGTATTTTTCAAAATTCATTATCTACAATTAAAATCTTTAAAAATTTATGACCCATCCATGGACTTACACTCTGTTCTCAAGTTTGTAAATGGAAGTAAATGAAGGATCACAAAAAAAAATCATGTTCTCAATTTTTAGAAGTAAGTAAATGGAAGTAAAACACATTAAATGGACATTTGTCTCTTTGTTTTTTTCACTGCACACTTTCATCCCATATATGGGATGGAAAGGAAGTAAAGTGAATAAGACAAAAATGAAAAGACTTTAATATCAAAAATACCCTTTGTCTTTAGTGTGTATTTATTATGGAGCAAGGTTATAATAGTAATTCCACAAATATAAAAAGTATAAAATGGGACCACATACTTTCATTTACTTTACTTTACTATAAACTCAAGAACATGAAAATCTATAAACTTTACTTCCATTCTTCCCTATTTCTTTATATTGCATTACTTTACTTTACTTCCCTCTTAAAAAAAATTCTAGAACTGTGTGTTAACCCTTAAAGAAACTCAACAACACATTGTTACTTTACAGGGTACAAAAGTTTTGAATGAAAGAATAGTGGTGTAAAATAAAAATAAAACCCAAAAAGTAGTGTATTTGTTTGGTAAAATCATACCCGCATTTAAAACAACCCGGGTCAACCCGGTTTTAAAACAAACATCCGCCCTCTCGTTGAGTCATTTAGTCAGGGTTTCAAGATTTGATTATATCTATAAAACAAACAAACAAACAAACAATTATTTGCAGCAGCAACACCTTCTCTCATTTCATTTAATTGAATTTAGTTTTAACTGATATGAATAATTCATACGTTTCAATTAGAGCTTTGTTTGCAATTGATACAGATAGGGTATGTTTGGCGAAAATAGCACTAGTAGGATAAGCACTTTGTTTTAATAAAGCGTTTGGTAGCATAGGTGTATGGCTATAAGTACTTCGTGAAAACGCTAATAATTGCTACTAACAGTATCATTTTGATTTGGAGCGTTTACAAAAGTTAGGAAGAAGAATGCTAGCTGCTTGTTTCCAAACAAGCAAACCACTAGTTGCTAGTTGCTTCAAAATTGTTATAATGCTCCTTTCCTGCTAAGGGCCCGTTTGGTTTGTAGATGGGTTTAGGATTAGGATTTAGATATAGGTTTATATTAAATGAGGAGAGAGAAGAGAGAAAAATAATAAAATAATATATTATATATGTTATAAATGAGTATATTTTATAAATTTAAAAATATTATTATTGTAAAAATGAAAATAAAATCAAATATGAATGGTTGATATAAAATATGGACCCACCTAAAATGGTAATATAACAAAAAGTAAGCAAAGTGGATTAGAGGATGGGTATACCATATGGACAAATATTTGATACTCATCCCCACTTGTGGGACCCACACAAACATATCAAACAACAATTTTTGGCATCATTCTCAAATCCTGACCTTACCCCCTCAAAGCAAATGCACCCTTAAATGTGTTTTATCATGTTAATTTCGTAATATCACATATGTTGCGTAGTACTAGTATTATAGTTGCTTACTGTGGTACCTTATAAGTTAACTTTATCAACAATTATATGAAAGGTGTTTTACTATCTTTCCGTTACACAAAGTAATGCTTACATGCTTCGAGGTGGTCTACCAAATTTTCATCTCCTTATATGACCTTTTTTGTAAAGTTATGCTCATAATGTATTATGCGAATATTTGTTGAGCGCTTTGCGTATGGATTCCGTTTGTTTACGGATGATTTTGTTTAATTGTAGGAATGGAATGCTCCAAGTGCTAAGCACGTTCGTTTATTAGAGGCTGCTTTGCTTCAACAAATTGTGAGTAGGTGCTATAACATATAGAGTTAATGTCAAAAATGGTCCCTCTACGCGACCGATTTTAACAATTATAGTCCCTGGGTTAAATTTTTACCGGATCCGGTCCCTGGTGAAGCCAAGTATCACGGATTTAGTCCCTTGACCATATTTTCTCAACTTTGACCGTAACCTAAGTTGAGTTAGGAAATATTGAGGGGTAATTTGGTCCTTTCGCAAACCCTTCTTCTTTATCACAATCACCACCACTACCTACTTTTTTAACCTTTCTTTCTTCTTTATAAAAACCAAGAACATAAAAAACACCATAATACTTGATAACAACCATAATAAACCCAGATTCATCATCTTCCAAACCTCTCAAAATTTCAAGAACTTCAAACCAAACGCAACCATAATAAACCCAGATTCATCATCTTCCAAACCTCTCAAAATTAATCTTTTCCTTACTCAAACACAAGCACACAAACAACAATAATAAACCCAGATTCATCATCCTTTTTGTCAGTGAACAACAAACCACTACAAAAACCAACCGAGTGTGTTACTGGCATTCTCTTGGCATTCATCATCCTTTTGGTTCCTTTATTGTTATCTTGGCATTCTCTTAGTTCCAAGATTACCAACAAATCCTAAATAACAATAACAGTAAAGATCTTGGCATTCTCTTAGTTCTTTAAACACATAAGCCAAGATTACCAACCCATCTCATCCAAACTGGTAAACAACAAATCCTAAATAACAATAAAGGAACCAACACTGGTTACCAAGATCTTTAAACACATAAGCCAAGATTAACAAATAAAAGACTCACATGTAGCAAAAGGAACTCTAGTGGTATTAAGCATAATACTCACTACAACATGACTTTTAGATAAGAACAAAGTGACAGATCTTCAAAACAAATATCACAATCGAAGAATTCTAACAGATCTTCAAAACAAACTAGACAAGAACAAAGTAACTCAGTCATTTACAACAGATATCATATACAAGCGACCATACACACAAACTGAAAGCTTCGATCTAGTAGAAAGCTTACCATATTTTACATCATCAAATACAAACTAACATCTATCAAAAAGTTGAGATTAAACATTTTTTATTCCATAAATCTATAAACAAACACATCAATCTAAAATACCTAACTTGCATATCGTTACTCACTACACTAAAATATTCCATCATCAGTCATAAACTGAAAAAAATCAAAGTAAAACCATGTTTTCTTCTTTCCTTGGGTTCGTTCTACAACAAACAAACAAAAAAGTAATGGTGAGGTTATGCCTGCGTTTGTGTTTGATTCGGATTTAAGATGTTATATTGGAGATGAGGTCATTTGATAGAGATGAGACTGTAACACTTAAAACACTACCTTCTTCTTCACACAAACACAACCATGATGATGCTCACAAACATATACATTAAGAACAAAAGATGTGGTGGATCATATGATGATTTCAAGTCAAATGTTTATTAATCTGAGGAAGATAAACAAACCGAGACTTTGTGGTACTTTGGACACACACACACTCTTTCTCTGTTATTTTGAAAATGAGACACACACCATACCGTTATCCAGAGTGTGTGTGTGTGGCTAATATAATACACAGCCAATCCAAAGTGGGCCTTTGGATGGGCTTTAAATGGACTTGTGTGTTGTATTTGCACTACACTTATACACTTTGCACTTCTAACTCTAATGCTACAAGCCCACTTTGCTAAATACATATTACACTTGACACAAAAGTTTTACATAAAACAATGACCATCACTTTTGCAATTAACTAATTTAATTGCTAACAATCTTCCCCTAAGGGATGGTCATTTCAATGATGCTCCCGTGAATGGTCTTTTGCATTTGACGTCTTGAACTTCGTGTGTCAATGTATAATATACTTCGTTCAATGTTCCTTCATGCACTGTGATCTTCAAAGTATCGTCTTCTGGTCGTTCCTGCCTTGATCTACTTCTTCTGTCCGGATGCGTCGTCGTTGTAGATGATGATGGTGGATGGACTTTCGTTGGTACCTGCATAAGACAGTTAGCAATAAATCGTCCAGCGGCCATCATGTCGTGAGGCAAGATCCTTGGATCTCATTAAGACTCATACAACTTGTATCCTTTTGAGTGAACACAAGTGTATTGCATAGGAAGTGTTCCTAAGAGATATTTGATGAATCTCATGTCTCTAGACTCAATAATGTGCGTTTTGGTTTTAGTCATCGGAGGCATGGAGCAGAGTGCCACCTTTTCAATATCAACACATCTCGGAGTGAGAGGTCGATAGATTATGTAGTGATCTCCGTGAGAAATGAAACAAATATCTTTTAAGAGATATCTGAGTGGATAGGAGGGGTGGTGCAGTGCGTCACTGGGTCCATGACGTCTTGTCTTCAATACCAGTATCACCTTAGTGAGTACCGATAGCAGATGTATTGACCCGGTTTCTGTCCTAAGTTTTCATGGAGGGCTATTTCTTTTCACCCTTACAAAAACTTTTCTTTTTCATTCTTCAACCCCTTCTTTCTCCTTTCTCATTATACTCCTTTTTTCAATCTTACCTAAGGACTTCTAATGCTAAGCTATTGGAATTGTCCTTGGGTAGATCCCTCCGGTTCTGGCGGATCATTGGACATAACCTAACCATAATCACCTTATTACTCCATGATTATCCTAGATTATTTGTCACATGCCATTAAACCTTGTGAAAATCTCTCAACGTGTTTATGAGAAAACACATTTTGTTAACACATCGAGAGTTTTACATTTTTGAAACACTCCCCCTTCACATGTGCTCATGCATTTTTTTTAAATAAATTGCACATGTTGGGTAGAGTTCGCACATTTGAAATGATCGACTTTCAATGAACACGACCTTCGCGAGACACGCTTACATCACTAGTTAGACTAGCTTGAAGTTATTACCCGTCCTGGTCATATTCAATGATCATCTCTCGAATTGGTACATTCTACTCAGACAAGTCCTTTGCGAGACACGCTTGCATCACTGGTAAACCAGCTTGAAATTATTACCCGTCCAGGACATGTCTTTTCGAGAACGGACATTAAGTTTCGTCAATTCGAGGGTTCATGCTGAGTCTTTTTGAAGAACTCGTTTTGAGATTCAAACGATAAAACTTCTTTTAGATCACATTTTAATCACGTCATCTCCCCCATATTTATAATAAACACCTAATCTCCCCCTCAAAAATAGCATGAAGTGGTATTTTTGAAAAACAATTGATTAAAATGAAACTTTTTGTGGAGAGACGGACTGATTTTAGCATGAAAAATGGAACATTTTTTCTTTTTCTGCTCCCCCTTAATCATAGAAAATGGTTAAACTTTTGAGTTTAAAAACATTTAGAGGTCTTTGAGGGAGTCGTTGTGAGCACAAAATTTATAAGAAGACTTTGAAAAATCTTTTGAAACAATTTTGATTAAGTGCTCACGGGTTTTAGCTTTTCGCCATTAACATTGCGAGTTCTGATCGGAAATAATCAGAAGTCATTCAATGTAGCCTTTATTTGAAACCTTTTCCGGCATACCCGAGCTACATTTAAAAGATTTCACGTTTAAGAACGGGTTCCGTACTGAAATGCACGAAAGCCATAATGAAGAAATTTGAGAAACGACATGTTTTAGAAAAACATAAAAAATAACTCTCGCTCAAGCATCTGTAAACACCCGTGTCATTGTTGAATGACAATTCTAAGTACGTACAGAATATTGATTAGACGAGAGACATGTCGTGAGAAGAATATTTTTGGTTTTAGAGTTTTATATTTTTTATGTCTTTTTGAAATTTTTCTATATTTACAGTATAGATTTTTACAAGTATATATTTACAAAAATATTTACATGCGAAGCTTTTTGATATAAATCAAGAAGATTCGAGAAGACTTTCTAACTCTACGGGAGTTAGGCTTCGCATTCCAATTCGACGAACTAAGTTTTCAAACCGCTCTTTTGGGAGGGCCTTAGTAAATAGATCGGCGAGCTGGTAATCTGTCTTCACGAAAAACAATTCAACAGTACCCTCTTCAACATGCTCTTTTATGAAGTGGTAGCGGACTCTAATATGCTTGGTCTTCGAGTGTTGCACTGGGTTGCACGAGATGGCTATGGCACTTTTTGAATCGCAATACAAGGGTATGCGGTTGAAAGAGAAACCATAATCTGTGAGTTGAGTTCTCATCCAAAGGACTTGAGCACAACACGCAGATAGAGACACATACTCGGCCTCTGCTGTTGATAAAGCAGTGCAGTCTTGTTTTCTTGACGACCAGCCTACTAGCTTTTCTCCCAAAAATTGTGCTCCGCCTGATGTACTTTTCGCTGTTACTTGGCATCCAGCATGATCGGCATCTGAAAAGGCAATTAGTGTAAACTCCGAATCCTTCGGATACCAAAGTCCCATGTTAATGGTTCTTCGAAGGTATCGAAAGATCCGTTTAACCTCTTGGAGGTGAAGTTCGGTAGGCCTTGCCTGAAACCGTGCAAGTAAGCAAACAGCAAAATGAATATCTGGTCGGCTTGCAGTTAGGTACATGAGAGAACCAATCATGCTCCGATATTTCTTCGGATCCATGGGTTTCCCATATAGGTCAGCGCCAATTTTTGGTGAAGTGACCATTGGAGTACCAACAGAGTCACAATTTTCCATACCATGTTTTTTCAAAATCTCAATTGTGTATTTAGCCTGATTAAGAAAAATACCACGTGGGGATTGATGAATTTGTAATCCTAAAAAGAATTTTAATTCACCCATCATGGACATTTAGAATTTGCTTTTCATGAGATTTTCAAAATGTTTTGAATGTGTCGGATTAGTGGACCCAAATATTATGTCGTCCACATAAATCTGAACAATCAAAATATCATTTTTGTATTTTCTTGTAAACAAGGTTGGATCAATTGTTCCTTTGGTGAAATTATTTGACAACAAGAAAGATGATAACTCGTCATACCACGCCCGTGGGGCTTGTTTCAAACCATAGATTGCCTTCTTTAGCTTGTAGACGTATTCCGGATGATCTTTGTCAATGAAACCGTCTGGTTGACTCACGTACACTTCTTCTTTCAGAGTTCCATTCAAGAACGTTGTCTTGATGTCCATCTGATAAACCGTGATGTTCTTGTGAGCGGCATAAGCTAAGAAAATCCTGACAGCTTCAAGCCTTGCAACCGGTGCGAATGACTCTTCAAAATCTATCCCTTCTTCTTGTCTGTATCCCTTTGCCACCAGACGAGCCTTGTTGCGAATCACAGTCATTTCTTCATCCTTTTTGTTTTTCCATAACCACTTAAGATCAATGACTAGTTTGTCAATTGGTCTTGGAACTAAATCCCAGGTGTCATGGATTTGAAATTGAAGAAGTTCTTCCTGCATCGCTTCAATCCAGGCATTATCTGCCATTGCTTCCCGAATGTTCTTAGGTTCTATGAGACTGACTGAGCAGACATAGATGCACATGTCGCAATCGGTGTGAAGTTGTTTTCTCGTCTGAATTGGTCTTGAGGGTTCACCAATAACCTGTTCAATCGGATGGTCTTTTGTCCACTTTAATGTTGAAGGGTACCTTGGACTGAACGACTGCGTGTTAGACGGTTCATGTAATCTGGAAGATGATTCACCAGATTCCGTTCCAAACGGGTTTTCAAAGACTTCTTCGTCTAACACAGCATTATTTTGTTCTTGCTCATCAATTCTTGGTAGAACAATTTCAATGAATGGAGTTGCTGGAGTAAATGTAGATGATGTTGATGTTGAGGGAGTTGGTGCGCTAACTTCGAATGTTGTGGATGCATCTGGATTTGGTGGAGGTGGTGGTGGTTGTTGATGTTGAGTGGATGCAGCGGAATGTTGGTTAGATGCATTTTTCGAAGCGCCACCATAGTATTCATCGTACATAAACTCGAAGAAATTATCCAGTTCTTGAGTTGTGGGTTGTTCGGCATGAATTGATTGAGCTCCTTGAGGTGCGAGTCCCGAACTGATATGTCCGGAAGTCATCGGGTTAAGTGCGGGTTCTAGAGAGAGTCTCTCAGAAGCCATTTCTTTACTTGCAGATGAACTAAGTGAGCAAATCTAATTAGGGTTTAATTCAGAGTGCCCTGAGTGCTCTCCCCTAATTAGTGCTCTCCCCTAAACTGACAACCTCATATTTTGAATGCCCTGAGTGCCCTGCAGTTCGGGGGAATATGGTATCAACATCTTTATCTCACCAAATGCATCCAAGTTATTTGTAAAGACCAAGATTCATGTTTAGGAGGTGGGGAAACACTAGATAACGATTAAGCATGATCTTATTAATAGATTGGCGGAGGTGTATATGTTTTCTATTGAGAGAAGCAGAGAAAACATATACACCTCCAAAAGAACCTGTGAATCCCAACCCTCCAAATGTGGATAAGGAGGGTATTTATACAAAGATATCTATGCCTTATTGGCAAGACTAGTCCTCGTATTTACAAACTATGCAATTCCCAACAAATGACAAAACTTTACGGCTAACAATCTCTCCCCAAAGTGATGTCATATGGGAATTGCTTACAATGTTCCCTACAAGTAAAATTCAATACAAAAACATGAGAAAGATCTTCAAACTTCATTACTTCGTTCAGCTTGCATAATCTTCTCAGCCGCCATTTCTTTACTTGCAGACGAACTAAGTGAGCAAATCTAATTAGGGTTTAATTCAGAGTGCCCTGAGTGCTCTCCCCTAATTAGTGCTCTCCCCCAAACTGACAACCTCATATTTTGAATGACCTGAGTGCCCTGCAGTTCGGGTGAATATGGTATCAACATCTTTATCTCACCAAATGCATCCAAGTTATTTCTCCCATGAGAGATCAGCTCGTACATTTCTCTCCCCTGCTGGTTACGATTAATCGGAATCAGCATGCTGATGTGTACGTGAAATACAAACTGGAAGCCCTATATCAGGAATCATATCGGCCCGTGAGAAGATGTCGATATACCCAATCTAACCTCCTGTAATAAAAACAACGGCTTCATGTAGTGACCACTGATGGAGAAAATCCACTATAACGAACTTGAGACTGAAGTAGAATAACCCAAATTTGTGACTTAAGCTTGCACTGTTGTATGACTAAGAACCTATACTGAGCACTACAACGTAACTCCTTATAGCATAGATCGTTTCATATACCCATCCATCCTTCCTTAATAGTATATGAACATCTCTTGAATTATCCACATCTTTGTGTGACACTGAGTACTACAACGTATCTCCTTTAAGTGATAGTTAACTAGGTCTTCGTCCGTCCACCCCTTGACCTATGAAAACTAGATAAATCAAGACTTAATCATTCAATGATCTGTTAGCTCAAACAAGGATCTCGAAGAATCATGCAACCAACCAACTGCTAAAAGGGACCAATTGCGAAAGGGACCAATTGCGAAAAAGTTCAACCAATTGCGAAAGGGTCAGATTTGTGATATCTTCAAGATACTAAGTACACGCACCCGTGACATTCCACTTCATCTTCAAATAAGTAACAACGAATCATCATCCAAGTAGTCACAGTTGATAACAATCAATTTTGTAGCCATTGTCATTTGATAATGAATCTTGATCAGGATCGTTTAAGCGATACGTGGTGTTTTGAGGATGTAGGCCAATAATATTTTTTGAGATTTTGGTGTGGTGCGAGATTGAAATATGCCTTATTTTTTATTCTAAACATGCTAGGAAAATTTTATTTATTTATTATTTTTTTTTGGCATATTCGATTATCTCTAAACTTCGATCAAACAAGAAGTTCGAACAAATCCAAGTTCGATCAAATAGATCTTCGGTCAAACAAAGTTCGATCACTGAAATTCGGTCACTGAAGTTCGATCAAATAAGTTCGATCAAAAAGTTCGGTTAAGAAGTTCGATCAAAAAAGTTCGGTGAAATAAGTTCGATCAAAAAAGTTCGATCAAAAAAAAATTCGATCAAAAAAGTTCGATCAAAAATTCGACTAAACCACAACTTTGGTTGAAAAGTTCGATCAAAGTTCGACTAAAGCAAAATTCGATCAAAGTTCGACTAAAGCAAAATTTGATCAAAGTTCGACTAAAGTAAAATTCGATCAAAGTTCGACTAAAGCAAAATTCGATCAAAGTTCACCTAAAGCAAAATTCGATCAAAGTTCAACTAAAGCAAAATTCGATCAAAGTTCACCTAAAGCAAAATTTGATCAAAGTTCAACTAAAGCAAAATTCGATCAAAGTTCACCTAAAGCAAAATTCGATCAAAGTTCACCTAAAGCAAAATTCGATCAAAGTTCACCTAAAGCAGAATTCGATCAAAGTTCAACTAAAGCAAAATTCGATCAAAATTAGATCAAAATTAGATCAAAATTCGATCAAAATTCGATCAAAATTAGATCAAAATTCGATCAATTAGTCTAACTCGACTAATGACCAAGTTCGATCAAACATGAAGTTCGATCAAATCCAAAGTTCGATCACCCAGATCTGATGAACAGTAACGACGCCAAAATCACATTATCCACCTCAAAACCCCACGATCCGCCCCTGGTTAGCTCTGATGCCAATTGTAAAGACCAAGATTCATGTTTAGGAGGTGGGGAAACACTAGATAACGATTAAGCATGATCTTATTAATAGATTGGCGGAGGTGTATATGTTTTCTATTGAGAGAAGCAGAGAAAACATATACACCTCCAAAAGAACCTGTGAATCCCAACCCTCCAAATGTGGATAAGGAGGGTATTTATACAAAGATATCTATTCCTTATTGGCAAGACTAGTCCTCGTATTTACAAACTATGCAATTCCCAACAAATGACAAAACTTTACGGCTAACAGAGACTGATAAGAGTTGCTGATGGTTTGTGTGATGAAGTACGTGTATCGATCTTGATTAGATGATGAGATGAGTCATCAAAATTTATAACCCATTAGACGATTTGGTGGTTGAGGGAAAAAAAATTTATAACCCATTGTTATTCTGTTGTTGTTTGGAGAAAATGAAAATTGGCTTGCTAGAGTATGTAAATAAAGGAAAGATTTATGATGGGAAAAAAGAAAGAATTAGAAATAAAGTGGGGTGTGTCAATGATGATGATCGTCAATTCTATAAACCATTTGAGGATAGAAACTATCAGTTGTTGAGATAAGGTCAATTCTATAAAGTGGCTGGAGGTGATGGTTGTGGTTGTGGTTGAGATAGGTGGTTATTGAAGAAGATGGTTTAAAAGAGAAAAGAGGTAAGGGATTAAAGGTAAAAAGACCAAATTACCCCTCAATATTTCTTAACTCAGGGACTATAAGTGTTAAAATTGGTCGCGTAGAGGGACCATTTTTGACATTAACTCTAACATATATGAATGAAGTTCATCTAAAACTCGTCTCAACAGTTATCGTTTATGTAATCTAATACTCCTTACTTTTTTTTTAACCAGTGAGAAACAAAATTCGGATATTTGGTCTCCAGTTGCCTGTCCAAGGATGGAAACCTTGTACAGACGCGGGTACCGTTCCATGTGAGTTCCTTAACCTGCATTTTTTTTACATATTGTACTATGTTGTGAGTTATATAACCGTTTCTGTTTCATCTCTCATCATAATGTAATCGAATCTCGATTTTATATTTTAACCCATTCCAGAGAAATCACGGGGATATATTCAGGTGTTTCTAGATGGAGGATTGAACCAGCAGAGAATGGGGGTACGCGCTATTTTGTATCTTAAACAAGTGTAAGGGTGTGTTTGGCTTATGGGTTTATTCAACTTTTGAAAAGCTAATAAGCTCAGTGTTCAAGGCTTATGAGCTTATCAACTTGAGCTTATGGCTTATATTAAGTTCATAAGCTCATAGGCCTAAAAGATTGAGCTTATTAGCTTTTCAAAAGTTCACTAAGCCCATACGCCAAAAATATAAGCTAAAACAAACACCCTTTAAGAAAAAACGTAAGTAAATAATTTTTTTTTTCTAAATTTTTTTGCCCATGTTAAAGATTTGTGATGGAGTAGCTGTTGCTAAATTTTAAATGCTACCATAGTAATCCCGCACCTTGAAGTAAATCCGGTCTGGCAAGATACAAGGTATTTTAGCGGCCACTAACTTGGCTTTATATCGTGTTTTTAAGTTCTTAACTCGTAGACTGGTGGTAAGATGTTACATTTACTATGCAGTTCTTTCATCGATATATTTGATGTAGATCACTTTGTTGAGGTCTTGCAAAATGAAGTCTCCATAGTTAAAGAGCTGCCGAGCATGTACTCTTGGAGCACAAGGGATTACAATGGTACTGGCATACGACCTACTAGAATCAACACGGCACCTGTTCATGCTTCTGCTAATTGGTATCTGGAAAATGTGTTGCCAATGCTAAATAGGTTCGTGATACAATTTTCTTTGACATTGTAATTCAATTCTAGCATAAACAGGTCAAAGTTATCGGTTTTCTCAGTTTTCTGCTGTCACTTGATGATTTGATGCGTCACTATCTGATCTCTCGCCTGATATTATGGTTTTAGCATGTTTGCTTTGTCTGATACTTTCACCTTTTAACAAAAGTATACGTGCGCCACTTAATTTATGGGAAAGTCTAAGTAGTAGCCAAATGTGTTTGATATCCATCACAAGTAAGCTTCCAAAAAATGATATTTCACAGAATATGCTCATACAGTGCTTCTCGTTGATATTTGACTGTATAAAATAGTAACAGAGGTCATTGCATTATGTATAACTAATCAATTTGACGCATTATGTTACAGTATTGTTTATATTATTGAGACAAACAGAACTATTATATCTAACAATTGCAGTTCTAATGTTTCAGTCATGGGATTGCTGCTATTGCCCCATTCTCGCACCGTTTAGGTTTCGATAACCTACCAAAAGAGATTCAGCTTCTTCGATGTAATGAGCTATTATATCTTCCTCCCACTTTTGGGAGGAAGGGGAAAAGGAAGGGAACCGTATGTTGTGTAAAAACTAATATACCCTCGTCTACCCTTTTTAAGAATATAACAACTAACACTTACTTTCCTTTTCTCTTTCTTTTCCCTTTCTTATTCTTTTCCATTTCCCCTCACTCAAAACTCGAGAACTGAGCGTGAAAGTCTGAACTGGGTGGGAGAGTCTTAACTCCAGACACCAACCAGTTGAGTCAGTCAGTCGGTCAAGATTTGATGAAAATGAGAGTTAATAATTATTATTTGCAGCAAAGACAATCGCAGAGAATAGCATTCGCGTCAGCGTTTATAATAATAATCCCTAATTTCTTCTTCTTCCCAAAAAATCTTTTTCAACCTCTCACCCGATCTTATCCTAATTTATTCTCCGTAAGCAAAGCTCCTTCATTTTTATTGTTTCATTTTAATTAGGGCTTATTTTATCAATTGAATTCATACATTTCAATTAGCGCACTGTTTTATTCCACCAATCTATTTTATACTAATGTCACCAATCTATTTTATACTAATGTCACATTTTTAGAGACTAGGGTTCAAAGGAATTTTGGTTAGGCCGCGCACATCATAGGTAACCGATCATTGACATTTAAACCAGCTTCATCTCAATATTTTCTATTAATGTGTTTTCAATTTTTCATGATGTTATAGTATTATTTTGCTCGTTTCCTACTAAATGTGTTTTATCATGTTAATTTCCTAATTTGACATATGCGTACTACTAATATTATGTGTGTCTGTAATAACCAAGAAACACTATTCAGGAGGTCAGGGAAGCTCGAAATAAAAGGTTAAACATGGTAGAATTAGATTAAAGAATGGGGACGGTGTGTGTGATTTCTAGAGGGAGAAAGAGGAGAAACACACACACTCCATATTACAAATGAGACATTCCAACCTTCCTTGTTGAGACAAGGAAGGTATTTATACTTAGAATACAAGCCTAACTTAGCACTATTGTCTAAACTAGTCTTGTACATAGAAAAAGATGCAATTACCAACTATGACATAACTTTAAGGCTAACAATCTCTCCCCAAAGTAATGTCATACGGGACTTGCTTACAATGTTCCCTACAAGTAAAATTTAATACAAAGCGCAGCAGCTCCGAGAATGGTCTTCAAACTTCATTACTTCGTTCATCTTGCGGAATCTTCTCAGCTATCATTTCTTTACTTGCAGAAAAACAATGTGAGCAAATCTAATTTAGGGATTAATTATGACTTTTTCACTCTCCCCTAATTAGTGCTCTCTCCAAACTCACAAACTTTCTGATGAATGCCCTAAATCTGAAGAAGTCTTTTGATAATTAAATGCATTCTGTCTTTAGTCTTCTAACACGCAGCGAAAAATGTAGGACAGAATGTAGACCTTCTTCAAGATTGTCCATTTGGGGGAATAGAGTATCAACATCTTCGTCTCACCAAATACATCCCAGTTATATTTCATATGAAAAATCAGCCCGTAACGTACACATGAAATGATAACACCAAAGTAACAAGTTGAACCACTGATCATCTCTGCGGACTTCTCTCCGGTAGTAATAAAATTAAACCCGATCACGTGAACTTGTTGTGTGTCCTCGATGTACACATTTCTCTCCCCTGTTGGTTACGATTTATCAGAATCAGCATAATGATGTGTCACGAAGTATTAACTGGAAGCACTTTATCATTAAACATATAGCCTGTGAGAAGATGTAGATAGACCCAATCTACTAATAATACCATTTAAAATGTCTAACTCGTTATCAACCCCCTGTATAAAAAACAACGGCTATTTGTAGTGACTACTGATGGAGAAAACCCACTATGACGAACTTGAGACTGAAGTAAAATAACCCAAACTTGTGACTTAAACTTGCACTATTGTCTGACTAAGAACCAATGCTGAGCACTACAACGTAACTCCTTAAAGCATAGGTCATTTCATATACCCATCCAACCATCCTTAACCGTATATGAACTCATCTTGAATCATCCACAACTTTTTGTGACACTTGAGCACTACAACTTAACTCCTTTAAAGTGATAGCTATACTCTGTGAGCACAACAACATAAATCCTTACATCAGGTATAACTAGATAAATCAAGTCTTAATCCTTACCCATGAGTGCCTAAACAAGGATCTCGAAGAATCATACATCCAACCAACCCTGATATCTTCAAGATACTAAGTACACGTACCCGTGATATTCTACTTCAACTTCAAATAAGTAATAATGAATCATCCTTGTAGTCACAGTTGATAACATTCAAAATTTAGCCATTGTTATTTGATTGTGATTCTTGATCAGGATCTTTTAAGCTATACGTGGTGATTTTGAAGGTGTAGAACAATAATAGCGTTTGTGATTTTGGTGTGGTGAGTTTGAAATATGCAATAAAATGAAATTCTAAGGATACTAGAAAATTCTGAGTTTTAGAAATTTTTTACGCCAAATTTCACCGAAAAAATTCGAATTTTGACCTGAAAATTTAAATTTTGGGCCAAAATTTTCACCATTATACCAGAATTAGAATTTAGCGCAAAAATTGACCGTTTAGTCAATCCTCAAATTTAAATTTATTTTTTTTGTTTAAGAATTGTGATAGAAATTCATTAGGCAGAATTGCGATATGACCCAAGTAGAATTGATGTCCACGAAAATGCAGTTGCCATAGATGTCCTCAAGGTCTTTCATATCATCCATTAGTGCCATGAAATCATTCTCATCAGCATTCAACTGAAACCCTGCCTTTTTCTTCTGAGCCAAAAGCACTGGTTTCTGAAGATACTCAAGATCTTTCTTTTTCGGCTTGGTGGGACAGTTCCTTGCCATGTGACCAATTCCTTGACAGTTGAAACACTTTAACAAATTCCCTTGATTCATATTCCCAGCAATTGGAGCAGCAACATTCCCAATCTGATTCCCAACATTCTGACCCCTCTGATTTCCAACAACTTGACCCATCTGATTCCCTGCATACTGACCCAGCATTCTATCGAGGAGCATATCCCTGCTGATTCTGATAACCTCCAACCATTTGTCCTTGTTGACCCATGTTGAAAATCGGTTGTGCAATCTGCCTATTGCGAGTGTTCGATGAAATCCTTTGGTTGTTGTTAGTGGGTGTGGAATAGCGTCCTTGTATTGCCTTTAATAATAAAGCAAATGCTTGTGTCATAGCAGCAAGAGTTTCATCATTGTCAGCAAATTCTGGTTCTTGGAATTATGTGTATAATGTTGTGGAATGACTTGTTGTTGTTGTGGGTAGAATGGTTGTTGTGGAACATATTGTTGTTGTATGAAATTTTGAGTGGAAGTTGATGATGATGGTTGTGTATTCACTATTGTAGGTGTTGGTGTTTGAGCAATCAATGCTAGAGGATCATGTTGCTTTGCTAGTTTTTCCCTCCTGACTTCATTCGCCTCTGCTTGGTTTTGTTTAAGGAAATCGTAGAGCTGATCATAGTTCACCTAATGAAGGTCCTTTGTTTGATTGACAATCATGACGAATCATCCCCATTTTTCTGGTAAGTTGTTGATGAACTTGATGTTTTGGACAATTTGTCTTGGTGTCAACTTGTTCCTGATTAGCTCATTCATGAGAGTGCAAAACCGGGTGTAGTAAGATTCAATGGGTTCCGCTGGGGTGGATGTGAACTTTTCCCATTCAGTTAGAAGCTTGTTGTCAACATCTTGTTGCCCAATTTCCGTGCCATGACAAAGACTTCTAACTCTCTCTCACATACCATAAGCAGTTTCACAACTGTCGACAACAACAAATATTTCTCCTAGCAAACCAAGTTGAATTAAGTGCATTGCTAAGTCATCAACTGCAATTTGCTTCTTATCCCCGTCTGTGTATTCATATTCATATTGATCATGATAGAACGGTGGTGTGGGAGGTGTTCCATTTGGATCCCCAGGGTCTAGAACTTGACGAGGCTTGAATGGTCCCTCTTTGAAGTTTGTCATTCTGGTTTTTTTTTATGTAGCGAAGCATACGGCTCGTCCATGGAAGATAACCATCTTTTTCAAGCATCGGAGGATGGTTTTATGCACCGGCTGCATGGATGTCTTGTCGAGTTGTCATTGATTATGTTGTATGATAAACTTGATTCAGGATCGTTGCAACGAAATAGGAGTTGATGTTGGTGAAGGTTAAACTTTGTTGTTGTTGTTGTGAAGTCTTGGTCCTTTGCTGAAGATCGTTTGAAGTTACTTGCAATTCAGGTAAACTATGACAATTTAGATAAACATAGCAATTTAAATGAAGTTACTAATTTCGACAAGACTAATTTAGACAAGATCAAATGTTTACAAATTCGACAAAGTTATGTAAATTACAATTTAGATAAAACCACAAGTTCTATAGAAATCTTAATTTAGACAAAATTTATACAAATTTTGGCAAAATTTCAATTTTTATAGAAATATGTAATTTATATAAAATTTGCAATTTATATAATAATCTATCTAATTTATACAAATTAGAAGATATATTCCTTGTCGAATATTCGTCACACTTATACAAACGAGAGAATACCGAGTTCACATTTGATGTTGTAGAAATTAAGTACAAATCAAATTTAGTTAAGTTTATTAAATTGTTAATATTTTCCGAATTGCGATAGAACACCAAAAGGACAATTGCGATAGATCTCCTTGTGACAATTGCGATAGATTCCCAAAGAGAGAATTGCGATATGTTTGACACAGAATTGCGATAAAATTGACCAACACAATTGCGATAGCGTTGAATAGGAATTGCGATAACTTGGACTTGAACAATTGGGATAGAACCACTTTAACCATTCTGATAGAACCACTTTAACCAAATTTGTGCTAAGTCCTTTTTTCCAGAATTTCTATAGAAATTTACAATTCCTATAAACCCTCTTTTAAAGAAATTCTTATACAAGAATTCCTATAAACCCTTTTCTATCTAAATTCTTACACAAAAATTTAGATATTTCATGCCACAAACAAACTTTAACGCCCTTATTTCACGATCAAAACTCTTCAAACACACGTAAATCTTATAAAGCTTAAACCTTTTGTCGCCTATATTACTAACAATATTTTGATACAAAGATTAACCTTTTAACACCAAAACTTACAAACCTCACGTAAAAACTAGAAAAGCTTCAAATTTTATCCAATATTTTGCGTAAAAATCAAAACTTTACACCAAAACTCACGTTTTTATGAAGAAAAAATGTGACCAGTTGCAAACTTTGAACAAAAACAGATAGAAACAACCTCCTACAACGTTGTTTGGCGTGATGATACCACTTGTAAATCTACAAACTAACCTTTACCACACACTAATTATACTATATATTTGAATGGTAACTCAAGACAGTATAAGAAATATAGATGAGAAGAGTGGATATGTGGATAGTATGGAAATATTACTTGATATCTATTAGCTTGAATAAAAAGCAAACAAATACAAACTTTGAGAGTACACGCTACACAATCTCACCTTTACTACTCTTGAAGCACACTAAATAATGAGGTAAGAGTGTCCTTATATAGGCACAAGGTGCCGCCCTAATGGCCTTAGCTTGAGCTTTGGTGGGCTTTGTGTTGGACTTGGACTTTTACACATTACTTGGACTTATCTATTATATTCTAGTATAGTCCAACACAAAGCCTACATTCACTATTATTTGGCATACAAACGACACACACTTACAAAGTTAATAAAAGATGAATGACCATCACTTCAACATATAATTCAAATGCTAACAGTGTCAATTTAGTTGCTTGATGTGGTACCTTATAAGTTAACTCTATCGACAATTACATGAAAGGTGTTTTACTATCTTTCCGTTACACAAAGTAATGCTTACATGCTGCGAGGTGGTCTACCAAATTTTCATCTCCTTAGATGAACTTTTTTGTAAAGTTATGCTCATAATGTATTATGCGAATATTTGTTGACCACTTTGCGTACGGATTCTGTTTGTTTACGGATGATTTTGTTGAACTGTAGGAATGGAATGCTCTAAGTGCTAAGCACGTTCGTTTATTAGAGGCTGCTTTGCTTCAACAAATTGTGAGTAGGTGCTATAACATATATGAATAAAGTTCATCTAAAACTCGTTTCAACAGTTATTGTTTATGTAATCTAATACTCCATCAACCGCACCAAGGCTGAGTTTTTAGCTAATCAAAGTCAAAACCGCAACTTTTACAATTTACATTATCTGCTTGCTTTATTCCTGAAACATAGGTATACGGTGGAGAAGCAAGAATATCTGCACTGCGTAAACTGTTTCCACTTATGGATGACAAAAAAAGCCTTGCATCTGACAAAGTGGGCAGAAGTTGAAGGAAAAGTGTCGTTATTAGTGTCAGTATGCATATGGACATCTTCATTTCAGCTTCACCAGGCAATATGCACAATGGAATGGTATGTATGGTTGACCTTACTTATCTTATCTCTGTTAAAAACTAACAGTAGTCTTTTCCTTAGCATGAAATAGAGAAACCATACACTATGTAAAAAGGAATTTTAGATCATTTTTGACTTTTTGAGAGAGTTTACAGAAAATTAACTAAATGAGCTGTGGGATATATTATAAACTCTTATCTTTTTATTTGGGTATATCCCGAAATGACCCTATAATCGCAAAATTAACTTTTAGGAAACAGCAAAACAGTAAAAAGTGCATAATATAATGTAACATTGCTTTGAATCAATACAATTTTTTTGTGATAATTTACGATTTCTTTTTATATGTGAAAAATATTGTAAGTTTTTTACTTATTTGAGAATTTTAGGTGTTTTGGAAAATTTAATTTTACTAATTATAAGGTTATTTCTAGATGTGGATGAATCAAATGTAGAATTCATCCATTTAGGTGATTTCGAAAATATGCAAATATGACCGTTGTACATCACATCTTCATAGAAAATTGCTCAATTTGCATAAACTTTTTTGCATTTTCAAAAAGAATGATGTTTTGCCTTAGAGGCTGCTATTTCAACCATTTAAAAAAAACGATAAAGTCCACTTGACTTATATTAATGAGGAATCAAACGGGTCAAATATTCAGTTTAATAAAAAAAAAGTAAATTGGTTGAATGTGGTCCGAAGTGTATTCAAATTCAAAAAACTTGACATAACTGTGTTGGTGGGTTCAAACCCAACCCATTTCGTTCCAACCCATCTAACGGACCTTTTTGACCCTTTTGCTTCACTGACTATAAAAATAAAGTATGATGCTTTAACAACTTGGAATTATCCATGACCCTTACTTATAAAATGAATCATTGTTGCTTGTTTTTCAGCTAGGGTATCGAGCATACAAAAACTTGAAGACTATCAGACCAAATATGGTGCTCTCGAGCTAGCTCTGTCTTAACAAAACTATGGCGTTATGACTAAGCTATATGCTTTATCACACACTACTTATGCTTATTCGATGACACTCAATAATAACTAGATGAGAGAAAGAGATGTGTATGGATCGTATATATTATAACTTGATGTGTATTAGCTTAACTTGGAAAGAAAGAAAACATACAAAACTTAGAGAACACACATACACTCTCACCTATACTAGACAATAAGGCACACCTGATTATGTGGTGAGAGTGTGTATAGATGGTACAAAGTTGACGCCCTAATGGGCTTTCCATGGGTCGACATGGTCTTTTGTGGATTGAACAATACATGGACTTTTCATGACTAATCTTATAACATATTACCTTAGCCCATATGACCCTTGACTACCTATGACTAGCGACCTGACAACAAAGTTGTTAATTAGAAATGATTATCACTTTATAAATCAATGCTAACAATCTCCCCCTAAGGGATGGTCATTTAAATGATGCTCCCAGTGATTTCGCATTTCGTCTTCATTGTTTTTAACTTTGTGTGTCGTAGAATAGTCTTCGTTTCTTGTTCCTTCATGCTATGTGATCTTCAATGTAATCTTCTTTCATTTGTTCTTGCCTTGATCAACATCTTCGCGTGTTTAAGCATCGTGTCCTTCAACATACTCATACATCATTAACTTCATACTTATGTCTTCCTCACTTGATACATGAACTTGTTCTTGACATCTTGATTAGCTTTTTGACTTTGTCGTTACACTTTGTCTTTAACTTGATCCTTTTGTTTTTAACTTTTACACTTGAGCTTTGTTGAGGATGATCTTCATAAGGATGAGTATGTGGAGGTAAAGATGTTTGATATTTTGTGATGATAGTTGATGGACTTTTGTAAGTAGCTGCATAAAATAGTTAGCAATAAATCGTCCAGTACTTATGGGTTCAGACTTCGAGATCATCAACAACATAGTGTGAAGACTTTCTCTAATCCTAGCCCAGGCCATTCTGAATCGGATACCCCCAAAATAGCTTACACAAACACACCGAAGTGCACCCACGATTCAGTGAGTCGCTGGAGATCACCCAAAGATTGTAGACCGTTTGAAGCATAGTAACCATCATGATATAAGTGGCAAGATCCTTGGATCTTGATGAAGCGAAAAGTGTACCGCTTTTAAGGGGTCATTTAAGCCCTAAATCGTATTTATTTGATCAAATATTGCCCTAAATCGTTCCTTTTGTCATTTTAGGTACTTTTGAGAAGAAATCTGGAAAAGGAGGCATTTTGGACGTTTTTGGAGCATAAAAGTGAAGAAAACGACAAAGTCTCAAAAATCGGCTAAAAGTTACCTTTGACGGCGTCAGGATTATCCCTGGACGGCGTCATGGCTTGGCAAAAGTGGTGGATGTGAAATTTACTCATGATAAGCCAGTGAAAATTGCATGGGAATTCTGACGGCGTCACCCTTTAATTTGATCAAGGTCGTCACGTTATAATTTAAAGAGGGACGGCGTCACGTTCATAGTCTGAGGGCGTCAAGCCTTGATAGGCCAGAACGGATTTTGGAGAGCTAAAGAGGGACGGCGTCAAGAAGGTCATCCGGGAACCCTAAAAGCGGCGAGGTGACGGCGTCACACTCCATAACGTGACGCCGTCAGATCTAAAAATCTATATATAGTTTTGCAATTCTTTGTCATTAGGGTGGAACTTATTGTGGAATTCTTGGGAGAAAACCCTAAGACGATTTTAGCATCTTTTTCAAGGCTTTTTGCCTTGAGATCTTCCATGTTGCATTGAAGATAAGTTATCAATTAATCATTCAATATGTCTATGTGTTGTTTGATTCTATCTTGTTCTTGTCTTTTGTTTAACATGCTAGGCTAGATTTATCTTGTGTTTGCTTAGATCTAATGAAACCTAGCTATTGATTATTGGTTATTAGTGTGTTATTAGTTGTATTGGATGATTGTTTATCTATGTTAGGCTTAAGAAAACTGGCTAACTTCCTATTCGGTAACTTGCTTGAACGTCTTAAGAAACATGAACCAATGCGTACTAAAGGTTTTTATGGTTGTATTTAATGCACAAGCGAATTCTAGTGATCCCATGTTAGGAGCTTCCTAGCCGGCTCGACATAGGAGTGAAGTAGGAGCTTGTAGAGTTGGGGAAGTACGTACGCCACCCCACGAATGGTATTAAGGAATACACCCGTCATCCACGCAACTAATACACACTAATCAACCGGTAAAAGATAGTTAGGGAGTAAGGAAATCTAAGTAAACACATTTCCCTCCACATAAGTTTTCACCAACCTTTTTATTTTCTGTTATTTTATTTTATTTGCATTCGTAGTAATTTGGGTTAGTTGACTAGCAACTAATTCCGCCCACTCTTTCAAACCCGAGATTTTACTTGCTTTCATAAAAATTATAAAAACACAAAAAGAATCTTTCCTCAACCCTTAGACCTAATTAGAGTAGTTTTTCATACCTAACGAACACTATTCCCTGTGGAGAACGATCAATCCCCCGTACTTACCACTACACTATACTACATCGGTCAGGTACACTGCCTGGTGGGGTTGTAAGCCTCTTGAGATCCCTTGAGAGGTAAAACCTGCTGTAAGGTTGCAAAACCACGCATCAAGTTTTTGGCGCCGCTGCCGGGGAATAGTTATTGTTTAGGTTGAATTGTTATTTCTATTAGGTCTACTCACTAGATTCCTTTCTAGTGAGATTTTTATTTTATTTTTCTAGGTTTTCTTTAGTCTATCTTTTTTTCTTCGTTTCTTTGTTCGTAACCATTACCATCCGACATCATGGAAGGTGGTAATATCCTTGATCCCAACAACCCACCACAACAACCACCTCCTAGAGCCCGTACTTTAGGAGAGTACTCCCGTCCTAGCCACCAAGGCTATCGAAACACCATTGAGCTCACTCAAGGAGCCAATGTCACACCCTTGCGATTCGACACCATCCGGTTGGTGCAAAGCGGATGCGCATTCCATGGACTTCGTTCTGAAGATCCTAATCAACACCTCAAGGACTTTCTTAAAATCGTTGATTCTATAGACCTTGATGTTGCCACTCGAGAGACGACCCGATTGCGTCTCTTTCAATTCTCTCTGCGGGACCAAGCTAGTCAATGGCTAGAACGTCTACCCGCAGGATCCATCACCTCTTGGGATGATCTCACCACTCGTTTCCTTGCTCAGTTTTTCCCACCGGGAAGAACTACCAAGCTAAGGAATGATATCTTGATGTTCCAACAACGTCAAGGCGAAACCCTCTACGAGGCATGGACTCGATTCAAGGACTTACTCCAAAAAGTCCCTCACCATGGCATAGAACTTTGGCTCCAAGTCCAAATCTTCTATGACCATATCAATCTCTACACGCGGCAAACCATTGACCAATCGGCCGGTGGCAAGCTACGTGATCTAAGTGCGGAACAATCATGGGCTCTCCTAGAGGATCTTGCTCTTTATGACAACGAAAGTTGGAGTGATCCCCGTGATTTGAATAAAACGGTCAAGGCAATATCTTTGCCTTTGAACAATTCAAGCACTTCCGACCGTAGGATCATAGAACTTGAAGACCAAGTCAAGTTTCTTATGAAATCCTACGAGGCTCCTAAACCTTCAAGCCAAGTGAACAAAATCACTTCTTCATGTGAATTATGTAGTGGTCCCCACGACACTCGTGATTGCATGGAACTCCCCGAACAAGCTTTTGCGGACTACGCATCCTCGCGTACCGACGGAGCGGGAGACAAGTGGTACACTTTCAAACCCGAGCCAAACCACTACGGTGATTCATACAACCCCTCATGGAAAAATCACCCAAACCTTAGGTGGAAACAAAACCAAAACGCACAACAAACCAATTCTTCCAACCCACCTAATCGTTTCCAATCAAGCGGTTCCAACTTGAACCGTACTTTCAACAACAACCCTTCCGGCAATGGTAGTACCAATCATCTTGAAGGATTGATGTCCCAATTTATGGCATCTCAAGAAGCTCGGATAGCTAGATTCGAATCCGAATTCAATCAGCAACAAACGGAGATGACCAATAAAATTGACAACTTGTTGAAAGCCCTCAATAACCAAGTGCTATCACCTCCACATAAGGACGCTAGGAACACAAATAGCGGACCCCAAGTCAAAGACCCTTCTTCATCCAAACATGTCCACTTCGTCAACGTTGTCACTATTAAACCAATCGATAGGAGCATGGAAGAAAGTGACAAGAATGAGGGTAGGATTGAAATTGAACCTAAGGATGAGGTTAAGAAAGTCGAGGTTGATAAGGAAGTTAGGAAAAGTGAGATTGAAGAAGTAGATGATGATAAGGACTACTTCAATAGGCTACCCACTAAGGAAGAGCGCGCATATCATACAGACTTATTCGATGACCCCGAGACACCATACTTCCTAGGTAGACCAATTATAAAAATGGGCGACCCCTCTAATCTCAACATACCATGCAACATCGGACATCTACATGTGTGGAAAGCTTACATCGACCTTAGATCGCCCATAAACATCATGACTAGAGCCCACTACAACTTGATAATGAAGGATCAACTTGGGTATAGGATGTTCCCTGATAAGGGTTGGATGAGTAACTTCACGGGAAGAGTTAAGGGATTACCGGTTTATGTAGGAAACTTCACCTATGTCACCGACTTTGTAATTGTAGAAGATATCCGCCCAATAGTCGATGCATCCTTAACTCAAGTAGTTTTTGGAAAACCATTTGTTGAGGTCTCTAGAATGACTTATGAACCTTCCTTAGGGATAGTTAGATTTAAGGATGAGACCGATGAGGTAAACTACCAAATGCCATATAAGATAGAGCAATTCCAACACTTGTCAAATGTTGAGAAGGAGCTTAAGCAAGCGGTCTACTATAGGAATGATGAAGATAGAAGTAAAGGAGTAGACTATGTTATGGAAAGGATATTCGGTTTCTACAAGGATTGTTTGAAATTAGGACCAGAATATAAAACCGGAAAGGAGAATGGCCTAGGAACCGTGACCAATGATGGAGTCACGTAGTGTACGTGACTTTGAGTCTAGCTACAAGACTCGTTAATAAAGAAAAGCGCTTCTTGGGAGGCAACCCAAGCTTTATTTGCTTTGTGTGTTTATTTATTTGTTTGTTTGATTTTATTTGTTTCCGTATGTATGTTTAATTATTATTATTATTGATTCATGTTCAAAACTAAATTGTGAAAATGCTTTATCTTGTTTTTAACTTCGTCTTAACTACATATAAAGGTATTTTGCAAAAGATAAGTGTAAGGGAAATCCAAATCGGTTTATTAGAACACAAATGAACATGAATCGTAATAATATTAAATAAGCATGCATATTAGTATTTGTTAGAGTCAAATGCTTGTATCGAGTCATAGTGATGTTTTGCAGGATTTCCAGGAAGTAAGGTAAAGGTTTTTCCAGAAATTTTCCGGAAACTTAACATGAGAATTTTGTCAGGTCATTTCTGACGGCGTCAGGGTTTATAACCTGACGGCGTCAGATTTAATTTTCAGAAATTTTTGAAAGTTTTGTTTTTAAAAAGTTTTTATTAAATCTCCAACTTATAATCTCCAGGAATCTGCAAAATTATCATTCCACAAGCATTATATCCTTATATATAGATTTATCCCGCCGATGTTATGCAGGTTTTCGTGTTTGTTTTCTCAGGTTTAACAGGTTATTTTGGACAAGGAGATGTATATGGAATCAAGCTTTTGGCGATGCATTAGTCATGGAGCTTCTACATTACCTTGGAAGAAGATTTAACCATGTTACTTCATATCCACCGAGCGAATCAGGGGAGTATTTGATTTCATTCTTTTACTTTATTGCTTTTACATCTTGTTATTTGAACATTGGGGACAATGTTCATCTTAAGTGTAAGGGGAGGGTAAAAGTACGATTTTAGAGAATGCTATTACGCTTGATTTTTGTTTGATTGATAGTAGATGTGTAATAAAACTGAGATAAATACCTGTTAGGGTAATTTTAGTGCCAAATTTAAAATTTTTTACAACATATAGGAGTGAAACTTTGATCTTAATGAGCGTCTCATGGATAGGAGTTATATGACTAGCATAAAAACCGTACCACTAAAAAAATTTTCCACCCCCAAATATGTGAGGTTCGCCCCTAGAATTGGTAGGAAAAGCATTTATACCATGATGTGTGTACCAGTAGCACTTAGATTCTAGAACTTGCGTTAGGACCATTCCGAGGCCACAAGTGAGACTACATTCGTGTAGTTAGATTTACTACATGATAAGAGGCATTAGGATAAACCCATTGTTTTACACCTGTGTTTTTGTTATAATTACATTGGCTACATTGGTCAAGTAATTCTCCCACACCCTTTGCGTTGTACTCATTTTTAGTACACGATACCCCTAGTACACCCCTCAGAGCCTATCTTTTCGTTTCGACCTTTAAGCATTTTACTTAAAGGAAGAATTTGTTTACACCCCACTAAAATGTACACCCAAATCGCCTTAGCCTACCTTGTATGCACTCATTTTTAGTGCATTATTGTGACAACATTTGTTTAAACCCAAGTTAATTATCTAATTGATTACATGGTTGCTAAGTCGAGTCATATCCTTGTACATATTGTTTTGGGACGATTGGGACTCATGGGTAAAGTACTAGTGTAATGGAGTAATGGGGAAGAACATCATTTATTACCCCCATATGTGCTAAATATTTTAAAAGTACTCCAAGTTTTTCAATTATCTTAATTCAAGTCATTAGAAGAGTTATTTGTAAAGTTATGTAAAAGTTCAAGTGTAAGGGGAATGTAATGCCCCTTTGATGTATTATTTTGGATGGTAGGGCAAAAGTGTATGCAAAAAAAAAAAAAAAAAAAAAAAAAAAAAAAAAAATCAAGAAAAATCAAGAAAAATACAAAAAAAAAATGAGAAAAAGAAAAATAGAAAAAACATACGGACTACCATCCCGTTTCATTTCATGTTTATTTTATGTTTTTGTTATTTTGTTATTTTGTTTCTAGCTTAAGATCGAGTCTAGTCTTGGCTTAGCAACATTGTATAGTACATGTAATTAATCAAGATCTTTAACTCGCCACCAATAAAATATCCCGTATCCAACAAATCCGTGTTTATCATATCCCTACACCTAACGTTATAACCCATGTAAAAGCCCTCTTTGATAGTTTATCTTTGGTGCTTACGCCTAGTGGAGGAAGTTTTCGATCCTTTCCCAAGCCTATGGTAATCTATTTGCTATGACAGGTAGTGAGAGATATTATCCGTTTTCATTTATGAGATTTATTTTGATGACACTTGAGAGATGTGAGTATCTAAACACTACTTGTGAGGTGCTAGTATGTAATCTCCGTGCTTATTATGATTAAAGTGGAACGATTATTTGTTGTAATTACTTTTATGTTAGCGTTAAATGACCCCTAACTTGTATTTTGATTAGAATAAAAGCGCATTTGCTTGAGGACAAGCAAATCTCAAGTGTAAGGGTATTTGATGAAGCGAAAAGTGTACCGCTTTTAAGGGGTCATTTAAGCCCTAAATCGTATTTATTTGATCAAATATTGCCCTAAATCGTTCCTTTTGTCATTTTAGGTACTTTTGAGAAGAAATCTGGAAAAGGAGGCATTTTGGACGTTTTTGGAGCATAAAAGTGAAGAAAACGACAAAGTCTCAAAAATCGGCTAAAAGTTACCTCTGACGGCGTCAGGATTATCCCTGGACGGCGTCATGGCTTGGCAAAAGTGGTGGATGTGAAATTTACTCATGATAAGCCAGTGAAAATTGCATGGGAATTCTGACGGCGTCACCCTTTAATTTGATCAAGGTCGTCACGTTATAATTTAAAGAGGGACGGCGTCACGTTCATAGTCTGAGGGCGTCAAGCCTTGATAGGCCAGAACGGATTTTGGAGAGCTAAAGAGGGACGGCGTCAAGAAGGTCATCCGGGAACCCTAAAAGCGGCGAGGTGACGGCGTCACACTCCATAACGTGACGCCGTCAGATCTAAAAATCTATATATAGTTTTGCAATTCTTTGTCATTAGGGTGGAACTTATTGTGGAATTCTTGGGAGAAAACCCTAAGACGATTTTAGCATCTTTTTCAAGGCTTTTTGCCTTGAGATCTTCCATGTTGCATTGAAGATAAGTTATCAATTAATCATTCAATATGTCTATGTGTTGTTTGATTCTATCTTGTTCTTGTCTTTTGTTTAACATGCTAGGCTAGATTTATCTTGTGTTTGCTTAGATCTAATGAAACCTAGCTATTGATTATTGGTTATTAGTGTGTTATTAGTTGTATTGGATGATTGTTTATCTATGTTAGGCTTAAGAAAACTGGCTAACTTCCTATTCGGTAACTTGCTTGAACGTCTTAAGAAACATGAACCAATGCGTACTAAAGGTTTTTATGGTTGTATTTAATGCACAAGCGAATTCTAGTGATCCCATGTTAGGAGCTTCCTAGCCGGCTCGACATAGGAGTGAAGTAGGAGCTTGTAGAGTTGGGGAAGTACGTACGCCACCCCACGAATGGTATTAAGGAATACACCCGTCATCCACGCAACTAATACACACTAATCAACCGGTAAAAGATAGTTAGGGAGTAAGGAAATCTAAGTAAACACATTTCCCTCCACATAAGTTTTCACCAACCTTTTTATTTTCTGTTATTTTATTTTATTTGCATTCGTAGTAATTTGGGTTAGTTGACTAGCAACTAATTCCGCCCACTCTTTCAAACCCGAGATTTTACTTGCTTTCATAAAAATTATAAAAACACAAAAAGAATCTTTCCTCAACCCTTAGACCTAATTAGAGTAGTTTTTCATACCTAACGAACACTATTCCCTGTGGAGAACGATCAATCCCCCGTACTTACCACTACACTATACTACATCGGTCAGGTACACTGCCTGGTGGGGTTGTAAGCCTCTTGAGATCCCTTGAGAGGTAAAACCTGCTGTAAGGTTGCAAAACCACGCATCAGATCTCATTAAGACTCTTGTACACCTTGTGTTCTTTTTGGTGAACACAATGGTATGATATTAGAAGTGTTCCTAAGAGATATTTTGATGAATCTCATGTCTCTAAACTCTATAGTGTGCGCTCTGGTTTTAGTAGTCAGAGGCATGGTGCAGAGTGCCACCTTTTCAATATCAACACAACTCGGAGTTAGAGGCTGATAGATTATGCAGTGTTCTCCATGAGAAATGAAACAAATATCTTTTAAGAGATACCTTAGTGGCTAGGAGGGGTGGTGCAGCACGTCACTGGGTCCATGACATCTTGTCTTCAATATCATTATTAACTTTGTGATAATTGATAGCAGATGTATTAACCCGGTTTCTGCCCTAAGTTTTCATGGCGGGCTATTTCTTTTCACCCTTTCATTAAACTTTTCTTTTTCATTCTTCAACCTAATCTTTCTCCTTTCTCATTTTTCGTTTTTAATATCTTTTCTAAGGCCTTCTAATTCTAATGTATTGGAATTGTCCTTAGGTAGATCCCTCTGGCTCTGGCAGATCATAGGACATAACCTAACCATAATCACCTTATTACTCCATGATTATCCTAGATTTGTTGATCACTTGCCATAAAAACTTTTCCAAAAATCTCTCACAGTGTTTATGAATAAAACACATTTTAGTTAACGCTTCGAGAGTTTTGCATTTTTGAAATACTCCCCCCTTCACTTATGCTCATGCATTTTTGATATAAATTTGCACATGTTGGGGGAGTTCGCACATTTGAATTTATCGATTTTTAGTTAATATGACCTTCGCGAGACACGTTTATATCACTAGTTAGACTATCTTGAAATTATTACCCGTCCCGGTCATATCAAATGAATATCTCTCGAATTGGTACATTCTACTTGGACAAATCCTTTACGAGACACGTTTACATCACTGAATAACCAGCTTGAACTATTACCCGTCCCAGAAAATTCTTTTCGATTACTGATATTTAGTTTTGTCAATTCGAGGGTTCATATCTGAGTCTTTTTGGAGAGCTCCTTTGAGATTCAATTCACGATCTTTGATCACATTTAATCACGTCTTCTCCCCCTCAAAAATAGCATGTGGTGATATTTTTTATATCAACTGATTAAATGAGAGTCTTTGTGAAGAGATAGACGGATTTGCATGAAGTTGGAATATTTTGTCTTTGTTTACGAGTCCTAATTTGAAATAATCAGAAGTCTTCATTGTAGCCCAGGTTTCGTACTGAAGTATACGAAAGCCATCATTGTAGTGCGGGTTTCGTACTTCAGTACGCGAAACCATCAATGAAATTTTTTTGAGAGACGATATGTTCTCGCTCAATCATCCGTACATGTCCGTATCATTGTTGAATGATAGTTCTAGACACGTATAGAATATTGATTATACGAGAAACATATCGGAAGAAGAATATACATCATCATTTATTTATTTATTTATTTTATTTTTTTTTATCTATATCTATATCTATCTACAACGAAGTAATTTCAAAAAATTTTGAAAATACTTTCTTACACTTCGGGAGTTAAGCTTCACATGCCAATTCGTCAAACTAAATTGTCAAATCTATCTTTTTTAAGAGCTTTAGTGAATAGATCGGCGAGTTGGTATTCGGTATTCTGTCTTGGAGTGTTGAACTGGATTGCACGAGATGGCTATGGCACTTTTCAGATCACAATACATAGGTATGCGGTCAAAAGTAAAACCATAATCTATGAGTTGTGTCCTCATCCATAGAACTTGGACACAACACGCAAATAGAGACACATACTCGGCTTCTGCGGTTGATAATGTCGTACAGTCTTGTTTCCTTGATGACCAGCCTACTAGCTTTTCTCCCAAAAATTGTGCTCCACCGGATGTACTTTTTGCTGTAACTTGGCAACCAACATGGTCCGCATCTGAAAAGGCTGTTAGTTTAAACTCCAAAATCCTTAGGATACTAAATTCCCATGTTAATTGTTCTTCGTAGGTACCGAAAGATCCATTTAACCGCTTGGAGGTGAAGTTTGGTAGGCCTTTCCTGAAACCGTGCGAATAAACAAACAACAAAATGAATATCGGGTCGACTAGCAGTGAGATACATGAGAGAACCAATCATGCTCTCATATTTCTTCAGATCCATAGGTTTCCCATATAAATTAGTACCTATTTTGGGTGAAGTGACCATTAGTGTACCAACAGAGTCACAATTTTCCATTCCATGTTTTTTCAAATTCTCAATAGTATGCTTAGCCTGATTAATAAAAATACCACGTGAGGATCCCAGAAAGAATTTTAGTTCCCCCATCATGGACATTTCAAATTTTTTAATAGCAAGAAAGATGATAGTTTGTCATTCCACGCCCTTGGGGTTTTTTTCAAACCATCGATAGCTTTCTTTAGCTTGTAGATGTAGTCGGGATGATATTTGTCAAAGAATCTGTCTGGCTGACTCATGTATACTTTTTCTTTCAGAGTTTCATTCAAGAAAGCCGTCTTGATATCCATTTGATAGACCATGATGTTTTTGTGAGCTGCATATGCTAAGAAAATCTTGACCGCCTCAAGTCTTGCAACTGGCGCGAATGACTCTTCAAAATCTATCCCCTCTTCCTGTCTAAATCCCTTGGCCATGAGACGAGCTTTGTTGCGAATTACAATCATCTCTTCATCCTTTTTGTTTTTTCATAACCACTTAAGATCAATGACAAGTTTGTCAATTGGCCATGGCACTAAATCCCAAGTGCCATGTAATTGATATTGGAGAAGTTCTTCCTGCATTGCTTCTTCCAAGCATTATCTGCTATCGCCTCTCAAATGTTCTTTGGCTCTTTTAAACTGACTGAGCAGGCATAGATGCACATATCAGAATTGGTGGCGAGCTGTCTTCTTGTCTGAATTGGCCATGAAGGTTCACAAATAACGTGTTCTATTGGATGATCTTTAGTCCACTATAACATAGAAGGACACATTGGATTTAAAAAATGCGTGTTGGATGGTTCTTGTAACCTAGAAGAAGATTCAGCAGATTCTGTTGCAAATGGTTTTCAAATGGTTCTTCTTCTAACGCAACATCATTTTGTTGTTGTTCTTCTTGAATTGGGGTATTGTGGTGTTGCTCATCAACTCTTGGTAGAAAAATCTCAATTACTAGAGTTGCTGGAGTAGATGTTGATGAAGTGAAGGGAGTTGATACGTCAACTTCGATTATTGTAGATGCATCTTATGGTGGTGGTGGTGGTTGTTGAGCGAGTGCAGCGGAACGTTGTTGTGATGCATTTGTTGAAGCTCCTCTATAGCACTCATCAAGCATAAACTCAAAGAAGTTTTCCAGATCTTGATTTGTAGGTTTTTCATTGTTAGTTGGCTGAGCTCCTTGGGGTACGAGTCCTGAACTGATATGTCCAGAAGTCTGATTGTTTGGTGCGGGTCCTAATCTCGTATGATTAGAAGCCATCGGGTTAAGCGCGAGTTCTAGAGCGAGTCTCTCAGAAGCCATTTATGAAATCTCGTCAAACTTCACATTCATCGTCTCCATTATCCGTTCAGTTCTTCTGTTACACACCCTGAATGCCCTCGAGTTTTTTGAATGACCAATGAAGATTCCATTATCACACTTAGCTTTCAGCTTCCCCAGATCTTCACTGTCGTTCAGGACCGTGGTCGTACGTCTCCGGTTTGCCGACCTATCTTCTTTCTGTGACCATCCAGTCGTTTGTTGGATAGCACAAAGCGCCAAATACATGAAGGTAAGAGATGTTGGGTTTTCTGTTGTTCACTAGCTCATATGGTGTTTTATTGACTCTTGGGTGGATTAAGGAATGGTTCTGAGTGAAACAAGCAGTGGCAACAACATCAGCCCATAAGAATAACAGTGCACTAGAATATATCAGCATCGTGCCAGTAGCTTCTACAAGAGTTCGATTTTTTCTTTCAACTACCCCATTCTGCTGCGGAGTTCTAACAACCGATGTCTGGTGAGTGATTCCAGTCTCTTCAAAATATGTTCTTAACTCATGATTAGTAAATTCCATGCCATTGTCCGTTCTTACAATCGTTACTGGAGCTTGAAGTAAAACTTGAATTCACTTCAGAAAGGTGATGGTAATGCCTACTACTTCGTCTTTTGACCTCAAAAACTTTAACCATGTATATCTTAAATAGTCATCTACGATAACAAGAATATACTTCTTCCCATTAATGCTTTCAACTCTCATTGGGCCACATAAGTCCATATGCAACAAATGTAACTCATCTACCGAACTGGGTATAGTTTTATGTTTATATGTTGCCCTTTTTCTTTTGCCTTGCTTACAGGATGGACATAAGTGATCTTTGGTGTATTTTAACTTTGGGAGACCATTGACGATGTTGTCTTTGGCTAGTTTGGTTAAGGTGTCGAAGTTGAGATGGGATAAACGTCTATGCCACAACCAGGACTTAGTTTCGCAAGCTCTTGTCATGAGACAAATTGGTGATGAAGGGGCCATTTGGTTTATGTCGATAGCATGGAGATTGGTGCAACGATTTCTGGTTAAGAGATCATCTCCAATCAAATTTCAAATGAAGCAAGTGTTTCTCCTAAATGCAACCTCTAAATCTGCATCGCAAAACTACCCGACTGAAAACAGATTATGTCCCAACCCTTCAACATAGTAAACCCGAGTGATTAAGAAGTTTCCAAACTGAAGATCTCCATAACCCAGAATAGCTGCTACATGATCATTTCCAAACCGTACAGTTCCCATGAACTTCCATACAAAGTTGATCAGCAGCTTCAGATTCCCGGTCATGTGCTTGGAGCAACCCGAGTCGACGATCCAAAATAACCTGCCAATAACAGAAGATTGTGCATTTAGAAACCGTTTATCATTTGGTTCCATGGGATTAGGGGTAACAGACGAATCACATTCATAGAAGGATTTTACTGGTTCTTTTGGAGCCATTAATTTGCCATTTACTATAGTGAATTTTCTACCCGTTGGTAACCATACGCACAACTTAAGATAGTTCCTAGGAAATATGCAACTAGTGGTTGACCTAGATCTTGCAATAAGTCCTTGAATATATCTAGTCTTAGCACTAGTTCCTGGAGGAACATCTTTCTGTTCAGGCATTGCATTCACATTCACATTATTAGAAACAATATCATCATAAGCATTTTTAGATAATGATTTCTTGCACAATAAACAAATAGAGTCATTACATGCACTCGAAACAGTACTCTTAACATTACATCCAGATGAAATATGTTTCTTATTTGAAAGCGATAAATTCCTAGGGTGTTCTTCTACTTCTTCTGTTTTATTCTTGCATTCACTCTCAGAGACAGGCGAGACTCTATTGTTCCTTGTATTGCTCCTAGGCTTTAGTCTGCTGCTCCTAGAGGTACTTTCTACTCCTATAGAAGGTAAGGCACACACATTAGGATTTATCTTGTTGTCATTTTAATTTGTTTTAGCATTCCTAGTCTCTTTTGGATTATCTTTTATACTCTTGTCTATCGCCCTATATGTTGGAGATGTAGAGGCAGACGCAGTAGTGGGACTAATCCTATAAAGGCCAGGTGCTATCACATTTTAAGTTTCGACAACCGCTTTTTCTTTTCCTTTTTCAATTCCCATTGGAAAGGGTGTTGGGGTCACAGGTTTTGTCAAATCAATTATCACATTAACTTTTGGAGCACGTTCAGAAATTGACATTTTTGGTTTAGCCGAAGTCGATGGTTTTACAAGCTTAGTTTTCTCACCCTTCCCTTTTTGACTTTCCAGCTGGGACTTCAAATGATCATTTTGCTCTTTCATGTTTTTGTATGCACGCTCATATGACAATTTATCATACTTACATTCTTCCTTTTTCCGATCAAGTTGTTTAAAATATGTTACATTTTCCTTTTCAAGCTTAGCAAGTACATTTTCATATTTTAACACAATTTGAGAAGTGTCAGCTTGAAGTCTTTCATCTTCTTCGACAGAATATGTTTGGTAGATTATGGACATAATATCAGTTGATAAAGCTACTTCGAAGAAAGTGTCATTGTGTTTTTCCAAAACTTTAATGCATTCAATGTTTTCATTTGCTTCATTTACTAGGGATTATGGTCCTTGGCAAAGTCGGTTGTTTCTTTTAAAAGAGCATTTTCAACATTAAGAATTCTCGTACTAATGGCATTTAGTGGAGGAGTAATTTATATGTCAGACATCTTTTTCCGTTCAGCATGAAAACTTGAATGCCAGTTGTTAATACTGATATTCATTTTGGATTTAAAAAGGATTTGAAAATTTTCCATTCTCTTTTTAAGATCATCCAAATATCGTCTAGCTTCACTTGTGTTAAAAGAGTTGCTAGAGGACATTTGTTTGATGTTAGAAAGATTTTTGGAGACAACTTTTCATTTTGTTGAAACAACTGGTCTTTTGAAAACCTTTGGTATTAGTTTTTGGTTTAACAAAATTTACTCCATAAATTATGTTAAGCTTATTATAATCAATTGGTTTAATTTCTGGGTTCATTTGTCTCATTTTAACTCTACTCTCTTCGACAAGCTCAATTGTTTCATCAGAATCCCGAACATCAGGAGGATCATGTTTATCAAAAAGCACATTACCATTATACAACATATTCTGTTCTTTCTGAGCTTTCTTGAGTGTATAAGGGTTTTCACAACCGATAGCCATTTTCTTCATTGTGATTAAAAGCGGATTTGGATCTTTAATGAGCATATGAATTGTTTGTGTAGAATGACCCGTTTTTTACAAGCAACTCTTCCAACTTTTTAATGGTTTCTTGTTTCTCAATGATTTCATCAAGAATATCATTTTCACGGTTTGAAAACCTTTCATTCAACTCTGTAAAACCCTAAAATTTCCATAATCTAAAATGACCATAATGCCCCTCTAATTTTGAAATTTTAAGAATTTATAAAATCATATAGTAATGTCATCTGAACCTAATCTAAAGTGACTAAAACCCTCAGTACCTAATAAAAACTTTACGTTATAAGTAAAAATCACAAAACAAATATTCCCTACATCTAGCATAAAGTGGGTGACATCTCATTGTGTTATATGCCAAAATTCGGCTAGATCAAAAAAAAAAATTAAAAAAAAAATAAAAAAAATAAAAAACTCAATATTTGATTGATAACAATCCCTTAAAATTAGGTCCATTCCTTTTATACCCTAATCACAAAACATGGTTCCCCACTCTCCTTTAATACGAATATTTGTTTTCCCTCACCTTGCAAACCCTAAAACCCTACAATCAAACAAGCTCGGCTTCTACTCTTCTTCTTTTCATTCCTGTCGATTCACACAACAGCCAAAAAGGAGATTCTTATGTAGCTTTTCATTGGTGACTAGGCGCGTTTCTTACTGTTCGAATTGGGTCCTTGCTTGTAGGTTTTAAAAGCTGTTCGAAGGGAGTATTGGCTGGGTCTCGACTGGGAAAAATTGTGGGGTTCGATCCTTGTTCTTTCTTCTTTCTCAACATCACGCTACAAGGGTAACTTGTATCTATCTTTTTTCAATTCCTCTCCTTTAAATCTGCTATGTATATGTTTTATAAGTTGCATGAATCATATATGAATCGAATTAAAATAGAACCTTGTATGTTATACGACTATTTAACTAATCTACACATAAAATCATGACTTTGGAAACCCTAGATAATCGGCTTTATGTAATTGTTTTGTTTCGAGTTGTTTACACATGTTGAAACCACATATAGGTCGACCTAAATCTGTTTTGGGGTCACTCATTATCGTTTTGTATCAAGAGATTATTGTTGGAATGAATAAACCTAAATAGGTCACATAAAATCATGAACTCTAGTTACTGTCCAGAAATTAGGTCAAATTGATTGGGTTGGATTTTGATAATAGTAACGTATATTTGAGTGATTCTTGGGTCTAAAATTAAGTTTAGGAAATAGCTTTCTGAATATATAAGCATTGTAATTTTTAGAGGTAGGGAAGATGTGCTTTTTGATTTTACAAGTTCAAGTGTCGAAACTGTTTTTGGGAGTCTGGAAATCACTAGGTGTTTACGATTTTTTATTTTCAAACCATGAGGAGTTGGGTCATGAAACTTTTCAGTAACTAACTTCCATATGCCTAACAATGTCATGATTTTTTGGGGATTTTTACTGGATGTTTTGATGGGTCTACCAAGGGGATACTTTTTGGGTACTGCAGCAGATACGTTTTCTGGGTAGTCTGAGTTGAAGTATTTTTCGTGTGGGGTTAAACTAACTAATAAATTCTGGGAAAATTCGTGTGGGTTCTCAAGACATTGAAGTATCTGTGAGAATTTTGTGGATTTTATTTTTGACTTCTAATGTGGTTCATAAATTCGACAAATTGTGATTTGTTCATAGTTAAAAGCTGATAAAAGTTAAAAAGGGCAAAATAAGAGTTTTAAACCTAATTGTTACTAATATGCTTTAACCTAAAGGTACTTATCATTAATATAACCTTTAAATGAGTAATTAAGATACCTTAATACTTCATAACCTAAATTGGCCTATGACATGATTAATATATGTATTAAATGTTAAACCAAATATTAAAACCCAAATTAAGATATACGTAACCCTAAGATACTAAATATGGAAACATACTAATTATGGAAACTTACTAATTCGGGAAACCTGCTAAAAATAGAAAGTTACTTAAAATGGTTAAATTACTTAAAGAGGAAACTTACTATTTTTGGAAAGTTACTATTTTTAGAAAGCTGCTATAAAAGGAAAGTTACTAAAAATGGAAAGCCGACTAAAATGAGCAATCTGACTTAAAATAAGTTATTAATAAGGAGATCATGAATTCGTGTAGATTCGCTGAAGATGGAGGTTGCTTCCGATCTTGTGCTCTATTATGTTTTCACTGCGGTTTAAGGTACATATATTCTGACCTTATCTCTTAAGGTTTCTCATGATTCGTACACATCATTTAGATATTAGCTTTGATTATGATGCCTTTGATCTGAGCCATCTTATTATGGCTTTCTTATTTAATCTATTCCTTTGCTATGCTCCCTTATATTTGTAAACCATTGATTTTGTATTTGGACGTGAAAACCTACTAAATTATACCATGGAAATGTTTTGAGAAAAACCATTTTAAAATGATGTTATGAGGACGATGCGACACACTTTTATATGGAATTTTACTATCTTTTGTGAAAACTACTTTTAAAGACTACTTTTATGAAAACCGTTATAAAAAATCATTTTTATGGAAACCATTATTAAACGATCTCTTTAAATGAACATTTGATAGAAAACTTTGATTATGAACTTTTGCTATGAACTTAGGAACCTTCGATATGTTATAACTTTTAAACCCTACAGTTTGATACCCGAGCCACTTTGTTTCCTAGTCATGGGGGTTACATGGTCGTGTCACTGATGCACCTCTGACATGACTCTAGTGTGGTCGAGTGATGTTCCACACCGTCCATTTTCTGTTATTTATTATGAGCTCAATTATTATATATATATATATATATATATATATATATATATATATATATATTGTTATAGCCGATAATCACTCTTTATCACACTTAGTTGCACGTTAAACACAAGAATGAGATGGGACAAAGTGTATGTTGGATCTTATGTATTTAGAGAGAATATGAGATGTTAAAGTTTATTTCTTTTATTTCACACAAACACACACAGTGAACCACACACAAAATGAAGCATTTTGTGCTTTAAATACTACAAGGTTATTTCCCTTGTGGGCCTTGTGTGGGCTTCGTGGGCTTTAGAGCTTGGATTGGGCTTTTACAAATACTTAAGCTAACATAAGCCCACTTTATACAAAGTTCTTAACTAAGTGAATGACCATCACTTTAAATTATAAAAACTAAAGCTAACAATCTCCCCCTAAGGGATGGTCATTCAAAAGATGCACTACTTGATTAGATCTTTATGCTTCAGCATCTTGAACTTTGTGATTCTTTGTTCCTTCATGCATTGTGATCTTCATCGTATCGTCTTTTGGATTGTTCTTTGCCTTGATCAACATCTTCATGTATTTACAGCGTCTTTTCTTCCAATGTAGATGTTGAGACATACGATGATCGATGGACTTTCTTCAGTACCTGCATAAAACAGTTAGCAATAAATAGTCCAGCTCTTTCTAGGTTCAGATCTCATTATGACACTTACAACTTATGTACTTTTTGGTGAACACAAGTGTATTTTATTGGAAGTGTTCCTAAGAGATCTTTGATGAATCTCATGGCTCTAGACTCAATTATGTGCGTTTTGGTTTTAGTCGTCGGAAGCATGGAGCAGAGTGCCACCTTTTCAATATCAACACATCTCGGAGTGAGAGGTCGATAGATTATGCATTGATCTCCGTGAGAAATGAAACAAATATCTTTTAAGAGATATCTGAGTGGCTAGGAGGGGTTTGTGCACCGCGTCACTGGGTCCATGACGTCTTGTCTTCAATATCAGTATCACCTTAGGGAGTACCGATAGCATATGTATTGACCCGGTGTCTTTCCTAAGTTTTCATGGAGGGCTATTTCTTTTCACCCTTACAAAAACTTTTCTTTTTCATTCTTCAACCCCTTCTTTCTCCTGTCTCATTATACTCATTTTTTCAATCTTTCCTAAGGACTTCTAATGCTAAGCTATTTGAATTTTCCTTGGGTAGATCCCTCCGGTTTTGGCGGATCATTAGACATTACCTAACCATAATCACCTTATAACTCCATGATTATCCTAGATTTGTTGATCGCATGCCATAAAACCATTTGAAAATCTCTCAAAGCGTTTATGTATAAAACACATTTTGGATAACACTTCAAGAGTTTTGCATTTTTCTGAAATACTCCCCCTTCACATGTGCTCATGCATTTTTGAAATAAATTGCACATGTTGGGTAGAGCTCGCACATTTTGAAATGATCGATTTTCGATGAACATGACCTTCGCGAGACACGCTTACATCACTAGTTAGACTAGCTTGAAATTATTACCCGTCCCAGTCATATTCAATGATCATCTCTCGAATTGGTACATTCTACTCAGACAAGTCCTTTGCGAGACACGTTTACATCAATGGGTAACCATCTTGAAATTATTACCCGTCCTGGACTAGTCTTTTCGATTACTGACATTTAAGCTTCGTCAATTCGATGGTATTTTCTGAGTCTTTCTGATGAGCTCCTTTGAGATTCGAACCATGATCACATTTTAATCCCATTTCTCCCCCTCAAAAATAGCATTTCAATGGTATTTTTGGTACCGTTTGATTAAAATCATTGTTTTTGGAAAGCTAATAGGGAGAAATTGATTTGCATGAACTTTTTGGAACAAATTTCTTTTTGAAATACTCCCCCTCAAATACTTGCATTGTTTTGAAATGTTTTTGAAAACATTGGATCAAGTGGGGAGTAATAATTTGAAAATCGTAAGCAAAATTTTTGAAAAGATTTGAAAAACCTTTTGAAGAATATTTGAATAAAATTTTGCTTAAGATTAAGAAGTTTGATTTGATAAACTTTGCATGAAAACTTCTTATTGTTTTAGGATTGTTGCAATTAAAACGTACAACAGGGTCCTTTCTTTGAAAAACGGGTTATGCACTGTTATGTGTACATAAGCCAAAACGTTGAAGCTCGGGTTGTAAGCTGAAATACTTACAAGCCATTGATTTTTAGGATAAGTGCTCGAAATTTTTTGATAAAGCACTTTCCTTTCTTTGAAGCTCGGGTTTCGTACTGAAGTATACGAAAACCATTAAATGAAGCGCGGGTTTTGAACTGAATTGAACAAAAGCCATTAGGACCAGATTAGACAACAACCTTTGGAACCCATTTGAGCACTGCGCCAACGGGTTTAGCAAATTTTGAAAACCATTTGTAAGTTGTGTCAATCTGATTCAAAGAAGTTGAATTCCAACGAGGACTGAAAACCGGTGTTTCATTTGGAAATAACACTCGTGGAATCAACGGAGATTTAAAAATCTTTTTCAAAGCAGAGTCCTTGTGTTGCAGCGGAAGTTTTTCAGAGTTTGAAGGACTTTGCTTTGGTCTCCACACTTGCCTTACCCGTGTAAAGCTAGATTGTGGAGTTTGAAATCTTGAAGTCTCTTCATGAGACATGTTTGACCTTGAAAGCTTTGGAGGAGTGAGCGTTTCATAAAAACTTGGTTTCTTTGAAAACTTCCTTCCTTTTTGCAAAGAATAGGTTGTAAATTGGGAAACCTTTTTCGAAAATGGTCTTGGTCTTGAAGATTCACCCGTGTAAACCTTCTTTGAAACACTCACTTTTGGTGTTGAGTGATTTGAAATGGGAGCTTTTCCTTTTGAATGGTTAAGAGACTCAAACTTCACTCTTAAAGCATTGTATGAACTTCGCAAATCACTGTATTCCTTTTGAAGATGATCTTGAGATGCCAATTTAGATTCCAAAGAAGCAATTTGTTTCAAAAAATGATCTTTTTCAGCTTTTGAATCATCCATTTTTCGTGCCAATTTTCGTTCGAAAACAATATTTTCTTTTTCAAGTCTTTCAAAATATGTTTCGAATTTGTTCGTTTTGTTGAAAAGATCAGTTTTGGCATCCTCAAGATCGTTTGTTCGTTGAGCTAAAAGAGTTTCAAGCTCAAGTACTTTTGTTTGAAGCACATGATTTGCATTTTCTGTTTCAAACTCGGGAGAATCAAAATCAAACAGGGGATTTGGATAGGAAACATTTGTGAATTGAGACTCAGTCTTTTTCTTCTTCATTGATTCAATCTTTTGCAGAACCTTTTCAAACTTTTTTTCAGCGAATTCAGACAATTGAGACTTCAAAAATTCAGTCTCTTTTTGTTTTGTGATGGATTTTTGAGTCTGAACTCGTGAACGTTTGATTGAATTAAACAGGTTTTTGTAAGTCTGTTTCAAATGCTCATTTTCTTTTTGTAATGATGCCACAGCGTGTTCCAATTCAATATTTTTTGTATCAAGTTCGTCCAAATCAAACTTGATTTTGGCATCATTACAATTTTCTTCAAAAATCTTTTCCTTTTCAGAAGAAGCAATTCTTTTTGACAATTCCTTTTTGACATCAGCAACTTCTTTTGAAAGTTCAGTGATTTTCCTTTTGAAACAAAGATTTTCTGATTTCAAAAAATATGTATGATCAGAATCCACATTCTCATGCTCATGGCAGACAGACACCGATTTAAGTGACTCAATTTGATTTGTGAAAAAGTCCTTTTGAATATCAAATTTTAAGCATTTTGCATCAAATTCGTCTTCAAGAGAATGGATGTACTTTAAATCTTCTCTCATTTCAGTGACGAGAAATTTTTCAAAGTTTTCAAAACTTAAGTTGATATTTTTCACAAGAGGTTCAATCTCATCTTTTAAATACTTACATACTTCCCTTTTTAGCCAAGCGTCTGATGACATGAGACGATTGTAGTCACTGTTGGTGTATTGTTGTTTCGACCAAATGACCTTTAACGTGTGCTCAATGTGATATTTAAGATTGCAAAACTGTTTTCTTGCTTTATTTTGCCATAAATTAGCATCATAAGTAGCAAGTTGAACTTCTTTGAAAAATCTTTTCACATTTGTTTCTTTTCTTTTTAAAGGTGGATTTGGTATTTCTGACAATTGTATACAACCATACACAAAGCCTTGGTACGAGAGTGGGCTTTTTCCTTTTTTGACTTTTAGGCGTTTTTCCTCTGCCAATTTTTCATCTTCTTCTGATATGAACAGAGCATCAGGCGGCAAAAATTTATGTTCCACCTGATCTGTATTTTCAAAACCAATTCCTGATTTTCCCTTATGAACTTTCTCAGCTTTAGGAATCATCATTTGAAGAGTTTGAGCACTTTGGTCTGTTTTTCGAAGTTTTTCTTCAAGATTGTTTGCACGTTTTAAAACTTCTTGATTTTCATTTTCAAGTTTTGTATTAACAATCTTAAAATTTGAAGTGGTTTCCTGAAGCATTGAATATCTCATTTTTAATTCAACGTTCTTATTTAAAAGCTCTTGGACCTTTCTGTTGGCGGGGCCCAAATTTTCATCCAGTTGTTGAATGGAACGTTTTTCACGTGAAAGAGCTTTGCTTACCTCAACTTCAAGTTCATTGTTTCGTTTTAAAATTGGTGTGAGAACATCTTCGTTTATTTCAAATTTCTGAGCTTGGGATTTAAGGTTTGAGATTTGAATGTCTTTGCTTTTTGTTATTTCTTTAAATTCCTCAAGCTCTTTGGACAATAAGACGTTTGTTTGCTTAGATTTGTGATTGTCCTCTTTGCACTTTTCAAGTTCATTTTTGAAATTATCGATTAAAGAAGCAAACATGGCATGATCTTGATCGTGAGAAGATCCATCCTGGGCAGGCTCACCTCCATTAGGATCCATATCTGGGGTTGTGGGAGTGATATTACTATCAAACCTTTGCTCCACATATGTGTCACTGATGGACTCAGGATGCGCAGGATGTGTCTTGTCATGAACAAACATATTCTCGAACAAATCAACATTATCATGATCGTTTGAATGTTGTACCGTAGCCACTATTGCAATGTCGGATGAAAGTCTGATGTGGTCAGCCTCAGTATCCCAAACAACTTCATTCATGTGCGAACCATCAGCATCCGAATCGTATCTTGGAGTACTGCTTACAACCTGTTGTTCTGATGATGTGTCACTACCCGTTAAAACCAAGCTATCATCAGATGTTGTATCCTCATCGACTGTTTCTTCATCTTTGTTTGCCTCTTTCTCAATCACCTCTGTTTCCTTTAATAGCACTTCTTTTTCAATCTGCTCTCTTTCCCGTTTCTGCTTCTCAATTTCATTAAGCTCAGCTTCTTCTTCATCAAGTGATTTTTTGAGTTCACTCATGTAATCGATGCATTGGGTTTGGAAGTCTTTGAAGTCTAGCCGATACTTCCGGGAAAATGCATTGAGAAACCCTGACAGTGTTAATATCCCAGGTTGCAGGATAACTTGAAGTTGAGATTTGATCACTTCAAGAGCTTCCTTGCAGTTGTGCGTATACAGTTCTTCTTCATTCAGTATCTTCTCATATTGATTCAGGCTTTGTTGAAGTGGAGGGGTGAAATAATGAAATTGGCATCTTAAGTAGTATTCAAATGCCTGATCGAAATTTGAGTCATATCCGGAAGAAATGATGACATTCTCAATATGAGTCTTGAACACAGTAAACGCTTTCGTTGATTTTCTTTCTTTCATTTTCATTTCTTTTTCCATTTAGCTCCAATGTGTGATAAAGTTGATTCAGGATCTTTGCAACGAAATAGGAGATGTTGTTGTTGAAGGTTAAGAATGGTTGTTGTTGTTGTGAAGCAAGTTGTTTCGGTGGAATTTTGGTCTGGAAACTTAAAACCTCAATAACTTCATTTTGGAGCGTTTTCAGGCCTCGAAACTTGGGTTGAATGAATAAATTCCACGGTCGTTTTGACAGGTCGTGGACTGAAAACGGAGTTACGGTTCAAAAGTTATAACCGTTTGAAGTTTTGACGTAAAAAATACAACTTTGAAACCAAATCCTTAAAAGTTATCTAACTTTGAAGTCTTTTAATCACAATTGCGAGGGCCAAAAGTGTCAAATCCCAAAGATCTCTTAAGGCAGCTGAAAGTACAAGGACTGAAGTTGCCAACTCTCAAAATTGCATCAATTGCGAGACAAAATGTGAATTGCGAGACCAATTACGATAATCTAGCACCAATTGCGAAACTCAATTTCGAAAAAACTGCTACAATTGCGAGACAGTACTCAATTGCGATAAAAATATGAATTGCGAGACAAGCATGCAATTGCGATAGGAGTTGAATTGCGAGACCAGTCCTGAATTGCGATAGCAGTGGAAATGCGATAAGCAGCAGCAATTTCGAGACTGGGCCAATTCCGAGAGCAGTAGTAATTTCGATAGAGCAGTCCAATTGCGAGAAGCTGCCAATTGCGAGACTGAAGGCCAATTGCGAGAAAATTCCACTTTTTGCCACTTTTGTTGACTTGGAGTACACTCCCACGTGAAGCCTACTTCCCTGACAACTTTTCACCCACTTTTCAATTATTCCTGCCAATTACACCAACTTCTACCAACTTGGTCCAATCAAATCCAAGATATTACAAGTATAATATTCATAAACACAAAAGTGATTCTTCCTTTAGACTTTTTCGATCAAACACGAACTAAGAACACCAAAAGTGCACTTTTTCTTTCACCAACAGAGAAATACTCACTGAGTATAACAAACACAACCTTGTAACTGATTTTTGTATGAATCGAAAAGAAATATAAAACACAAATTGTAACTTTTCTAAATAAAGAAAAATAACAATGGATGTTTTAGTTTCTAAGATCAAACAAAAAATACTCCTTTTTGTTCTTGAGACTTGCTTACAGTAGCCAAAAGAGCACAAAAGGCCACATTTTTAAGAGATAAAAAACGCAACACAATTGTATTTTTCAACAAGATTCGAACACAAGAACTTCCTACCTCGTTGACCGGCTGTTGATACCACTTGTTGTAGTCGATAATCACTCTTTATCACACTTAGTTGCACGTTAAACACAAGAATGAGATGGGACAAAGTGTATGTTGGATCTTATGTATTTAGAGAGAATATGAGATGTTAAAGTTTATTTCTTTTATTTCACATATAACACACACAGTGAACCACACTACAAAATGAAGCATTTTGTGCTTTAAATACTACAAGGTTATTTCCCTTGTGGGCCTTGTGTGGGCTTCGTGGGCTTTAGAGCTTGGATTGGGCCTTTATAAATACTTAAGCTAACATAAGCCCACTTTATACAAAGTTCTTAACTAAGTGAATGACCATCACTTTAAATTATAAAAACTAAAGCTAACATATATATATTATATATATATATATATATATATATATATATATATATATATATATATATATATATATATATATATTATATATATATATATATATATATATACACATATACATTTGGCCACTAATTTGTTTGCAAGGGCGTATGGATGCATCCTAGGTACGTTTTGTGTATGTTTTGTGTATGCTATGCTTTGATCTGTCTGGTGTTTGATGTTGGGTGCAATCCATGTCTGCACATTTTGGGAGCTAGCTACTCCAATTGTAACTGAGGACTCCCCTCCTTTTTCCTTTGTTATTTCGAGGTCACCCCTCCGAATCCAATGGTTACTATGATATGATCAGATTTGTCTGGGCTTGTGGTAGATTACTGACATGTCCTTACTCTTGATATTCACTTGTTTATACCTTACGTTTTTTCCAATGCACCATATTTTATTCTTCGTTCCTTATCTTTTGATTCGTTTATATATATCTGTTCACTGGGCTTTTTAAGCTCAGCTGCATCTCTTTTCCTGCGGCAGGTTTGTTGGAGTATGCTCGTGTCATAATAACTAATTATATGGCTAGACATATGTGAGCCTATGGGGTCACACACATATACGCTGAGGTACCACTTTATGTATCGTATTTATTGTATTTACGATATATAAATAACCATACGTAACTAAGGATCACTAATGGGCTTCCAATGACTAAGTAAAGGACTTAATCTATTGGACTTGGAAAACAAATGGTGAGCCCACTTAAACCCATTAAGTGACAGCCCATGGAGGGATCAAAAGGGGGTCATGAACCTTTGGAGGGTCCAAGGGAGTTCATGGACCTTAGGAGGGTTCAAAGGGTATTTTACCTTGAATCTTGGTAAATAATACACTAGATGTATATTATACATTAGATGTATATTATACACTAGATGTAAATAATACATTAGATGTATATTATACACTAGATGTATATATATACACTATATGTATTTTATACTTTTGAAATACACTAGACATGTACTAGACAAGCTCCTAAAAAGGTTGTGCTAGACATTCCCCTAAAAGGGTGTGCTTTAGAGTTACCAAGAAAGGTGTCTTGACCAAGACAAGACTAACCAAAAACCTCTCTCTCCCTCCTCCATTTCAGCCACGAAATACACACACACACAAACACTGGTACAGATTCTGCCTATCGTCACACTGGAAATGCGTGACTATATGCATATAGTCACACACGTTTTTTTGGGTGTGTGTGACAAAAAGTCGCGCCACCGTAGGTATCATATAGTCACATTGTTTAGTTTGTGGCCGTTTTCATCGAAAAAGAGTGACCAAAACCCGAATATGTGTGACTAATTAGGCACAAGTTTTGTTGGATTCATCAGTATGTGTGACTATTTCCCATCCTATGGCCACACGAAAATATAATAAATGTGACGTTTGTGATGATTTAGTCACACATCGTGTGTTGTTTTTTTCAAGTTAGTCACATACAATTTAAAAAACAGTGGCCAAAAGTGTTAATAAGTGTGACCATATGCTATTTAAAGTGAAGAAATGTGTACTATTGATCATCCAATGGTCACATGAATTCTTAGTTTGTGTGGCCTTTTGTAATATTTAGTCACACAAAGCATGTTTGCTTTGGGTATTTAGTCACATACAATTAAGCATAAAGTGGCCAAAAGTGTTAATAAGTGTGACCATATGCTGTTTTAAGTGAAGAAATGTGTATTTTGTGTGACTATTGATCATCCAATGGTCACATGAATTCTTAGTTTGTGTGGCCTTTTGTAATATTTAGTCACACAAAGCATGTTTGTTTTCGGTATATAGTCACATACAATTAAGCATAAAGTGGCCAAAAGTGTTAATAAGTGTGACCATATGCTGTTTTAAGTGAAGAAATGTGTATTTTGTGTGACTATTGATCATCCAATGGTCACATGAATTCTTAGTTTGTGTGGCCTTTTGTAATATTTAGTCACACAAAGCATGTTTGTTTTCGGTATATAGTCACATACAATTAAGCATAAAGTGGCCAAAAGTGTTAATAAGTGTGACCATATGCTGTTTTTAGTGAAGAAATGTGTATTTTGTGTGACTATTGATCATCCAATGGCCACATGAATTTTATGTTTGTGTGGCCTTTTGTAATATTTAGTCACACAAAGCATCTTTGTTTTGGTTATTTAGTCACATACAATTAAGCATAAAGTGGCCAAAAGTGTTGATAAGTGTGACCATATGCTGTTTTAAGTGAAAAAATGTGTATTTTGTGTGACTATTGATCATCCAATGGTCACATGAATTCTTAGTTTGTGTGGCCTTTTGTAATATTTAGCCACACAAAGCATGTTTGTTTTGGGTATTTAGTCACATACAATTAAGCATAAAGTGGCCAAAAGTGTTAATAAGTGTGACCATATGCTGTTTTAAGTGAAGAAATGTGTATTTTGTGTGACTATTGATCATCCAATGGTCACATGAATATTTAGTTTGTGTGGCCTTTTGTAATATTTAGTCACACAAAGCATGTTTGTTTTGGGTATTTAGTCACATACAATTAAGCATAAAGTGGCCAAAAGTGTTGATAAGTGTGACCATATGCTGTTTTAAGTGAAAAAATGTGTATTTTGTGTGACTATTGATCATCCAATGGTCACATGAATTTTTAGTTTGTGTGGCCTTTTGTAATATTCAGTCACACAAAGCATGTTTGTTTTGGGTATTTAGTCACATACACTTAAGCATAAAGTGGCCAAAAGTGTTAATAAGTGTGACCATATGCTGTTTAAAGTGAAGAAATTTGTATTTTGTGTGACTATTGATCATCCAATGGCCACTTGAATTTTATGTTTGTGTGGCCTTTTGTAATATTTAGTCACACATCGAATTAAACAAAGAGTGACCAATAATGTTGATAAGCGTGACCATAGTACTGGTATTTTTAAGTTAGTACTGTTGGAGCAGAGTTGCTACTGCTAGTACTATGCTAGTGCTGCTGGAATGAGTATATTATATATATATAAAACAGAATCATAAACAAAAAGAAATTTGAAATTGAATAAAACTCGAATGTATATAACTGAACAGAGTATACAATTGTAATGTCGTACATAATCAAATTCTCAAGTACCATAATTTAAAGACTTTTGACTCTTCGCCGGCATAGCTTGCTTTAGGGCTTCAATAGAGACATTACTTTTGCGCTTCGATGGTGCTGTTGGTCCACAGTTGTTGTCACTTTTCTTTTGCATTGTAGTTGGCAGTGTAACCTGTAGTAACAAAAGACGCTTGTATCAAACATTGAATTATATATCAAGAATTATATATATGTAAGTTGAAAAAACACATGTATGTACCCAAAGCAACGATATTTGATTTCTTTAAGTGCCACAGTTTGCAGTTAAATGGCTTAAAAAAAGAATTTTTGCATGTACATATATCAGAAATTATTTAAACAAAAGAATAACAAGAAACATGTTGAAATACATACTGTTGGCAGTGCTTGTGTTGGAGACACATTTTGTTCTGATTGGGAATCTGGAGGCCCGTTTTGTCGTGACTTAGGCTTTTTCTCAGGTCCGACAGTTTTAGCAGGTTCCTATATGTATATATAAAACACGTTACATTATATAAACAAAAGAATAACAAGAAACATGTTGAAATACATACTGTTGGTACTCCTTTTGTTGGAGACACATTTCCTTGCGATTGGGAATCTGTAGACCCTTGTTGGCTTGCATTTGAGGCTACTGGCAATTGAGATGACAATTTTAACTGCACCCCTTGTTGACTCAACTGTGCCATCAGTTGAGTAAGTATTCTTTTTGTTTCTGTAATCCCATTGGACAATTTCTTGATCTGGTCATCAGATTCTTTCTGCAAAAAAAAATAAGGAAATGTTGGGATTAAAAGTCTTCTGGATGCTGTTAGAGTAACTGATGCTCTTATTTGTGTCAATGCTGCTCAGATGGAGTTAGTGATGCTCATGAACTTCAATTACAAATATGGCTAGTGTTTACCACTGCTAGTACACAATTTACTACTGCTAGTACACATTTAATCCTGCTGGTATATAAGCATAATAATAGAATTTGCAGTCAAACTTACAAGTGTATCTCCCACTGATGTGATCTCATCATCTGGAAATTCGCCATCGTTGTTTACCCTTCCTTTCAACCACATTATACCACGCGGGGGTTCTTCATCTGCTTCAATCTCTTTATTTTTGATCTAATAAACATCAAATGCATACACATGTAAAGTTAATTAAAACAAGATAAACGAAAATATGAAGGTGCATACACATGTGATCTTACCATTTTCTCTTTCAAATAAACATATCCACCTCGTCCCATTTTATGCTGATAAATATTTTTGGAACGCGACATTTTAGCTTTATCAGCTATCTTCTAAAAACACAAAATCATAAGGCGTTTACATGTGGTAATGCTGCAAACTGAAAATTATGAAATGACATATAGACTTAAATAAAGATGACTAATTAAAACCTTGTATTCATCGGTGGTCGTGTTGTTTACAAACTCGACCCAGTCTTCTGATTTCACAAATCGACTATACTTGGCCGGGACTTCATTCAGTTTGGAAGGTGTATTTAGGTGGGGCAAAATGTATTCTTCTCTGAGCTTCGTTCTGAAAGTCCTTAGCAGTTTACCAAGACGAGTCATTACCAATTTTCTGAATGTCACGTCAACATCAAAATATCGCTGCAAAGATTAACACAATGTTGTTAATTAGTTGCACATAATGTAACTGCATAGATAAAATTATGTAGTACTGGGTTAAAAAATACAGTAGTATATATGTACAGTGATGTCAGTCCATAGTTTATCTCTTTCTTCTTTATTCACATTCCTCCAGGAAAGATTCTTCAAACCTATATGCTCACGAACCAGATCTCCTAAAAAACTCGTAAACAGTGCTCTGTGTAACCCTGATACCCTATTCAATGCATCGAAGGTTACCTTGAGCTTTATTCCACCAGGGTTGCCATATTTCATGCGAAACTTAAATAGCCTGGTCATGCCTCTCTTAGCTAGTATCCGATCTGATTGGTTGGTTCCAGGCGCATCTAGATCTTCCTCATCAGAATACTTTTCGGATTCATAGTCTATGTTGTTATCATCATGTTCATTATCAGCAGGAAGCAAAAGATGATTATCAACAATGGGTTGAATTCCCATGACTCTTGAGTAACAATGGGTACAAGAAAATGATTCTGGCTTTGAGAGTAATGGTGATATAAGAATTGATTATTGTGTTTTCTTGGCAGTATTTTTTTTTTTTTTTTTTAGGAGAGAAAAGAGGGTATAGGAAGAAGATGAATCGTACCTTATTCTTGGTACCCGCTTCAAATTAATTAGGCGATTTCAAAATTTTGGATCAAAATTTTGGCTCCAAATTCTAATTTCAAAATAACAATTGAATTATTTTAAAAATTTGCCTTAAATTTGAACCTGTTTAGTAAAGCATAAACTTGAAACAAAATTTTGGCTCCAAATGTTATATATCATTATCTTAATCGCAAATCATGAACCAAGATCTAGAACAAAGATCATGAACACAAACTGCATATCAAATCAAGAACTCAAATTTACACAATTACACCAAAATCATGAACACAACTTGCCACCATTTAACACAAACTGCTACCATTAAATCATAAACCAACATGAAAAATGAAGAACACAAACTGCTACCATTATCAAAATTTTGGCTCCAAATGTTATAGTTTCATTATCTTAATCGCAAATCATGAACCAAGATCTAGAACAAAGATCATGAACACAAACTGCATATCAAATCAAGAACTCAAATTTACACAATTACACCAAAATCATGAACACAACTTGACACCATTTAACACAAACTGCTACCATTAAATCATAAACCAACATGAAAAATGAAGAACACAAACTGCTACCATTAAATAAATATGTGCAATCATCAAATCAACAACAGAAACTGCTACCATAAAATCTAACTGTGCAATCATCACATCAAGAACACAAATTGCTACCATTTAACAAACCAAAATACTATCATTACAGTTATAAAATAGATACAGAGTTAAACTACACTAGTTACCAGTTACTGCACCATTAATAATTACATTTATCCAAATTAAATATCAGAACTGCTACTACGTACCATATTAAAGTAATTATCCTCTAGTTCATAATAGTCGAGATGATCACCACCTTTACATAATTCTCAACAATTTAATGTACGAGAAGTCTTCTTCACGGCCATCGGTTGATACAACATCTTCTTACTCGTAACTGCTACTACGTACCATATTAAACTAATTATCCTCTAGTTCATAATAGTCGAGATGATCACCACCTCTACATAATTCTCAACACAACATTTAATGTACGAGAAGTCTTCTTCACGGCCCAACATTTAATGTACGAGAAGTCTTCTTCACGGCCATCGGTTGATACAACGTACATCTTCTTACTCATAACTGCTACTACGTACCATATTAAACTAATTATCCTCTAGTTCATAATAGTCGAGATGACCACCACCTTTACATAATTCTCAACACATTTAATGTACGAGAAGTCTTCTTCACGGCCATCGGTTGGTACATCTTCTTAATTATACGGTAGTCCCAAGTTTGGGAGTAGCTTAAGAGGATTCATCTTTGTCATTTACCTACAAGTTGAACGAGTATATATAATGGATTAAGTCTTGAGAATGTGATAAAGGTAGCGAAACAACACTTATTAAATGGACCATTATTACCCCTTTTGTGTCAGCATCAGCAGATTCTTCATCGCTAGAGAAATAGAAAGGGCTCTGTCTCTTCCAATCTGTGTTTTCCCATACCTCCTAATAGTTCAACATACCATATGTGTTTCAAAAAATTTAATTAATGGTATAATTAAGGTATACAACTTTAGCCACAAACACATAACAACTTTAGTATACCTTGTTGGAAATGATTTTGAATTTGGACCTAGTGCCGGAGGTCTCTTTGGAAGCAGCCTCTCTACTCCCGGGTTTACCTTGGGGTAGGGGTAGGGTCTGTCTACAGCCTACCTCCCCCATACCCTGCCCCGGCGGGATTGGGTTTGTTGTTGTTTGGATTTTTGCCTTTGAACCTGTTAAAGCATAAACTTGAATAAATTAAAAATTCACACAGCAGCTTTACATTCAACAATAAATTCACACCTTTTATGTCAGCATCACCAGATTCTTCATCGCTAGAGAAATAGAAAGGGCTCTTTCTCTTCCAATCTGTGTTTTCCCATACCTCCTAATAGTTCAACATACCATTTGTTTCAAAAAATTTAATTAATGGTATAATTAAGGTATACAACTTTAGCCACAAACACATAACTTTAGTATATACCTTGTTGGAAGGGATTTTTGTCTTTGAACCTGTTAAAGCATAAACTTGAATAAATTAAAACTTCACACAGCTTTACATTCAACAATAAATTCACACAGCTTTACATTAGAATCGGTAACAACAACCCCAAACATCACCATTTATAGATCAAAAGCCTGTTACTAATTATTGTACAATGAATCATCAACTGATATGTGAAAACATTAAAAAACATACCTTTGTTGTCATTTGGATTCATTGTTTGCGTGTTTTTGTTTGCCACGTCTGTTTTTCAAACTATTACCATTAGCTAAATTAAAAGACAAAGATGAAATGAAAGGTGGCCCAGGATCCTACTGTTACCCGTGGGAATCCGCCGTGGGAATAAGAAGAATCAAGAATGTGTGTTTTGATTAGGGTTTATTGATTTTTGTGTCGGTTTACAATTGATCGGTAAAGGGATTAATTGGCCCTTTACTATTGATCAAGTAGTGGTGGTTTGGTTTAATTGCCCCAGGATCCTACTGTTACCCGTGGGAATCCGCCGTGGGAGTAAGAAGAATGTGTGTTTTGATTAGGGTTTACTCACTTTTTTGTCTGTTTACAATTGATCGGTAAAGGGATTAATTGCCCCTTTACTATTGATCAAGTGGCCGGTGGTTTGGTGAGTGGCAAGTTGTGTAGAAAGAAAAAAATAATAATAGTTAAAAAATAATAATAATAAATAAATAAATAAATTAAAAAAAAAAAAAAAAAAAAAAAAAAAAAAAAAAAAATCTAATGGTGTTGACGTGGCGGTGAAAACCAACTATAGCCGATGGTTCGGGTTCGTGGCGGGTTTTAGTGTACCCGTACCCGAACCCGTTTATAATATACCCGTACCCGCCCCATATCCCACCGGATACCCGTTATCCATCGGTTTTTCGGGTTTCCCCGCGGGTATCGAGGTTATCCGTAATATAATTAAAAGTTAAAGAAAATGAATATCGTATCAAACGATTTAACGCAACATATCGCAACGCAACGTACTCGGCACGATATTCACCAAAAAAATCAAATGCGCAAGAGGTTTCAAAAGTTAATCATTCTCATTTCAAAAGATAATCTCGTTTTAGCCTTTTAAAAGGGTTTGGTATCCTCGTTCGTGTGACGGTAGAGAACACGGACTCACGAGTACTCACTCCAAAAAAACGAATAACCGAATTAATAGTCGAGAAGAGTATTGACAATAACTCGAGTCGAGACGAGATGACGAAAACAAGTCGAAGAGATAACTAACAACAAACATATCAAATAAGATGAGTCGATTGGTAATCGTCTGTATTTTCCCATAATCCCGTTTATTAGTACAAGGTATACTCGTTTTATGATTTAAAACAAGTTTGGACTTACGACAAAATTAATCTTTGGAAATAACAAAATTTCGCCAAGACCCTTTCATTTATCGAACGTTTCCAATTCAAAAGACTTTATTGAAAATCAATTTCCCGAGTAATTTATAATATAACGAGTATTTATATAAACCCTAAACCCTAAAACCTAAACCCTAAACCCTAAACTCTAAACCCTAAACGCTAAAACCAATCCGTAACTCAAACAATAACCAAACGAATAGTCCAATAAATCCAAATATGTTAGTGTACGGGTAGCATGTCTCGAATAGTCCAATATCCCTCGTGTGTTCCGTTTTTATCCCAAATGTCACACGAAAGGTTTTCAAAATCGAGATCCTACTTAAGATCCTATGGTAAAGATCGGGATCTTTACCATAGGATCTTAAGTAGGATCTCGATTTTGAAAACCTTTCGTGTGACATTTGGGATAAAAACGGAACACACGAGGGATATTTGACTATTCGAGACATGCTACCCGTACACTAACATATTTGGATTTATTGGACTATTCGTTTGGTTATTGTTTGAGTTACGGATTGGTTTAGGGTTTAGGGTTTAGAGTTTAGGGTTTAGGGTTTAGGTTTTAGGGTTTAGGGTTTATATAAATACTCGTTATATTATAAATTACTCGGGAAATTGATTTTCAATAAAGTCTTTTGAATTGGAAACGTTCGATAAATGAAAGGGTCTTGGCGAAATTTTGTTATTTCCAAAGATTAATTTTGTCGTAAGTCCAAACTTGTTTTAAATCATAAAACGAGTATACCTTGTACTAATAAACGGGATTATGGGAAAATACAGACGATTACCAATCGACTCATCTTATTTGATATGTTTGTTGTTAGTTATCTCTTCGACTTGTTTTCGTCATCTCGTCTCGACTCGAGTTATTGTCAATACTCTTCTCGACTATTAATTCGGTTATTCGTTTTTTTGGAGTGAGTACTCGTGAGTCCGTGTTCTCTACCGTCACACGAACGAGGATACCAAACCCTTTTAAAAGGCTAAAACGAGATTATCTTTTGAAATGAGAATGATTAACTTTTGAAACCTCTTGCGCATTTGATTTTTTTGGTGAATATCGTGCCGAGTACGTTGCGTTGCGATATGTTGCGTTAAATCGTTTGATACGATATTCATTTTCTTTAACTTTTAATTATATTACGGATAACCTCGATACCCGCGGGGAAACCCGAAAAACCGATGGATAACGGGTATCCGGTGGGATATGGGGCGGGTACGGGTATATTATAAACGGGTTCGGGTACGGGTACACTAAAACCCGCCACGAACCCGAACCATCGGCTATAGTTGGTTTTCACCGCCACGTCAACACCATTAGATTTTTTTTTTTTTTTTTTTTTTTTTTTTTTTTTTTTAACTACTATTCTTTTTTTTTTTCTACACATCTTGCCACTCTTAATTAAACCAAACCACCACTTGATCAATAGTTGGAAATATTGAGTTTGGAAGTTTATTATTCACAAAGCATGATATACAACTTGTTGTTGCATCAACTCATTGTACATGGAAAGTCAATACTTGGTAAAAGGAAATCGTAAAACTTCAATTGACACTTTACTTTTGGCGGGCGCCGTCGATCCATTTTCCCGCCTAAAGTCTTGGCATCTACCTCTCCAGCCTATTTATACCTATATATATACCAAAGAACACACACAAACACATATATCCCTTTCAATTCAAAGAAAACTTCAACAATGGCAGCAAATAGTGTTACCTTTCAAAATGATGCTGAAGAGTACGAGTGGGTGTTAAACAACAATTTGCTGTTTGACGCAGTGTTGATTGCTTTCGGGGATGAACCCATTGCAGAATATGGGTCGTATAGGAAGGTAGATACGTGGATGAGGGGTCAAATTTTGAACTGGCTGCATGCGCAAGACTTTTACTGGGATGAGGTTTGGGGATTGTGTGACTACGGGGAGGAGGAGGAAGAAGATGAAGAGGAAGAGGAGGAGGAAGGTGAAGAGGAGGAGGTGGTGCAGCAAAAAGAAGAGGATCAGCAGCAAATTGTGGTGGAGCAGCAAAATGGGTTTGTGCTGCAAAACCAGGGGGAGCAACAAGATGGGTTTCAGGACCCTTATAATCTAGAAAAGAGGGTTAGCGATCTTGAAATTGTGTTTAAACGACTCAAGGAAAGCCAGAAATCGATGGGAAGCAGGGAAGAGAGCTCTGGTTCTAACAAGTTGGGGTGAAATGGAGTGAAGCAGTTTAGGATGATGTTTTTTTTTTTTTTTTTTTTTTTTTTTTTTTTTTAGTATGTTTAGTATTTAGGATGGATAATTAGATGTATATACTTGTAGCCTTAAAAAATATCAATGAAATATTTGATGTTTAATTAATTGTCTGAGAATGGAGTGGATGCACAAAGTTATTACTGCTAGGCAAACTTTTGTTCTGCTAGAGTAAAACATTGTACTGCTGGGTAATGGGTAGCCGTTTATGGGTTTTAACCGTGGTTTATTTCTAACCGTTGGGGTAACTATTGTCAATTACTTCGCTTTATTTACACTATGTTCTCAAGTTTTTTTAGATGAAGGGAATGAAATGGAGTGAAACTTTATGTGTGTTCTTGGTTTTCTTTGTCCCAACTTTCATAGTGAAGTAAAGTGAATAAAGACAAAAATCAAATGAGTTAATGTCGAAAAGAACCTTTGTCTTTAGTGTGTATTTATTATGGAGCAAGGTTATAATAGTAATTCCACAAATATAAAAAGTATAAAATGAGGCCACCTACTTTCATTTACTTTACAAACATGCACAAATCTATAAACTTTACTTCCGCTCTTCCCTATTTCTTTACATTACATTACATTACTTTACTTTACTTACCTCTTAAAAAAAAAACTCTATAACAGAGTAGGGTTTCATAAATTGGATAACTCTCTTTCTTTATACAATTTATACCATTTCTTCAAACTTGAGAAACAATTAATTGAAGTAGGTCCAGTCATAACCCAGCACTCTAATCAAGCATTTACTCAATTTTCATGGCAAATTTAGAGTTTTGTGATACGCATAACCAGGTTGCATTCTTGGAGAAACCAGAAGGGAGTCAACGCTTCCACCAGATAATAGATTTTCTAAACAATACCCACATCAGGTACGCTCTTACAGTCGATCCTACTATCTATGTCTCTCAAATCAAACAGTTTTGGCGGTCTGTTACTACCAATACATTTGAGAATGGAGACAAAGAGTTAATTGCAACAGTTGATGGCAGAAAAATAACTATTACTGAGGCATCTGTTAGGAGGCATCTCCATTTAGCAGATGAAAATGGTATTAGTTCTTTGCCTAATACTGAAATTTTTCATAACCTTTCCAGAATGGGGTATGACACATCTTCTCAAATTCTGACTTTTCAAAAAGGATGTTTTGACCCCCAATGGAGATTCTTCATACATACCATCCTTCATTGTTTAAGTCCAAAGAAAACCGCATGGGAGCAATTCAGCAGCAATATTGCAACTGCTCTCATTTGTTTAGCAACAAACAGGACTTTTAACTTTTCAAAATTAATTTTTGATGGTATGGTGAAAAATGTGGATAACAAATACAAGTTTTTAATGTATCCAAGGTTTATACAAACGGTTTTGAATATACGGAAAAGTTTGCTTCTATCTCATAAAATTGTTTATCCAACTCCTCGCCTTACTCAAAAACTGTTCAGTAACATGAGCATGGCTTCTAGGGGGTTTAATGGGATAGTAGTTCCACTTTTTGAAACAATGTTGGTTCAAAATCAAAACATTCAGGGTGAAGGATCAACAAGCCCAGTTGAGTCCAATCACACAACCACAGGTTCATCTGGTTCTCAATCAGCCTCACAACCAAATATGGGGGAAATGCCCCACGATTCACCTCGATCGGGAGGTAACACACCTGGAAGTGATGAGGGCAGAGTGTCACTAATGGAATTGATGGATATTTGTACCAAATTGACTCAAAGGGTGACTGGGTTGGAGAAAGAACTCAAGGAGACAAAGCAAGAATTCAAGGAGACAGAGCAAGAACTCAAGGAGACAAAGCAAGCACTCAAGGAGACAAAGCAGTTGTATAGTACTGCTTACAAGAAGGTCATTGAAAAAGTGAAGAAATTGCAGTCTAAAGTCAAGTCACTTGAAGCAAAGAGAAAGGCAAATATTGTGGAGTCTACAAGCTCAGATGATGATGACATGGATGTTTCTTCCAAACGGGGGAGGAAGACAGCTGATATTGATCAAGACCCCAATATTTCTTTGGTTGAACAGAATGTTGAGTTTCAGGGGAGGCAAGATATGGGTGAAGAAGATTTGGATGCTGAAAATATTGGTACTTCTCATCAACAAGATATGGATGTGTATGATAGAAGGCAAAGGGCAGATAAAGCAAAGGGCATTATGATTGAAGAAGAGCCACCAAAGAAGGACAAGAAGAGTGTTCTTGCTCAGATTAGTTTTGATGCAGAGGTACCTAATAAAGCACAGGAAGATGAAACATCAGAAATTGTTGATATTGCATATTTCCTTGATCAAACAAGACTTGCAAATCAAGCAACTGAAGCAATGTTTGATCACGCTCAAGAAGTTCAGTATATGATTGATGCTGATGAAGTTTTAAAGGAAAAGTTAGGTAAACTCAGAGGAGATGAAGTGTTGTCCATTGATGAGAAGTCAAGACAACTTGTTGAACTAATAAATTCCAGAAGAAAGTCTGCTGCAGAACAAAAAGCCAAAGAAAAGAGGAGTAAACCACCTAGTAAAGCTCAGCAAAGACACACCATGTGTGTTTACATGATGAACATGGCTGGATACAAAAGGAAGCAGTTCCAAGGTAGAAGTTTTGAGGAGATCAAGAGTGAGTTTGAAAGGGTTTACACAAGAGTGAACACATTTACTCCCATGGGAACAGAAAAACCATGTAGAACTACAAGAAGACATGGTATAATATTGGAGTCTGAATCTTCAAAGAAACAGAAGATTGGTGAAGAAGTACCTACAGCAGATGAAGAAGAAACAGCAGAGGAATTAACTGACGAAAGACTCAAGCAGCATATGATTGTTATAATCCCAGAAGCATTGGATGTTCATCATCCTATTCAAGCTAAACGTCCAATTATTGATTTGGAGATACACAAAGATACATTTGGGAAAGCTTGGAAGATAATCAGGCTAGGAGGACACTCAGAAATTTATAAGTATTTTGAAGATATGCTGAAGATTTTTTATAGAGAAGACTTGGACAATCTATGGAGTCTGGTTAAAGAAATGTTCAGATCTACATATCGTATACAAGACAAAGAGAAGGAGCTATGGGTGGAATTGAAGAGGTTGTATGAACCTGATCCAAAAGATAACTTATGGAATTTTCGAGCTCATGAGTTGAGTACAAAATGGAGACTGTATGATACATGTGGTGTTCACCATGTATCTACAAAGAATGGAGTGGATGTCTACATGCTGATAGAAAAAGATTATCCATTAAGGGCAGCTAGCTTATTTGTTATGTTAGATGCTAAGCTGACAGTTACTGATGAAGACTCAGTAATGGCAAGAGAGTTACTGAGAAAGATCTTCAGACAAGCAAAAAGGAAATAATGTTATTACTGCTTGTGTCTCTATTAGTGTTGCTAGGTTTAACGTTGTACTAACAGGTTTAACTTTGTATAGAAGATATTTGGATTTTGTAACAATTTTCTTTAATAAAGTAGATAGTCTATAAGAGGAATACTAAAGAAGGTATAATCGAAAAAGACCCAAGGGCGGAGATGGTTGAGTTGTTGGTGTTGTGAAGGGGAGGTCACAGGTTCGATACCTGTTGCTTCCTTTTTGGTATTTCCCTCCCCAAAAATTTAAAAAAGCCCCCATTTTTTTTCACCAAATTTCAAAATTAAAGCCCCCCATATTTTTTTAAAAAACCCACCCATATATATTTTTTAAAAACCCACCCATATATATTTTTTTCAGTAAATTTCAAAATTAAAGACCCCCATATTTTTTTCAGCAAATTTCAAATTTCGCACATTTCTCACCAATCACAGCCACCACTCACCATCCACCATTCACCAGTAACCAATCACAGCCACCACTCGCCGGTCCGGCCATCAACAACGGAGGGAGGTTCATTTAGATCTAAATTAGGTAATTTTTTTAATTAGGAAATCATTTTTTTTATGCAATAATGGTGAAATTATATTATTCTCGAAATTGTTTTTTACAATTATAAAGATAGCAAATTCTGCCCACTATCCATTGTAATTATACACAAATGATTTGATGCTTATATTGGTTTAATTTGTGACTTGTAGGATATATATTTTTTTAAAGTTGTATTTTGGGTTTAACATGAATGAAAAATAGCATCTTCAACTTGAAAAACCAACTGTTATTACATAACAAAATTCTGCATACATAGATGCATTGTTGATTGCATAGTTGATTACATACAAGGAGAAAACATAGTACTTATTACAGTAGCATCATAACATCAAGACTAGTAAAGCTCAGCTAATTGTCCTTTTCCCTTTACCCTTAGTGAGTTCAATTGGGCCTTTTCCCTTTCTCTTCTTTGCTTGGATTTCTTCCCTAGTTGCCTGATTTGGTAGGCATAGAACTTGTTCCCTTTTTCCTGGGATTGACAGAGTGTGAACTGGAGGGTTTTTGGACATTGTGGCTTTTTTTGAGACAGCTTCATCTTCAGATGTTGAATGATAGCTAGAAACCAAGCTATCATTAAAAAAGCTACTGTTAAAGGAGCTAAAATCGTCAGAGCTCGAGTCAACAACCTTTCCCTTAGGTGGTATTCTCTTATGAAAGCTACCTGTAGGAGGGTAGGGGAAATTCCAATCAGGTTTAGGAGACATTAGTCCTGATGAATCAGAGGATATTTCAATAACATTTGGCTTGGAAGTCATTGTGGATGAGGTTTAGTGTTTGACAGGTTTTTGATGGTGTAATGTTGTGTGTAATGTTGTGTTTATGTAATGGCCATTTAAAGTAAAGAGGATCACATAGTTCAATGTATAAGTAAATGCCATTAAAGGCTTGGTTGGTATGTGTAGGTAACTTCCTGCATTTAGGTGTAATAAACAAAGTTTGACTTTCTTAAGTATATGCATTTTTGGAACTAGGCAGTGCTAAACACTTGACATTGTAACTTTACAAATCAAAAGGCTGTTAGAAAATAATATTGACATTAACATAGCTGCATTAATATTTAACATCATACCATACATCTATCGTTACCATTCGATGACAGCACAAAACACAACAACATCAGAAAGACTACCAACAACATCAACCTTGACACCACAAAACACAAAAGACATAAACATAGTCAACTAACATATCAACCACATCAGTAGTTCATTGATCCAAGCTTCGTGATAAAGTTGCCCAAATCACCTAGACGCTTATGCTTTTGGGCAATATCAACAAGCAACCTATCAGATGCCATCATGTCCTCCTCTTGCATCCTCCTTAAATCAGCAATGCTTTCAAGAGCAGAATCAAAACCATATAAAAGCTCTAACTCCTTGATCAACTTATCCCTATTGTTTATCAGCATTCTTTTCTCAGAAACCTTGTGCCTCAAATCATGAACTTCCTTGGAAGTAGCTTCAACCTGTCGCTCATAGTAAACTAGCATCATGTCTTTCACAAGCTTTGAGTTTGCAACTGTTGCCAATTCAGAACAAATCACTAGTTTAGTTTCCATATATGATTTTGATAACAAAAAATTTTGAGATTTTTTGTAATTTTTAAATTTTATTTTGGTTTGTTAAGAAGAGATGAAAATTATGAGAGGTATGTTGCTTTATATACAACAACAATCAAGAAACACCTAGAGGAAGGAAGATGTATCGAGCCTAGCAATGTGAATAGTGTGTAATGATGAAATAGCCTTCCCCATAATTACTTGCAAGTTGCAAGTTGCAAGTTGCAACAAAAACCATTAATACTATACTAACAGAGTAGTATTATTTTAATTTTCACTTTGCAACAAAAACCATTAATACTAGATTTTACTAATGTATGGTTGTAATATTTTCAAAATAAACATTTTATCCCACATTAGACTTAGGCCCAAACGTATCAAACATTTATAATTTTATATTGGTTTAATTTGTGACGGGTACTAGCAGTACTAAATTTATACTAGCCGTACTAAATTTCACTAGCAGCAGTACCTTTTGTACTAGTAGTGGTAAATACTTGGTTTACTTATGCACAAATGATTTGATGCTTATATTGGTTTAATTTGTGACTTGTAGGATACATACGTTACCATTTGACCTCAACAATAGCATGGACAAGTCTTGGATGAAAACTAGTAGGACCAAGAAACAATATATTGCTGGAGTACACGCGTTTATTAAGTATGCAGAACACAACTTGCAGAAGATGATGAACATCGACCCACGAGGTAATAAACAACAGCTTAAGATGCCATGTCCGTGTATCTCATGTTTAAACCGCATAGAGCATAAAGTGGAGGATGTGCAGTTCCATTTATTCTGCCACGGGATTAATCAAAGCTACACAAAATGGGATAAACATGGAGAAAATGATGAGCAAGCAACAACTGCCCAAATACCTGTTAATGCTACAACAGAGGAGTTTGTTGACGACACGGATTTCGACATGGATTTTGTTCCAGAAATTCCAACAGATGGCCCAGCAACAGTGAACATGGTTAATGGTGCAAAAGAATGTTTTGATGAGGATAACCTTGCCAAGTTTCAACAACTATTATTAGACGCGGAGAAGCCACTTTACGAAGGATGTCCTGACTTCACAAAGTTGTCCGCAATAGTTAAACTACTCAACTTGAAGGGTAAGTATGGAGCTTCTGATAAGTTCTTTACTGAATTACTAGGATTGTTGAAAAAGATGCTACCTGCTGGTAACGAAATGGTTGAAAAAACTTATGAGGCAAAAAAACTAGTGAGAATGATGGGATCAGGATACAAAAAGATACATGTATGTAGCAACAACTGCATTCTTTACTGGAAGGTTAACAAGGAGTTGACTGTTTGTCCAACTTGTGGGACATCAAGATGGAAGGTGGATAGTAAGACACATAAAGTGTACGAAAACATTCCGGCAAAGGTAATGTGGTACTTTCCAATTATACCAAGACTGCAACGCCTCTTTAAGTTAGAAAGTATTTCAGAAGATCTAACATGGCACGCAACAAGGAGGATAACAGATGGTGTTTTACGTCACCCCGCAGATTCACAGGCATGGCGTACCATAGATGAAAAATTCCCCGAAATTGCTGAAGATCCGAGAAATCTACGGCTAGGAATATCGGCTGATGGGGTTGACGTCAACTCAGGAAATAGGCATCACAGTGTATGGCCAGTTTTATCTGTCATATACAACCTTCCTCCATGGTTGTGTATGAAAAGAAAGTTTATCATGCTTTCGGTATTGATATCGGGATACCCGGGAAATGATATCGATGTATTTTTAGAACCGTTGGTTGATGATCTGCAAACCTTATTCGAGGAAGGGGTTGATACATACGATGCTTCTAAAAAAGAAAACTTTAATCTGCGCGCCGTTGTGTTATGGACGATAAATGATTACCCTGCACTTGGTACATTATGTGGCTGCCCATACAGTGGATTCAAAGGTTGTGTAGTATGTGGGAAAGATACACACTGTGTTAGACTTTCCGCCTCATCCAAGCAAAGTTATGCTGGACACAGACGATATCTACCATACAACCATCCGTTCAGAACGCAAAGGAAGGCGTTTAATGGACAAGAAGAACCACGTCATGCTCCAAATCCATTGACCGGGGAACAAATATACAACGAGGTACAACATATTGAAAATAAGTGGGGAAAAGGAAAAACCTCGAAAAACCAAGATCAAGATACCAGAGGCAGAGGTGGGAAGATTAAAAAGCAGAAAAGGAAAACAACAGAAGAAGAGGGTAGTTCAAGCCAAGCAACTGAAGCATATTGGAAGAAATTCAACATTTGGTATCGAAAGCTAAGGTATTGGAGGCATCATTCTGTTCCGCATTGTATTGACTTCATGCATGTAGAAAAGAATGTTGGTGAGAGTCTACTCGGAACTTTGCTGAATGTTCCTGGAAAGACAAAAGATGGAATGAATGCTCGACTGGATCTGGAAGAGTTGGGGATAAAAGAAGATTTTGTTTGCTAGGCAAGAAGCAGACAAAACAACACTACCTCCAGCAGGTTACACATTAACGAATGCTGAAAAAGACATCTTTTGTGAAACGTTAAGCAACATCAGGGTACCACAAGGCTATTGTTCAAATTTCTCTAGTTTGGTCAGCCTAAATGATAGGAAGCTCATTGGCCTTAAATCGCATGACTATCACATGCTAATGCAAGAGTTTTTACCCATTGCTATACGTTCAGTCATGCACCCGCCCACACGATATGCTATAATCAGGTTTTGCTTTTTCTTTAAATCTATATGTAGGAAAGAAATCAGCTTGCAAGAACTAGATAAGATGCAAGAAGAACTTGTTGTTACACTGTGCCTACTCGAGAAGTTCTTTCCTCCGTCATTTTTTGATATTATGATACACTTGACTGTGCACCTAACTAGGGAGGTAAAATTATGTGGTCCCATATGCTTTCGGTGGATGTATCCCTTCGAAAGATGTATGAAGGTTATTAAAGGACATGTGCGAAACAGAAATAGACCAGAGGGATGCATTGCCGAGGAGACTATCGCGGAAGAAACAATAGAGTTTTTTAGCGAATATCATAAAACCATGAAAACTATTGGTATCCCAGCTGATAAACATGTAACCAATGAAGTTGAGGACGGAAAGCCATTGTCGGCCGGCAAACCAAGTGAAGTTTCCGTAGAATCCTTTCAGAAAGCACATTTGTATGTAATACAAAATACAGATGAAATTCAACCGTATATCGAGTAAGTATATATTACTAACACATGTCGATTTCGTTGCTTAAAATGTTCTATCAAATATAATAATCAAAGACATTTATTTGTTTCAGGCGACACAAGGAAGTTTTGAAAGGAAAAAACCCGGGTAAAAAACTTGCATTGCTGGAGAATGAGCACAGTAAATCTTTTGCTAAGTGGTTACTCGAAGAGGTAATTACTTGTATGTTGTTTATAATTGTTTGTTTGTTGCTATCATCATAATTGTCCCTCCTGTATATGACATTAGATAGAGGTCGACCAGCACACCATTTCATTATCCCAAACACTCCTATTCTTTAATTGTTTGTTTGTTGTTCCTGCAATTTAAAGGTAATATATATACTTGTAATGAAATTCAGGTTGAGAGAGAGTTAGCGATATCCAATGACAGTGTATCAGAAACTGTGAGGTGGATATCATTTGGACCACGCGCCAGCGTAGTGAAATACGAGGCGTATAACATCAATGGGTATACATTTCGTACGAAAAGTAATGATGGCATAGTTTACCAGAACAGTGGGGTTAGTGTTGAGTCAGTAGATGTGCACATATCCAAAAAAGAAGTTGCAACCATAAAAAAAACATCTTATTATGGGGTTTTACAAGAGATATGGGTACTAGATTACCGTTTCAGGCAAATTCCTCTTTTCAAATGTGATTGGGCTAATCGCAAAACTCATGGGGTCAAACATGATCCTCTTGGTTATACGTTGGTAGACCTGAATACTTTCGGCCACAAGGATGATCCGTTCATATTAGCGTCACAAGCAACACAAGTGTTTTATGTGAAAGACCAGGTACAGAAAAATTTGTCCATTGTCTTTAAAACACCTACCAAGAATTACAAAGATACATATGACGAAGTCGATGAGGAGTTTAGTACAGTCATTCACGAGCAAAATGAAAAAATATTGCCACGTGTATATAAAGAAGACTTGGGCAAGGAATCACAAAGTGACTACTATCGAACCGACATTGAAGGTATTGTTATACGAAAATCCAAGTGAAGCATGTCATGCTGCATTAAGACTGCTAGTGTAATAGTTAACCCTGCTGGTTGAAGTTAAGACTGCTGCTCAAGGCTAAGTGCAAGGTTACTGCTGGTATTGTAAAGTTAGTAATGTTAGATGAATAGCTGTTTTAGTATTAAATAGTTGTTCCTGTAATTTAGCCTGTTGTAATGGATTTTGACTCAAAAAAGTCAAGCTTTTCAATGGCAATGAAAAATTTTGCGGTTTTCACTGTTATATGTCCACTTGCAGTCAAGCTTTATTGTATTTGCAGTTTCCATTTATCATGTATATGCACTTGCAGGCACTTTAGTAACATGTTACTTCATTATAAAGTTGAAAATTGACTTTAGAAAGTCAAGTAATCTGGTTCCAGCTAGGCCGGGCAAGTAACATACTTACATACTACTGCATTAAACTAGATAGACTATAAAATCCCAGCATTGTAATGGGGCAAATTAAATGAAGAGTCATGACTAACAGTCTGAACTCAAAATATGACTCTATGATTTAGACACTTAAATAAATACTTCATGTGACCATATGTAACATCTTGAATTTAGTCACACAAACACTCAATGTGACTAATATCAAGGTTAATGATAACTGAGTTCACATATTGCTATACATATTAGTCACATGAATATTTCACAGTGTGACTATTTTCAATGTATTGGTCACATATAATACCCTTATAATGTGGCCATATATAAACATAATTTAGATGCACATTTGTGGTATGGTGTTACTATTGTATAGCCTATAGTCACATGATTGTGCTACAATTAAGTGTGACCATACACATTAGGAATTGGCAGGCAAACACACACTTAACTTTAGACACACATATTAACTTACGTGACTATTTGTATCGAATTTTGGTCACACTTAATCATGTATGCCTATGGTTTAGTGTGACCATATATGACATTTGGTCACACATCTCAAGTGTGTGACATATATTTGTCACTTTTAAATGCATATCGTGACTATGCTTCAAACTTGCTTTTCAGTTGTCACACATTTCAAATTCATATGTGGCTAAATTTTCAACAAAAACTAGCAGTCACGCTTAAATAATGTGTGACAAACTTGAGCATATGATTTAGCCACATACACAATTACTTCGTGTGACCATATATGGATTTTGGTCACACTTTTCAATTGCGTGACATATATTTGTCACATATGTATATATATAGTGTGACTAATGTTTCAACCTTATTTGTATCCGTCACACGTCCCAAATTATAAGTGACTAAAAAATCAAAAAAAAAATTACCAGATACGTATAGTCACGAAAATATTCAAATGTGTGGCTGTAGCCTCGGATGTAATTCCGAAATGGTCACACAAGTCGGATCAAGTGTGGCTGTTTATTTTATTCTGGTACATTTAGTCACATAAAAAAGCGACTGTGTGGCTGTTCGAAAAACAGCATGTGTGACTAAATCCACATTTTGGCGTAGTGAAATGTGTTTTTGGTTTTTCTTATTCTCTACTTTGTATCTTGTTTATCCAAAGTAGACTTGCAAAGTTACATGGTTAAGGACTAGCATCCAAGGGGTATACTATGAAGTGTAGTGTGTTTCAATCATAGAGGAGATCAACCTTATTGATCTTGTTGGAATTAGTGAATCTTGACACTCATGAAATTCACATAAACAAAGTACACATATAGCGGAAGCGTAGGATACATATACCATATAAAAGATTAACATAAACATAAACAAGAACGTACCTTTTGATTCTAGCAAGAACAAGAATCAAATTTTAATAATCTTGAACAATTGGATGAACCCTAATTAGGGTTTATATGGATCAATGATTAACCCCTTACCGTTTTGTTAATCGATCCCTTGATAATTACTATAGTGAGTAATTACCTCGTTCTTGTACACACGAACTAAACCATATCAAGTTTATGCTAGTAAAAAAAACACAAGTAAAGAATTTTGATGAACAAAATTCGATCCCACAACCCTAAAAGGGTGTACGATCGTTTAAGGAACAAAGAAGAAAAGAAAAACACTTTAGGGTTTAGTGTGTGCAAGAGATTTTTCCAAAACCTTGAACCCTTGATGTGTTTATATACTAATTGTAATCTTGGTGGACAAGTTAGTGCAAGGGATGCCCCTTGGGTTGGGTTGGCCAGCCATACCTCTCCAAGAGGGTATTCCGGAACCTTCTTGTCATCCAATTTACAATCTAGTCCTTTTCTTTGCGTTTAATGATAATTAGTCCATACCGTTAACAACTAACGATCATTAGTCCTTTTCTTGTGTTCAAATAATAAATATATATACATAACATTTAATATACATTAATTATTTACTTCTTGATACTCATTCGTAAAGTGTGCAATCCCGAGGTCTCGAGTTCGATTCTAGTCATACGAATATTAATATTTATCCAAAACTCCAACAGCTCCCACTTGGATATCTATTAATAGCGTAATGACATTGGTTAGCGTCTAGCAACACACCAATGCCCCTACACCAACTCGAGCTAGGTTTCCTGGAAAAAAACCTTTAATGATTCATCATTATTATTATCCTTTTGTTTCTAATACCACGTTAATTAAAGATATGGATCTCAGTCATTTTTAATTAACAATTCTGTTTCTCGTTGTTTATGATTGAGCAAGATTACCAAAACATCTGAACGTATTCCAGATAGACTTTGGGCGTGCGCACGCAAACATATTGTCAACCTTACGAGGGGCCCAACAATATTAAACTTCAAAACAAATTTGAAGGAGCAAATTCTTTCTTGACTACAAGAATAACCCATGGACTTTGTAACACTTCTGAAAACAATCCTTATTACTTCCAGTTACAGTAAGCGGTAGATTGCTTCACAAAAATGCACTACATCCATGACTCTTATCTGGTATCTCAAGTCTGAGGATAACTATTTCATGAATTACTTGATGACATGATCCATAAGTAATCTCATGCTTAGTTGGGATAAGTCCTATACTCTATTCATAGAATATCATGTGAAATTGGTATGACTACGCATCAATATACTTTCAAGTATATTCCAACCAACATTCACATTTGTCTTAATTTAATGATATTCCCATATCATTAACCGACAATGGACATATTTAGAATAATAAAATTATTCAATGATATAAACATGCAAATATAGGACATAATTTATTATTATTAATGAAAACAAACGTACTAAGTACTTTAATTCATTATAAATAATAATTGCTTAATATCCTTTATCCAAATACTAAATAGATCAATGCATGATAATTCTAGTTAATGAATTATGCCTAAAGTCATGTCAATCATACTTGTTGACAAGGCGTTATTCAACTAACTTTGATCTATCCGAACTTTGAGAATACTTATTCCAAGAATTCAATTATTGAAATTCTTGTATGTGTGCAATCAATCATCTTGACATTGCCACATAGTATTTCATAAATGGTGTGTCATCCTCAATCACCAATTTATGACATTTAAACTTTCAAACAATTTTAAAGATTAAAGTATTATAATTCTTTAATGTATAATGCAACTTATGCTATTAGATAAGCATAACTAGTTCACATGGCCATTATCAAGGATAAAATCCTACCATGACTAGTATTGAGCGTCAACTCAATTAAACTAGCATCATTTTATAAAACTACAATATGCTTTTTAACTATTCCGTAAACTTAATATCCATTGTGTAATTCGATGCCTTCCAATCTTTCAAGATTTGTTGGCTATAACAATTACGCAACAATTTTGCCATATTGTTTATACTTAGAATTTAGGAGCAATTCCAGGTCGAGGATAGTGTATTCTAAGTCCAAACATATTCCATCAGAATATTCATTACACAAGTTATCTAATAACCTTTTATATGATATCAAATATTGTCAAATCATTTAGCATTTAACCATGATACAACAATAATATGATGTACATGAAAAATCCTTCAGTCAGACTTAGATTTCATTCATGTTCTATCTTTTCAAATATCTATATTCATTTAGTATTTCAAAATGATATATCATATTCTTATTAGATTTATTTACCGTACATGTTTATTAAATAATAAACTTCAGTTCCAAGGTTTTATGTTTTATTTTCTAAATCTTTAAAGTAAAGTTTCATTCCAAACTAAGACTTAACACTTTTACTTATATGGAATGTAACTTCTTATATGTTATACAACACATATGATTTAGTAAATCAAACACAATACTCCCACTAGCTTTCAGGAATACTTAGAAATTACCTTATTTGAATTATAACTCAAAACATTGATTTAATAATTAAACATAAGAGTAATCTCCTAGATGCATGCATTTATCCATTCATGGATTATTGCACTTTGTATACTTCCAAAGATTTATTAGAATTCATAAACCCCTTTGATTACTTACCGTCCTCGCTCAAGTAATCATTCAAGAAAGAGTTTTGATATTCATTGTCAAATTTCATATTCATGGAAATAAGTATGACAATAACCATCTTTGTATCTTTAATGTGCTTAGGAAAGAGCATTCAATCATGGTTAATTGCTTAAGTATGATTAATAATCTTGTCATAAGACATGCATTAAAATATGTATACAATTTTTTTGTCCATATGATTTCTAACAAAGATTTAAACCAATAGGGTTACAATATCTTTGAATAAACTCATCATCATTCTCTAACTATTAAGAATTAGGATAGACCAAATTTAAAATTTGAATATCTTAATGAACAGCATCTATAACATTCATAGTATGAGTAATTTACCCAATTCATAATTTTGGTAATACTTCATCATATAATTCCCAGCATATTAATCAAATATCTGAGATATCCAAGTGGATCTATGAATGATAATTCCATCATCATGAGGTTTATCATTTACATGTTAAGCCTCATCATGATTTAACTAGTATGGTTTTAGAAGATTATGTATTTTGTAATATTATCTTTTTAAGATAAAAACTCCCACTTGCCTTTAGTAATATATAGACCATCTATAATACTTAGCAATTAAAGCAACAATCCAATTTTCTCTTTTAGGATATTACAAATACTCATTGATAGTTCCTGACATGCTTTGTTAATAACCTTCACATAAGTAGCTTAACAAATTCAGAACTTCAATTTTAAGACTTAATGTGACTCATCACATTTCATAATTCAATAACGTCTTATTAATCTTCTAGGAGTTTAATTGAGTATATTTAATCCATACTCAATTCTTAACCTTGATAATTTTTGGAAGAAAAGAAGTTATAATTATCTTTAATCAAATAATACAAATAGAATTTGATTTTTTTTAACTGAACACACCACAAACTTGTGGTATTTCATTAGGACTAATATTGTTAGATATTCTAACAATCTAAAAGATAACCATATTTCTTTTGGCATATCTATTTACCAACTAAATCAACTTATTGGTGAAATAGAATTTCCAAACCCCTTGCATGCTTTATAACACAAGTACTTATTAATAAAGTTACTTCATGTCCATGCCTCAACATGAAAACATAAACTGTTATAATTTCACTATACGTTATAAGTCATTAATCAATCTCAATGACTTCTTGTAAATGTCTTAATAAATAAGACACAACAAGTTAACGTCTTACTTTATTATAATAAGTCTTGTAAGACTTCATGTTTATAAGAAGATATAAACATGTATAACTAAAGTATTCTCGAACACCATAATATGGTTTCAATATTAGTTTCAAGTTAATTTTCTTTACTTCATTTATTTATGTCATTCCAAAAAATACATAATTATCGAAGTAGTATTATATTTCTTCATGCATTTATGTTATTCCAATAATACATAAATGTTAAAGTTGAAGTAGTCTTGTTATCACATTGACACATGTTCTAATAAGTATCTAATTTAGAAACTATAAATTTTCCATGTGTGGTCCCACGCACACTTGGAAATTTACCTTGTCATTAATTTTGGTCCAGGTCTCACGCATACCCAAAATGAACTTCTAAGTGTTTCTTAGAATAGATATGATCAATCATACTAGAACAAGAATCTCTTACCTTGCAGTTAAGAGAATCTACTAAATCATATTGCTATATGTTGTACCTTGCACACAATAAAGATTTCTCCCACTTGTGCATGGAACAACATCATTTATCACATAAACAACACTATACGTGTTTGTTAATGTGATCAATATGATTGTGTCATTAGAATAACTTAGTAGATATAGAGTTACTCAATCAATCAAGGAAACGCACATGACTATCCTTGAAAATATTAGTATCTATATTTGGAAAGTATTTATCTTGAGATATTCAAAGATAATGTAGATAACTACCAAGATAACAATCCTTGTAGCTCCCACTGAATTTAGAGATCATTAATATAATTCCTTATTCAGTAATATGAACACAATCCTCCCACTGAATTTGACAACATTGTAAATGTTTCATTAACCAGTGAAAGGAAATAGTGTACTATTCACTTTCCTACATCTTTGAGAAAACCCATTCGTAACAATTACTTAGGTACTAAAAGAATGTATTCTACTACGTACATGATGGATTATCCACATATAGACTAAATGTGATTCATCACATTCCAAACTATTAACTTGAAGATTGGGCATGTAATTTCTTCCTTAATAAGGTCTACCATTCCAACAATTGTATGTAGTATCTCTAAATGGTCAAAACAACTAGATGAAATGTACTAGTTAGTCTTTTACCATCTTACGGTAATTAGTCTAGCTTCTAACTTAATAACTTGTAAAATTTGCAATAATCTTAACGATTAAAATTTGCTATGAGTTATGTATTTAGAATTTAGACAATTCTAATTTTTTTTATCATACCTTTCTCATTCATGAAAAGGAATAGGATTTAGTCTCACGCTTCTCACATGAAAGGAGACTAGGTTTATTCTTTTAATGAAATTGACTCTAGCCAAGACCCCTACGGGTGTAGTCGTGTAGATCAATTTACTAATAAAGTACAACCCTTGTTTACGGTTTAACGTTGCATCAATACATTTAAAAGAATTTACAAAATTCAATTTTAGCATTTTCGATAATTACTCTTTAAGAAAATAAAATACCCATTGGTAAATATTCATATTAACCATAGTATTTTCTTAAAGCTAGGATCCTAATTGTCATAGTACCATTACATCAGTTGATCTGCTAGTAATGATAGTATTCAACTAGGTAATCTGTCGAACAATAATTGGCAAACAATTTTCCAATTCCTAGATCATTATGGGATTTACATCAAATTGATTCATCAATTTGCAATGTAAGCATGTTTCATCCCATCTCATTCCTTAAGCTCTAGGTCTCACGCATCAACTTAATTAAGTTGTCTAACTTAGAAACTGTAAATTCATCCATGTGTGGTCTCACGCACACTCGGAAATTTACCTTGTCATTAATTTTGGTCCAGGTCTCATGCATACCCAAAATTAACTTCAAGTGTTCCTTATAGTTAGATAGCATGTAACTTAAATTATAGGGTATTTAGTTTTTGATGTGACAAAAACATGTACAAAGACGCATGCACTCATTTTTGTATCATTAGTTTTCAAAACAATTTTTATTTACCAATTAGTTAAGAATAAACCAAAAAACTATGTACTTGAGGTATTGGGTTCACCAATTAAAGAAGTGCCAACAATTATCGCCCACATATCCTACTCTTACATGTTTTTCGGATATTTGCCACAAAAGTGGCGCGTGGAATTGAGGTAAATCACCCTTAAGATGATAGTGTACGTAAATAGTGATATAGGTAAGTCGCAGTTGACGCACAAGCGGGCCCGGAGAGCTAGTAGGAGCGAATCTCTTAAAAAACCCCTCTCCAGATAAACCTACCACACAGTTTGTCAACTTTGGTCCGCCTTTCACACACTATTGTACAAAAACATCAATCAAGCAAAAGTTTATGATCTTAATCTTAAAAAATTAAGTGACATGTTTAGATCTTGCTAGTCTCGCCTGGGAGCTGATTACCGTGCGAATCAGACCACTAGCGGCACATAAGACTCTGCAAGATCCTTACTTTATCATTTTGTGTTTCACCGTTATTAGTCCAATTTAATTTTCTTTGAAAATTACCCTTTTTATTGCTTACTTTAACATATCACATATAAAAAAGACAATAAACAAGTAATTTAAAAGAAAACAACAATTAACTAATAAGAAAAACAATTAATTGTTAGTGAAACATCTAGCCACATGCAACCTTTTAAACAATCCTAAATAAAATCAATATCTAGATGTCAAGTATGCATATGTTTTGACTAAGAATTTCACCTTGCACAGGTGAGCCACATGCATTGACAAAGTCAATTGCGTAAGTCATAGTAAACATATACCAAATTGCACATTAATTGATTTTAATATACATATATTGGAGTCTTCCCCAATGTTAGAATTATTAAACATGTGGAAACAACTAAACAATTTAATACAAGTAATTATCCGTGACTAACATGCATGTTTTGTCACGGATTCAAAACACAACAACTTGTTAAAGACCTAGGGTTTCTAATTAATCACAATTAATTATGAAAACCACAAACCCTAATTAGGGTTTATGGAGCAAATCGACACCCCCCCCCCAAAATTAGGGTTTAGGGTTTCGATCCATGTAAAAAAATCCGATTTTTAATAATAAAACCCTAGAAACAAAACATGTATAATCTAAACAATTTAAAGATACGTTTTTTTTATTGTTTAAGTAATCAATTATATGTTATACATGGCTCGTGATGCCACTGTTGGAATTAGTGAATCTTGACACTCATGAAATTCACATAAACAAAGTACACATATAGCGGAAGCGTAGGATACATATAACATATAAAAGATTAACATAAACATAAACAAGAACGTACCTTTTGATTCTAGCAAGAACAAGAATCAATTTTTAATAATCTTGAACAATTGGATGAACCCTAATTAGGGTTTATATGGATCAATGATTAACCCCTTACCGTTTTGTTAATCGATCCCTTGATAATTACTATAGTGAGTAATTACCTCGTTCTTGTACACACGAACTAAACCATATCAAGTTTATGCTAGTAAAAAAACATAAGTAAAGAATTTTGATGAACAAATTCGATCCCACAACCCTAAAAGGGTGTACGATCGTTTAAGGAACAAAGAAAAAAAGAAAAAACACTTTAGGGTTTAGTGTGTGCAAGAGATTTTTTCAAAACCTTGAACCCTTGATGTGTTTATATACTAATTGTAATCTTGGTGGACATGTTAGGGCAAGGGATGCCCCTTTGGTTGGGTTGGCCGGCCATACCTCTCCAAGAGGGTATTCCGGAACCTTCTTGTCATCCAATTTACAATCTAGTCATTTTCTTTGCGTTTTATGATAATTAGTCCATACCGTTAACAACTAACGATCATTAGTCCTTTTATTGTGTTCAAATAATAAATAATATACATAACATTTAATATACATTAATTATTTACTTCTTGATACTCATTCGTAAAGTGTGCAATCCGGAGGTCTCGAGTTCGATTCTAGTCATACGAATATTAATATTTATCCAAAACTCCAACATATCTCTTGTTTTTTCTGGTCCTAAACATCAAGGAGGTGATTGTTGGTGACTCATGGTTCACGTTACAAAGAAGGTGATTGTTGGTGACTCCCGAATCACGCTACAAAGGTATGAAACTTGTATTAAAATTTGTAATTGATCATATGGCTATATGGATCCTTTGTTGGTGATGTTTTCTGCTGTGTTTATATGTTAAATGTGTTCATATATATCATACATCACCTATACTGGTATCACGAGCCATCATATGATGTCATATGATCATCAAGTATGCATAAAAATGGCTAAAAACACATGTTTTCAATGGTTTTAAAAGGGATATTTTTAAACAGCCCCCAGGGCTGATTTTCTGGAAATAAGTTGACCTATAAGGGGTCTTATGAACTGGAAGTTTTGATCCTATGGCCATTTGTTATGCATACATCAATTGCTTACTTGTTCGGTACCTGTAAAATGGCCTAAAAACGCCTTTTTTTGATAGATTTATAACCCGATTTTAAATCAGCCCATGAGGCTTTATTTTCTGTGGTAAAATGATGTTATGAAGGTCCTGATATCAGTGGGTTTTGAACCTATGGCCATTTCATACGCTTACCATTCGGGGTTTTAATTCTTGTTAATTAATTTCTTCGATTCGTTGGCTAACAATTTATATTTAGTTATTTATTTTGTTGTCCATGGAAAATACATGCATGTTTGTCCATGGAGTTAGCCAAAACCTTGTTTTGCTCATAATTTTATGGTATTATTATGTGTATATGCAAAGTCGATGAAAACCTATACCACTTGTGCCTTGTGATGTTGTGATGTGTTGGTTGATTTCTTGATTCATTTGAGGTTGCCATATGTATGGCACTTATGTAATGTAAATTCATTTGGGTTTGCCATTGTTTAGGCACTTTTACAGTAGATTAGAAGTAAATTAGTTATATTTTACTTCATATATCATGTAATCGAAAGCTTGGGAGCAAATGGCAAAAGAATGAAGGACTTTGGACCCGAAATGGCTGCTGGACATGCTGCTGGAAAAATGCGATTTCTAGAAGATGGGTAAGGTATTTGGGGCTAATTTTGGTTGTGTAGGTTCACAAGACATAGGGCTACAACTTTTTCAACTGGGCCAAAGCATGAGGAGGTCATCTTATGGGCCTATTGGGCCTCAGAAGTCAGAAATTCTGGGCTGGCAGCATCATTCTTCATGTGTATAATGGGCTATTACTTGCCCATGATGGTCTTGGGGCAAGTGGGAGCCCTCCGTGTGGTTGTGTATATATGTCCCTAGTTGACTCTTGGCTCTCGTGATGGCTCACGAGACCAAGCATAGTATTTTCATCGGTTGAGGCTTTGCATATTGTGGTTGTATGTTTGTTTGGTTGTTTTATGTATGTTGTGACAATATGTAAACCGGAAAATTGTTTTCTTAAAACTTGAAACGAAACATAAACCATTTTGAACTAAGTCTTATGATTTAGTTTAACTAAGTTTAAATATAGATTTGAAACTTAAAATCATTGTTTTCTAAATAACACTTAAACTAGTTAAGTTTGTTTGTTTATATATCGTATTGTCCAAACTTAATTATAATCCACTTAGGATTTATATTAGTCTTGAAAATGGACAACTTGACACACATAAATTAAAATAATGATTAGACTTAAGTTAAGAAAAGTTTTTAACTTGTGCTACGAAGGATGAATGCATGCTTCTTTCGTACACGTTTTTGATACACATCAAAATATTTTACCCGTCAAAATTTAAGTCATTGCCATCCAATTTTGAGAACACTTGCACCTACTCTTTGGCATCTGGTTAGACCTATGTCAAATTGTAACCCAGGGTGACTATTCTCACATGGTCAGAGCTAGGATTATTCTCACAGTTTTCAAATTGGATGACTTAATCGAGTATTGTGGTCAGACCCTTGCCCGAGGCAAAGATGGGACTAAACATGCCTACATGACACAAGTTGTTTGACACTTGATGCCATGAGTCCCATAAGGATCTAAGAGTTGTACATGTAATACAATTGGTGATCGTCACCTACCTATTGAATCCACCATTTCTAGTAGATCAACTGCATTAATGGTCGAACCTCAATAAGGATCTTAGCCTTTTCGTAAATTAATTGTTTTAAATTGTAAACATGGGGTAGTTAAAATTACAAAAGGATAATTATCGAAAATACTAAAATTGAACTTTGTAAATTCAATTAATGAATTAATGCAACACAAATCGTAAACAAAAGTTTGTTTTTTTCTTGTTAAAAGGAGGAACTAAGTCGTTCTTTCCTTGTAAGAAAGAGACTTGTTCCTATCCTTTTCCTTATGAGGAAAAGCCATAATAGGAATACTTGAATTTTCCTAATTCTAATCAAACTCAAAGAATACCTACTCTAGAAATCGTGATGTCTTGCAAAAGTCAAAACGATTAAATATGGTTACACATCTTATTCCTTAAAGGTTGTTTTATAACCCTAGTTTCGGTTTTGAAACATTGAAGAAATATAAGATATTTGGACAACCAAGAACACGTGCACTTGACTTGACCTCTTAGGTCAGACCTTAAGGCCATTTCAACCCATGGCGAATTTTGATCATTGGTCAGACCTTTGGCGATATTTGCATGTTCTTGCTTGGTCGACTTTTTTGGTACTAGCTACCAAACTAAAATGAGTTTAAATAATTAGAAGACGGAAATGTCAATAAACCGCAAAGTGGTAAAGGCAAGAACTAGCATGATTACCTAGCAGTTTTCCTTAACCCAATAAACCTACTAAGGTCCTACATACCCTAGTGGTGAAGTAGACCGATTATGGAGGAAATGCATGCCTATTTTCAAGTTAAAATAGCAATGATGGCTAGCCCATCATCTATATGTTAGAACTTGATGCACTTCCTTGAATACCTAAGTACAAGTTTACTAGTCAATATGACTCACATTAGCAATAATGTGTAGATATTCAAAGAAAGATGGAAAGTATCCAATCGCCACTCACTCTCCACTGGTGAAGTAACACCTTTAAATGTTATCTAATCCAGTGGGAGCTACGTGATTATATTACTGGTGATGAAACACATGCAATGTTGTCTAATCCAGTGGGAGTTGTAAGCTTTATTAACTTACAACTTGCCCATCTTATTTCAAGATTGTCTTGAAATAATACATTACTTTCTACATGTTAAGCATCATAGTTTACATAAGAACCATTGCATAAATTTTATAAGATAACTTGTCGCGTTCCTGATGTTGCTTCCTGAAATGTTATCTATAAAATCGTTATGTATGATTCATTATTAAAATGATAAGTTCTACATATCTATATTTGATTTTGACTAAAAATCATATGTTATCTTAGACATTGTCATATTGCTCATACAAACAAACTAGCGTATTGTTGTTTGTATGCTCTCACGATGTTGTGTCATGCACAAGTGGGAGAAATCTTGATTGTGTGTAAGGTACAACATAAAACAATATGACTAATAGTTTTTCTTGACTGGAAGGTAAGAAACTAAGATTCTACTAGGACTTCTACACATAAAATGTAGGTTGCCCTAATTAGAACAAATATTAAGATAACGTGAAAAGCTACTTCAACATATTCACTGAATTGTTTAGTAAATATGATTATGTTTTCTTGTAAAGTCATAATAGTGAAGTATGAAATTAACTTGAATTTACTATTGAGGCCAAGTGTCGGCGCTCGTAATTACTTTAGTTGAATGTGTTTAGGTCTCTTGTAAAGACACAAACATCAACTCCGTTAATTGTTGAAAGACTCATAATGTAAAGTAAAGACGTGTTTGTTATGTCTTCTTGTTAAGACATGTACACTTGCGACAAATAATGTTAAATGTTTATGTTTTCTAGTCAAAACATGCACATGAAGTAAAGTATGCAATAGGCTAAAATTACTATTGATGCCATCTAATTTGACTTGGTTGGTAGATATGTAAGCCCAAAAGTATAAGTTCATCTAATGAGTTGTGTGATAGTCTCACAACATTAGTCCTCATGGGATACCACAACTTTATGGTATGTCCATCATGGAAAATCAAACTCTACTAATATTGTTTGATCTTTGATGACTTAAATTGTTTTACCTCCAAAGCTATCAAGGTTAGAAAATTGGATGTACCATATGTATACTCAATATGGTTCCAACCCAGAATGAATTTAAGACACCATTGAATTATGGCATGAGATGAATCTCATTATGTCTTAATTGAAGTTCTGAATTTGTTAAATACCTAAGAGTAAGTAATTAACAAACTAGAGTCAAGAACTAACGATGTATTTTGTTGTCCCACTTGAAAACAAGTTATTGTTACTCAAGATGCTAAGTATCTAGAGATTAGTCTCTACTTACAAAAGCAAGTGGGGGCACCTTTAGACCTTGAAGTTATTCAAGAACTAAATATACAACCTTCTGAGTACACTTGCTAATGTCATACTAAGGTTGAACATGCACATGTTATACCATAGATTGATATCTCTCATTCATAAATCCACAAGGATACCTCTTGCACTTGAATGATATAAGTTTTTATATCAATGCAAAGGGATATAAGTTAGAGGATCATAGTGAACCTACTAACTACTGAGATGCATTATCAGATATTGTATCTGATGAGTAGCTCAAAACTATGAATGATAAGATGCAGTCCTTGAAAGACAATCACTCGTGGAGCTTGATTGATCTCTTACCAATCAGTTAGACTGTAAGGTTAAAAATGAGCTTCTTGATGAGAAGACTCAAAAGGACAAACCTATACACACATTTAATGCACATGTAGTAAAAGGAGTTTACTCGTACTCAAATTGACTATGACTAAATCTTCCTACCTACAAACATTAAATGTATAAAGATGATAAATTGTCATACCTGTTTTCATGTAAATGAAATATGACAATAGGATATCAAAACACCTTTCTTGTTGATTACCTTTGCGAGGACGATGAGTAATCAAAAGGGTTTATGAATCCATATAATCTTTATTATGTATACAATATGAAAGAATCCATGTGTGGATTAGATCATGCATCAAGGCGTAGAGATCTTGAGTTAATTGTAAAATCATTAATTTGATTTTCATTAATAAGATTACTCCTAAGTACACTGAGAGCAAGTTGGAGCAAATTTATTTATTTTCTTAAATCTCATATGTCATTAACATATTAGAAACAATATTCCATCTAAGCTAGACCTTTACCCTTAGTTTGGAATGAAGTTTCTCTTAAGGGATTTATAAAATAAGACATACAACCTTGTTATGTATATATGTTTATTAGAATAAACATAAGCGGTTGTTAAGTCTAAACACAATGTGACACGTTATTGAAGGGAATCTCAATGATCAATCCCACTTGATGAGATTGAACACATGAATGGAAACCTTAAGTTCGACTAAAGGATTCATTGTGCAAGACGTGTTATGCATTGGACTATTTGTATCATTTGCATGAATGCAAGATGAATTGATAACAACAAGTATCTAAGTGATAGTCATTAGATAATTGTTAATCGAACATTATAATGGACCTATAAAGGACCAAAGATATGTTCAAACATTTACGGATATTTGAGGAACTCTGTTTTATTTGCATACATTGATGCTTGTTTAAATAAGATGATACTCGACCCTAGTCGTGGAAGGATGCCATCATGAATGATGACATTGCTGACTAGATATGCTCGACTGAGAGCATTAATGCATTATACATTAATAGAATTAGAATACTTTATAGTTTGAGAAACTAGTTAGATGATTGTCAATAGCAGGTGTTTTGCTGGCTTCAAACACCCTATGGAATGTATTGTTGCATTACTCGTCTGGTACTTGAATGCACACATACAAAGGACAATCGTCATTCAAACCTTTCGTGGGTTTTAAAACAAGTATTCTCAAAGTTTACTCGGATGACTACTTGTTGTCTTGTACAACATAATTTGATCATGGTGGGAACAACGGGTTCCGACATGTGAGTAGTCTTATGCATATCTGTTTATAGTATTTGGATAATGGAACTGTGAGCAGTCGTATTATATAATGAATTGATATACCGGGTATGATCGTTTTCATTTATACTACTGTGTTCTATATTTGCATGTTTAATCCATGAATAATTTATTTATTCTAAAATTATCCATTGTCGATTGACGATACGGGAGTATCATCAAATTAAGACAAATGTGAGCGTGTTGGTGACCTTTTTGCCGCACTCACATGTTGTTCATAGCGATGAACATTGGATTGACCCAACCTACGAGTTTTCACTACATGGATCGTCGTCAATAGTGAATCTCGCAAGAGGTTATGTCTCTTATCCTTAGACTTGAGATGCAAGCAGGTCTTGCATATGTGGAATTTCATTCCTTGATATGGTTAAACGCTGTCCTGAATAAGGTAGTTATAAAAGCCATCTTCAGGAGTGATATGAAGCACATGAATGACACGTGCAGTCAAAATAGGATTTGTTCCTCCACATGTTATGGAGTTAGATACTATTGGGCCCCTCGATGAATTGAACAGATGTTTGTATGGCCGTACCCAAATGAGATTAAGATGAATCTTAATTCACTTGCTAATCTTGTTCAATATCCATATCGAGAAACATAATAGTTGAACAATGAAATGACTTTTGATCCATGTCTAATGTTCAACACGGTATCTGTAACAAAAGGATGGATGACATGTAAACCATCTAAATGAGACGTTTAAGAAACTAACCTCACATATTTCTAGGGGCATTGGCGTGTTGTTAGACGCTAACCTTTGCTTGTATAATTACTTGATTATTATGACGTCGCAAGTGGGAGCTGTTGGAGTATGCTCGTTTCATAATAACTAATTATATGGCTAGACATATGTGAGCCTATGGGGTCACACACATATACACTGAGGTACCACTTTATGTATCGTATTTATTGTATTTACGATATATAAATAACCATACGTAACTAAGGATCACTATTGGGCTTCCAATGACTAAGTAAAGGACTTAATCTATTGGACTTGGAAAACAAATGGTGAGCCCATTTAAACCCATTAAGTGACAGCCCATGGAGGGATTAAAAGGGGGTCATGAACCTTTTGGAGGGTCCAAGGGAGTTCATGGACCTTAGGAGGGTTCAAAGGGTATTTTAGCCTTGAATCTTGGTAAATAATACACTAGATGTATATTATACATTAGATGTATATTATACACTAGATGTAAATAATACATTAGATGTATATTATACACTAGATGTATATATATACACTATATGTATTTTATACTCTTGAAATACACTAGACAAGCTCCTTAAAGGTTGTGCTAGACATTCCCCTAAAAGGGTGTGCTTTAGAGTTACCAAGAAAGGTGTCTTGACCAAGACAAGACTAACCAAAAACCTCCCTCTCGCTCCTCCATTGCAGCCACGAAATACACACACACAAGTGTGTTTTTGGTTTTTCTTATTCTCTACTTTGTCTCTAGTTTATTCAAAGTAGACTTGCAAAGTTACATGGTTAAGGACTAGCATCCAAGGGGTATACTATGAAGTGTAGTGTGTTTCAATCATAGAGGAGATCAACCTTATTGATCTCTTGTGTTTCTGGTCCTAAACATCAAGGAGGTGATTGTTGGTGACTCACGGTTCACGTTACAAAGAAGGTGATTGTTGGTGACTCTCGAATCACGCTACAAAGGTATGAAACTTGTATTCAAATTTGTGATTGATCATATGGCTATATGGATCCTTTGTTGGTGATGTTTTCCACTGTGTTTATATGTTAAATGTGTTCATATATATCATACATCACCTATAAGGTTTTAGTAGGAAGTTGGGTTATGGGTGGAGAGTACTTTCGAACTTAGAAGACCACACTATGATAGCTACGCTGTGTTAGAGATGATTAGAAGCGTTTATATTTTAAGACTTAGTATTTATTGTTGTTTTCCTTTTGTAACCTTGTATTTCATATTTTTCCCTTTGTAACCTTTGAAATTCATTTGTATTATTTAAGTCTTATGCTTGTGTTTGCTTTGATATGTCACCATAACGTAATACTTCTACCCTTATCGGGTTGGGGTGTTACAAACTCTTTCTTTTCTTTTCCAAGATCAGAACAAGTTGATTTTTGTTTAGAAAGTTGGTTGGTTAATTATGAAATTTCCGTGTTTAAGGATTTTATTTTCATGTTCAAATTAACATCTAGTGTTTTAAACTTTATTTGCAGTTGTTTTTCTCTTGAAACGGAGTTTCGATAACCAATTTCTAATTTTGACAGTCGTTTGTTATTAACATCGAAAGCTTTTTCATTTTCCTTAAACCTCTCAAGTTCAACGGTCAATTTCTCATTCTCGGCCTTAACATCGCGATTGACCTTTTTGACCTTTTCGATTTCAATACTACAATTTTGCAATAATGATTCAAATAATGCACGTGTTTCCTCATCATTCTCAGTATGCTATGAGTCAAGGCCTCTATTAGGATCCATATCTGGAGTTGCCAAATTAGTATTACTACAATTTGGCGTATCCATATATGTATCATAAGTGGATGCAGGAGTCGCAGGATTCTGTTCATTCTTAGATGACATAAATATTTCATTATTGTGACATGTAGTGAATGGTGATACCTCAGATACTGCATTGATATCATAAGAAGAAGGTGCTTCAGAGTCCGTGTCATACTTAACCTCCTGAAGATTTGCCATGAAAATACAGTTTGCATCGATATCCTCAAGGTCTTCCATATCATCCATAAGTGCCATAAAATCATTCTCCTCAGCATTCAATTGAAACCCTGCCTTTTCCTTCTGAGCCAAAAGCACTGCTTTCTGCTTTCTGAAGACACTCAATATCTTTCTTTTTCGGCTTGGTAGGACAGTTCCTTGCCATGTGACCAGTTCCTTGACAGTTGAAACACTTTAATAAATTCCCTTGATTCATATTCCCAGCAACTGGAGCAGCAACATTCCCAATCTGATTTCCAACATTCTGGCCCCTCTGATTTCCAATAGCTTGGCCCACTTGATTCCCTGAATACTGACCCATCTGATTTCCAACATACTGCCCAGCATTCTGATTACCCATCTGATATAGAGGAGCATATCCCTGCTTCCCATAACCTCCAACCATTTATCCTTGTTGACCCATGTTGAAACTCGGCTGTGCAATCTGCCTATTGTGAGTGTTCGATGAAATCCTTTGGTTGTTGTTAGTGGGTGTAGAGTAATGTCCTTGTAATGCCTTTGATAGTAAAGCAAATGCTTGTGTCATAGCAACAAGAGTTTCATCATTGTCAGTAAATTTTGGTTCTTGGAATTGTGTTGTGGCATGACTTATTGTTGTTGTGGGTAGAATTGTTGTTGTGGAACATATTGTTATTGCATAAAGTTCTGAGTGGAAGTTGATGATGATGGTTGTGTATTCATTGTTGCAAGTGTTGGTGTTTGAGCAATCAATGCGAGAGGATCGTGTCGCTTTGCTAACTTCTCTCTCCTGATTTCATTTGCCTCTTCATGGTTTTGCTTTAGAAAGTCATAGAGCTGATCATAGTTCACCTGGTGAAGGTCCTTGGTTTGGTTAACAATCGTGACGAATCGTCCCCATTCTTCTGGTAAGTTGTTGATGGAATTGATGTTTTAGACAATTGGTCTTGGTGTCAACTTGTTCCTGATTAGCTCGTTCATGAGAGTGCAAAACCCAGTGTAGTAAGATTCAGTGGGTTCTACTGGGTGAAGTGAACTTTTCCCATTCAGTTAGAAGCTTGTTTTCAACATCTTATTGTCCAATTTCCTATGAAAAAGCCTTCTAACTCTCTCCCACATGTCATAAGCATTTTCACAACTGTCAACAGCAGCAAATATTTCTCGTGGTAAACCGAGTTGAATTAAGTGCATTGCAAAGTGATCAGCTGCAATTTTCTTCCTATTCTCATCTGTGCATTCATGTTCATATTAATCATGATAGAACGTTGGTGTGGGAGGTGTTCCATTTGGATCCCCAGGGTCTAGAACTTGACGAGGCTTGAATGGTCCATTATTGATGGAGTGTAGCAGGAGTTTACCATTTTCTTTAGTTTTGATATAGCGAAGCATACGGCTCGTCCATGGAAGATATCCACCTTTTTCAAGCATAGGAGGACGGTTTTTAGCACCGGCTGCATGAATGTCTTGTTGAGTTGCCATTGATGATGTTGTATGATAAAGTTGATGCAGGATCGTTGCAACGAAATAGGAGTTGTGGTTGTTTACGGTTAGACTCGGTTGTTGTAGTGAAGTCTTGGTCTTGAGCTGAAGATCGTTTGAAGTTACTTGCAATTTAGATAAACTATGACGATTTAGATAAACGTAGCAATTTAGATAAAGTTACTAATTTCGACAAGACTATAATTTAGACAAGATCAAATGTTCACAAATTCGACAAAATTATGTAAATTACAATTTAGATAAAATGACAATTTCTAAAGAAATCTTAATTTAGACAACATTGTACAATTTTGGCAAAATTTCAAGTTATATAGAAATATGCAATTTATATAAATTTGTAATTTATATAAAAGATCTAACTAATTTATACAAATTAGAAGATATATTCCTTGTTGAAGTATTCCTCACAATTGTACAAGTATGAGAATACCGAGTTCACGTTTGATGTTGTAGAAATTAAGTACAAATCAAATTTAGAAAAGTTATGTAAGTTGCGAAAATTTTACAACAATTGCGATAGAAGATCCTTGTGACAATTGCGATAGAATGCCAAGGTGAGAATTACGATAGGGTTGACTACTAATTGCGATATCTTTGACTTGGACAATTGCGATAGAGTTGACTAAGAATTGTGATAGCTTGGACTTGAACAATTGCGATAGAACCACATTAGCAGAATTGCGGTAGCTTTCAACCCAAACAATTTCGATAGAAGCTCACACCAGAATTTCGATAAGCCTTTCCACAAATTCTATAGAAATTTACCTCTTTTATCTAAATTCTTATACAAGAATTTCTATAAACCCACTTTTATCTAAATTCTTATACAAGAATTTGATAAATATGCAAGTCGATGAAGCTCCAAACGCAAGTCACAAGTAATCGTTAACGCCTTTTTTCATACTTAAATCACTTCAAAAACTCGTAAAACTTGTAAAGCTCACACCTTTTATAGCCAATACACTAGATACACTATTTTTCGATACAAAGATTGAAACTTTTTGATGCAACACTATTAAGCGAAAATGCAAATGTAAAGCAACCTCAAAACACTAAATACCATGTAAACACTCTAAAAGCTATAACCTTTAACCTTTAAACTTGCGTAAAACACAAAGTTAACCCAAAAAATACATGTTTTATTGAGGAAAAAATGCAACTTTAAGTTCACTTTGATATAAAACGTACACAACTAATTCCTAAATCGTTGTTTGGCGTGATGATACCACTTGTTATGACTAAGCTATCTACTTTATCGCACACTACTTATGTTTATTCGATGACACTCAATAAGAACTAGATGAGAGAAAGAGATGTGTATGGATCGTATATATTATCTTGATGTATATTAGCTTAACTTGGAAAGAAAGAAAACATACAAAACTTAGAGAAAACACACACTCTCACCTATACTAGACAATGAGGCAAACCTGATTATGTGGTGACAGTGTGTATATATAGTACAAAGTTGACGCGCTAATGGGCTTTCTATGGGTCGACATGGGCTTTTGTGGATTGAACAATACATGGACTTTTCATGATTCATCTTATACATATTACCTTAGCCCATATGACCCTTGACTATCTATGACTAACGACCTGACAACAAAGTTGTTAATTAGAAATGACCATCACTTTATAAATCAATGCTAACATATGGAATGGCCCGAATTTCAATGGGCTATAGAAAACGCGCATAAGAATAGACAAGGTCAAGTTAGGTTAAGAAAGGAGACACAATCCATATATACCTATCCGATACCAGATTGTATGTGTCAACAACATTAGCTGGTTCTTTTTTCAGTTTTGTAGAGTTAGAAAAACTATAATGTTCTAAACTGTTATTCACTCAATCATGCGTGTAAATGAGCACGGATAACAGTAAAAAACAAATTCAATATATATTTTTGCTTCTCTCTGAGGGCGTTATGTATAGGCCATTGAAACTCGGGCCACTCCATAGTTTCGTTAAGAAAGATGCAACATCTGGTTTGGTTTTATGTTTTGCATGTGTTTTTTATCGTTGTTAATTAGTCGTTATATCTGATTTTGGTGTACTAGATTTGTTATTATGTGTTTTATGGGAGGGTGTTTTAGGCGACTTTCAAATAGATTGAACTATGGACGTCACGTTATCAAGTAGTGAGATTATACAACACACCCATACTGCGAACAGTTATAGGGGATCTGATTTGGGTATTCACAAGGATTGCCGCACGTCAGCCATGGTTCCTAGCCATTGGATTTTGCAAAATGTAAATGTTTAATTGGGACATGTATTTCATTTTGCTCAATAAACATGACTTGGGGGCTAGCATTGTTTGGTTTTGCTCCTTTTTTGCGTAAAAGTGAAACCAATCCATAAATATTCGGTTTCAGTTTTTATCAGCATGGTTATCGTTTTTTTCCTCTCCTCCATCTCTATGGCCTTGGAGATTGTCTCCAAGGCTGTGGTTTCAACTACTTGTGGAGGAAATGGTACTGATATGATGAGGGTTTTCACTCATTAAATATACTGTTGCTAGAGTTTCTGCATGAATTCGAAGAAGATGAATGAGAGGGTGACAGTTAGATAAAAACATAGTAGTAAAGCACATATAGATCATTTCACGTATACATATAAGTTCACACATAATTAGTTTGCCAATAAACATTCTACCATATTATCATAAATTAATTCGACGAAAGTACAAAAAACAAATGAGCTAAATGCGTTATAAATAGAAATAGTAAAATGATCAAACATTACAAGTGAAGATGGGCAGCTTCTATGGAGAGCAACGAGTAAGTATGAACACACATTGAGACCATTCACCAAGTAAACTTAACGAAGAGCTTGTTAGCATTTCCCATTCTCCTTCAAGACCATTTCTTATTTCACAATGAGGTCAGGCCAATTTCCAGATTTGTTTTCCGTCACCCCCATGACAATTAGCTTCAAAAAGTAATCAGCGACCTTGAGCCACATCTAAAGATGTGCCTCTACGTACAGGGGTTGGCAAATAGAAAACATTGCATCAAAGAGGAGTAGCGAGTAGTTAATTAACGAGCCTAGCTCGTTTAGGCCTATACTCGACTCGGCTCAGATCATTATTTAGATCCGCAACTGCTTGATTCGCCGTGTTTATGCCAGAGTGCCACCTTAAAAACCAAGAAACTACTTTAATTTAGCTTATATGGAATTGCGCCATTAGTATGAAATTAAAATGCAATCGACAATAGAGAATCTTTGAAAACAGGTACAATAGTTGCATTATCCATGGACCGTCTACCAATCTACCATCTTTTTGAAACTTTAACATCTTTAACACAATAAGGGACCAAAAGTGTAATAAGTTTTATAATGGACTCCGTTTATGTAAATTTTGGTATTTAGAGACCAAAAATGTAACTTGGTATAAACTATAAGGACCACCGTGTAATTTACTTTCTTTTTTCTTTCTACAAAACTACTAGTATTATTTTGTTCCAATAATTTTTGTTGGCCTATATCAAATTCAATATTAAAATAAGAGAAAAATGAATTTAGAAAACAAGTGTGTTATTTACTCACTGACGGTGACAGGTTGTATTCTTTATCTCTGAAGAAGAAGCTCTGGAGATGCAGCGATTTGCAGATTTTTGAAACATTCTAATTTTCCAAGATCCTCTGGTAGCTTCTGAAGAAGAGTACAACGACGAAGGATGAGATGCGTCAGATGTTTTAACTCACAAATGCTATCAGGAAGATGTTTAATCATTGTAGCCGTCAAATCCAGTCTCTCAAGAGATTCTAACTGGCCAATGCCCTCAGGCAACTTCCCAAGACAAGAACACTCTCCAACATCGAGCAACTTCAGACGTTTTAGCTTGCAGATGCTATCTGGAAGATATTCAATCTTCTTACTCCTCACATATAGCTCTTCTAAACATTCTAATTGGCCAAGATCCTCTGGTAACTTCTCAAGAAGATCCTCTGTTAGCTCCTCCCAAGGATCATCATCATAATTGACTTTAAGAGATTTGAGACATTTCAACATACAAATGCTATCCGGAAGATGTTTTATCTTTGTAGATGACAAACAGAGCTCCTCTAGACATTCTAATTGGCCAAGATCTTTGGGAAACTCTGGAATACCGCATTTGAGTTCAAGCTTTCAACCAACTTATCACAACCTTTAAGATCTAACCTCTCAAGATTTGGAAACAGCTCAAGGTCAAGGCTCCTCAACCTTGAATAACAAAGATTAAGGAATTTGAGATTCGGACATGCACTAGACACGTGAAGTTCTTCAAAATCAACACAACCTTGAAGATCTAACCTCTCAAGATTTGGAAACAGCTCAAGGTCAAGGCTCCTCAACCTTGAATGACAAAGTTCAAGGAATTTGAGATTCGGACATGCACTAGACACGTGAAGTTCTTCAAAATCAGCACAATGATTAAGAGATAATTTCTCGAGATTCTGAGTTAACCCAAGGTCAAACGTTCTTAACTTTGAGCAATTGATACGGAGGTAGTTGAGCTTTTGACAGCTAACAGGCATGAAAAGTTTTACTAACTTAGGAGAATACTCTAGAGATAACGTCTCGAGATTAGGAGTAATCCTAAAGTCAAAGGTCATCAAGTTTGACACAATGATAGAAAGGAATTTGAGTTTTGGAAGAACCTACCAGCAAAAATAAGACAAGGATTTTAGTGTAGTAACAAACCAATAAATTAATAACGTTATTAGGAATTATGCAAAACAACGAATCAACAATTATTCTACCTTTTTTTCTCCCTCTTCCCAAAGTTGTAACATTCTGCTCCACTTCATTTCAAGTCCAACAAGATTGTTTGCTTGAAATGTTTTGGGTAAATACAAGAAAGGGTAAAAAATACATTTTAGATATTTTAAAGAGTTTGAAAAGTATTGGGAGGTATTATCAAGAACTTCGGCATACTTTCGACTTTGAAAATTCAATTGAAGATATCTAAGTTGCCTCATTTTTCCAAGACCTTTCATAACAGTTCCCGCATTTGTGTTCCAATTACGAAATGCTAGACATACTGTTGCTTCAGTACCCTGGAATACAAAAACAATGTCCATAAAACTGGAAAGTCAGAACAAATGCAAAGTTTTAGTTTTCTCAACATTACAAGTAAACTGATCTTTACCTCGTCATTAGCCAATATATCTTCAATTTCCTCTTTAATCCACAGTCGGCTATGTTTGTTAGGTTCATTCGGGTGCTCACGACGAACAATGTTCTTTCCCATTTCTTCTATATGGTCATGCATGCCCAAAAACCCATTTTTATCAACAGTTATGAGAGATCTCTGCTCAAGAACTTTTAAACCATTTATAGCACGAAATCCACAGCATTCAAGAATGCTGAGTGCATCTTTTTTGTGCTTGCCTTTCAATATGCATGCAATGTCTAGAAATATTTCCTTATAATCTTTCTCCAGACTTGTATAGCTTAATTCTAGCTTTTCCTGAGTCTCCTTTAAGGGAATTTCTTTTAGTCTTTCTATGGCATCCTTCCATTCATGCTCATCTTTACGACAAAGAAATGAACCCAATACTTTGACTGTTAAGGGAAGACCAGCAGCATAACTTACAACTTTTTCTGACAGCTTTTTGAATCCTTGAGATGGAATCGCCCTTCCAAATGCATGTCTACTGAAGAGAAAAATTGCTTCCTCATCTGATAAGAGATCGATATCTCGAATCTTCACTCTGTGATCGACCTTATAGATATCTCGAAAGTTCACTCTGTGTGCTTGCAATACTTGCTCATCTCTTGTTGTAACGATAATTCTACTTCCCTTCTTAAACCAGTTAGTCTCACCGGCTAACGCCACAAGTTGTTCTATGTCACTCACATCATCTAGAACAAGAAGAACCTTTATAGCGCACATCCTCTTCTGCATCATGTTTTTCCCATGAGTAACATCATTCACAGTGACCTCTTCTTTCATCACATCTGAAAGGACTTGTTTTTGTAAGTTCTTCAAACCAGACATAGAGGGTTCTGAAACTTCCCTCACATTTGCAACAAAGCTTTTGGCTTCAAAATCAGCAGATAGACGATCAAAAACAGCTCTAGCTGTAGTTGTCTTCCCAGCCCCTCCCATGCCTTTGATCCCTATTATCCAAACATCATCATCTATTCCCATTTCTAAAGAGTCAACAACATCCTTTACTCGAGTCTCCATGCCGACCAACTTTTCATTAGAGCCGAAACTGATGGAGCGTAACTCTTGCGAGATCAATCCAACAATTTTTTTGATTAATTCAGATTCGACCCTGTGTGTACATAAAAACAAGATATGTTTAGTACTATAATAATAATCTCTTATCCATGCATTATCCTTTTTCAACACATATTAGCAAGAAACAAAAGTAAGAAATTACCCATCATTGAGCTCCCAACCAGCCAGATCGGCTGCTTCTTTTAGAGCCCCTTTCCATTTCTCAGCAGCCTCTTTCTCTTTATTCTTGGAAAAGGCATTTTCAACCGCCCCGATTTGGTTTCTCACTTCGGTGGGTTCCACATCATAGAAAACAGGGTAAGCAGTGTGCTCATCCTTCTTCTGGCACTCTATAATCTTGACAAGCTCATCCAAACACCATGACGAAGAAGCATAGTTCTTGGAAAAAACAATGATGTAAAATCTGGAGTCTTCAATGGCTTTGATTAGCTCATCACTGATAGTTTTCCCTTTACGGATTTTTACATCATCCTTGTAAGTGACAATGCCTTTTGTCGTAAGAGCTTCATAAAGATGGCCAAGAAATTTCTTGCGAGTGTCTTCACCCCTGAAGCTTATAAAAACATCATACTTAAACCTCTTTTGAATGGGTGTATTTGAAGTAGAAGCCATTACTTTTGGTGCAGATGAGTTAGAAGAAGATTCTTGTTCAGATGACTTTGAAGACGATTCTTCTTTTTTTTGTTCAGATGAGTTAGAAGAAGATGCCTTTGAATAAAAGTAATAGATAAAAGTTGAAGATGCCATTAGCATAACTCCTAATAAAGCTATGGATGAAGTTGAGGTGGACACCATTATCTTTGGTGCAGATGAGTTAGAAGAAGATGCCTTTGAATAAAAGTAATAGATAAAAGTTGAAGATGCCATTAGCATAACTCCTCATAAAACTATGGATGAAGGATCTGAAAAACGTAATAATCTGCTGAAGGACATTTCTACAAACTGATTGCAAAGAAAAAAAACTTGATAATATGAAGGAGATTGGTTAGGTGTAAATTATGATGAAACTGAAGCTGTTAAAAGAGTTTATGTGAAGAAACAAACTAGTTCCAGCTGCGGTGATATTGAGAAACAAAAGCCCACTCATATGGTCTTTTTGGTCAAAGAAAAAGAAAGATAAGATTCACTGTTTGATAAAGAAAGATAAGCCCCTCATATGGTCTTTTGATCAATGAGAAAGAAAGATAAAATTCACCAAAAAAAAAAGAATAAGCAACCCAATACATCCTCTTTTCAAGCCAGAGTAATTTAATCTGTTTCTCCAAAAAGACAAAAATAAACTCATCAATTTAACATTAAGACAAACATAAAACTACAAATTATTCACAGAAATCAAGCAGGCTCAGTAGAATGAGTTACCTACTTGCAAATTATTCATCTTGAAGTCAAGGGAGAGTGGGTTATTGTTTCACAAAACTACCTCCACATCCTTTTTACCAGGTCTTTGCTTACCAATTCAAACACATGTGGTATTAGCTGCTTCATCAGCTTGCACCTTTTGTTGTGTGCCATGTACAATCAATTTAGGCATCAATTAGTTGTACCTCTTGCTATGTGAGTAAAAACTTCTAAACTCAATATTTCCAACATTGTGTTTGTGTGGAAATAACATATAAATTACGTGGAGAAGTTAAGTAGAAGACTAAAATTATATGAAGAAAGAAAGAAAGAAGCGATGTGTTTATGTTGAGAAACAAAAGTCAGTCATTTGGTTTTTAATGAAAAAGAAAGATAAAATTCACCAAAAAAAGAATAAGCAACCCGGCCAATACATCCTTTTGGAAACTGCTTATTAAAACCGGTGGTAATGACGGTGACAGCTAAGAAAAAACCAATTTTCCAATTTACCAATTTTTCAAGCAGTCTCTTTTATTAGTTAAACACCTGTTGCAACCTATATAATTAAAAAGTATGACAGATAATTACAACAAATGACTACTGTCGAAACTGTGGATCTCGATCATCTCGGCTAGGTGTTCTTTGAAGAATTTGGACGGGAGCTGCTTAATTTATGTTTCATCAAGAATTTGGTTCTTGAATTTATGCATTCATTGGGTTTTTTATTATTGATATGTTTCGTCAAAGCACTGCTTTCTAAAGGGACGACATGATGAAGTGAAATTTTTTGTAAAATGTTTTCTTCAAAAGCGTTAAAAGTTGATCGAGAAAGAATACTGAAGAGGCTTTATTAGCACATTATAAGCTAATCAAGATAGTAATCTGGTTTTACAGATCAACTTTTTACAAGCTGTAAACTACTACTAATGAGCCTATTGAACAGTCATATATTCAATTATCGTTTACTAAGGATAAAATAGCTTTTTCTGTTATTTAGATAATATCCATTCAAAATAATTATCAAGCAGTGTATAAATAACCGGTGAATCATAAGCAACATTAAATCAATATGTCCTAACAAACAATCACGTACGATCTTATAATATCATAAAGCAATTACATTTGTTCCAAACTACATCCTATGACATTATCAAAATTTATATTCATATTAATCAAAAATCAAATAAAACATACAGTATTCAGTACGGGTCTTTTGGTCAATGAGAAAGAAAGTTTATGTGAAGAAACTTGATTGTGTTTGTGTGGAAATAAAATGTGAATTACGTGGAAATTTGGTTGAACCAGTTAAAAGAGTTTATGTGAAGAAACAAACTAGTTCCAGCTGCTGCATTTACGTTGAGAAACAAAAGCCACTCGTATGGTCTTTTTGGAAGATAAGATTCACTGTTTGAAAAAGAAAGATAGGCCACTCACATGGAGTTTTGGTCAATGAGAAAGAAAGATAAGATTCACCAAAAAAAAAAAGAATAAGCAACCCAATACAGTACGAGGTGAGATCGATGCAAAACAAGTATTATTTAAAAAACAAATAAATCAATCTCAACCATCCATCCACCTTTCATCTAATGGCTAAGATCAAATCAAAAAATAAAAAAGGGAGGGCAAAATTGACATTTTAGCTCATTTAATATAAAAACCCACTTTTCACCTTTTTTTAAAAATAACATATCTTGCAAACGGTAAATCTTCAAGCTACGAAAAATACACCATCGCGACGAGAAAAAAATTATCTTTCTATAGATATGCATTGTTATATACTTTCGACGAACTTTTTTTTTCAAAATTCCGTCCAGAAAAATCCCACAGGATTCGTAAAAAATCCCATGTGATTCGTAAAAAGACGATTTTTTTTCAAAATTTCCGTCCAAAAAAATCCTACGGGATTCGTAAAAATCCCATGGGATTCGTAAAAAGACGATTTTTTTTTTCAAAATTTCCGTCCAGAAAAATCCCACGGGATAAGAAATCCCACAGGATTCGTAAAAAGATTATTTTTTTTTCAAAATTTTCGTCCAGAAATATCCCATGGGATTCGTAAAAATACGAATTTTTTTTTCTTCAAAATTTCCGTCCAGAAAAATTCCACTGGATTCGTAAAAAGACGATAAATCACAAAGGATTCAGTATGAATCCCATGGGATTCTTTGGTGAATCACATGGGATTCATTGTGAATCCCATGGGATTTTTTGGTGCATCCCATGGGATTCTGTATGAATCCCATTGGATTCTTTGGTGCATCCCATGAGATTATGTATGAAATCACAAGGGAATATTTTTTATGATCCCATGGGTAATATGTATAAATCCCATGGGATTCTGTATAAATCCCATGGGATTCTGTATGAATCACAAAGGATTCGTCAAAAGAATCACTAGACTAGATACAATACATGACATCCCTCCTCACTTAACAACATAATTAAAAAAGAAAGGATCCATGAAAGAACAAAAAACAACCAAAAGTAAATTAAATATGACACACTAATTTATATTTAAACCAAAAGTAATCTATTCCATTCTACACCCCCATTGACAGTGCATCACACCAAACACACAACACACTAAAACTAACTTACTGTCAGTCATGAATCAGAAAAAAATTACTTCTTCTCATTCAACTCCTCGCTTTCATCACTCTCATCATAACTGTCAAAAGATTCCACCTTATATTTAATCTTCTTTCACTTCATTTAATTCTATTTAGATATCAACCTTCATCTTCTTCATATAAATATATATTCATTCACTATATATATTCAGATCATCAAATTGTCAATTAATTTTCAGCTAATTAGAAAGAAAGTATGCAGATGGATAGCGGATCATCAGGTGTTGGATTCGGCATGGATGCTGCTCGCTGCTGCTGACGTGGCGGTGTCGTCACCGTGACGAGATAGAAAGCAGCTGCTGCTAAACAATTGATTGAGAATCATTATAAGAATTATTTGCAAGGCTTGCAGGGTGGTTTGGGGATCTGAGGATCTGAGAGAGAGAGAGAGAGAGATGAGAGAGACGAGTGTGTGTACAGTGTGTGTGTTTAGTGGTTAGGTAGAAAGTATGGAATGACTAAAATGCCCCCTCAGTATATTTGTTCATTTTAATCTAAACCGCTGGATGAAAGAAAAATGAATGGTTGAGATCTTGTTATTTGTTCTTTAGATAAATGTTGTTTCGTATTGAACTTTTCTCAAACTCTAATAGAATTGTTTATAAGAAAATGTCACTAAACTTATAACCATCAATTTAATGCTAAAATTTGAAAAATTAACATGTTAATCATTTATACTATTAATAATTTAGACGTTTTACTTTTGAAAAACATATATCTACTACTTTATAGTATTTGAGACATGCTAAAAAAAGAAGTTTAAAATAAAAAATATTTGCTCGTCACAAAATAGTCACCGGGTACCCGCCACCGCATTGCGCGTGTACCCCTTCTAATAGTATATAATACACTTATCAAGCAAGAAATGTTATGATGGGAATAAAACTCAAGCGAAATATTTGGGTTTTTTAAATGGTTCAATTGTTAGAGTAAAAAATATCTATAAACTTTTATGTGTCGTTTGTTTTAAAATGCTTTTTAACGTTTTCGTCTGTTTTTTTATGTTTTCGTCCATTTTCTTACGTTTTCACCCGTTTTCTTACATTTTCGTTTGTTTTTTTACGTTTTCGTCTGTCTTTTTACGTCTTCATCTGTTTTTTTTACGTTTTTGTCAATTTTTTTATGTTCTTGACCGTTTATTTACGTTTTCGTCTTTTTTTTATGTTTCGTCATTTATTTTACATTTTGGTACGTTTGTTTACGTTCTCGTACGTTTTTTACGTTTTTATTTTTTTTACATTTTCGTCTGTTATTTACGTTTTCGTCCTTTTTTTATGTTTTTGACCCTTTTTTACGTTTTCTTCTATTTTTTAAGTTTTCGTCACTTTTTTTACATTTTCATCTGTTTCTTACGTTTGTGTTCGCTTTTTTACGTTTTCGTCCATTTTCTTACTTTTTGTCCGTTTTTATACGTTTTTGACATTTTTAACGTTTTCGCCTGTTTTTTTACGTTTTCATCTATTTTTTATGTTTTTGTCCATTTTCTTACGTAAGAAAATGTAGAATAACATACAAAAACGTAAAAAAAGACGTATGAAATCATATTAAAACAGACAAAAATATAGGGAAAAGGACAAAAAAGTAAAAAAAAAAAGACGAAAACGTAAAAAAAAACAAAAATGTAAAAAAATAAAAGAAAAAATAAAAAAGCAGACGAAAACGTAAAAAAAATAAGAAAACATAAAAAAGGGATGAGAATGTAAAAAAATAGACGAAAACTTAAAAAAATGAAGAAAACGTAAAAAATAGATGAAAATGTAAAAAAAAATGGACGAAAACGTAAACAAACGTACCTAACGTAAAATAAAGGACGAAAACGTAAAAAACAGACGAAAACATAAAAAAACAGACGAAAACGTAAAAGAAAACATAAAAATAGACGAAAACATTAAAAGAGACGAAAACGTAAAAAATTGGATGAAAAACTAAAAATAACAGAAGAAAACATAAAAAAATGGTCGAAAACGTAAACAAATGTACCTAAACATAAAATAAATGATGAAAACATAAAAAAGACAAAAACGTAAAAAACGGACGAAAACATAAAAAAAAAAAGGACGAAAACGTAAAAAAAGACAAAAACGTAAAAAACGGAAGAAAACGTAAAAAAAGACGAAAACATTCTTTCTAGTTCGAGTTTTAGTTTTAGAGTTTCTAGTTCGAGTTTTAAATCTTTCTGTTATTGTTTTCAAAAATTTGTTTTTGTTTATGATTTTTAAAGTGACATCACATAGTTTGTTATATTCTACTTCTAATGTTTCGTTATCTATAGAGGAGTATGAGTCAGAATGTACCTCTTTTGTGTCATGAGCCATAAGGGCAACTTCGTTTTTCTTAGGCTCATCATCATCATCTCCTTCACTATCGCTCCAAGCTCCACTAACATAGGCTCTTTGAGACTTGTTCTTTGGAGGCTTTCGACATTCTCCTATTAAGTGACCGGAGTCACCACACCTATAGCATTTCCTGTCAACCTTTCCTTTCCTATCATCACGGTCTTTTCAAAAGGATTTATTTTCTTCACGAGGTGGTCTTACAAACTTTCCTCGTCTCCTAAAGAATTTCTTGAAATCTCTCACGGCCATGGCATACTCTTCATCTTCACTATTTGACCAAGATTCATCACCATCACTTGAATCTGCTTTGGCTTTTAAGGCAATGGACTTCATCTTCTCCTTTTTGCCTTTAACAATTTCTAATTCTTTTTCCATTATCATTTCGTGAATTTTAGATTTCCTATGAGCTCATCCAGTGTCATGCTTGAGAGATCCTTAGATTCTTCAATAGCTGTCACATTTGCTCTCCACTTCGGGCAGAGTGCTCTTAGAAATTTCTTGACAAAATTCTTACTAGAAAAAGATTCGTCAAGTGCTTAAGTGATGTGATAATAGTATTGAATCTAGCAAACGCACTATCAATTGTCTCATCTTCAGAGATAACAAATTGTTCGTATTGTTGAACAAGAAGATCAATTTTGTTATCTTTTACTTGTGAGATTCCTTGATGAGTGATAATAAGAGATTGCCAAATATCTTTAGCCGTTTTACACATAAAAACTCTTTCATATTCTTTCTTAGGTAAAGCATTGTAAAGCATCATTTTGGCTTCATTGTTTTTGGCAATCAGCTTCTTTTGCTCATCACTGTGACGAGTAAGAGAAGTTTCTACATTCCGACCACCCGAAATATCATTACTTATAGGTTTGTAATCATAATCGATAATTGTATACCATAGATCTATGTCCTTTGATTTCACATATGTCTCAAATCGATTTTTCCAATATATAAAACAATTTGGTTCAAAAAGTTGTTGTCTTTGCATAGATTGCCCTTCTTTAAAGTTTTCAAAATCCATTTGATCGTTTCAAGTTTTTAAAATACAATTTATTTTGAAAATCTTGAGTAACACTGCTCTGGTACCAATTGTGGAAAACTAGAAGGGGGGTTGAATAGTTTTACCGTTTTAAAATTTAATCCTTTTTGTTACTTATGTGAATTCAACGAAACTATGCACAAATAAATAATCACACAATATATACAAAAATTAAAGAGAGGAAAGATCAAACCACACAACACGGTTGTTTATAGTGGTTCGACTACAAGGACTCTCTTCCTTTCCCTACTCCACTCCTCGAGCCTCTAACTCGAGAGTTATTCTTCACTAATAAACAAACTCCCTTCTAGGCGGAGAAAACCTTTACACGTTGCTTACTTCTTTTTCTGGTACTAAGCTAAACACGAGGTTCTTTACAAGGGTACAACTACTCCCGTTTGGTTCTTTCACAAGGGTACAACCACTCCCAACACTCTTTGTGTTTTGAGGACTAAAACACTAACCACACTCACTGATACAAATGTTAAATAATGATATGTGAAAACTACTACACAATATCACACAGAATGTAAACTATAGGATTACTGCTTGTAAATCCTTCAAAGCTTGATCTCGTTTCTAAAAAAAAAAGATCAAATGAAATGCAAGTATGATGAAGGTTAGTAATATGTATACTGAATGAATATGAGTATTTAGGCTATATGAGTGATGAAATGGCCCAATGATCAACTTGCTATTTATAGGCAAGCTGATGAATAGGCGGCGGATCCGGCAGATCCCAAAAAAGGGATCCGTCCTTTATAGGTTTTGGATCTGCCGTGTCAGGCCAGCAAAGAGATCTTCATATCTTTTCAAATATTGCCATATCTTCAAATGTCATCTCTTTGTCTTGAAGATCTAAACAAAATATCATATAATCTTACCAAGATTGTGTACATGATGCATGCCATGATGTCATCCTATTATTTGACTAATAAAGTTTCCATTTTAAGAAATAAATATGTAAATGTGTATATGTTATTCCTAGTAAATTTTGTAGTGTGTAAATGTGTTTGCAAAGGACTTATCACTTTAAATTTAAAAGACTTAATCTTATTTATGCTTTACTTAAAGATAAACTTTGTAATTGTCATTAACAAAACTAAGCAAGGATCGTAAAATATAAATAACGTTTTTAGGACGATATTTGTATTAACAAAAAGGCCTGATGATTATGATAAAGAAACGACATATGTTTGAATGAAATAGATCCGATTGTATTTGTTCCAGGTGATATTTCATGTTTATAGTTTTCTTGATTTTTTTCCGAGTTAAATTTGCACATAATATGATTAGGGTTTTCATTTTTTTTTTTTATGTTTTTAAAGTATTCTTTTTTCATTTATTTGTGATTAGTTTGTGTTTAATTTAAAGTAATTGTAGCTATTAAAAAAATTGGGTGTTTTGATTTTCGTGTACTTCTTAAAAGAAACTATGCTATGCTTTGACAGTAGCGTTTTTGATATCTTTATGACAATACTCCATATACGGATAACATTTAGATTATTATCGATCATCGTATAGGTGTGCTACTGAGAAGGAGATATTAAAAATGATGTATATTAAATGTTGATTCGTTTGCTTTTTGTAAAATTTTATCTCTATAAATTTCTTGCGTAGGAAACTATTGCTGCAGAGATAGAACAGATAATGGAGCTTTAAAATCTTGAAGAGGTAAGCTCTCATGATGAAAAGCAAATTTCTTGCAACTCCACACCAATAAGAACTTATATATATGCACTTAGATTTAGTGCAATGTATATTAGAAAAGTTTAGCGTATATAGACTTTGTCATGCAATGTACTTATCGATTTATTTAGAATTTTTTACTATAGCAATTCCACCTGGATTTGGTAATGCTATTGGTATGTCATTTTAGAAGTCGACAAAACGGGCTGCAGATTATATGCCTTACATGATATCTAAGCATTCTTGTGAGGCCCTTCTTGCTGCAGTAGAGGCTCAGTGTTAAAAAAAAATCCTTTCGAGGTATGTATTTGTATATTACCTTTAAAATCATTGATTATTTCTCTATTATATGTCCAAGCTTACTGAAGTATATTCTTATTCAGGGATATAAATAAATAAAATGTGGTTATTCTTACTGAAGTATGTTCAACCTTTAAAATCATTTTATATATTTTGACAGAGACATAAATTAATTTTTGAACATAAAATAAAGTTTGTTTCATATTGATCAATAACTTTCTCATGACGTGAAAGTTAGTTTTTGATTGGAAATGCTTTATTACTATTGAATGTGAACCGGTTTTTGTATTCTCAGGTTAGATATGCTTATGGTTATGCAATGAGACCTCCACATCTAGGAAAATGCCATGAATATACATGTAGCTATGACCTAAAAGGTGCTATATCCTCTTTATATAGAAACTTTGTGTTTTTTTGGGATTAATTTTTGTTAAAGGTTAAACTTCTTGAATGTTTTTTTGATCTTTAGTATTGGGTCTAACTCCTTTTTTAAAGGTTGAATGATCATAATTCAGTTTTGTATCTTCAAAGAAGAATTTATTTATGGTTTGATTGCATCTTACTTATTCAGTAACTTATTATTCAGTTTTATAATTTATGGTGTATTAACTATTATCGTATTCAAGATGTAATTCCAAACACACTTTAGTTACAATGGAATACCTTATTTTCAGTTACAATGATAAAGTTTGCATCTTTTGAGATGATTGTGGAGATGGTGTACAAGCATATCATCTCAACAGCAAAAGAGTAATGTAGCGGAACTTTTCGAATTGGGGTGAGCTTTGCTGGAGGTGCAAGTGTTCTTCATATTATTAGCTTTTTATCGAATCTTCATCTGATTTGATTAAATTTGTAATAACCAGGATGTAAATGGGGAAAATCTTCATTAAGAAAAGGAAGAATGGAGGGAACTCATGAGGCGAGTGATGGATGCCAACAAAATCTTCGAAAGATGTTATAAAAATCTTGCCTATTGAAAGGATGATGATGCATGTTTTCCAACAGGTAAACAATCTTATCGTCTTGTGTTTAACTGATATTGTTTTCTTTTAGCCATCCTTCTCTATTCTGAAGGTCTCAATTTTTCAGTTTTTGAGATATTAATATTTAAGTTCTCACATCTTTGAGCTGTAAATTCTACAACCAAAGATTTACCAACCCATCTCACTTCTTTATTGTAAGATATACATAGAAAAACTAGCCTCATTTTAAAGGTCAACTTTACATGACTTATTTTCTTATATTTTTGTAAGAATAGAGATTTAGAGTCTTAAAACACGTCAATATATCGTCTTTTTTTAAACTCACAAAGCTGTGTATAATTTAGATGTTCATTGATTTAATTGATCACTTTTATAGAATCGTGCTTAAGTTTGATCGGTTTCATTTTATTTGAAGTTGGCCACTAAAGGCGTAGATTGTGTTTTTTATCACTACAAGTTAGTACGTGATAGTGATGATGGTTTGGATTAGACACATGATTGAAATTGACAATCTAATATTAAGTGGTTGTGCTTTTAAGTTTAATCCTTTGTTATTTTGTGACGTATATATCTTATTTGGTACCTTTTTATTAGATATTGGACACTAAATTTCCTCTTCGTTAATTGCAGGGGTTATTGAGGTGATTGGCCCATGGTATACTCAAGTAGCCTTTGATAACCCTACGTAGGAAGGCATACGGTACGATACTTGGTAGAGGGTGTACACTCATGACACCACTACCACAATAGCAATAAACAAGCAAGAGCATCAGCCAAGCAATCTCAATAATATTAGAGATCTCGATGTTTTGGAGTAAATATTTGGCTTCAAATAATCGGTCTATGTAAAAGTTGAACTAAGGGATCCATATAGTTGCAAGTTAGTGATCAAGTTCTAATCAATGCACTGTTTTTATACTTCATGTATCTGTTAGATGTGTCTATTAAAGAGCCTATTTGATGACAAGTCTATGTAAAGGGAAAGCACCTACATATGTGCATATGTTATGCAAGAGGATCAAGTAAGGTCTATGGTCCAAGGATGGATGCAAAGTGTTACAAGTGTAGTGATCTTATAATATTTATTAAATATAAGTTAGGTCTTATATAGATACTTTTAACATACAACATAAAACATTTTACTTCTATTTGAATTATGATTTATAAAGTTTACAGTTTTATAGTGTATAATTTAAATTGATAACAATATCACTAAAGCTTTGTTTATTTAAATTCATAAATAAGTAATGAATTTTATTTCCCTTCCATATGCAAATTAATAATGTTTAAATTTTGTTCGCATTTTTTATAAAAGGATGTAATTTTAAGCTTTAATTTTAAAGACAACATTAGTGTATACTACCAAGTTTTTAGCTTATACGCAACTAAATCAAAAAGATGCATTAGCACAAAAGTTGTTGCAACTTACATTCTTAATCTCATATCAAACCATTGTACTATTTATATTATCTTACAAATAAATTCTAAAACTAGCCGCCCATCGGGCGGGCCTTGAGGCTAGTCCAAATATAAATCCAAATTCAAATCTAAATCCAAATCATAAACCATTTTACAAACCAAACGGGCCCTTAATGTTGTGGCGCTGAGTCAGCAAGTTGGGTAGCCTCAAAAAAAAGGGGGAGTGGGGCTACTTAGGAGGGTGGGGCGACTCACCACACGTGGCAGACAGTAAGTGGAGTAATATAAACCTTGTACACGTGTCAAACAATAACTGGGTAAAAAAAAGGGGGGGCGATCCATATGGAACACCTGAAGGTGAAGAAGGGCGTAATCGCCTAGGGGGGCGGTGTTTGCGGCAACCTTGGGGCGATTAGGGGCTTAATCGGGAGTGAAGTATGTTGGAATTTGACACTCATGACAATCATATAATTCCATAACACAAAGTACATAATAGCGGAAGCATGTAAACAATAGCATATAACACATAATTATTAACTTAAACATAAATAGAAAACGTACCCGATGCACTTCAATAAATCTTGAATATGATTTAAACTAGATCAATGATAAACCCCTTACCGTTTTGTTTATCGATCTCTTGATAACAACAATAGTGTGTTGTTACCTCGTTCTTGTACACACAAATTAAACCGTATTAAGGTTATGCAAGTAAAACACAAGAATAATTTTTGATCACAAAAATTCGATCCTATATCCCTTGGAGAAGGGTATACGATCGGCAAACCCAAAGGAAGAACAAAGAAAACTTTTAGGGATAATTGTGTGTTCAAGAGTTATGAAAACCAAGACCCCTTGTGTTTGTATATATACTAGATTAGAAACTTGGAGAAAAAGCAAAGGGTTGGGTCGATCCAACCCATGGCCGGTCGATCCATAACCCAAAGGAGGGTTCTAGATCTTTTCCTTGTTTCCTAATTTTACACAAACACTTCTTTCCTTATTTGCGTTTAACGGTCGTTAGTCATTTAACGGAAAACACTAACGGTCGTTAAGTTCTCGTGTTAATAATAAATATATAAAATACATTTATTATTATTCCTTAATACTCATTTGTAATGTGTGCAATCCCGAGGTCTCGGGTTCGATACTAGACATTTACATATTATTTTGTTAACCACATTTCAACAACTCCCACTTGGTTAATAATTAATAGCAAAATGACATTGGTTGGCGTCTTGCAACACTCCAATGCCCCTAGTCCGACTCAAGCTAGATTTCCTGGAAAATCTTTAATGATTCATCATTATTATTATCCTTTTGTTACTAATACTGTATTAATAAAGAAATGGATCTAAGTCACTCTTTATTAATGTTTCTGTTTCTCGTTGTTATTGATTGAACAAAATTACCAAAACATCTGAATGCATTCCAGATAGACTTTGGGCGTGGCCACGCAAACATTTTGTCAATCCTACGAGGGGCCCAGTAGTATTATACTTCAAACAAAATTTGAAGGAACAAATTCTCTCTTGACTACAAGAATAACCCATGAACTTTGCAACACTTCTGAAAACAATCCTTATAACTTCCAGTTACGGTAAGCGGTAGATTGCTTTACAAAAATGCACTACATCCATGACTCTTATCTGGTATCTCAAGTCTGAGGATAAATATTTCATGAATTACTTGATGACAAGATCCATAAGTAATCTCATGTTTAGTTGGGATAAGTCCTATACTCTACACTTAGAATATCATGTGAATCTGGTATGTCTACGCATCAATATATTTTCAAGTATATCCTTTAACCAACATTCACATTTGTCTTAATTTAATTACATTCCCATATCATTAACCGACAATGGACACATTTAGAATAATAAAAAATTATTCAAGGATATAAACATGCAAAAACAGGATATATGTATATTTCGACAAGACAATAAAACATAAACAATACTTTATTTCATAAAATCAATAATTGTCTATTACATCCTTTATCCAAATACTAATCACAAATGGGCATGAAACTTTCAGCCTTACGAAGACCTATTCCTTCAGCTAACTTATAAAGCTTAGTGCCAGGAAGAGCTTTCGTCAATTGATCTGCCAAGTTATCATCTGTGTGAACTTTGAGTACTTCGATCTGCCCAATCTCTATTTGCTCTCGCACATAGTGATATTTGATCGGATAATGTCTGGTGCCCTTCATGATTCCAGGTTCATTGGCAAATGTAATTGCAGCTGAATTGTCACAATACATTTTTATAGGTCGTTGAATCGAAGGCATAACTCCAAGCCTTGATACAAATTCCTAATCCAGACGACTTCCATTGCAGCATCTGATGCAGCTATGTACTCACTTTCTGCTGCAGACATCGCTAATGTACTCTGCTTCTTGCTCCTCCAATCCACAGCTCCTCCATTAATGACAAAGACGTATCCAGTCTGAGACTTCATATCATCCTTATCACTTTTCCATGAAGCATCGCAGTAACCTGTAACATCAAGTTCTGCTTGTGGATCACCCCCATAAACTAAGAACAAATCTTTAGTAGCCCTAAGGTACTTAAGAATATTCTTAACAGCAGTCCAGTGAGCTTCACCAGTATTCTGCTGATATCGACTGGTTAAGTTCTGAGCAAACGCCACATCTGGCCTTGTGCTTTTAACCGCATACATAATAGATCCTACAGCCGAAGCATAAGGAACTTTTTCCATGCGTTTCACCTCTTCAGGTGTTGAAGCACAAACTTTCTTGCTCAAGCCATGTTGTTCTTGCATCGGCAAATATCCCTTCTTGGAATCTTGCATATTGAATCTCTTCAATATTTTATCGATGTAAGCACTTTGGCTTAATCCAATTAATCGCTGAGATCTATCTCTATATATCTTAATTCCCAGAATGAAAGCAGCTTCCCCTAAATCTTTCATAGAAAAACACTTTCCAAGATATGCCTTGACTTCATGCAAACTTGGAATGTCTTTCCCCATGATCAATATGTCATTGACATATAATATAAGGAAAATTACTTCACTCCCACTAACTTTGTGGTATACACATGGCTCATCAAGATTTTGAGTAAAACCAAACCTTTTTATTTCACTATCAAACCTCTTGTTCCATTGTCGTGATGCTTGCTTCAATCCATAAATGGATCTTTGAAGTTTGCATACACGATTTGGAAACTTTGGATTCACAAACCCCTCAGGCTGCGCCATATAGATGTCTTCATCTAGGCGACCATTTAAGAAGGCGGTTTTGACATCCATTTGCCAAATCTCATAGTCATAGTATGCAGCTATGGCTATGAGAATCCTAATAGCCCTAATGTCAGCTACAAGAGAAAAGGTCTCCTCGTAGTCAACACCATACGTTTGAGTAAAGCCTTTAGCTACCAAACGGGCTTTATAGGTGTGTACATTGCCATCCATGTCATTTTTCTTCTTGAAGAGCCACTTACTCCCAACTACCTTGGCATTAGGAGGAAGGTCTACTTCAATCCAGACTTCATTGTCTCTCATGGATTGCATCTCCCCATTCATAGCAACTAACCATTTTTCCTTTTCAGGACTATTAATGGCAGCTTTATAACTAGGCGGTTCATCAAGATCCCCTTGTATATATTCCTCACATTCTACGTTAAGACATAGACGTTCAGGAGCTTTTACAGTCCTTACGGATCTGCGAATGGGAGCCACTTCAACTTCTGGTGGAGGACCCAGACTTTCTGGTTCTTCAGGAAGTTGGTTAGTGTTTTCAGAAGGTAATGCATCATCTAGATCTTCTTCAAGATCATATATCCTCCCACTTAATTCTTGAGATATGAGATCCTTTTCCAAGAAGTCTCCATACCTAGCAACGAATACTTTGTTCTCAGGAGGATAATAAAAGTAGTAACCCATTGTTTCCTTTGGGTATCCTACGAAGATACATTTTACAGATCTTTGTTGGAGCTTGTCGCCCGAGTCACGTTTAACGTACGCCTCGCAACCCCAGACCTTAAGATAAGACAAGTTAGGAGCATTTCCAGTCCATAACTCATATGGTGTCTTATCAACCTTCTTTGTGGGAACCATATTAAGAATGCGAACAGCAGATTCCAAGGCATAATCCCAGAATGAGAAGGGAAGAGTTGTTAGATTAAACATAGATCGTATCATGTCTTGCAATGTACGATTTCTTCTCTCAGACACACCATTTTGTTGTGGTGTATATGGAGAAGTAAGGTGCTGGACAATTCCTTCCTTAGCTAGATAATCCACAAACTCTTGACTCAGGTATTCAACACCTCTATCGGATCGAAGAGCTTTAATCTTCTTTCCAAGTTGCAACTCTACTTCAGCTTTAAACACTTTGAATGTTTCAAACACCTCATGTTTATGTTGAAGTAAATAAACATAACCATAGCGGCTGAAATCATCCGTAAATGTTAAGAAGTAGCTAGCACCTCTCCTTGACACATGTCTAAGTGGCCCACACACATCCGTATGAATAAGACCAAGTAGATCAGTAGCCCTTTCAATCCTATTATTAAAGGGTTTCTTTGTCATCTTCCCACTAATACAAGACTCGCATTTATCAAATGATTCATCATTGATCTTTTCTAAAAGCCCATCATGTTGCAGCTTTTTCATGCGATCCTTGCTTATGTGTGCAAGACGACAATGCCAAAGATAAGACGATTCCAGACTTTTCTTGATTCTCTTATTGTTGATGCTATACATCGAATTATTTTTAACACAAGCATTATCATTATAATTCATACCATGTTCAAAAATACCATTCACAGCAATAGCATTAAAATAAAATAAACCATTTAAAGAAACAGAAATTCCATTGCTATTAATAGTATGTTCAAAACCAAGGTTCAACAAACATGAAAATGAAATGACACCTCTAACAATTGACGGTGCATAATGACAATTATTTAAAGATAGTACTAAGCCCGAAGGCAACACTAAATCAAATACGCCTATAGCTTCAACTGCTGCATGTGCTCCATTACCCACGTGCAAGAATTGTTGTCCATAGGCCAGCTTTCTCTCAACTCTAAACCCCTGCATAGTATTGCAAATATGAATACCACATCCCGTATCATATACCCAGGAATTTAACTTACGAGTTAGAGTAAATAATTCGATCATAAAGAACGCACCTGAAGAGCTGGGATTACCAGCTTCACTCTTTTGCTTCTTCTGTCGCAAGTCATTGATGTAGAGTGGACAGTTCCTCTTCCAGTGCCCTACTTCATGACAGTGGTGACAAGCCTGATCCTTCTTTCCTGGAGGACTCACCTTGTTCTTCTTGGGCTGGTGTTGATTCACCTTAGGATTTGGTTGATAGGCCATGACCTGCTTGCCTTTATCACCTTTACCCTTACCCTTGTTCACACGCGATTTTTTCTGGATCCTACCTCCTTGAATTGCCAATACCTCAGGAGTAGAAACCTTGACTGGTAAACCCTTTTCATAGTCAACGAGCATTGCGAGCAATTCCGTTACTGTCTTCCCCGAGCAATGCATGTTGTAATTCTGAACGAAACCCATAAAATCCTTGTTCAAGGATTGGATGATTAAGTTCACACATGTATCCTCAGGAACAACATAGTTGATCTGTGATAGCTGGTCCATGTAACTCTTCATGACCAACACATGATCAGCTACTGGTTTACCATCCCCTTGCCTACAGCAATACAATTTTCAAATCAAATCCATAATTGCTTCAGGGCCAGTCGATTTTTCTCCTTCAAAAATAACTTTGAAAGCAGAACTTTGTGCAGTGTTATTGGGTTGAGCCATTTCTACAGAAAATAGAAAAGTTCAAACATTAGTATTTTCGATAATACTTATTTTCAAGAAAATATAATACCCATGGATATATTCATATAACCAACTTAATTTCCTTGAAAATCTAGGATCCAACTTTTCATAATTCCACTACATCAGTTGATCTGCTAGTAGTGGAAGTACAAAAGGTGGTAATCTGTCGTACAATAATTGGCAAACAAGTTTTCCAATTCCTAGATAATTTATGGGATTTACTACATATTGATTCATCAATGTGTCACGTAAGCATGTTTTATCCCATCTCATGCCTTAAGCTCTAGGTCTCACGCATCAGCTTAATTAAGTTGTCTAACTTAGGAACTGCAAATTCATCCATGTGTGGTCTCACGCACACTCGGAAATTTACCTTGTCATTAATTTTGGTCCAGGTCTCACGCATACCCAAAATTAACTTCAAGTGTTCCTTATAGTTAGATGGCACGTAACTTAAATTTTAGGGTATTTAGTTTTTGATGTGACAAAAACATGTACAAAGATGCATGCACTCATCTTTGTATCATTAGTTTTCAAAACAATTTTTATTTACCTTTTAGTTAAGAGTAAACCAAAAAACTATTTACTTGAGGTATTGGGTTCACCAATTAAAGAAGTACCAACAATTATCGCCCACATATCCTACTACTTACATGTTATTCGGATATTTGCCACAAAGTGGCGCGTGGAATTGAGGTAAATCACCCTTAAGATGATAGTGTACGTAAATAGTGATATAGGTAAGTCGCAGTTGACGCACAAGCGGGCCCGGAGAGCCGGTAGGAGCGAATCTCTTAAAAAACCCCTCTCCAGATAAACCCACCACACAGCTTGTCAACTTTGGTCCGCCTTTCACACACTATTTGAGGGGATGTTCGTCACACGGTTAAGGTGGTTAAACCTTGTATACTTTGTGTGAAATGATATATTGAGTCTATGTAATTAAGTACGCGGAATTTACTTAATCACACTTAGAAGGTTATGTATGTTATGGAAATGGAAGAATTATGTTATGTTAACTTAACAATGAACAAAGAAAGTTTTCACTAAACGATTCAATATTATTCAAAATAATACGAGTGATCTTGAGTTTATCACTAGGGTTACAACCTTGAATCTTAAGTTCTAGACTTGTGATATTGTTTTGTTCTTGTTCTAACAGTTATGCATGTGCATGTGTTCTATTGTGTGTCAAGTATATTGCTACTTAATATCTAAGTCTAAGATCTCTTTTATAGATGCAAGAGATCTTTACAAATTGCTTAAAGTCTTGGCCGACTTACTTTGTTTAACTTATACTTATCGTGTGTCAGTACATAAGATACAACATGTATCTATGTATACAACTTGTTAAACTAAAGCACATGGAGTAAGATATTATCTACCGTATATGTTTGACCAAAATACAATAAATATCTTTTCGATCTTATCCTCTTAATCAGCAGAGTGTTCACTATCAGCAGGAACAATCTATCGCTATTAGCAGAATCATCAGCAGAGTCCATCAGCAGAGTTGTTAAGTCTAAACAGCAGAGTCTTTGTACTAAACAGCAGAGTTGACATCATCAACAGAAACATACTTGGAGTATTTCCCGATTAAGAACTTCATGAATATTTAATTCCTAACAATCCTCCCCTAAACATGTGAATCAATTCAAACATGTTTTCTGAATTAAATGAGGACTTATCTTTAGAAGATCTTTCAAACACTTCATGAATCTGAACTGATCTGCTTTGTTCTTCTTTGACTTTAGCAATATCAAAACATTGTACCAAAAGATGGTGCAATTTCCTTGGATGGAGGAATTGTAAGAGGCAATGATGCTGTGTATCTTGGATGCTTGTTTCAACAAGTGAAATCATCTAACAGCATGCCTTTGCAAGTGATGAACAAACATAATGAACTGAAATTGAAACTTTCCTTCGTTTGATCTAGATAGAACTTTCTCCTTTAGAAATGCTTCATCCCTTCTAGATATATGATCTATTCTTGTCATTTTCAACCTCTATGTCATCATCTTGTATGCTCTTGTCTTCTCCTTCCATATATTGGTTTTTCTTCCTTTTCTGGGCAATTATTTCCTTCCCTGAGATTGTAACCTCCCCTGAAGCAAATAACTTTTGTTTCTTTGTTTCCTCCCCTTGTTTGGAAGATCTCACTATGTACCTTTGACTGATCTATCAATGTAACCTTGTTGTCAGACAATATTGTACATGAAGCCATCAATTCCTTAAAAGTTTAAGTTTCTGCCCTCATCACTTCTAGGTGTGTTAACTCCTATGAGAGGTGAATCAGTGGACATTTTGATTCATAATCCATCAATGGATGGTTTTTCTGAATCTCTTGAAAAATCCTTGTTTAAGAAACCTTTGCCTTAGCAGTATGTTCATGATTTTAGAATTGAAAAATCATACTACCTTCAACCATTTTGAAAGGATTAAGTGTGTAACAGACACTCAATCATAAGTTCGGTTTAAAGCAACCTCTGGTTGTGTGAGAACCAATATTTTTCAGTTACAAATAACTTCCTGTGAAAAGATAAATCTATTCAAAAGATTTTCTTGACAGGGTTTCTAGCTCGTGGCATTTGTTACCTCTAACACAAGTGTTAGATTCACTTTTACTCGCTGTTCTTTCTATCAGATGTCCTCAGACTTGCACATTATACTTGAAAGTATAAAATGATAGAAAGTGAGTTGTATCAGTTACTATTTGATCAACTGAGTTATCAATTCAATGTGAAATATCATAACTAGGTTTCAAGAAAGAAGTTTTAAGGAGTTTGAATTCCTAAACTTGGTCCATCATAAACCTACTATGTTTAGCAATTGGATAAGCATTCTGCTATTCCCATTTCACTTGAAATCTTCTTTGTGTTTCTTTATTCATACCTGAAATAGTTAGTCTAAAACCAAAAGAACAATGTACAAAGTACTTGTCTTGCATTAGAATAATCATAAGACAAACTATATGAATAACACAATTTACATTTTTGATATATTAGCAGTACCTTATAAATCCAGAAGTACCAACAAAAATTTATGTACATAAACACATTATTTGAAACATTTAAAGATTAAGCATTCCAATACTTGCTATCAAGTACTGAAATCTTGAAACATCAAAAGCTTTTGTAAGAAGATCTGCAAAATTATGTTCTGAAGCAATTTTCATTACTTGAATTAATCTTTTCTCATTGCAATCTCTAATAAAGTGATGTCTAATTTCAATGTGCTTTGTTTTAGAATGTTGCACTGGATTTCTAATAATACAAATTGTACTACTATTATCAATATGAATAATAGTGTTTAAGAAATTGTACCCATAGTCAAGAAGTTGGTTTTGAAGCCATAAGACTTGAGCACAGCAACTTGCAGCAGCTATATATTCAGCTTCAGTTGTTGAATTTGTCACAACTTGTTTGCTTCTTACACTGCCATGAGACAAGTCTACACCATAGGAATTGACATCCTCCTGTGGTTGACTTTCTGTCCAAGCTAGCACCAGCATAATCACTATCCGAAAATGCTACCAAATCAAAAGGAGACTCTCTAGAATACCATATACCCAACCTTGGTTGACCTTTGAGATATCTAAAAATTCTCTTGACTGCAATAAAATGAGAAACCTTTGGAGTAACTTGAAATCTTGCACAAACACAAACTGAGAACATGATATCAGGTCTAGATGATGTAAGATACATCAAAGAACCTATCATAGATCTGTAAGTGTGTACATCTACATTCTCTCCATCTTCATCTTTTAGAAGGTGCTTCTCTGGGTCCATTGGTGTGCTTGCCATTTTTTTGAATCAGCAAATTTAAACTTCCTAAGAATTTCTGCAACATATTTATCTTGTGAAATAAAAATGCCTTCAGATGATTGTTTAACTTGCAAACCCAAAAAGAATGTGAGTTCTCCCATAGAACTCATCTGAAACTTATCATGCATAAGCTTCTCGAACTCTAAACACATTTCCTTCCTTGTAGATCCAAAGATAATGTCATCCACATACACCTGCACTAACAAAAGATCCTTCTTGTGCTGTTTGATGAAAAGTGTCTGATCAATCTTTCCTCTTTGAAATCCGTTTTCTAATAAATAGGAAGCAAGTGTTGCATACCAAGCTCTTGGTGCCTGATGTAGGCCATAGAGAGCTTTTACTACTCTGTACACCTTGTTTGGATGGTCAGGGTCAATGAAACCTGGAGGTTGTGAAACATACACCTCTGGTTCAATCTTGCCATATAAAAATGCACTCTTGACATCCATTTGGTAGACTGTGAAGCCTAAAAATGAAGCATAAGCTAGAAACAGCCTAATTGCCTCAATCCTTGCTACTGGAGCAAAAACTTCATCATAATCTATCCCTTCTTCTTGTGTGTACCCTTGTGCTACTAATCGAGCCTTATTCCTAATCACAATTCCTCTTTCATCCCTTTTGTTCTTAAAAACCCATCTAGTGCCAATTAGCTTCTCACCTTTAGGTAAATCAGCTAGCACCCAAACCTTTTGAATCTTGAACTGAAGAAGCTCTTCTTGCATAGCCTCTACCCAGCTTGAATCATCCAGGGCTGTAAGAATGTTCTTTGGTTCCTTTTGAGAGAGAAAACATACAAACAAACAAGAGTTTGAAACCTCATGTTGTTTTGAAGCATAAAGAGCATCAAGAATTCCTTGTTGGTCTGTAGAAACCAATTGTCTTCTTGTCTTCACACCAGATTGTACATCTCCAATCACATTATCTAGGGAATGAACTTTGTGAATTCTTGTGTGTGGGGTTGTTGGAACTTGATAGTTAAGTGGAAGATTACCCATATCCACTTCATCTTCAGAGAATTCTGCTTCTTTTGAGTGAGATGGCCCTATATCAGAAGTATTTGGTCCAACAGCAGAGTGTTCTGGCTTATCAGCAGAATGTTCTTGCTCATCAGCAGAGTGTTCTTGCTTATCAGCAGAGTGTTCAGCAGGAACGAATGCACTGTCAGCAGAAACATTATGTTGTTCCATAGTTCCATCATCCTTGTTATTATCTTCAACATCTCCTTTAGCTTTACTAGAAGAAGATACATCATTTGTTGAAGTAGGTTCCACACTAGCACTTGACCATATTGGCATATTGCCATCAGATTGAGCTTTATCTAACTCCACCTCATTTGTTGCTTGTGATCCTTAAAAATTATTAGTTTCTGCAACAAAAGGTATATAATTCATAGAATTTGTTAGATATTCAAGATCAAAAATCTATTTTGGTCCTTGGCCTACTACATTGGATTTGTTTTCCAGAAACTCCACATGCAGTTCTTCCTGTACTTTCTCAGTTCTTAAGTTGTAAACTCTAAAAGCTTTGCTAACAAGAGAATAACCAACTAAGAAACCTTCATCTGCTTTACCATCAAATTTTCCTAAATGGTCTAAGGTATTGAGAATTGTCACATGACATCCAAAAGGTCTAAGAAATCCTATTGCAGGAGTTCTACCATTAAAGAGTTCATATGATGTCTTATTGTGAGGCTGCACAACTAAAACTCTATTTTGAACATAGCAAGCAGTGTTGATTGCCTCTGCCCAAAAGATTATTGGTAGCTTAGAATCAGCTAACATTGTTCTAGCAGCTTCAATTAGTGTTCTATTCTTTCTTTCAGCCACACCATTCTGTTGTGGTGTTCTAGCAACACTATATTCTCTTCTAATACCTTTTTCTCTGCAGAAATCATCCATAACTCTATTTCTAAACTCTGTCCCATTATCACTCCTAATGACTTTTACTTTCTTGCTTACTTGATTTTCTATCTGTGTAATGAAGTCCTTAAGGATGCCTGATGTTTCATCCTTAGATACTAAAAAGAAAACCCATGTAAATCTGCTATAGTCATCAGTTATAACAAGACAATATTTCTTATGCTGAATACTCCTTACTGAAACAGGTCCAAATAAGTCCATATGAAGCATAAATAATGACTGATTGATAGAGTTAAAAATCTTGGGCTTACAAGTGGCTTTGTGTTGTTTGCCTTTTAGACAAGCAATGCATGTTTGATCATTTTCAAATCTTTTGTGAGGTAAACCTCTTACCAAACCATTCTTAACAATTTTATTTATGGTTTTGAAATTAATATGACCAAGCCTTCTATGCCATAACATTGATTCATCCAATGTGGCCTTTGCAACAAGACAAGTTAACTCCTTTTTAGAAATAATATTCTTCATATCAACACTATACATATTGGCCTTTCTAGGAATTCTAAGAAGCACTTGATTTTCATCAGGCATCTTAAAATCCTTAGACAGAACAAGACATTCAGTATCAGTAAAAAGAACATTATTCTTTTTGTCACACATTTGTGAAACACTAAAAAGATTATACTTTAACTCTTGTACATAGTACACATCTTCAAAATCTAAATTTCCGGTTTTAATTGTACCTTTACCAGAAATTTTGCCACGAAAACCACCTCCAAAGGTAACATATCCTCCATTGAAAGCTTCAAAATCTGAAAGATAAGACATGTTGCCTGTCATATGCCTAGAACATCCACTATCTGAGTATCCTTGATCTTCTTGTTTATCAGTTGAATGTTCCTGCACATAAAGAAGAGAGTTAGTTTTCTTTGGGGATCCAAGCCATTACTGACTTGGATCTGCCTCTTGCATCAATGTAATTTAATCTTTTAAGGACTGTTGATGCAACATTGGATTTGAGAATCCAACATGCTGAGGCCTTAACAGCATTTGCCCTTTTTCCCTTATCAGCAGAGTGAATCACACACTTATCAGCAGAGTCTGCTAACTTTGTAGTTCCACCCTTTGGTCTCCAAATTTTTTTATGGACCACTGATTTTGATTGAATGGGCCTTAAAACAATTGTAGATGCATGTTTAAAAAATGTTTTTGCATCCTTAGCTGTTGATTTTGGGTTAATAGTCATAAATGGTCGAGCAGCAGAGTAAAATTTGCTTTCAGCAGGATCATTTGGTCTATCAGCAGAGTCAGATTTTGAGATAGACTTGTTATTGACTACTCTGGGGTTTGTTTTCTTAGAACTAGAGTGAAAGTGAGATTTAGGTGTTTGCCTTTTGAGGTTCACTCTATGGTTTTCATACCCAGATACCCATTGGTTACAGAAAGCTGCAAGATGGTCAAAACTACCACATGTATAACAAGCTTTATTATAAAATGCAAAGTCATCACCTAATTGGTTAGACTTGAGGTTGTTCCAATTCCTTTGGTTACCTCTGGGCTTGTTTGTAGTTCTATATTGTTCACAATATCTAACTGGTTTCCTAACAGTCTTAACATTTGACTTAGGCCTGTTAGTGTTGTGATTGACTATCTTAGGAATACTTGTTCCTACTTTCTTAACCACTTCAGGTTTAGACATAACCTGTTCTTCTTCATCACTATCACTATCAGTTGTACAATCTTCAACAACTATAGCTTCTCCTTTCTTAACAAAGGACACCTTGTCCTGATAAGATAAAGTTTTATCTAAACTTTTACTTATCTTTTCTATCTTAGGAGATTTAGTGACCTTAGAACCATATTCCATGATTGGTTCTTGAAACTCAGGTAATCCTGTGTGTGCTAAATCAATACCTGGAGGTGAATGAACACCTCTGTATGGTGGGGGTACAGACTTAAATCCAACACCAGAATTAACCTTATCAATAACTTGGGCTTCCCAAAGTTTATTGAATCCTTCTGAGGAATGTGCTAAAACATCCACAGAGACCTTTACATTTTCTCTTTCATTTTTGTGTTTAGCTAATGACTCATTCAACTCAACAATACACTCATCTCTGATCTTAATGTCATTTTTTAGTATATTGATGTCATCAACAAAATGAATTTCATTATCTTTAAAATGTAAGACTTGTTTTTCTAAAACAGCTAGACCTCTTTTGTGATTAGCCAAATTAAAAAGAGAGTTAAGTAGCTCTTCCCTATGAGCTTCAAATCTCTTATTAAGGTCTTCATAAGCTTTAAGATTAGGACATGATTCAGTACAAGATGTAATATTGTTTACCTCTGAATCAGAATGGGCCATTAGAGCAAATTCATTGGCCATAAGAGCAGCATTTGGTGGTGCATCCTCTGCAATAGCCATAGAGCTCCAATCATAACCAATACCATCAATAGCCAACATAGCCTTTGGCTCTTCAACAGTAACTTCCTTTCTCCTATCTTGCTTATACCATGTGTTTCTATTCTCTTGCTTCCTTGGGCTTCTACACTCCTTAGCAAAGTGTCCCAACCTATGACAGTTGTAGCACTCCACTTTCTTTTTGTCAAACCCAGCAGTATCATTACCATTTATGGTAATTTGCTTCCCAGTTCTCTGCCAATGCTTCTTGGCTCTCATGCTGAGCAAAGCAACCTGCCATTTGATGTCCATCTCTTCCAAATCATCACCATCAACCTGCTCAAGGTCTTCATGATTTAGAGGAGAACCACTAGATTGACTAGACATGAATACATAGAATGCTGGATCACCAAGTCCTGCAACAGTCTTTTGTACACTAGTAGAAGGACCACCATGGGTAGCACTAGAAACACCTTCAACTTCTTCTACCTCTTCAGTCTTACCAATACTAGGAGATGACAAAAATGCCACGTTCCCAGAACTAGTACCATAAATTCCAGACTTTCTAAGACTTTGTTCAACAATTTTGAAGTTGTTGTACAAATCATTGAGCTTCATTGTTTCAATGTCTGGTTTGTTCATCCAGACAATAACATGAGTATGGAACTCATCAGGTAGACTTCTCAAAAACTTCATGTTGAGATCTTCTTTCTCTGTCTCAACACCTAACACAGCCAACTGACTGACAAGCTTGTGTAATCTTGAGAATAGCTTATCAAGTGACTCATTACTAAAAGCAGTAAAGTTTTCAAATTGTTGCTTTAGTAGTGTCTTCTGTGTCTTTTTGGTAGTTTCATTACCACCAAAATATGCACAAATCTCTTCAAAAAGAGTTTTTGCATCAAGATACTTGTTGAAAGATAACATATGTTCACCTGGAATGGTCATAAGCAACAGATTTCTTGCTTTCTGATCATTTCTCTTCAGTATCTTCTCTTCATTTGACACTGGTCCAGTATTTCTTTTCCTACTTGTTTTACCTTCTAGGATAACCTCTGAGTAGCTTGGTGAAAAAGAATCACCATATATAATGATATCCCAAAGTGTATAATCTTGGACCATGAAATATTGCTCAATTCTCATCCTCCATAACTCAAACTCATTGGGTTTGATCATGGGCAACTTAGCAGCAACATTTGTTTGAACATCATGAGCTTCCATTTCTGTTTCTTCTAATTCAATTATATCAGCCTGAGCTCTGATACCAACTGAGGGGATGTTCGTCACACGGTTAAGGTGGTTAAACCTTGTATGCTTTGTGTGAAATGATATATTGAGTCTATGTAATTAAGTACGCGGAATTTACTTAATCACACTTAGAAGGTTATGTATGTTATGGAAATGGAAGAATTATGTTATGTTAACTTAACAATGAACAAAGAAAGTTTTCACTAAACGATTCAATATTATTCAAAATAATACGAGTGATCTTGAGTTTATCACTAGGGTTACAACCTTGAATCTTAAGTTCTAGACTTGTGATATTGTTTTGTTCTTGTTCTAACAGTTATGCATGTGCATGTGTTCTATGTCAAGTATATCGTGTGTAATATCTAAGTCTAAGATCTCTTTTATAGATGCAAGAGATCTTTACAAATTGCTTAAAGTCTTGGCCGACTTACTTTGTTTAACTTATACTTATCGTGTGTCAGTACATAAGATACAACATGTATCTATGTATACAACTTGTTAAACTAAAGCACATAGAGTAAGATATTATCTACCGTATATGTTTGACCAAAATACAATAAATATCTTTTCGATCTTATCCTCTTAATCAGCAGAGTGTTCACTATCAGCAGGAACAATCTATCACTATTAGCAGAATCATCAGCAGAGTCCATCAGCAGAGTTGTTAAGTCTAAACAGCAGAGTTGTTGTACTAAACAGCAGAGTTGATATCATCAGCAGAAACATACTTGGAGTATTTCCCGATTAAGAACTTCATGAATATTTAATTCCTAACACTATTGTACAAAAACATCAATCAAGCAAAAGTTTATGATCTTAGTCTTAAAAAATAAGTAACAAAGTTTAGATCTTGCTAGTCTCGCCTGGGAGCAAATTACCGTGCGAAGCGAACCACTGTCGGCACATAAGACACCGCAAGATCGATACTTTATTACTTTATGTTTCACCATTATTAGTCCAATTTGATTTTCTTTGAAAATTACCCTTTTTATTGCTTACTTTAACATATCACATATAAAAAAACAATAAACAAGTAATTAAAAGAAAACAGACAATCAACTAATAATAAAACAATTAAAACAATTAATTGTAAGTGAAACATCTAGCCACATGCAATCTTTTTTACACAAATCCTATTAATAATCTATATGTGAATTATTATGTATAGAATCAATAAAACTCCCATTGGTTTTCGAGCTCATTGTGCCCAATGGACCACAGACACCAACAATTGGCCGCGTAAGTTTTAATGATAATATACCACGTTGCACATAACCGATTCATTAATTTAATATATATATTAGGTCTTCCGTAATTCTAGATTTATTTAAACATGTAGCATACATCTAAACAATTTAATTCAAGTAATTTAATCCGTGACTAATTATGCATAAATAGTCACGGATTCATGCATATCATATAGCAATTAGGTCACAAGATTCATAACACAACAATTGTTTAAAGACCTAGGGTTTCTAATTAATTACAATTAATTATGAAAAACACAAACCCTAATTAGGGTTTATGCATTAAATCGACACCCCCCCCTTAAATAAGGGTTAGGGTTCGACATTTATTCAAAAAAACAAATTTTAATAATTAAAACCCTAGAAAAAAACATGTGTATTCTAAACAATTTAAAGATACGTTTTTTATTGTTTAAGTAATCAATTACATGTTATACATGGCTCGTGATGCCACTGTTGAATTTGACACTCATGACAATCGTATAATTCCATAACACAAAGTACATAATAGCGGAAGCATGTAAACAATAGCATATAACACATAATTATTAACTTAAACATAAATAGAAAACGTACCCGATGCACTTCAATAAATCTTGAATATGATTTAAACTAGATCAATGATAAACCCCTTACCGTTTTGTTTATCGATCTCTTAATAACAACAATAGTGTGTTGTTACCTCGTTCTTGTACACACAAATTAAACCGTATTAAGGTTATGCAAGTAAAACACAAGAATTATTTTTGTTTACAAAAATTCGATCCTATATCCCTTGGAGAAGGGTATACGATCGGCAAACCCAAAGGAAGAACAAAGAAAACTTTTAGGGATAATTGTGTGTTCAAGAGTTATGAAAACCAAGACCCCTTGTGTTTGTATATATACTAGATTAGAAACTTGGAGAAAAAACAAAGGGTTGGGTCGATCCAACCCATGGCCGGTCGATCCATAACCCAAAGGAGGGTTCTAGATCTTTTCCTTGTTTCCTAATTTTACACAAACACTTCTTTCCTTATTTGCGTTTAACGGTCGTTAGTCATTTAACGGAAAACACTAACGGTCGTTAAGTTCTCGTGTTAATAATAAATATATAAAATACATTTATTATTATTCCTTAATACTCATTTGTAATGTGTGCAATCCCGAGGTCTCGGGTTCGATACTGGACATTTACATATTAATTTGTTAACCACATTTCAACAACTCCCACTTGGTTAATAATTAATAGCAAAATGACATTGGTTGGCGTCTTGCAACACTCCAATGCCCCTAGTCCGACTCGAGCTAGATTTCCTGGAAAATCTTTAATGATTCATCATTATTATTATCCTTTTGTTACTAATACTGTATTAATAAAGAAATGGATCTAAGTCACTCTTTATTAATGTTTATGTTTCTCGTTGTTATTGATTGAACAAAATTACCAAAACATCTGAATGCATTCCAGATAGACTTTGGGCGTGGCCACGCAAACATTTTGTCAATCCTACGAGGGGCCCAGTAGTATTATACTTCAAATAAATTTGAAGGAACAAATTCTCTCTTGACTACAAGAATAACCCATGAACTTTGCAACACTTCTGAAAACAATCCTTATAACTTCCAGTTACGGTAAGCGGTAGATTGCTTTACAAAAATGCACTACATCCATGACTCTTATCTGGTATCTCAAGTCTGAGGATAACTATTTCATGAATTACTTGATGACAAGATCCATAAGTAATCTCATGCTTAGTTGGGATAAGTCCTATACTCTACTCTTAGAATATCATGTGAATTTGGTATGACTACGCATCAATATACTTTCAAGTATACTCTTTCACCAACATTCACATTTGTCTTAATTTAATGATATTCCCATATCATTAACCGACAATGGACATATTTAGAATAATAAAATTATTCAAGGATATAAACATGCAAAAACAGGATATATGTATATTTCAACAAGACAATAAAACATAAACAATACTTTATTTCATAAAATCAATAATTGTCTATTACATCCTTTATCCAAATACTAATCACAAATGGGCATGAAACTTTCAGCCTTACGAAGACCTATTCCTTCAGCTAACTTATAAAGCTTAGTGCCAGGAAGAGCTTTCGTCAATTGATCTGCCAAGTTATCATCTGTGTGAACTTTGAGTACTTCGATCTGCCCAATCTCTATTTGCTCTCGCACATAGTGATATTTGATCGGATAATGTCTGGTGCCTTTCATGATTCCAGGTTCATTGGCAAATGTAATTGCAGCTGAATTGTCACAATACATTTTTATAGGTCGTTGAATCGAAGGCATAACTCCAAGCCTTGATACAAACTTCCTAATCCAGACGGCTTCCATTGCAGCATCTGATGCAGCTATGTACTCACTTTCTGCTGCAGACATCGCTAATGTACTCTGCTTCTTGCTCCTCCAATCCACAGCTCCTCCATTAATGACAAAGACGTATCCAGTCTGAGACTTCATATCATCCTTATCACTTTTCCATGAAGCATCGCAGTAACCTGTAACATCAAGTTCTGCTTGTGGATCACCCCCATAAACTAAGAACAAATCTTTAGTAGCCCTAAGGTACTTAAGAATATTCTTAACAGCAGTCCAGTGAGCTTCACCAGTATTCTGCTGATATCGACTGGTTAAGTTATGAGCAAACGCCACATCTGGCCTTGTGCTTTTAACCGCATACATAATAGATCCTACAGCCGAAGCATAAGGAACTTTTGCCATGCGTTTCACCTCTTCAGGTGTTGAAGCACAAACCTTCTTGCTCAAGCCATGTTGTTCTTACATCGGCAAATATCCCTTCTTGGAATCTTGCATATTGAATCTCTTCAATATTTTATCGATGTAAGCACTTTGGCTTAATCCAATTAATCGCTGAGATCTATCTCTATATATCTTAATTCCCAGAATGAAAGCAACTTCCCCTAAATCTTTCATAGAAAAACACTTTCCAAGATATGCCTTGACTTCATGCAAACTTGGAATGTCTTTCCCCATGATCAATATGTCATCGACATATAATATAAGGAAAATTACTTCACTCCCACTAACTTTGTGGTATACACATGGCTCATCAAGATTTTGAGTAAAACCAAACCTTTTTATTTCACTATCAAACCTCTTGTTCCATTGTCGTGATGCTTGCTTCAATCCATAAATGGATCTTTGAAGTTTGCATACACGATTTGGAAACTTTGGATTCACAAACCCCTCAGGCTGCGCCATATAGATGTCTTCATCTAGGCGACCATTTAAGAAGGCGGTTTTGACATCCATTTGCCAAATCTGATAGTCATAGTATGCAGCTATGGCTATGAGAATCCTAATAGCCCTAATGTCAGCTACAGGAGAAAAGGTCTCCTCGTAGTCAACACCATACGTTTGAGTAAAGCCTTTAGCTACCAAACGGGCTTTATAGGTGTGTACATTGCCATCCATGTCAATCTTCTTCTTGAAGAGCCACTTACTCCCAACTACCTTGGCATTAGGAGGAAGGTATACTTCAATCCAGACTTCATTGTCTCTCATGGATTGCATCTCCCCATTCATAGCAACTAACCATTTTTCCTTTTCAGGACTATTAATGGCAGCTTTATAACTAGGCGGTTCATCAAGATCCCCTTGTATATATTCCTCACATTCTACGTTAAGACATAGACGTTCAGGAGCTTTCACAGTCCTTACGGATCTGCGAATGGGAGCCACTTCAACTTCTGGTGGAGGACCCAGACTTTCTGGTTCTTTAGGAAGTTGGTTAGTGTTTTCAGAAGGTAATGCATCATCTAGATCTTCTTCAAGATCATATATCCTCCCACTTAATTCTTGAGATATGAGATCCTTTTCCAAGAAGTCTCCATATGTAGCAACGAATACTTTGTTCTCAGGAGGATAATAAAAGTAGTAACCCATTGTTTCCTTTGGGTATCCTACGAAGATACATTTTACAGATCTTTGTTGGAGCTTGTCACCCGAGTCACGTTTAACGTACGCCTCGCAACCCCAGACCTTAAGATAAGACAAGTTAGGAGCATTTCCAGTCCATAACTCATATGGTGTCTTATCAACCTTCTTTGTGGGAACCATATTAAGAATGCGAACAGCAGATTCCAAGGCATAATCCCAGAATGAGAAGGGAAGAGTTGTTAGATTAAACATAGATCGTATCATGTCTTGCAATGTACGATTTCTTCTCTCAGACACACCATTTTATTGTGGTGTATATGGAGAAGTAAGGTGCTGGACAATTCCTTCCTTAGCTAGATAATCCACAAACTCTTGACTCAGGTATTCACCACCTCTATCGGATCAAAGAGCTTTAATATTCTTTCCAAGTTGCAACTCTACTTCAGCTTTAAACACTTTGAATGTTTCAAACACCTCTTGTTTATGTTTAAGTAAATAAACATAACCATAGCGGCTGAAATCATCCGTAAATGTTAAGAAGTAGCTAGCACCTCTCCTTGACACATGTCTAAGTGGCCCACACACATCCGTATGAATAAGACCAAGTAGATCAGTAGCCCTTTCAATCCTATTATTAAAGGGTTTCTTTGTCATCTTCCCACTAATACAAGACTCGCATTTATCAAATGATTCATCATTGATCTTTTCTAAAAGCCCATCATGTTGCAGCTTTTTCATGCGATCCTTGCTTATGTGTGCAAGACGACAATGCCAAAGATAAGACGAATCCAGACTTTTCTTGATTCTCTTATTGTTGATGCTATACATCGAATTATTTTTAACACAAGCATTATCATTATAATTCATATCAAGTTCAAAAATACCATTCACAGCAATAGCATTAAAATAAAATACACCATTTAAAGAAACAGAAATTCCATTGCTATTAATAGTATGTTCAAAACCAAGGTTCAACAAACATGAAAATGAAATGACACCTCTAACAATTGACGATGCATAATGACAATTATTTAAAGATAGTACTAAGCCCGAAGGCAACACTAAATCAAATACGCCTATAGCTTCAACTGCTGCATGTGCTCCATTACCCACGTGCAAGAATTGTTGTCCATAGGCCAGCTTTCTCTCAACTCTAAACCCCTGCATAGTATTGCAAATATGAATAACACATCCCGTATCATATACCCAGGAATTTAACTTACGAGTTAGAGTAAATAATTCGATCATAAAGAACGCACCTGATGAGCTGGGATTACCAGCTTCACTCTTTTGCTTCTTTTGTCGCAAGTCATTGATGTAGAGTGGACAGTTCCTCTTCCAGTGCCCTACTTCATGACAGTGGTGACAAGCCTGATCCTTCTTTCCTGGAGGACTCACCTTGTTCTTCTTGGGCTGGTGTTGATTCACCTTAAGATTTGGCTGATAGGCCATGACCTGCTTGCCTTTATCACCTTTACCCTTACCCTTGTTCACACGCGATTTTTTCTGGATCCTACCTCCTTGAATTGCCAACACTTGCGGAGTAGGAGCCTTGCCCTTGGGTGGTAAGTGTTTCTCATAGTCAACAAGCAATGCGAGTAACTCAGAAATTGTCTTCCCCGAGAAATGCATGTTGAAGTTCTGTACAAAACCAGCAAAATCCTTGTTAAGGGACCTGTTGATTAGGTTAACTTGAACATTCTCGGGATAACCAAATCCGACTCTATGAAGTTGATCAAAGAAATCTCTCATCTCATTCACATAGTCTTCAACTGGTTTACCATCACCATGTTTGCAGCTGTGTAGTTTGTCAAGGGACTCATACAATTCAATTTCAGGAGTCTTTTCATAAGACTTCTTGAGTACCTCGATCATGTCGTATGGAAAATAATACTCAAACTTCTTTTGCATTATTGGATCCATACTTTGAAGCATTAAGCACCCAATCTCATTGTACTTAGCATACTCAGCTCTCCATGCTGCTTTGACCTCCTCAGTAGCAGTCGCAGCAGGCTCATCAGGGCAAGGAGTATTCAAGTAATTGAGCTTACCAGTCGCCCTCAAAACAATTCTGAGCGATCTGTGCCAATCATTGAAATTTTTCCCAGTCAATTTGGCTCTTTCAAGATGACTCTTGAAAGCAGCATACACGGAGTTATCGGGTTGAGCCATTCTACCGAAAATAGAAAAGTTCAAACATTAGTATTTTCGATAATACTTATTCTCAAGAAAATATAATACCCATGGATATATTCATATAACCAACTTAATTTCCTTGAAAAACTAGGATCCAACTTTTCATAATTCCACTACATCAGTTGATCTGCTAGTAGTGGAAGTACAAAAGATGGTAATCTATCGTACAATAATTGGCAAACAAGTTTTCCAATTCCTAGATAATTTATGGGATTTACTACATATTGATTCATCAATGTGTCACGTAAGCATGTTTTATCCCATCTCATGCCTTAAGCTCTAGGTCTCACGCATCAGCTTAATTAAGTTGTCTAACTTAGGAACTGCAAATTCATCCATGTGTGGTCTCACACACACTCGAAAATTTACCTTGTCATTAATTTTGGTCCAGGTCTCACGCATACCCAAAATTAACTTCAAGTGTTCCTTATAGTTAGATGGCACGTAACTTAAATTTAGGGTATTTAGTTTTTGATGTGACAAAAACATGTACAAAGATGCATGCACTCATCTTTGTATCATTAGTTTTCAAAACAATTTTTATTTACCATTTAGTTAAGAGTAAACCAAAAAACTATTTACTTGAGGTATTGGGTTCACCAATTAAAGAAGTACCAACAATTATCGCCCACATATCCTACTACTTACATGTTATTCGGATATTTGCCACAAAGTGGCGCGTGGAATTGAGGTAAATCACCCTTAAGATGATAGTGTACGTAAATAGTGATATAGGTAAGTCGCAGTTGACGCACAAGCGGGCCCGGAGAGCCGGTAGGAGCGAATCTCTTAAAAAACCCCTCTCCAGATAAACCCACCACACAGTTTGTCAACTTTGGTCCGCCTTTCACACACTATTGTACAAAATCATCAATCAAGCAAAATTTTATGATCTTAGTCTTAAAAAATAAGTAACAAAGTTTAGATCTTGCTAGTCTCGCCTGGGAGCAAATTACCGTGCGAAGCGAACCACTGTCGGCACATAAGACACCGCAAGATCGATACTTTATTACTTTATGTTTCACCATTATTAGTCCAATTTGATTTTCTTTGAAAATTACCCTTTTTATTGCTTACTTTAACATATCACATATAAAAAAAACAATAAACAAGTAATTAAAAGAAAACAGACAATCAACTAATAATAAAACAATTAAAACAATTAATTGTAAGTGAAACATCTAGCCACATGCAATCTTTTTTAAACAAATCCTATTAATAATCTATATGTGAATTATTATGTATAGAATCAATAAAACTCCCATTGGTTTTCGAGCTCATTGTGCCCAATGGACCACAGACACCAACAATTGGCCGCGTAAGTTTTAATGATAATATACCACGTTGCACATAACCGATTCATTAATTTAATATATATATTAGGTCTTCCCTAATTCTAGATTTATTTAAACATGTAGCATACATCTAAACAATTTAATTCAAGTAATTTAATCCGTGACTAATTATGCATAAATAGTCACGGATTCATGCATATCATATAGCAATTAGGTCACAAGATTCATAACACAACAATTGTTTAAAGACCTAGGGTTTCTAATTAATTACAATTAATTATGAAAAACACAAACCCTAATTAGGGTTGATGCATTAAATCGACACCCCCCTTAAATTAGGGTTAGGGTTCGACATTTATTAAAAAAAACAAAATTTTAATAATTAAAACGCTAGAAAAAAAACATGTGTATTCTAAACAATTTAAAGATACGTTTTTTATTGTTTAAGTAATCAATTACATGTTATACATGGCTCGTGATGCCACTGTTGGAATTTGACACTCATGACAATCATATAATTCCATAACACAAAGTACATAATAGCGGAAGCATGTAAACAATAGCATATAACACATAATTATTAACTTAAACATAAATAGAAAACGTACCCGATGCACTTCAATAAATCTTGAATATGATTTAAACTAGATCAATGATAAACCCCTTACCGTTTTGTTTATCGATCTCTTGATAACAACAATAGTGTGTTGTTACCTCGTTCTTGTACACACAAATTAAACCGTATTAAGGTTATGCAAGTAAAACACAAGAATTATTTTTGTTTACAAAAATTCGATCCTATATCCCTTGGAGAAGGGTATACGATCGGCAAACCCAAAGGAAGAACAAAGAAAACTTTTAGGGATAATTGTGTGTTCAAGAGTTATCAAAACCAAGACCCCTTGTGTTTGTATATATACTAGATTAGAAACTTGGAGAAAAAGCAAAGGGTTGGGTCGATCCAACCCATGGCCGGTCGATCCATAACCCAAAGGAGGGTTCTAGATCTTTTCCTTGTTTCCTAATTTTACACAAACACTTCTTTCCTTATTTGCGTTTAACGGTCGTTAGTCATTTAACGGAAAACACTAACGGTCGTTAAGTTCTCGTGTTAATAATAAATATATAAAATACATTTATTATTATTCCTTAATACTCATTTGTAATGTGTGCAATCCCGAGGTCTCGGGTTCGATACTAGACATTTACATATTAATTTGTTAACCACATTTCAACAACTGTTGGAATTTGACACTCATGACAATCATATAATTCCATAACACAAAGTACATAATAGCGGAAGCATGTAAACAATAGCATATAACACATAATTATTAACTTAAACATTAATAGAAAACGTACCCGATGCACTTCAGTAAATCTTGAATATGATTTAAACTAGATCAATGATAAACCCCTTACCGTTTTGTTTATCGATCTCTTGATAACAACAATAGTGTGTTGTTACCTCGTTCTTGTACACACAAATTAAACCGTATTAAGGTTATGCAAGTAAAACACAAGAATTATTTTTGTTTACAAAAATTCGATCCTATATCCCTTGGAGAAGGGTATACGATCGGCAAACCCAAAGGAAGAACAAAGAAAACTTTTAGGGATAATTGCGTGTTCAAGAGTTATCAAAACCAAGACCCTTGTGTTTGTATATATACTAGATTAGAAACTTGGAGAAAAAGCAAAGGGTTGGGTCGATCCAACCCATGGCCGGTTGATCCATAACCCAAAGGAGGGTTCCAGATCTTTTCCTTGTTTCCTAATTTTACACAAACACTTCTTTCCTTATTTGCGTTTAACGGTCGTTAGTCATTTAACGGAAAACACTAACGGTCGTTAAGTTCTCGTGTTAATAATAAATATATATAAATACATTTATTATTATTCCTTAATACTCATTTGTAATGTGTGCAATCCCGAGGTCTCGGGTTCGATACTAGACATTTACATATTAATTTGTTAACCACATTTCAACAACTCCCACTTGGTAAATAATTAATAGCAAAATGACATTGGTTGGCGTCTTGCAACACTCCAATGCCCCTAGTCCGACTCGAGCTAGATTTCCTGGAAAATCTTTAATGATTAATCATTATTATTATCCTTTTGTTACTAATACTGTATTAATAAAGAAATGGCAAACAATCACGTACGATCTTATAAATAACCGGTGAATCATAAGCAACATTAAATCAATATGTCATGGCAAACAATCACGTACGATCTTATAATATCATAAAGCAATTACATTTGTTCCAAACTACCTCCTATGACATTATCAAAGGTTATATTCATATTAATCAAAAATCAAATAAAACATACAGTATTCAGTACGGGTCTTTTGGTCAATGAGAAAGAAAGAGTTTATGTGAAGAAACTTGATTGTGTTTGTGTGGAAATAAAATGTGAATTACGTGGAAATTTGGTTGAAGCTGTTAAAAGAGTTTATGTGAAGAAACAAACTAGTTCCAGCTGCTGCATTTACGTTGAGAAACAAAAGCCACTCGTATGGTCTTTTTGGAAGATAAGATTCACTGTTTGAAAAAGAAAGATAGGCCACTCACATGGAGTTTTGGTCAATGAGAAAGAAAGATAAGATTCACCAAAAAAAAAAAAGAATAAGCAACCCAATACAGTACAAGGTAACAGTACAAGCAAGACTAATTATCGGTACAAAAGTGTAAAGAAAATGTACCTAAAAAATAAGCAGCTGTGAGCAATGATGAAGATAACTAAACAGATTATTGGCCACTGTTTTCGAAGATCAGCTTCCGGCTATGACATCATTTGTTATGTTTGGGAGGTTGGACCGTCCTCCAAACCTATTAATATAAATTTCAATAAAAGGAATAGTCGAAATTTAAGTCTCATTTAAAGTTTTAAACTCTAATAGAATTGTTTATAAGAAAATGTCACTAAACTTATAACCATCAATTTAATACTAAAATTTGAAAAATTAACATGTTAATCATTTATACTATTAATAATTTAGACGTTTTACTTTTGAAAAACATATATCTACTACTTTATAGTATTTGAGACATGCTAAAAAAAGAAGTTTAAAATAAAAAATATTTGCTCGTCACAAAATAGTCACCGGGTACCTGCCACCGCATTGCGCGTGTACCCCTTCTAATAGTATATAATACACTTATCAAGCAAGAAATGTTATGATGGGAATAAAACTCAAGCGAAATATTTGGGTTTTTTAAATGGTTCAATTGTTAGAGTAAAAAATATCTATAAACTTTTATGTGTCGTTTGTTTTTAAATGCTTTTTAACGTTTTCTTCTGTTTTTTTATGTTTTCGTCCATTTTCTTACGTTTTCACCTGTTTTCTTACATTTTCGTTTGCTTTTTTACGTTTTCGTCTGTCTTTTTACGTCTTCATCTGTTTTTTACGTTTTTGTCAATTTTTTTTTGTTCTTGACCGTTTATTTACGTTTTCGTCTTTTTTTATGTTTCGTCATTTATTTTACATTTTGGTACGTTTGTTTACGTTCTCGTACGTTTTTTTACGTTTTCATTTTTTTTACATTTTCGTCTGTTATTTACGTTTTCGTCCTTTTTTTTATGTTTTTGACCCTTTTTTACGTTTTCTTCTATTTTTTAAGTTTTCGTCACTTTTTTTACATTTTCATCTGTTTCTTACGTTTGTGTTCGCTTTTTTACGTTTTCGTCCATTTTCTTACTTTTTGTCCGTTTTTATACGTTTTTGACATTTTTAACGTTTTCGCCTGTTTTTTTACGTTTTCATATATTTTTTATGTTTCTGTCCATTTTCTTACGTAAGAAAATGTAGAATAACATACAAAAACGTAAAAAAAGACTTATGAAATCATATTAAAACAGACAAAAATATAGGGAAAAGGACAAAAAAGTAAAAAAAAAAAAAAAAAAAAAAAAAAAAGACTAAAACGTAAAAAAAACAAAAATGTAAAAAAATAGAAGAAAAAATAAAAAAGCAGACGAAAACGTAAAAAAAATAAGAAAACATAAAAAAGGGATGAAAATGTAAAAAAATAGACGAAAACTTAAAAAATGAAGAAAACGTAAAAAATAGACGAAAATGTAAAAAAATGGACGAAAACGTAAACAAACGTACCTAACGTAAAATAAAGGACGAAAACGTAAAAAACAGACGAAAACATAAAAAAACAGACGAAAACGTAAAAAGAGGGACGAAAACATTAAAAGAGACGAAAACGTAAAAAATTGGATGAAAAACTAAAAATAACAGAAGAAAACATAAAAAAATGGTCGAAAACGTAAACAAACGTACCTAAACATAAAATAAAGGATGAAAACGTAAAAAAGACAAAAACGTAAAAAACGGACGAAAACATAAAAAAATGGACGAAAACGTAAAAAAAAGACAAAAACGTAAAAAACGGAAGAAAACGTAAAAAAAGACGAAAACATTCTTTCTAGTTCGAGTTTTAGTTTTAGAGTTTCTAGTTCGAGTTTTAAATCTTCCTGTTATTGTTTTCAAAAATTTGTTTTTGTTTATGATTTTTAAAGAGACATCACATAGTTTGTTATATTCTACTTCTAATGTTTCGTTATCTATAGAGGAGTATGAGTCAGAATGTACCTCTTTTGTGTCATGAGCCATAAGGGCAACTTCGTTTTTCTTAGGCTCATCATCATCATCTCCTTCACTCTCGCTCCAAGCTCCACTAACATAGGCTCTTTGAGACTTGTTCTTTGGAGGCTTTCGACATTCTCCTATTAAGTGACCGGAGTCACCACACCTATAGCATTTCCTGTCAACCTTTCCTTTCCTATCATCACGGTCTTTCCAAAAGGATTTCTTTTCTTCACGAGGTGGTCTTACAAACTTTCCTCGTCTCCTGAAGAATTTCTTGAAATCTCTCACGGCCATGGCATACTCTTCATCTTCACTATTTGACCAAGATTCATCATCATCACTTGAATCTGCTTTGGCTTTTAAGGCAATGGACTTCATCTTCTCCTTTTTGCCTTTAACAACTTCTGATTCTTTTTCCATTATCATTTCGTGAATTTTAGATTTCCTATGAGCTCATCCAGTGTCATGCTTGAGAGATCCTTAGATTCTTCAATAGCTGTCACCTTTGCTCTCCACATCGGGCGGAGTGCTCTTAGAAATTTCTTGACAAAATTCTTACTAGAAAAAGATTCGTCAAGTGCTTTAAGTGATGTGATAATAGTATTGAATCTAGCAAACGCACTATCAATTGTCTCATCTTCAGAGATAACAAATTGTTCGTATTGTTGAACAAGAAGATCAATTTTGTTATCTTTTACTTGTGAGATTCCTTGATGAGTGATAATAAGAGATTGCCAAATATCTTTCGTCGTTTTACACATAAAAACTCTTTCATATTCTTTCTTAGGTAAAGCATTGTAAAGCATCATTTTGGCTTCATTGTTTTTGGCAATCAGCTTCTTTTGCTCATCACTGTGACGAGTAAGAGAAGTTCCTACATACCGACCACCCGAAATATCATTACTTATAGGTTTGTAATCATCATCGATAATTATATACCATAGATCTATGTCCTTTGATTTCACATATGTCTCAAATCGATTTTTCCAATATATAAAACAATTTGGTTCAAAAAGTGGTTGTCTTTGCATAGATTGCCCTTCTTTAAAGTTTTCAAAATCTATTTGATCGTTTCAAGTTTTTAAAATACAATTTATTTTGAAAATCTTGAGTAACACTGCTCTGATACCAATTGTGGAAAACTAGAAGGGGGGTTGAATAGTTTTACCGTTTTAAAATTTAATCCTTTTTGTTACTTATGTGAATTCAACGAAACTATGCACAAATAAATAATTGCACAATATATACAAAAATTAAAGAGAGGAAAGATCAAACCACATAACACGGTTGTTTATAGTGGTTCGGCTACAAGGACTCTCTTCCTTTCCCTACTCCACTCCTCGAGCCTCTAACTCGAGAGTTATTCTTCACTAATAAACAAACTCCCTTCTAGGCGGAGAAAACCTTTACACGTTGCTTACTTCTTTTTCTGGTACTAAGCTAAACACGAGGTTCTTTACAAGGGTACAACTACTCCCGTTTGGTTCTTTCACAAGGGTACAACCACTCCCAACACTCTTTGTGTTTTGAGGACCAAAACACTAACCACACTCACTGATACAAATGTTAAATAATGATATGTGAAAACTACTACACAATATCACACAGAATGTAAACTATAGGATTACTGCTTGTAAATCCTTCAAAGCTTGATCTCGTTTCTAAAAAAAAAAAAGATCAAATGAAATGCAAGTATGATGAAGGTTAGTAATATGTATACTGAATGAATATGAGTATTTAGGCTATATGAGTGATGAAATGGCCAAATGATCAGCTTGCTATTTATAGGCAAGCTGATGAACAGGCGGCGGATCCGGCGGATCCCAAAAAAGGGATCCGTCCTTTATAGGATTTGGATCCGCCGTGTCAGGCCAGCTAAGAGATCTTCATATCTTTTCAAATATTGCCATATCTTCAAATGTCAACTCTTTGTCTTGAAGATCTAAACAAAATATCATATAATCTTACCAAGATTGTGTACATGATGCATGCCATGATGTCATCCTATTATTTGACTAATAAAGTTTCCATTTTAAGAAATAAATATGTAAATGTGTATATGTTATTCCTAGTAAATTTTGTAGTGTGTAAATGTGTTTGCAAAGGACTTATCACTTTAAATTTAAAAGACTTAATCTTATTTATGCTTTACTTAAAGATAAACTTTGTAATTGTCATTAACAAAACTAAGCAAGGATCGTAAAATATAAATAACGTTTTTAGGACGATATTTGTATTAAAAAAAGGCCTGATGATTATGATAAAGAAACGACATATGTTTGAATGAAATAGATCCGATCGTATTTGTTCCAGGTGATATTTCATGTTTATAGTTTTCTTGATTTTTTTCCGACTTAAATTTGCACATAATATGATTAGGGTTTTCATTTTTTTTTTATGTTTTAAAATTATTCTTTTTTCATTTATTTGTGATTAGTTTGTGTTTAATTTAAAGTAATTGTAGCTATTAAAAAAATTGGGCATTTTGATTTTCGTGTACTTCTTAAAAGAAACTATGCTATGCTTTGACAGTAGCGTTTTTGATATCTTTATGACAATACTCCATATAGGGATAACATTTAGATTATTATGGATCATCGTATAGGTGTGCTACTGAGAAGGAGATATTAAAAATGATGAATATTAAATGTTGATTCGTTTGCTTTTTGTAAAATTTTATCTCTATAAATTTCTTGCGTAGGAAACTATTGCTGCACAGATAGAACAGATAATGGAGCTTTAAAATCTTGAAGAGGTAAGCTCTCATGATGAAAAGCAAATTTCTTGCAACTCCACATCAATAAGAACTTATATATATGCACTTAGATTTAGTGCAATGTATATTAGAAAAGTTTAGCGTATATAGACTTTGTCATGCAATGTACTTATCGATTTATTTAGAATTTTTTACTATAGCAGTTCCATCTGGATTTGGTAATGCTATTGGTATGTCATTTTAGAAGTCGACAAAACGGGCTGCAGATTCTATGCCTTACATGATATCTAAGCATTCTTGTGAGGCCCTTCTTGCTGCAGTAGAGGCTCAGTGTTAAAAAAAACTCCTTTCGAGGTATGTATTTGTATATTACCTTTCAAATCATTGATTATTTCTCTATTATATGTTCAAGCTTACTGAAGTATATTCTTATTCAGGGATATAAATAAATAAAATGTGGTTATTCTTACTGAAGTATGTTCAACCTTTAAAATCATTTTATATATTTTGACAGAGACATAAGTTAATTTTTGAACATAAAATAAAGTTTGTTTCATATTGATCAATAACTTTCTCATGACGTGAAAGTTAGTTTTTGATTGGAAATGCTTTATTACTATTGAATGTGAACCGGTTTTTGTATTCTCAGGTTAGATATGCTTATGGTTATGCAATGAGACCTCCACATCTAGGAAAATGCCATGAATATACATGTAGCTATGACTTAAAAGGTGCTATATCCTCTTTATATAGAAACTTTGTGTTTTTTTGGATTAATTTTTGTTAAAGGTTAAACTTCTTGAATGTTTTTTTGATCTTTAGTATTGGGTCTAACTCCTTTTTTAAAGGTTGAATGATCATAATTCAGTTTTGTATCTTCAAAGAAGAATTTATTTATGGTTTGATTGCATCTTACTTATTCAGTAACTTATTATTCAGTTTTATAATTTATGGTGTATTAACTATTATCGTATTCAAGATGTAATGCCAAACACACTTTAGTTACAATGGAATACCTTATTTTCAGTTACAATGATAAAGTTTGCATCTTTTGAGATGATTGTGGAGATGGTGTACAAGCATATCATCTCAACAGCAAAAGAGTAATGTAGCGGAACTTTTCGAATTGGGGTGAGCTTTGCTGGAGGTGCAAGTGTTCTTCATATTATTAGCTTTTTATCGAATCTTCATCTGATTTGATTAAATTTGTAATAACCAGGATGTAAATGGGGAAAATCTTCATTAAGAAAAGGAAGAATGGAGGGAACTCATGAGGCGAGTGATGGATGCCAACAAAATCTTCGAAAGATGTTATAAAAATCTTGCCTATTGAAAGGATGATGATGCATGTTTTCCAACAGGTAAACAATCTTATCGTCTTGTGTTTAACTGATATTGTTTTCTTTTAGCCATCCTTCTCTATTCTGAAGGTCTCAATTTTTCAGTTTTTGAGATATTAATATTTAAGTTCTCACATCTTTGAGCTGTAAATTCTACAACCAAAGATTTACCAACCCATCTCACTTCTTAATTGTAAGATATACATAGAAAAACTAGCCTCATTTTAAAGGTCAACTTTACATGACTTATTTTCTTATATTTTTGTAAGAATAGAGATTTAGAGTCTTAAAACACGTCAATATATCGTCTTTTTTTAAACTCACAAAGCTGTGTATAATTTAGATGTTCATTGATTTAATTGATCACTTTTATAGAATCGTGCTTAAGTTTGATCGGTTTCATTTTATTTGAAGTTGGCCACTAAAGGCGTAGATTGTGTTTTTTATCACTACAAGTTAGTACGTGATAGTGATGATGGTTTGGATTAGACACATGATTGAAATTGACAATCTAATATTAAGTGGTGGTGCTTTTAAGTTTAATCCTTTGTTATTTTGTGACGTATATATCTTATTTGGTACCTTTTTATTAGATATTGGACACTAAGTTTCCTCTTCGTTAATTGCAGGGGTTATTGAGGTGATTGGCCCATGGTATACTCAAGTAGCCTTTGATAACCCTACGTAGGAAGGCATACGGTACGATACTTGGTAGAGGGTGTACACTCATGACACCACTACCACAATAGCAATAAACAAGCAAGAGCATCAGCCAAGCAATCTCAAGAATATTAGAGATCTCGATGTTTTGGAGTAAATATTTGGCTTCTAATAATCGGTCTATGTAAAAGTTGAACTAAGGGATCCATATAGTTGCAAGTTAGTGATCAAGTTCTAATCAATGCACTGTTTTTATACTTCATGTATCTGTTAGATGTGTCTATTAAAGAGCCTATTTGATGACAAGTCTATGTAAAGGGAAAGCACCTACATATGTGCATATGTTATGCAAGAGGATCAAGTAAGGTCTATGGTCCAAGGATGGATGCAAAGTGTTACAAGTGTAGTGATCTTATAATATTTATTAAATATAAGTTAGGTCTTATATAGATACTTTTAACATACAACATAAAACATTTTACTTCTATTTGAATTATGATTTATAAAGTTTACAGTTTTATAGTGTATAATTTAAATTGATAACAATATCACTAAAGCTTTGTTTATTTAAATTCATAAATAAGTAATGAATTTTATTTCCCTTCCATATGCAAATTAATAATGTTTAAATTTTGTTCGCATTTTTTATAAAAGGATGTAATTTTAAGCTTTAATTTTAAAGACAACATTAGTGTATACTACCAAGTTTTTAGCTTATATGCAACTAAATCAAAAAGATGCATTAGCACAAAAGTTGTTGCAACTTACATTCTTAATCTCATATCAAACCATTGTACTATTTATATTATCTTACAAACAAATTCTAAAACTAGCCGCCCATCGGGCGGGCCTTGAGGCTAGTCCAAATATAAATCCAAATTCAAATCTAAATCCAAATCATAAACCATTTTACAAACCAAACGGGCCCTTAATGTTGTGGCGCTGAGTCAGCAAGTTGGGTAGCCTCAAAAAAAAGGGGGAGTGGGGCTACTTAGGAGGGTGGGGCGACTCACGACACGTGGCAGACAATAAGTGGAGTAATATAAACCTTGTACACGTGTCAAACAATAACTGGGTAAAAAAAAAGGGGGGGCGATCCATATGGAACGCCTGAAGGTGAAGAAGGGCGTAATCGCCTAGGGGGGCGGTGTTTGGGGCAACCTTGGGGCGATTAGGGGCTTAATCGGGAGTGAAGTAGCCCCATTCCTCTTAGCCTTAATGGCTTCAAAAATGATGGGGCCCTTGATCCCTTGATTGGGTGTAGAATTGGATGTTGTTTTTAGTAATTAAAAACAACTTTTGAAGTTTATCTCTTAATTTATATAAAATTTTAACTTTTTTTAATTTTTACTAAAACAAAATTCGAACTTTTGTAATTTTTACTATAACTAGACGATTACTCACGCATAGCAGCATCAATGTATAGTGTTCGCCAAAATTTAATTGCATCAAACTGGTGTGATACGTGTGCTTCTCTTTTAATCATTTATTTGTGTAGCGTCGAATCATTTTAGTTGCAAGCTTGCGATTCGATATTTCTCAATTTACTGAAATACCACCAAAAAATCTTATATTCTTACACTTTCTATCCTAAAACATTTTTTAAAAAAGTCAAAAGTGAGAGGTGATAGGTTAGAAGAGGATCTGAAGTTAAAGTCTATCTCTACCCTCTCACGTGCAAGTCAGAATTCAGTATCCGCATGTTGTATACTTGTGTAGTTGTATGTGAATAAACATAACGCACATCTAAAATGTGTAGAAATAAAAAAGGATCTTACGAATGAGATTACTAATGTGATAGTTTAGAGGTCCACCATAATAAAAATATAAAACTCATCATAACTCAGGGTATAATGTCCGGATCTTAAGATGAGGTGTCGAGGTTTAAGTGTCTAATTCGACAAAAAAAAGTGTCTAATTCGACAACGTGTACCAATCGTCTATAAATTGAGACATTTGGTGAGCTGGGCATAAATTAGTTTAACTATATAATTTACCACAATATGCCATTTTTTTTTATTACATTACACCAATTTTATTGACATTTTAGCCAATCTATGGTATATTCAACTCCAATTGCATTGTCTATCTTTTATATGCAAATTAGTATGTCTGTAAGCAAACTTTTTATATGTGGTTACTTTTGTGAAACTTCCCACATTGAGTAAAAGAGAAGAAGCTCTGCTTACTTATATATTGTGGTGAATAAGGATTGAATAAGTTGAGATTGGTATTATGTTGTTGGTTTCACATGTTCGATATTGTTTATGGAGAAAAGAAACATTGTCGATCTTTGAATCTAACAATTCATATAACATCTAGATTTTTTGTCATCTTATTGAGAAGTCTATCTTCTATATGCAATTAGCAAGTCACCTTATTCTTAATTTTCTGTTAGCAACTGAGAAGTCTATCTTCTATGTGCAATTAGCAAGTCACCTTATCCTTAATTTCGTGTTAGCAAGTGAGAAGTCTATCTTCTATGTGCAATTAGCAAGTCACCTTATCCTTAATTTTCTGTTAGCAATTGAGAAGTTTATCTTCTATGTGCAATTAGCAAGTCACCTTATCCTTAATTTCCTGTTAGCAATTGAGAAGTCTATCTTCTATGTGCAATTAGCAAGTCACCTTATCCTTAATTTCCTGTTAACAATTGAGAAGTCTATCTTCTATGTGAAATTAGCAAGTCACCTTATCCTTAATTTTCTGTTAGCAACTGAGAAGTTTATCTTCTATGTGCAATTAGCAAGTCACCTTATCCTTAATTTTCTGTTAGCAACTGAGAAGTCTATCTTCTATGTGCAATTAGCAAGTCACCTTATCCTTAATTTTCTGTTAGCAATTGAGAAGTCTATCTTCTATGTGCAATTAGCAAGTCACCTTATCCTTAATTTCCTGTTAGCAATTGAGAAGTCTATCTTCTACGTGCAATTAGCAAGTCACCTTATCCTTAATTTCCTGTTAGCAATTGAGAAGTCTATCTTCTATGTGAAATTAGCAAGTCACCTTATCCTTAATTTTCTGTTAGCAACTGAGAAGTTTATCTTCTATGTGCAATTAGCAAGTCACCTTATCCTTAATTTTCTGTTAGCAACTGAGAAGTCTATCTTCTATGTGCAATTAGCAAGTCACCTTATCCTTAATTTTCTGTTAGCAATTGAGAAGTCTATCTTCTATGTGCAATTAGCAAGTCACCTTATCCTTAATTTCCTGTTAGCAATTGAGAAGTCTATCTTCTATGTGCAATTAGCAAGTCACCTTATCCTTAATTTCGTGTTAGCAAGTGAGAAGTCTATCTTCTATGTGCAATTAGCAAGTCACCTTATCCTTAATTTTCTGTTAGCAATTGAGAAGTCTATCTTCTATGTGCAATTAGCAAGTCACCTTATCCTTAATTTCCTGTTAGCAATTGAGAAGTCTATCTTCTATGTGCAATTAGCAAGTCACCTTATCCTTAATTTCCTGTTAGCAATTGAGAAGTCTATCTTCTATGTGAAATTAGCAAGTCACCTTATCCTTAATTTTCTGTTAGCAACTGAGAAGTCTATCTTCTATGTGCAATTAGCAAGTCACCTTATCCTTAATTTTCTGTTAGCAACTGAGAAGTCTATCTTCTATGTGCAATTAGCAAGTCACCTTATCCTTAATTTCCTGTTAGCAATTGAGAAGTCTATCTTCTATGCGCAATTAGCTAGTCACCTTATCCTTAATTTTCTGTCAGCAATTGAGAAGCCTATCTTCTATATGCAATTAGCGAGTCACCTTATCATTAATTTCCTGTAGGAAATTACCATGATGAATGTCATTCTTTTAGTAAATAACATAACGAATATCTATCGCAGCTGCATCCTAATGACTACAATAATTAATACATATAAATATTTGAACTTCTAGTTTCTAATACTTTTACGTGACACTAAATAACCTTGTTTGAGATGGCATTAAATGTCTAATAGCCTCAAAAGAAAAAAATGGTTAATCTCTTTGTGGCTACGGAATTTGACCTGCGTCGACTCACTGCTATCCAAAAGGGTAGTCGCCTTGGGATTAGTCGCCTCACAATATCAAGTTGGAAACTCTGGTAACCCAAAAAAAGGCATATATAATTACAATAACGTGTAATCGACTATGAAAAAAATCCCAATTTTTGTAATCGACTTAGTCATCTTTTTGCTTAATCTGTAATTTTGATTGTTTATATCAAATTACATAGGTATACAACGTTTATGTCTAATGGGTATATGATGGTCTTGGGTTATCTTGATGCAAGTTGTTGACTTATATAATGGTCTAAAGGTAAACATATTCAAACATGACGCTTGTGGAAGATCAGGTATGTTTCGAAACCAAAGATCTATTTCCAACGATCTAAGTTCGCCACACTAAACAGTCAGTGATGAACTTCGATTACATTGTCACTAAATGCTTTTGGTTTCTAGTGTTGATATTGTTTGACGGAAACAAAGTGACTAGCAATTTGTATAAAATCCAAACTTTTTGTCGTTTCAATGACTATAATAATACTTATAAATATTTGAACTAAGAAATTGTAATTTGATTTCTTTTAATGTTGTGTAGCTTCAAGAATAGTAATGCTTTAATGTGATAATAAAAAACTTTGTTTGAGTTGATATAACTATCTAATAGACTAATACATAAAGGAAAGAAAAAAAAGAATTATAAAGAGAATACAGACAAATAAATTACAAATAGTAAAATAGGGCGACCTAATTCATATGATTAAATTCATGCTTAAACAATTCATCATGTGACATGTGGAGTATATATTTTATCTTTCATAATCCTCACCACTAATCTTGTCATGTGTCGTGATCTTAGAGTTAGGCATGTCTTTAGGCATAAATTTTAGTCATGCAAATCATTTTCCGTAGTAAAAATGTATAGAATGAATAAGTATAAACCTCATCATACGAATGAGGTTAGTAGTGTGATTGTTTATAAGTGTACCATTTCGTAATAACACTTAGGCAATAAAAAAGTATAAACCTGCATCATACCTTTGGGGTAATGTGTGCTCGGATTCACTGTGACGTCTAACATGCCAATTTTTGACGGGCCGAGGTGCTGTTTGATGGGCCGTACATAACTCAGTTTAGTTTTGCACTTTACCGCAACATGCCAATTTTTGTTGCGTTACATTGCATGTTCTTGACATTATGCAAAATCTACAAGGATATCCAACTCCTATTGCATCGTCACTAAATAACCATACTTGAGTTTGTATCAAATATCAGTAGCTTTGATTAGAAAATAAAATCCATGCGTAAAAAGAAGATGCAAAACATTTGATTGTGTCAACACAAAATCTTACGTCTCTAGAACAACCTTTTATATGGGCTTAATTTGAGAAACTTGTTTTAAGTACTTGATCCCATATGATAGTGATAGATGTAAAAAGACAAATATACCCTCATGTAAGTATCACGTATGAGTACTTAACGAGCGTTATTGAGATCCGTTAGAGTGAGGAACCAACGACGAATAACGTTTGCTACTTAGGGACAAAAGGTGTATTTTTTTTGGTCAAAGGACAAAAGGCTGCAGTCAACGCAAACTGCAAGAACGAACGGTGTAATTTACTCTTAAGAAAATAACCTCAAACATAGGTCTCTCAACTCATAAAAATTTCGAAATTTTCCTCACATTTTCACTACAATTAGACGATTACTAACGCATAGAAGCACCACCGGTGTATAATGTTTGACAAAATTCAATTGCCAATGCCCTAAGAGCATTGGTTAAGGAGGGTACGAACCCACAAAAAAGGACTAAAAAATGTTTTTTAATTTAAAAAATGTACTTTGTGTGTGGGTCTCTAAATCATTTTATGAGGGTCCATGCCTTCTTAACCAATCCCCTTAGAGCACTCGGTGTCTTAACATGACACCCGCGTGGAACTTTCACATTTTCGAGTTAAACCCAAGTTAACCATACCGTGTCCCTGCGTTAAAGGCAAACTTTCACCTCTACGTTAAAGCTTTAACGTGTGTTAAAGTGTTTTTTTTTTTTTTTTTTTTGAGTTAAGGTTTAACTCCCATACCGTGTGGTGTATTAAGGTTTAACTCAGGTTTTTTTAGTTGAGTTATGATAAAAGTAGGGCCCAAAATGTTGAGTGAGATAAGAGATGTTTTTTTAGTTAGAGTGGGAGGTACGGTTGGCCACCAGTCCAAAACCACCGATGGTGCACGGTTACCAGGGTGGCGCCATGGCTGCTCGCGCCATGGTGGCCAGCCCACGCCGTGGATTTTTAATTTTTTTTGGTGGGTTTATTTGTTGTGTTTGTGTTTGTATCTTGTGTTTGTATTTGTATTTTTATTATTATTATTATTATTATTATTATTATTATTATTATTATTATTATTATTATTATTATTATTATTATTATTATTATTATTATTAATTTATTTATTATTTTGTGCCTTTTTTTTTGTGTTTGCAGGTGGCAGGCAGGAAGGAAAAAGAAAAAAGGGAAGAAGAAGAAGATAATTCGTGTTTATTTTTTTTATTTTTTATTTTATTTATTATTATTTTTTTCACATCTTATAGCCTTTTGTTTTGAGTCTTTACATTTTAAGTCCATTTGACATTTTTTTTACATCGCTAGTCCTTATTCCTTAATATGTTTGCAATGTTAATCCCTAAGTTATTTTATTTATTTATTTATTTATATTAGTTAATCTAATTTGTTTTAATTTTAATTTTATATATCTCTAAATTATGTAAATGAATAAAATAAAATAAATTGATGACGGCACCACATTTTCTGGTGCCTACGGTAACGGCCAGAATGTGGTGCCATGAGATTTCTGGTGCCATAGAGACTTTTGCTGACGTGGCATCACTTTTTTGGGGGTACCCCACACTCTTAAAGGTGAAAAGGTTAAAACTGATATGGCACTGACGTGACAGTGGGTGAAAGTTTCACCTTGTGTTAAAATAATTGGTTTGACAATCCCTTACTTAAATACCATCAAAGAATCTTATATTCTTACACTTTTTATCATAAAACATTTTTCAAAAAAGTCAAAAGTGAGAGATGACATTGACAGGTTAGAAGATGGTCAAAAGTTAAAATCGAAGTCTACCCTTTTATAGGTGCGTCATTAGGTAAAAACACTTGGCAATAAAAAAAAAGTATAAACCTCATCATACCTTTGGGGTAATGTGTGCTCGGATTCAATTGTGAGGTCTAACTCAGAGAACTTGTACCAATCGTCTCCAGGCCGAGCCGCTATATGGTGGGCCGTACATAAATCAGTTTAGTTTTGCACTTTACCTCAACATGCCAATTGTTGCATTACACTACATGTTCTTGACATTATGCAAAATCTATAAGGATATCCTACTCCTATTGCATCGTCATAAATAACCATACTTGAGTTTGTATCAAATATCAGTAGCTTGATAAGAAAATAAAATCCATGCGTAAAAAGAAGATGCAAAACATTTGATTGTGTCAAACAAAAAATCTTATGTCTCTAGAACAACCTTTTATATGGGTTAATTTGAGAAACTTGTTTTATGTACTTGATCTCACATGGGTAAAAAGAAAAGGAGTTTTTCTTATTTATATAGTGTGGTAAATGAGTGTAAACAAGTTGAGATTAGTATTATGTTGTTGGCTCTATGTTGTATGTTGTTTAAAGAAATAAAAACAAATTCTAAGGTGATATCTATCAACTCATACAAATTCCAAACTTTTTGTCATTTTCACTACTTGCGCATAGCGGTGTTGATGTATAGTGTTCGAAAAAAATTCAATTGTGTCGATATGGTGTGATACGTGTGTTTCTATCGTTTATTTGTGTAGCGTCGAATAATTTTACTTGCAATTTGATGTTTCTCTATTTACGTAAATGCCACAAAATAATCTAATATTCTTACACTTTTTATCCTAAAACAATTTTCAAAAAGTCAAAAGTAAAAGATGACATGTTAGAAGAAGGTCTGAAGGGTAAAGCCGAAGTTTATCCTCTGACGAGCAAGTCAGAATTCAGTATATATACGTGTATTGTATACTTGTATGTGTACAAAGTTACAAACAAAGTGCATAGTAAAAATGTGTGGAGATGAAAAAGGATCTTACGTATGAATTTAGTAGTGTGATTGTTTAGAGACACGATAATAACAATATATAACTCATCATAACTCTTAATGTTCATATCCGATGACGTGGTCTTACTCGAACGGCCTGTGATCTATATATTAGGCCATTTGGTGAGCCATGCATGCATAAATCATTTTAACTATACAATTACCACAATATGCCATTTTTTAAAATTACATTACACCAGATATTTTAGCCCATATGTGTGGATATTCAACTCTAAACTGCATTGTCTATCTTTTATAAGCAAACAAGTTTTTTCATTCTTTTTTTTTCTTTTTTTAATGAATTAAGTGCTTCTAGATGAGGGTCTTAAGGGGTGTTTCTTTTTTCTTTTATTGTCACTTAATGAGTTGGCCCATGGAGAGACTCACAAAAAGGACTCTCTTGAACAAGTGACTTAAATAAACAAGGGCCCACACCACTTAATTTAACTAGCCTCTAGAGAGAGAGAGAGAGAGACTTGAGTGGGTCTTTTAAATAAGAGGAATTAATAAGAGTAAATTACACCGTTCGTCCATGTGGTTTAGGGTGAGTTTCACTCTCAGTCCCTATTTTTTTCTTGCTTTTTTGGTCCCTATATAGTTTCAATTGCACGCCGGTGGTCTTTATCGTTAACTAGCGTTACCCTTTTTCGTTAGCAAGTGGCAACGTTAGTCCATTAACCAAACAAGCATTTGCAAAGTTAGTCCTTTTACTAACGGCCGTTTTATTTTTCATTTTTGGTCCTTGTGATTATTATTATTATTATAAAAATTCCAAAAAATTATAATAATTCAAAAAAAAATTGGAATTCGGAAAATTTATAAAAATTCGAAAATATTTCGGAATTCGGAAAATTTTTAAAAAATCGAAAAACAAGATTTTTCATACTTTTCGAATTTTTATAAAATTTTTTATATTTTTCAAATTTTAATCTTTTTCGAATTTTTATAAATTTTCTTTTATATTTTTCAAATTTATTTTAATTTTCGAATTCTTAAAAAAAAATCGAATTTTTCGAATTTTTAAATTTTTTTTGAAGTTTTATAAATTTTTTCGAATTATAAATTTTTTTTGAATTTTTATAAATTTTTCGAACTTTTATAAGGTTTTTTCGAATTTTTAATAATTTTTTTCGATTTTTTATAAATTTTTTGAATTTTTTGAATTTTTAAAAAGTTTTCAAATTTTTATTAATTTTTTGAATTTTTATAAGTTTTTCGAATTTTATAAATTTTTTCGAATATTTAAAAAAATTTCAAATTTTTATATATTTTTTGAACTTTTATATATTTTTTTTTGAATTTTTGTAAATTTTTTCAAATATTTCTAATTTTATAAGTTTTTTCAAATGTTTATAAATTTATAGAATTTTCAAATTTTTTAAAAATTTTTGAATTTTTATAAGTTTTTCAAATTTTTAATTTTTTTTTAGAATTTTTATAATTTTTTCGAACTATTATAAATTCTTCGAATTTTTATAAATTTTTCTAACTTTTATAAGTTTTTCCAAATTTTCATAAATTTTTTGAATTCTTAAAAAAATTTTGAATTTTTATAAATTTTTTCGAATTTTTATAAGTTTTTTCGAATTTTTATAAATTTTTTCGAATCTTTATAAATTTTTTGAATTTTTATAAATTTTTTCTAATTTTTATAAATTTTTTCAAATGTTTATTTATAATAATAATAATCACAAGGACCTAAAATGAAAAATTAAACGGTCGCTAGTAAAAGGACTAACTATGCAAACGCTTGTTTGATTAATGGACTAACGTTGCCACTTGCTAACGAAAAAGATAACGCTAGTTAACGATAGAGACCAAAAAAGCAAGAAAAAAATAAGGACTGAGAGTGAAACTCACCATAAACCACAGGGACGAACGGTGTAATTTACTCTTTTGAGCCCATACCATCCCAATAAGTGGAAGAAACATACCCTTAGGGTGATGGCAATGCATGATTTGGAAGCGTGGGAGGATTCTCACCAACCAATCACAGAGTGCCATGTGACATGAGGATTCTGGAGGATACTCAAGCCAAAACTGTTGGCAGTGGGTGGATTCTGGAGGATTCGGAATCATGCCTCATTTTATTTATTTATTATTTATATATAATGTTTATAAATAATAAAAATTATATGTAATATAAAATATAAAGACAAACAATTGATGTTATAAATAATAAAAATACATTAAACGTCAAATACAAAATACATTAAACTACGATATGGTTATTAAACGAATTTACAAATGAAAATACGAAAAATAATAAAAACGACAATACAAGAAATAAAACCAAGCTACTACTCTCCTCATTCCATTATTTGTCCCACCCATACGTGTCCGCGATTTCGGTTTTTTGTTGAATCACCACCTTCAACAACCGAGTGTTTGTGATATGCTCGTGTGGTTCGGTGTAAATCTTCCAGTCACACGCCTTGGTTTTCTTCTTGAATCGTGAATTCGTAGCTCGTCTTTTTCCTTCTTTCGGTCGGCTTGTTATTTTTGTTTGTCAAGCAACGCCTGCTTCGAAATAGCGTAATCGACGAATGTTTTCTCAAGATCCCCGAGACTTCCCGATTCGGTGCGGCTTTTATTGCTTCGGCGCTATTGGGTTGGTGTATTATCTTCATTCAAGTTTGGTACATCGAACGACTCGTCCTCGTCATTGAAGTGTATCCCCTCGTCATTGCTCCACGTTTGGGTTGAAGTCTTCCTATTTGACGTATTCTCACCAAGTAGCGCAACTTGTTGCCACTTATCATAATCTTTTAACACCTCCCACGCCTTCGCGTGAGGAAAACTTTCTTCTTAAGATTTTGATAATCGACATTAGCCCACTTAGCTACATCGTACTCGTTGAGCCCACTTTCCTTCAAACGCGCAATAAATATATAATAAACAACAATATTAAAAATAATTATTAAAAATGTAACGTAAAAATATAACCTATAATTATAAAAAATAAAGAACTTAAAAGTATAACGTAAAAATAATTATAAAAAATATACCGATTGGATAAAGAGACCGTTGTAAATCGACATTTGTTCCATCATCTTTCGCCACTTTGAGTTTAGACTATGATAAGTGCGTGTGGCGTCGCCTCCGTTTGCGATGTAATGGTCCAAAACTTTCTTCCAAAACATTTCCCGTTTACATGACACCCCCTTCTTAGTCTCCGTGTAATAACACCACGCTTTACACAATCGCACTTCATCGTCTTCATCCCAATCGACCTTGGATTTTCCCTTCGGATCATCTTCCTCCATTTCGTCGATTGCTTGTTCGTTTGACGTACATCAACCGGCATGCTTTCTTGAGTCGGAATTTGTTGGTTATTGGCAATATGGGAAGCCAAAAGATTAGCATACGCCAACATGTTCGGATCGTTTAAACATCCGGAAGTTGTGGTTGGTTTTGTTGACCCGAACCTTGCGACGTAGCCTTTTTCGTGTTCTTACGGGGAGGAACAAATTGTTTTTTTTATGCCATTTGGTTATTATAGTAAGTGGTATATTTGGTTAATATATGTATATGTGTGTGTTATATTTGGCTAATTAAATGTATGAGTGGTATGTACATATATAAAAAGAGATAGAGTTTAAAAGAAAAAAAAAAGTCAAAGCCCCCTAACAAGCAAAATTTTATCGCCAAACGGTTGAATTTTAAGTTCCCAACAAACCATGCTTCAACGTCTTCCTCTTGCTTTGGAACCATAAGATTCTGGCGTTTTGGGGGTTGGCGGCGGTGTTCACCGGCGGCCTCTCCCCAAGCCACTGGGATCACGCCCTGCGTTGCCATCACCCTTAGTATGTCTCTAAGCAAACTTTTTATATGGGGTTAACTTTTTTAAATTCTCACATGGAGAAAAGAAAATAAGCTTTATATATTGTGGTGATTGGTGAATATTGTTTGAATAAATTGAGATTAGTATTATGTTGTTCGTTTCACATATTCGATGCTGTTTATGGAGAAAAGAAATAACCTTGATATGTATAAACCAACAATTCATACAACATCCAAATTTTTTGTCATCTTATTGAGAAGCCTATCTTATATATGTAATTAGCAAGTCACCTTATCCTTAATTTTCTATTTGCGGTTACCATAATGAATGTCTATCGGAGCTGCATCCCAATGACTACAATAATTAATACATATATATATTTGAACTAAGAAACTGCACAGTTTTAGTTTCTTATAACGTTGTAGTAATTTTCAAAATAATACTTTTATGTGACACTAATAATTAACCTTGTTTGAGTTGGCATTAAATGTCTAATAGTCTCAAAAGAAAAAAATGGTTAATCCTCTTGTGGCTACGAGGGTTCACCTGCACTAACTCCAGGCTATTAAAAAGGATAGTCGCCTGGGATTTGTCGGCTCGAAATGTCGAGTTGAAAACCTAGGTAACCAAAAGAAGAAAGGCAAATATAATTACAATAACGTGTAATCGACTATGAAAAAAATCCCAATTATTGTAATCGACTTATTCATCTTTTTGCATAGTTTGCAATTTGACTGTTTATATCAAATTAGATGGGGATACGATGTTCATGTTTAGCGGGTATATGATGTTCATGGGTGGGTTATCTTAATACAAGTTGTTGACTAATATAATGGTTTAATGTGTAAACATATTCAAAGAATCGAACATGACACTTGTGGAAGATCAAGTATGGTTAGAAACCAAATATCTATTTCCAACAAACTGAAGTAGCTTCGCCACACTGATAGTGAATGATGAAATCCGTTTACATTGTAACTAAATAACCGAACTTGAGTTTGGTATCAATTTTCTCTTGCTTGATAAGTAAAGAATATCGATGTGTGATAAGAAGATAAATAAGATTTGATTATGTCAACAAAAGTGTTATGTCTCTAGAACAACCTTTTTTATAGGGTTACGTACCTATGTGAAACTTGTTATAAGTTTTTAATCCCACATGGGTAAAGAAAAGAAGTTTAGCTTACTTACATAGTGCGATAAATATGTTCAACAAGGATGAGATTAGTATTATGCTGTTTGTTTCTATTCCTCGATATTGTTTAAAGAAGTAAAAACAATATTGAATCATAGAAACTACTAATTCATATAAATTTTGAACTTTTTAGCATTTTGACTGCAATAAATAGGTCGAAATTAGTATAATACTGATGGCTTCTATGCTAGATATTACGGAGTATTTAAAGAAGAAAAAATGTTGAATCATAGTAGCTATCAACTGTGAGTTCTAACTCGGAGGGCCTGTACCAATCGTCTCTAGACCAAGCCACTGTTTGATGGGCCGTACATAAATCTGTTTAGTTTTGCACTTTAACGCAACATGCCAATTTTTGTTGCATTACATTGCATGTTCTTGACATTACGCAAAATCTATAAAGATATCCAACTCCTATTATATCGTCACTAAATAACCATACTTGAGTTTGTATTAAGTATCAGTAGCTTGATAAGAAAATAAAAACCATGCGTAAAATGAAGATGCATAACATTTGATTGCGTCAACACAAAATGTCATTTATCTGGACAAACCTTTTATATGGGGTTAATTTGAGAAACTTGTTTCAAGTACTTGATCCCACATGGGTAAAGATGAGAAGTTTTTCTTATTTATATAGTGTGGTGAATGAGTGTAAAGATGAGAAGTTATTCTTATTTATATAGCGTGGTAAATGAGCGTAGATAAGTTGAGATTAGTATTATGGTGTTGGCTTTATGTTGTATGTTGTTTAAAGAAATAAAAACAACTTCTAAGGTGATATCTATCAACTCATACAAAATTTGAACTTTTTGTAATTTTTACTAAAACAAAATTCGAACTTTTTGTAATTTTTACTGTAACTAGACGATTACTCACGGATAGCAGCATCGATGTATAGTGTTCGCCAAAATTTAATTGCGTCGATCTGGTGTGATACGTGTGCTTCTCTTTTAATCATTTATTTGTGTAGCGTCAAATCATTTTAGTTGCGAGCTAATATTTCTCTCTTTACTGAAATACCACCAACAAATCGTATATTCTTACACTTTCTATCCTAAAACATTTTTCAAAAAAGTCAAAAGTGAGAGGTGATAGGTTAAAAGAGGATCTGAAGTTAAAGTCGAAGTCTACCCTCTGACAGAGAAGTCGGAATTCGGTATACGTGTGTTGTATACTTGTATGTCTACATAGTGCATAGTAAGGTTGTGCACGGTCCGAAAACCGATTTGGACCGAACCGAAATGTTCGGTCCAGATGCGGGTCGGTCCGGTTCGTCAGTTCGGTCCGGTCCAACAAAGCATAATTGCTGGTTTTGCGTAAGACCGAACCGGACCAGACCAAAGACCGAATATGAAGAAAAGGGTGAACCAAGGACCGGACCAAAATACGTTCGATCCAGTTTCTCGGTTCAGTCTGGCCCGCGATATTTTATGCTCGGCCCTAGTGCATAGTAAAAATGTGTAAAAAGGATCTTACGAATGAGATTAGTAGTGTGATTGTTTAGAGACACATGATAATGACAAAATAAAACTCATCATAACTCTTGGTGTAATTTTCAGATCCAATGACGAGGTCTAACTCGAACGGCGTGTACCAATCGTCTATAGATTGAGCCATTTGGTGAGTTTAACTTTACAGTTACCACAATATGCCATTTTTTTGGGAGTTGCTATAGCAACACCCCTTATAATACACAGTACAACCCCGCTATGCACACAGTACAACCCTGCTATGCATAAAAGGGTGTGTATATAGGAGGTTTGGGGTGTGTATAGATTCCCCTTTTTTTATTATTACATTACACAAGATATTTTTTACGTATTAGCAAAGCTATCGAGGATATTTAACTCCAGTTGCATTGCCTATCTTTTACTTTAGTGAAACTTCCTACATGGAGTAAAGAGAAGAAGCTTTGCTTACTTCTATATGGTCGTGAATGTGGTTTGAATAAACTGAGATTAGTATTATGTTGTTGGTTTCACATGTTCAATGTTGTTTACAGAGAAAAAAAAAACAACTTTGAATGCGTGGAGCAACAATTCGTACAACATCTAAATTTTTTGTAGTCTCTTTCATATGCAATTAGTAAGTCACTTTATCCTTTATTTCCTATTAGCAATCAACATAGTGAATATCTCAATGACTACAATCGGTAATGCTTATAAATATTTGAACTTAGAAATTGCAATTTTTGTTTTCTACAACGTTATAGTAGTTTTAGAATAATACTTTTAAGTGACACTAAATAACCTTGTTTGAGTTGGCATCAAATGTCTAATAGCTTCAAAAGAAAAAAAATGCAATTTAAATTACAATAACGTGTAACCGACTTTGAAAAAAATCCTAATTATTGTAATTGACTTATTCATCTTTTTGCTTAATTTGTAATTTTGATTGTTTATATCAAATTAGATGGCTATACAGCGTTTATGTTTAGTGCGTATATGATGGTGATGGGTTATCTTATTACAAATTGTTGACTAATATAATGGTTTAAAGTGTAAACATATTCAAACATGACACATGTGGAAGATCAAGTAAGATCAGTTATGCTTCGCCACACTGATAGAAATGATGAACTTTGGTTACGTTATCACTAAATAACCGAACTTGAGTTTGGTATTAATTTTCTCTAGCTTCATAAGAAAGAAAATCAGTGTGTGATAGGAAGATAAATAAGATTTGATTACGTCAATAAAAGTTACATTTTTTTATAAGGGCAATTCTACAAATAGCCTGGTCTAGTAAAGTGTTTGGTTTTTGAAGACCTAAAAAAGTCGCTTTCCAAAAATTGCACAAGCAAAAGTCGTTTTCCAAAAATGACCCAGAAATTAAGCGACTTCTTATGAATTAAGCGACTTTTTGTCAATTAAACGAAATTTTCTATTAAGCCCAACATTAGAATGAAATACACTAGTAGTAGTATCATTAAGCCCAACGGTAGAATGAAATAAAAAGTCTCTTAATTCACAAAAAAATCGCTTAATTCACAAAATTCGCTTAATTCCAGCCACATGTCACTCCCACGTTTTAAGCGACTTTTGCTTGGGCCATTTTTGAAAAGCGACTTTTTTGGGTCCTCAAAAGCCCAACACTTTACTGGACCGGGACATGTCTATATTTGCCCCTTTTCTATAAGGTTACTATTAGCATTAATAAAAGTGATGGTCATTTACAACTTTGTAAAGTGTCATACAAGATTTAGTAAGAATAGTCAAAGGGCGTCATGGACTAATCTAACATCTTATAAGTAATATTGTAATTATCCAATCCATAGTCCATGATGAACTTAGCCCATAGAAAGCCCATAAGGGTTACTCAACATGTAATATATATGCCTCACCATCACCTAATTTGTAGCCGCTGCATCAGCTTCGCCTACCAACAGCAATTTAAGTTCATCACAAGATGTATGTTTAGATGATTATGTTGATAATAATATAAATTTTAGAGCTTGCTAACATTAGCTGATCTGGCTATAGGATGAAGCCGTCAATGCTGAAATTATAACCTTGTTTGGGTGCTGTTTGTGCCAAATCAAACGCTTAACATCTGAAATAATTAGAAAGATTATGATTAGCAACGAAAATTTTCGAAAAAAACAAAAGCATAAAATAATTCTTTAAAACATAAAGGTTTTACCAAACACTGTGTTAGCAGGGTTCCTAGCTATCTGATTTTTTGCACTCTCTCCTACTAAAATCTCTAAATCATTGAAAGCTACACAAGACGGAGTGACTCTATTTCCCTGTCCATTAGGAATGATCTCCACCCGATTCTTGTTGTCAAACCAGATAGCAGCACATGAGTAAGTTGTTCCAAGATCAATACCAATAGCCGTTCCTTTAACTCTTTTAGACATTTTTTATCTGATATAACATAAAAGATGAAGAGAAGTTGTGTTGAGACAAATCCAAACAAGAAATGAATATCTAATTACCAGGTTCAAGGATATATGCTTAAGATGGCAATTCAGCTAGAAGAAAGACAAAGTTACCACCGACAAGAATTGAATGCGTAAATAACTTAAACACTAATAATAGAGAACATTTGCAATCTCATGTTGAATAAGTAACACCTGATAAAACTCATGTACTGTATTTCAAAAGTACACATGGAACCAATCCATTATGGCTTAACTACTTCTCAAACAAAACAAAGGAGAAATTCGGTCGCACTTGTAAAGTATGATAACAGAACAATAAATTTTTCTCATAAACATAGTTTTTATGGAAACTCAATTCTGTGGCTAACTTTTCCAATTACAAATCACATATACAAAAATCAAATATCCTCCATTTGTATCTCCTATAAGACTACCTTATTTTTCTACATGAGGTTTAATAGACTTAAGGGGTGCTTGGCTAAGTTTATGACGTTAGTAAAAAGCCATTTCTACATAAAGCCCTTTCTGTAGTTAAAAGCTAATGAGCACAATGTTACAACTTACAAATAACATCCAATTTTTTACAACATTCTGAATGAAAGTTTCTCCATTTCTGAATCCATCTCCTATGAGTCTACCTTTAACATGTTCTATATTAGTCAACCAAAGTACAAAGTTTAAATGAGTCAAGGCCATCATAAGCTACCCGAGATCAACCCCGGTTAAAGCTCAAAATGAGCCAAGTCTAATTTGGGGCTCAACTGCAGATTTAACCCCGACCATCATGTTTCCTAACTGTAGTGATAGAGAACTAATAGACTCATTGAACTGACTAACAGCTACTAATACAGTGGTTGTAGGTTCAAGACTAGATTTCCGTTTAACATTCTTGGAACAAATGAAATTAAATTCCATTGTGAACTCATAGTGGTCGACATATTTGCCTGGTAATTCTTGACTTGCACTTCGAAACCGTATGTTTCTTTCATCATTCAAAAACTTGTAGTTACAAAGCATGAGTTACTTCAATACTTGTTAGTTGTCGATAAAAAAAAATAGACTAGTCACGTTTTAAGGTTTTATAATGTGTGACATTTTGAGGTTATTATAAAAGCTTTTTTAATATAATTTGAAAGTTATATCTTTTTAAACCACCACTATCCGCACAAAACCCGGCTATATCCGGCCAAGAACCGACTAAACCCGGTCATATCCGGCCAAGACATGGCTTTATCCGGTTAGACCCGGCCAAAACCCGGCTAAACCCGGTCATATCCGGCCAAGGCATGGCTTTACCCGGTTAGACCCGGCTATATCCGGCCAAACCCGGTCATTTCCGGCTAAAACCGGGCCATTTCCGGCCAAGACCCAGATATATCCGGCCATCCGGCTAAACCCGGTCATGTCCAGCCAAGACCCGGCTAAACTCGGTCATGTCCGGCCAAGACCCGGCTATATCCGGTTAGACCCGGCTATATCCGGTCATGTCCGGCCAAGACCCGGCAAAACTCGGTCATGTCCGGCCAAGACCCGGCAAAACTCGGTCATGTCTGGCCAAGACCCGGCTATATCCGGCCATCCGGCCAAACCCGGCTAAACACGGTCATGTCCGGCCAAGACCCGGCTATATCCGGTTAGACCCGGCTATATCCGGTCATGTCCGGCCAAGACCTGGCTTTATCCGGCCATCCGGCCAAAACCAGGCTAAACTCGGTCATGTCCGGCCAAGACCCGGCTATATCCGGTCGTGTCCGGCCAAGACCCGGCTAAACTCGGTCTTGTCCGGCCAAGACCCGGCTATATCCGGCCATCCGGCCAAGACCCGGCTAAACTCGGTCATGTCCTGCCAAGAACCGGCTATAGTTTCTATAAAACACTAATGTATATTGACTAAAAAATACTCTTTTACGCCCATGAAGACCCGAGGTTGTATCAGAGAACTTGTTCCAACACTGCCAACGACGATGATAATTTTTGCAACTTTTGTATCAATGCGGTACAGCCAACGTCAATCTTTTGGGTCAGGTGTCTTCTGTGGAGCATCTTCAGATCATTGCACAAGCGAGTTCGAAATGGTTAGTTCATGCATGCATATTTGCTAATCCGACTCAAATATGGTCTTATTCCCAATAGCATATGTTCTGTTTTTCGTCACAAATTGCACTTCCATATCTGACACATGACCTAGTACAAGTGAACAATAATCTCCATAGAACTTATGAGTATCACTTTGTGTATTTGTCATCCTAAAACACAGCTGTTTTGTAATTTTACATCTCTTTAATAGGACGATGAAGAAGTAACATTTATCTACAACATTCCATAGGCCCTCTGCTTTTACCACAACATTAGTCCTTTTTGCTCTGATAGACATCAGTCTACTTATTTCTTCAATAATGATCTTAAACACGCTATCCACACTTCTACAATTGGCATTGAATAGTCTTCCATTTCTTTCCATCCATATATGATAGACTGTGGCAGCAAGGCATAGTTTCCCAATTATCTCCCAAACACTCCTTTTATTCTTCCAACTACTCATTTCTTTGACAATATCATCCCACTTAGTAGCCTTTATACTCATGCCAGCTTTATCTTGTACTTTCTTCCATAGCTCTTCAGTATACTCACATGTGAAAAATAAATGATCATGGGAGTCTTTCATTTTCATGCACAGACTGCATTCATAGCTCTTGTTTGGATACCATTTGGACAGTTTGTGGTTAACTTGTTCTTTATTGCCATCCATAGTATAAAAACATGCCTGGGAATGCAGTTTGAGTACCACAGCAGTTTGTCCCATTCAACTTTAGTACTTTCTCCTCTAACATCCATCCATGCTTTCTTTGTTGTGAATTTCCCCTCTTTCCCTTTACTGTCAATCCAAACAGGCTCATCTGGTCAGTTAGTACAGGAACTTGAATATTGTTTAGGAAACCAAATTTAGTTAACCAATGATTAGGCCATTTCCACCCATTCTCATCAATCAACTCTGCCACTGTAGTTTGGTCATTGTATCCGGCATAGAATATGTCTTTTTTACTAATCAAAGTGGATAGTGACACCTCATTATGCCACTTGTCATGCCAGATACTTGTAACTGTACCATCACCAATCTTATACCTTATATGTTTGCCCACCATGTCCCTGAGTTCAAGAATGCTTTTCCATCCCCAACTCTCATTATTCTGAATAGTAACATCCCATACATTTCTCCCTTTCAATTTGACCACATTTATCCATTTTACCCATAGGGAATCTTTCCTGGCTGCCACATTCCATAAGTGTTTAATCAAAAGTGTCTTATTCCATAACTCCAGTGATTTAAAGCCTAGCCCTCCTTGATCCTTTGGTTTACAAACATCATTCCATGAAACTTTAGCTCTACCTTTGCTTCCCTCACCAGAACTCCATAAAAATTTCTTAAACATTTTCTCAATATCATTCACAACAGTTTTTGGGAGTAAAAAGACAGACCCCCAATACACTTGCATAGAAGCTAATACAGAGGCAATCAATTGAGCTTTTCCAGCATAAGACAGACTTCTATTTTTCCAGTCACTTAACTTTTGCTGAACCTTTTCCACCAGAGGTTTACAATCATTTATCCCAATCTTTTTGGACACAAGAGGAACTCCTAGGTATTTGACAGGTAATTTACCAATTTTGAAAGGTAAAATACACTGTACTTCTCCTTTAGTTTCATCATCCTGCCACAAAACATTGTGCATTTTCCAAGGTTGGGGTGTAAACCAGAAAGGGCACTGAACCTTTCCAAAGCTTTTTTGATTGTGTGGACTGAACTTGTGTCACCATGACATAGCATTAGAAGATCATCAGCAAAGCTCAAGTGGGTAATTCTTAGTTTCTTGCATCCAAAGTGGTATTTGAACATTCTATTCCTGCTTACTTCATTCTTTGTAATCTGATTCAGCACTTCCATTACAATAGTGAAGATGTAAGGAGAGATGGGGTCCCCTTGCCTTAATCCTCTACCACCCTTAAAATAGCCATACCTCTCTCCATTTACACATATTGTGAACTTAGAAGTTGTGATACAGACCATAATCCATTTAACCATTTTATCAGGGAAGTTGAACTTTCTTAAAGTGTCTTCAATAAAACTTTAACTCACTGTATCATAGGCTTTCTGGATGTCAATCTTGAAAGCACATCTTTTTGGACCATTTGAACAGTTGTACCCTTTTAGAAGTTCCTGTGTAAGTAGAATGTTGTCTGTGATAGCCCTGCCAGGAATGAATGCACTTTGGTTCACATCTACTAAGTAGCTCAAAGCCTTTTTAATTCTATTTGTGAGGATTTTGGAAATACACTTATAGATCACATTATTGCAGCAGGCAATAGGTCTGAAATCAGAGACTTTTTGAGGGGTTTCCATCTTAGGGACAAGAGTGATAAGTGTAGCATTGATCTCTCCCAACCATAGTCACACGGAACGCGGTTCGTTTCGGTACGGGAACGCGAAACGGGAACGCGGTTCGCTAGGTCCCTAAAATTTGGTACGAGTGGGGGTAGGCTCATTTCGGAATGCTACGGTTCGCTTTGGTTCGATGTACCATAAAATTTGGTACGATGTACCCGATTTGGTACAATGTACCATAACAATAATATTATAGTTCTAAATGAGTAAAGTGAATACAAGCAGGTATGTGCAGTAAGTGAAGTGCCACAACAGGTATGTGTAGTAAGTGAAGTGCCATAGCAGGTATAGGGGTGCCAAAGCAGGTTGTCCCAAACACCCTTTCTGCTGATACAAAGTCAAAAGATCAGGTTTTGTTTTTGTTTTTTTTTTTAGAACACAAATGCAGGTTTATTAAGACAAGAGCTTGTTAGGTACTTAGGTGTATGTGTATGGTTAGAGTGGTAAGGATATGATAAGGTGGAACTAATGAGTGGTTATAAATTGATAAGTACATTTAATTAAATAATTATATCTTGGAAGCATAAATACTCAGGAACTAATTTAGTTGAAGTAGTAATGGTTTAAGTTTGTTTTAAGTTTAACATGAGTGGCTAATTCTGTACCGATTCACTTTGGTACGCCGTACCACTTCAATTTGGTACGCTGTACCGATCCATTTTGGTACGTCGACCCAATAGACTTGGGAACGCCGATTGATGTTGTTTGGGAACGCCGGATATAGCGAACCAGATCGCGATCCCGAGCGATCCGAGTCGCGATCGTACCGCGTTTGGGTACGAACGATCCGAAACGCGAAACGCGGCCGAGTCAGCGTTTCCTGTGACTATGCTCCCAACAATTTGCCAGTTTCGAAAAACTCTTTGATAGCACCACAGAAGTCTTCTTTAATGGTATCCCAGGCTTTTTTGTAGAATTTTGAGGTGAATCCATCAGGCCCAGGGGCCTTATTGTCTTCAATGTCAAACAAAGCTGCTTTTATTCCAGTGTCACTCATTGTCATCTCTACGCAAATCTCAATAAACAAAAACAAGTGAACAATAATCTCCATAGAACTTATGAGTATCACTTTGTGTATTTATCATCCTAAAACACAAAAATTACAGTTTTGCCTATTGCTTCTGTTGTGGGCTGTCTTGTAATTTTACATCTCTTTAATAATTACAGGACGATGAAGAAGTAACAACAGTTGTCTTCTCTCCTGATCATATGGCGTACCAAGATAGATATTGCATAGACGGTGTCCTAACCTTCACTAGCAGTTGCATCAAAATAGAGGGCTCGTTTTTAGATGATGATGAAGAACCCTTTAGATTGCAGTGGGGAATTGAGGATATACTGTATATCAAATCTCATTGGTATCAGCACGTAAGTCCATACCAAGTTTAATTTCAGTTTTCAACCGCCTCTGAAAAGCTTATGTGTATCTTCTTACTCATTGGTGTACCGTAAATTTTTGCAGGCTGGGATGACAATGTTGAAGATTCATGTACTTTTGGAGGATACATTACAAGCTGAAAATGTTGAATGCCCTTCAGGTTATAGTCATATTCTTTTTAATGATTTTGTTCTCACGATACTTATTAAAATATCGACAATAGGTATGCTACCAACTGCTCACATGTAAGGGTAAATTGGACTTTTTAACCTTGAAAAATGTGACATAATGATCAAATTCTAAAAGGTTTTGTCCTAGTTACTACAAAAGGTTATATCTTTGATATGTGGTTATGAAAAGCTTAAAAAATTACCCCCTGTCGCATGCCAAAAATAAATATTATGTAGTGTGTGCTTTCTTATTGATCCTGCATAATAAGTTCAAAATAGTTTCATTCGTGCAACTGACATTCTTTACTCTTAATTCCTTGCGTCTTTTCAGGTACCGAGTTGAGGTTTGCATTTATTGGCACTGATTGGTATGGGAAACAGGAAGCAGTCACATCTTTGAATGACACATACAAAACATTATGGACCGGTATATATGAGTCAGGGTGAGCTATTTAGCATGTTGCTTGCTTTAGCCTTTTTTGCTGCATTTCACGAGTGATATACTTATAATTGGAATGTAAATAATATCTGTCAATGGCATAATCCCAATCTGGAAGTATGTAATCAGTTTGTAGGTCTAAATGTCCAGCTCATAAGCAGGAAAATAAACCGAAAATATAGGCTTATGAAATGAAGCCGAATAAAATAAGCTCATGAGTCTGAAAATAAGCTAAAACTAACATATCCTTTGTAATCTATATACAGTGATTTGCTGTCCATAATAGAATACCGTTACAGCTCTCTTTCAGGATGCTATGAAACTCCTTATTAGACTTGGTGTAGTTGGGGATTTCTTATATCGTCCAATTGGTCATCTTTTAGAATCAAATCGATAAATTTTTTTATATGTTGACAACTTGGGATTATTGTTGCAGGGACACTGTCCATGGGCATACCCAAGCATCTTTCCCGAAGTATTTTCCCTGGTAAGTGAAATGAAATTTTCTTTGGTGTTGAAAGCATATATAATAAGTTCAAACATCGAGCAATGTGTTTTGGCATTAATGTCGATCCATACACTTTACATAATTATGGATGCTTGCAGCTTTGATCAACCTTTTGAAGAAATTATCTATCCAAAAGGGGAAGTTGATGCTGTTTCTATTGGCAAGAGAGACGTCGATATGCTCCTACCAGACACTTTTGTCAATGACACCATCATTGACTTTTATATCAAGTATGATAATCCGTATCTTGTTTCCTCTTTCCGATGATGCTTTTAATTGACCATTAGTCTGCTACAGTGGCAACTTTAGCATACCTTGTATTTTTCGCTAATAACATGTGTCAAATTTTCAACTGACGATAGATACTTAAAGAAAAAATCAACCCCGAGGATAGACCGAGGTTCCATTTTCTCAATAGTTTCTTCTTTCGAAAGCTAGCTGACCCAGATAAAGAACCTCTTGAGGCCTGTAAAGGGAAGGAAGCTTTTCAACGTGTAAGAAAGTGGACAAGAAAAGTGAACCTTTTTGAGAAAGATTATGTCTTTATTCCTGTTAACTACAAGTAAGTTTATAAGCCTTTTGAATCTGGCTCGCTTACGAACTCGTTTGACTAATTTAACCGGCCTTTTTACAGCTATCACTGGAGTCTTATCGTAATGTGTCATCTTGGGGAAGTGGCCACATACCAAGGTCTGTCTTTCATTTTTTTTATATCTTGTCATGCATATCGAAGGTGATAATTCCTATTCTAAAGCTATGTTCATGTTTAGATGAAGATGTAACCAAGTTAAGTAAAGTGCCATGCGTTCTGCATATGGATCCTATTCGAGGCAATCATACTGGCTTGAACGGTCTTATGCAAAGGTAGCATTTGATCATGTTTTGTTTTATAAGTTCAAGTTATAAAACAAGTATGCTTCTTACACTTTGTCAGAGATAGCGAGGTCGGCTTCTAAATTTTTTCCGTTTACCGTGTTTCCCAAGTTTTACTGTCTCCCTTTGTCAACTTGTATCGTGTTTTCAAACTTGTATAATCGAACAATTGTGGTTTACATGTGGATATGTCAATGCAGTTACCTTAAAGAAGAATGGAGAGGGAGGGTACCTGAGACGTCTGAAGATATTTGTTCAAGATTTGATAATTTACGCTTCATCTCACTTGAGGTAGCGTGTGTGTTTTTCTGACTTGTGTACTTTTTAAAGCATATTCTCTTTATGTAACTCCATAAATTTTATCACACAATATAACATTTCCTTACTAATATGGGGCACATTTGCTTTTTTTTTTTGGGGGGGGGGGGGGGGGGGGTTGGCTTTCCAAACATCCGTTTTTACGAGTTTACGCTTTTTGAAACAGGCACGGAATAATAAAAACACTAGTAATGGCAAACGTGGCCTTGTTAGTACAATCAGTTTTTACATTCTCACTTGTTGAATCTGGAATCTTGTTGTTTGTGCAGTTACCGCAGCAGCCAAATTCATATGACTGTGGTCTATTCTTGCTCCATTACGTAGAACTCTTTTTGGAACAGGCTCCAATTAATTTCAATCCATTCAAAATATCTCAGAGTGTCGACTTTGTAAGTAAACTGACTCATCTTTCAACCTCATAGCATCAGTTTTAGTTACATGTCTAATTTATTTTTCTACTAAGAACATTGAGGATTTGAACCAACTATTTAATACTACGTATTGACATTTAAGTAAATAAAGATACTTTTTATGGTACTTTATAATATGCTTGACGTCACTCCATTTGTTCAGCATCTTGTATCGTGACTATGTGCTAGTTTTTCTGGATTATTATTCTTAAAATTAACACGAATCACATATTTTTCAGCTAAATATGGACTGGTTTCCGCCTGCTGATGCATCCCTTAAAAGGGTGGTTATTCAGAGATTAGTATATGATCTTCTAGAGGCACCTTCTCACGAAGCTCGTCCCATGCATGCCAATGATGATAACTTCCATATAGAAACTGCTGTAAATTTCTTTCCAGAAACGTTCAATAATAATCCTTCAACGGTTTGTCAAACTTCTCATGATGATGATGAAATTGAAATTTCTTTGTTACCATCATTAACTATGACAACTGAACCATGTCCTGTGGGTCCTACTGAATCCTTAAAACCAACATTTGAACCAAGATCATTTCTGAGCATGCAATTTCCGTCTTTCAACGAGGCAACATTTGATGGGTACAAAAGCTCCCTAGCGCCATCACTTGAGGTAATTCTGTTCTAGTTTTTGTCATATGAAGTCCTAAACTACATGTGGCAAAATGGGCAGGTTGGGTAACAGGTCAAAACGGTGTTCGGGTCAGGTCAGTTGGGGTTACCCGAAACACCTTTTTCCATTTTTTTTTTTTAAATTTCTATAAATAATTAGTGCCTTAAAAATAATTTATACTTTTGAATAACATGAGTTGGAAGTTTTATGCATTGTAAATAAACTTTGGGCGGCTTTTGAGCCTTTTGATCCATTAGAGATAACTGTAACTCTAATTTGACCTGTTGATGACTGTTTTGGGTTAATTTTGACATTTTAGTCTGACATAACATGGCTTTCATTGTAAAACAGGGAAATATAGAAAACGGAGGACAATCTGTTTATTCTCTGACAGAAATTGATCTTGAGCAAGACAATGGAATCGCACCCGAAATCCCATATTCATCCCAGGATCTCAGAAAACAGTAACTTTTATGAAACATCGCCACAAACATCAATTTCCGGATGTGAAGATTCATTAGAAGTTGTGAATAGTAATAAGCAAATGAATGAAGAAGTCGACTTCATGGAGATAAGACATGAACCAAGATCACCATTAATGGAGCATGTGGAAATACCTGGTAATAACGATAATGGTAACGGTTATACTTATAATCTTACGTTATCTTCTCATTTTTCCAAAATGCAAGCAAATAGGTCCACTGGTTCCGGTGAGTCCTCGGGCTTGGAATCAGATGTGCAGCATCCTACCAAAAAGACGCGAACGACAGAACAACCTCTTGAAGATGGGTCTCCGTTCAGCTGAATATAGTGTTTATAGGGTTTTGCTGGAAGATTTGTAGCAGTTAGAATGAACCACCCCCACACGTATACTGTCGGTTATTCATATTTTGCGTTTTGGTGTTTGCTTTTGAATGGTCAAGTTATGGGGCATATGATAAATAATACTAGTAGTGTTTAATCCTTTGAACTACTCTACTTGCTTTTAGCTTTAGGGAGTTATGTCGTATGTCTTCTAAAACGGGTAAAAAAACAACTCTGATGGGGACGTTGCACCTCTAAGCTTAAAGTATCTACTCCGACCTTCTATTACAGTGTATATATATATATATATATATATATAGTGTAACTTTCAAACGAGAACCATTTTATCCGCAAGAACTGAGAGAACCACCAAAAACATACATGCACGCCTTCAATAATTGTATTTTTGCACATATGTTTTCAAAACAACACATATGTTTTAAAAAAAACATAGTTGTTCTAAAGAATTTGATAAGAAATTCGAAATACAAAAATTTTCTTTGAAGGTGTGCATGTATGTTCTTATAAAACGTGCAACGACAATATTGCGGCCGTGTGTAAGGTTTTTATAAAAAAAGAGGATGAGTTCATAATGATATTGAAGAACATAGGTGGATGTTTACGATTATTGATGATTTGCATGTATTTTTATTTTATTTTAAAAGGCGTGCATGTATGTTTTTGGTGGTTCTCTCAGTTCTTGCGGATAAAATGGTTCTCGTTTGAAAGTCCCCCTATATATATATATATATATATATATATATATATATATATATATATATATATATATATTTTTTTTTTTTTTTTTTTTTTTTTTTTTTTTTTCTTCCAAAATCTTCAAAGGTGAAAGATGAAAGGTTACAGTAGGATCTGAAGTAAGCAGAAATCTACCCTCTGGTGAACAAACAAAGTGCATAGTAAAAAAGTGTAGAAATGGAAAAGGATCTTACGAATGAAATTAGTAGTGTGATTGTTATATGCTTGTATGTGTACAAACAAAGTGCATAGTAAAAAAGTGTAGAAATGGAAAAGGATCTTACGAATGAAATTAGTAGTGTGATTGTTTAGAGAACACAATAATAACAATATAAAACTCATCATAACTCTGGCTATAATGTCTAGAACCGATGTTAGACTCGCTTTTTTAATAAGATGTCGTCACTCACGTGAATTGGACTAGGTTTGTATTAAGTAGCTCACACAGGGACTACTTATGTGTAATAGGCAAACTAGTGATGTAAAAGGGCCTATATATACCCACATGACTCTCCATGTGGGTGTGTGGGATTATTGTACCATTCATTTGTTTACTTTCAATAAAGATAAACATTTGACATATTCTCTCCACCCTCTCACTACCTCTCTCTCTCTAAGATGAACATCTTCATCTTCAGCCAACCAAGGCCGCCCGAACCACGAAATATATGAATCTTGGTCTCTACAATCCCAAATGCGATAAACCTCAATTGCGATAAATCCCAACTGCGATAATTCCCAATCGAGATAACATCCAATCGCGATAAAATTCAAATGCGATAAAATGGCAAATGCGATAAAAGTCAACTCCTTTATCGAATTTGCAGCAATAATTGAGTCCAATAATTGAGGTCCACTGTTCATTTTCCGACCATTTTCCGACCATCTTTTTCTGCCCAGATCTGACCATAAAACCCATTTTGAGCATAAAACTCAACCGTATATCCATCAGATCTACCACATATCACGGATTAAAGGACAAAACACTCTCAACCAAAACACAAATATAGAACTGTGAGCAGATCTAAGCTCGTATGAACCTGGGTTTGAGATTTTTTGACCATATTATAGATACATAAGACCAGTAATAGGACTGTTTTTATCGTATGACACGGAAATAAATTCCGATGACCGGAAAAAAATTTTCCGATGACTAAAAAGGAGATAAAAACGCAGCCTAAAACACATAAACGAACCACAAAAATCAGTAAACTCACCAAGAATCTCCCCCGGTTAGCTCTTGATACCAATTGATACGACCAAGAAACACGTTTGGAGGTGGAGGAAACACCATAAACTCGAACTAAAGATTAACTTTGAATTTTCGGTTTATTGATTGCCGAGGTGTGTATGTATTCTAGAGAGAGAAGTCTAGAACACACACACACCTCGTGTGTTACAAATGAATCCTCAACCCTCCTAGTATTGACATAGGAGGGTATTTATTACAAGCTACAAGTTCTAACTTAGCAATATGACTAAACTAGTCCTTGTACTTTAAATGCTATTACAATTCCCACATATGACAAAACTTTAAAGCTAACAATCTCTCCCCAAAGTGAAGTCATATGGGAATTGCTTACAATGTTCCCTACAAGTAAAATATAAACAGTAAGTACAGAGAATAATCTTCAAACTTCATTACTTCGTTCAGCTTGCAGAATCTTCTCAGCTTTCATTTCTTTACTTGCAGACGAACCATGTGAGCAAATCTAATTAGGGTTTAATATAGAGTGCCCTGAGTGCTCTCCCCGTGCTCTCCCCTAATTAGTGCTCTCCCCCAAACTGACAACCTCTCTTATGATTGCCCTGTATCTGAAGTCCGTTCAGGGGAATACATTATCAACATCTTCATCTCACCAAATGCATCCCAGTTATTTTTCCCATGAAAGATCAGCCCGCACATTTCTCTCCCCTGCTGGTTACGATTCATCGGAATCAGCATACTGATGTGTACGTGAAATACAAACTGGAAGCACTTCCTGTAATCCGTGAGAAGATGTAGATAAATCCAATCTAACCTCCTGAATCAACAACAACGGCTTTATGTAGTGGCTACTGATGGAGAAAACCCACTATTACGAACTTGAGACTGAAGTAGAATAACCCAAACTTGTGACTTAAACTTGCACGATAGTGTGACTAAGAACCTATACTGAGCACTTGAGATTTATCGCGAATGGGATTTATCGCAGTTGGGATTATCGCAGTTGTGGTTATCGCAGTTGGGGTTATCGCAGTTGGGGTTATCGCATTTGGGGTTATCGCATTTGGGATGTTATCTCGTTTGGGATGTTATCGCGATTCAGTTCTTTTGAAATTGAGAAATATGTCCGATTATAACCTTTCCATTTTCATACCCTTTAACTTAGTATCCCTTCCTCAAAAAAAAAAAAAAAAAAAAAAAAAAAAAAAAAAAAGTTTTTTGGCGGGAAAATTGGAGTAAAATTTAATTTTTTCAGGTGATTAAACGTTCGATTTTTACGCGAGATTCAAATTTTGGTATAATAGTGAAAATTTTGGCCCAAAATTCAAATTTTTTGGTCAAAATTCGAATTTTTTAGGTGAAAATTGACGTCAAAATCTGTTACACTCAAATTTTTCTAGCCTTCTTGTAACGGCATTTCCTAGTGTATTTCAAATTGTGTCAAAAAAAAAAAAAAAAAAAAAAAAAAAAAAAAAAAAAGGAGGAGGGATATAGGGTTACCATCGCAACAATCACGGGGATACATCATTCACGGCTAATATGGTTAAGAAGAATGACTACGGGAGAAGAATGGTATTATTGATTTGATTTTGAAGTAACATTTTTCGTGCGTGTGTACTTATTTATCTCAAAGTCTAGAGGTTGGTTGGATGCATGACTTTAAGAGATACTTGTTTGGGCTCTCATGGGTGTAGTGATTAAGTCTTGGATTATCTAGTTTTCATAGGTCAAGGGGAGGATGGACGAAGACCTAGTTAACTATCAAAACTGAGATGGAGTACTCAGTGACACACAAAGATGTGGATAGTTCAAGAGATGTTCATATACTATTAAGGAAGGATGGATGGGTATATGAAACGACCTATGCTTTAAGGAGTTACGTTGTAGTGCTCAGTATAGGTTCTTAGTCACATTATCGTACAAGATTAAGTCACATTTGAGGGGAGGTGTTTACTTCTTGTTCAAGTTGGTCATATCGGGTTATCTCCACATGTGGTCATTTATTAGAAGCCGGTGAATTTTACGGTTGGTTTGAGAGACGTATTGAGAGTATTTTTTAACATATTCTCACAATAATTAAGCCTCGACGGGTTGTCGACGTGCTATCATGGATTTAGTATTGCTTCAAGATCAAGGTACTCCAAGCCATGTACATTATTATATGATGATTACGATGACTCACAATCATCAGGAGGGAGAAGTACGCCCTTAGGAGGGAAAAGGAAATGGAGAGAGAAGTACGGCTTATTACCTACTTTGATGCAATTACTTTGTGAGATATGTTAATGCTCCCGAACGACAGCCATTGCGCTACAGTCTCCGCTGCGTGCTTTAAGGCTAAAGAAAGTTGTCGATTCAGGAGGGAGCAGAAAAGAATAAAGGGCTCACTAGTTAGGAGGGAGTAATAACCTAACTAGTACATTACAGTTGAAGTTCAGAGCTACAAGGATGTGTGCCTTCAGCACCAAAGATCGAGGCTGCGATCTTTCGGAATAGAGAGAACTTCAACTCTGTCTCAGGATCTAGACTACAGAGACTCTGCACTTATGGAAAAGTTTATTATTGCAATTTACTTTGTATTGTTTATAGGTCTCATTGTAACCATTCACTTGTGACGACATCTTGGAGGGAGATTGTTAGACTCGCTTTTTTAATAAGATGTCGTCACTCACGTGAATTGGACTAGGTTTGTATTAAGTAGCTCACACAGGGACTACTTATGTGTAATAGGCAAACTAGTGATGTAAAAGGGCCTATATATACCCACATGACTCTCCATGTGGGTGTGTGGGATTATTGTACCATTCATTTGTTTACTTTCAATAAAGATAAACATTTGACATATTCTCTCCACCCTCTCACTACTCTCTCTCTAAGATGAACACCTTCATCTTTCACAGCCAACCAAGGCCGCCCGAACCACGAAATATATGAAACTTGGTCTCTACAACCGATGACGAGGTCTAACTCGGACGGCCTGTACCAATCGTCTATAGATTGAGCCATTTGGCGATCGAGTAGTGCATAAATCAATTCAGCTATACATTTTACTACAATATGCCATTTTTTTTATTACATTACACAAGATTTTCTTGACATTAATTCAACTCCAATTGCATTGTTTTACTATCTTTTATTTGCAAATTAGTATGTCTCTAAGCAAACTTTTTATATGGGGTTACTTTTGTCGAACTTCCCACATTGAGTAAAGAGAAGAAGCATGACACTTGTGGAAGATCAAGTAAGATCAATTATGCTTCGCCACACTGATAGTGAATGGTGATGGGTTATCTTATTACAAATTGTTGACTAATATAATGGTTTAAAGTGTAAACATATTCAAACATGACACTTGTGGAAGATCAAGTAAGATCAATTATGCTTCGCCACACTGACAGTGAATGGTGAACTTTGATTACGTTGTCACTAAATAACCGAACTTGAGTTTGGTTATCTTCATTTCAGCTTCACCAGGCAATATGCACAATGCAATGGTCGGTAGGTGAATGATGCAACATCTGGTTTGGTTTGCAAGTTTTAATCCAAATGTATGTTTCGCATGTGTATTTTATTGTTGTTGATTAGTTATATCGGATTTTGCTATACTAGATTTGTTGTTACGTGTTATCTATGGGAGGGTGTTTTAGGCGACTTACACATAGTCAAATAGATTGAACTATATATGGACGTCGTTATCAAGGAGTGAAATTATACGGCACACCCATTACCGAGAACAAGTATATGGGATCTACTTCGGATATCACAAGGATTGCCGCACGTCAACCATGGTTCCTATCAATGCCATGGTTCCTAGCCATCGGATATTGCAATATGTCAATGTTTATTAGAGGACATGTATTTCATTTTGCTCAATAAAGGTTTTAATCACATTATGGTAATCGTTTTTTCATCTCCTCCATCTCCACGGCCCTGGAGACTGTCCACAGCCGTGGTTTCAACTACTAGTGGAGGAAATGGTATTGATATATTTGACGAGGGTTTTTGCTCATTAAATATAATGTCCACAACCGTGGTTTCAACCGCATGATTTCAAAGAAGAAAATGAATAAGAAGGTGAGAGTGGTGAGATAAAAGATTCAAAACTCAGTAGTAAAGCACATACAGATCATTTCACACTACATATAAGTTCACACATAATTAGTTTACCTATGTCACAATAAACATTCTACAATATTATCATAAGTTGGTTCGACGGAAGTACAAAAAACAAATTAGCTATATACGTTATAAATAGAAATAGTAAAACGATCAAACAATGCAAGATAGGCAGCTTCTACGGAGAGCACTAAGCAAGTTTGAACACACATCGAGAACATTCACCAACTAAACTTAATGAAGAACTTGTTAGCGTTTCCCATTCTCCTTCAAGACCATTTCTTATCTCACAACATTTGAGGTCACGCCAATTTCCAAATTTGTTTTCCATCACCCCCATATCAATTAGCTTCAAGAAAGTAATCAGCGGCTTTGAGCCCCTCATCTGAAGATGTGCCTCTATGTACAGGGGTTGGCAAATAGAAAACAATGCATTAAAGAGGAGTACCGAGTAGTTAATAAACGAGCCTAGCTCGTTTAGGCCTATACTTGACTTCGTTCGGATCGTTAACACCATGTCTAGATCCACCACTGCTTGATCCGCCGTTTATGCCAGAGTGCCACCTTAAAAACCAAGAAACTACTTTAGCTTATATGGAATTGCGCCATTAGTATGAAATTAAAATGCAATCGACAATAGAGAATCTTTGAAAACAGGTACAATAGTTGCATTTTATCCATGGACCGTCTACCATCTTTTTGAAACTTTAACATCTTTAACACAATAAGGGACCAAAAGTGTAACAAGTTTTATAATGGATACCGTTTATGTAAATTTTGGTATTTAGAGACCAAAAATGTAATTTGGTATAAACTATAAGGACCACCGTGTAATTTAATTTCTTTTTTCTTTCTACAAAGCTACTGTTCCAATAATTTTTGTTGGCCTATATCAAATTCAATATTAAAATAAGAGAAAAATGAATTTAGAAAACAAGGAAAGTGTGTTATTTACTCACCGACGGTGACAGGTTGTATTCTTTATCTCCGAAGACGAAGCTTGGGAGATGCAGCGATATCTTCAGGTAGCTTCTCAAGACAAGAACAGTCACTAACATCGAGATACGTCAGATGTTTTAACATACAAATGCTATCAGGAAGATGTTTAATCTTTGTAGCTGATAAATCTAGACTCTCCAGAGATTCTAACTGGCCAATGTCCTCAGGCAACTTCCCAAGACAAGAACAGTCTCCAACATCGAGCAACTTCAGACGTTTTAGCATGCAGATGCTATCTGGAAGATATTCAATCTTCTCACATTCTAATGCATATAGCTCTTCTAAACATTCTAATTTTCCAAGATCCTCTGGTAGCTTCTCAAGAAGTTCACAACCATGAAGGTAGAGAAACTTCAGATGTTTTAACATACAAATGCTATCCGGAAGATGTTCAATCGTTGTAAATGACAAATCCAGACTCTCCAGAGATTCTAACTGGCCAATGTCCTCAGGCAACTTCCCAAGACAAAAACAGTATCTAACATCGAGCGACCTCAGACGTTTTAGCATGCAGATGCTATCTGGAAGATATTCAATCTTCTTACTCCTCACATATAGCTCTTCTAAACATTCTAATTGGCCAAGATCCTCTGGTAACTTCTCAAGAAGATCCTCTTGTAACTCCCGAAGATCATCATCATCATAATAATTGACTTTAAGAGATTTGAGACATTTCAACATACAAATGCTATCCGGAAGATGTTTTATCTTTGTAGATGACAAACAGAGCTCCTCTAGACATTCTAACTTGCCAAGATCTTTGGGAATATCATCAAGATGTAACCTCTCAAGATTTGGAAACAGCCCAAGGTCAAGGCTCCTCAACCCTGATTCACGAAGTTCAAGGAATTTGAGATTCAGACATGCACTAGACACCTGAAGTTCTTCAAAATCAGCACACTCATTAAGAGATAATTCCTCGAGATTCGGAGTTAACCCAAGGTCAAACGTTCTTAACCTTGAGTAACTGATACAGAGGTAGTTGAGCTTTTGACAGCTAACAGGCATGACAAGTTCTACTAAATTAGGAGAATATATAAGAGATAAGGTCTCGAGATTCGGAGTAATACTAAAGTCAAAGGTCTTCAAGTTTGACCCAAAGATAGAAAGGAATTTGAGTTTTGGAAGAACCTGCCAGCAAAAATAAGACAAAATGATTTTAGTGTAGTAACAAACCAATAAATTAATAGCATTATTAGGAATTATGCAAAACAACGAATCAACAATTATTCTACCTTTTTTTCTCCCTCTTCCCAAAGTTGTACCATTCTGCTGTTATTAGGAATTGTGATCCACTCTATCTTAAGTCCAACAAGATTGTTTGCTTGAAATGTTTTGGGTAAATACAAGAAAGGGTGATTCAAACATGCTAGATATTTTAAAGAGTTGAAAAAGTATTGGGCGGTATTATCAAGAACTTCGGCATAATCTTGATTTTGAAAATCCACGTGAAGATATCTAAGTTGCTTCATTTTTCCAAGACCTTTCATAACAGTTCCCGCATTTGTGTTCGGCTCAAAAAGTTTTAGACATATTGTTGCTTCAGTACCCTGCAATACAAAAACAATGTCCATAAAACTGGAAAGTCAGAACAAATGCAAAGTTTTAGTTTTCTCTACATTACAAGTAAACTGATCTTTACCTCGTCATTAGCCAATATATCTTCAATTTCCTCTTTAATCCACAGTCGGCTATGTTTGTTAGGTTCATCCCGGTGCTCACGACGAACAATGTTCTTTCCCATTTCTTCTATATGGTCATGCATGCCCAAACGCCCATTTTTATCAACAGTTATGAGAGATCTCTGCTCAAGAACTTTTAAACCAATTCTAGCACGAAATCCACAGCATTCAAGAATTCTGATTGCATCTTCTTTGTACTTGCCTTTCAATATGCATGCAATGTCTAGAAATATTTCCTTATAATCTTTCTCCAGACTTGTATAGCTTAATTCTAGCTTTTCCTGAGTCTCCTGTAAGGGAATTTCTTTTAGTCTTTCTATGGCATCTACCCATTCATCCTTATCTTTACCACATAGAAATGAACCCAAAACTTTGACTGTTAAGGGAAGACCAGCAGCATATAGTACAACTCTTCGTGATAGCTCTTCATATCCTTGAGATGGAATCTCCCTTCCAAATGCATATCTACTGAAGAGACAAATTGCTTCCTTATCTGATAAGAGATCAATAACACGAATGAAGTTCACTCTGTGAGCTACCAACACTTGCTCATCTCTCGTTGTAATGATAATTCTACTTCCTGGCTTAAACCAGTTAGGCTTAGCTAACGCCTCAAGTTGGTCTATGTGATTCACATCATCTAGAACAAGAAGAACCTTTATAGCGCACATCCTCTTTTGCATCATGTTTTTCCCATGAGTAACATCATTCACAGTGACCTTTTCTTTCATCACATCTGAAAGGACTTGTTTTTGTAACTTCTTCAAACCAGACATAGAGGGTTCTGAAACTTCCCTCACATTCGCAACAAAGCTTTTGGCTTCAAAATCAGCAGATAGACAATCAAAAACAGCTCTAGCTGTAGTTGTCTTCCCAGCCCCTCCCATGCCTTTGATCCCTATCATCCAAACATCATCATCTATTCCCATTTCTAAAGAGTCAACAACATCCTTTACTCGAGTCTCCATGCCGACCAACTTTTCATCAGAGCCGAAACTGATGGAGCGTAACTCTAGCGAAATCAATCCAACAATTTTTTTGATTAATTTAGATTCGTCCCTGTATGCATGGTAAAAGAAGGTTCTGTTTAGCATAGTCTAAATACATAAACAATGTTTTAGATCTATATATAACATATATACAAAGTAATACTATGTAACATAATACTAGCAAGGATGAAGAAACAAAAGTAACGAATATCGCAAGTAGAGATATGTGGAGTAATTACCCATTAGCAGTCGCCTGCAACTCCCTCCCAACCAGATTTGATGCTCCTTTCAAAGCCTCTATCCATTTCCCAGCAGCGTCTTTGTTTCTGTTTTCCAAAAAGGCTTTTCCAAATGCCCCACTTTGTTTGCGGACTTGGGTGGGTTCCACATGAAAAAAGACGGGATAGGCAGTCTGTTCGCCAGTCTTTTGACACTCATAAAGCACCAAGACGAAGAAGCATAGTTCTTCGAGAAAACAATGATGAAAAATCTTGAGTCTTTAATAGCTTGGATAAGCTGGTTGTCGATGGTTTTCCCTTGCTTCATTTTTTCATCATCTTTGTAAGTGTAAATGCCTTTATCCTTGAGAGCTTGATAAAGATGGCCCACAAAGGTTTTGCGGGTGTCTTCACCCCTAAAGCTTATAAACACATCATACTTAAACCTCTTTTGAATGGAAGAGCTTGAAGCGGACGCCCCAGGAGTTATGGATGAAGGATCGAGTAAACGTAACCTCTTGTTGGAGGACATTTCTACAAACTTGATAATATGAAGAAAAGTGAATGAAAAGGATCGATAACCGTGATCAAAGCTAGGCGTTTACTCAGAAGACGACTGTAAAGAAACTTGATTGTGTTTGTGTGGAAATACAATGTGAATTACGTGGAAATTTGGTTGAAGATGTAAAAACAGTTTATGTGAAGAAACAAACTAGTTCCAGCTGCGGTGATATTGAGAAAGAAAAGCCACTCATATGTCTTTTGGTCAATGAGAAATAAAGATAAGATTCACCAAAAAAAATAAAAAAATAAGCAACCCGGCCAATACATCCTCGTGGAAATTAGTTATTCAAGTCAAAGTAATTTAATCTAGAGTAAATTACACGGTTCGTCTTTTTTGAAACTATGTAACACCTGTGGTCCAGGGCGTTAACAGGCATTATATTTTTCGTTAGTAAGTTGCAACGTTAATCCATTAACAAAACAAGCGTTTGCAACGTTTTTTTTTTCTTTCTTTTTTGCACAAAAAAAAAACGTTAGTCTTTTTACTAACGGCCGTTTATAATTAACTTAAAATTTGGTTTTCTTAAAATAAATAATTTTCTACGATTTTATACGAGATGCTTTTTAGAAAAATATTTTTCTTTTAGAAAAATATTTTTTTTTGAAATAATTTTTTTTAGAAAAATATTTTTTTTTGAAAATAATTTTTTTAGAAAAATATTTTTTTTTGAAAAATATATTTTTTTAGAAATAAAAATTTTAGAAATTTTTTTTTTCGAAAAATATTTTTTTTTCGAAATAATATTTTTAGAAAAATATTTTTTTTTGAAAAGTTTTTTTTTTTTTAGAAAAAAACTTTTTTTCGAAAAATATTCTTTTTAAAAATTTTTTTTTTTAATATAATTTTTTTAGAAGAATTTTTTTTTAGAAAAATATTTTTTTTCGAAATATTTTTTTTTAGAAAATTTTTTTTTTTGAAATATTTTTTTTAGAAAAATATTTTTTTTCGAAATAATTTTTTTAGAAAAATATTTTTTTTTTGAAATAATTTTTTTAGAAAAACATTTTTTTAGAAAAACAGATGAAAAGGTGTAAGAACGTATGAAAACGTAAGAAAAAAAGATGAAAACGTAAGAAAAACAGATGAAAATGTATAAAGACGAACGAAAACGTAAGAAAAACATATGAAAATGTATAAAGACGAACGAAAACGTATAAAGACGGACGAAAAGGTATAAGAACGGATAAAAACGTAATGAATACATATGAAAAACAGACCAAACGTATAAAAACAGACGAAAACGTATAAAATTGGATGAAAACGTATAAAAACGGACTAAAAAGTATGAAAACGTATGAAAACGGGCGAAAACGTGTATAAAATCGCGTATAAAATCGTAGAAAATAATCTTTTTCTAAGAAAACCAAATTTTGAGTTAATTATAAACGGTCGTTAGTAAAAGGACTAACGTTGCAAACGCTTGTTTGGTTAATGGACTAACGTTGCCACTTACTAACGGAAAAGATAATGTCAGTTAACGATAAAGACTACCGGTGTTACATAGTTTCAAAATATGGATTAATGATACAAAAAAAATAGGAACTCCGAGTGAAATTTACCCTAAACCACATGGACAAACCATGTAATTTACTCTTTAATCTATTTCTCCAACAAGATAAACTCATCAATTTATCTAACAACATATTAGGGAGTTAGCAATGTATGCAGTATCACCACGGTATCAACCCCAAACCGTGCGGGAACACCGCCGCCGTCCCCACGGTATGAGGAATGTGGGATCTGATGCCGCACGAGAAGGAGAATAGAAATGGACCGTTGGGATGTTTAACGGCTATATTTTTTATAGTGAGGTGTGCGATGTAGTGTGGTATGTAATGCCAACAAAATTTAGGAGTGTGGTATGAAAAAATATGGGAATGAGGTGGCATAAGGGGATTGGTTGGGAGTGTGGTATGGGATATAGTGTGTGGTATGGGTTACATTGGACCATTTCAAATTCTTGACAAAATCGGACCGGTAGCCTACCGACTCGAACTACCACCATAACTGAATAGTGTGCACAACGTGTTTCATGTCTGTAACCTGAAGAAATGTCTAAAAAAACAGATAATAGCACAAATAACACACAACCTCAACAACCAACACTCTCAGTATCCAATAATCCCAAATCCTATCCTCCAGCAATCTAAATAAGAAAATAAAGACCGAAATTAAAGAGAAGGGTGTGAGAGGTGTGACAAATGGTAATTTTCACGTTGTTAATTAATATTATATGAATATTAATTATTTTTAAGCTAAGCATTTCTATGCGTGTTTGCATGTTTCTGAGAATTTATTGATTTTGAGCTGAGCATTTCTATGCGCGTTTGAATATTTTGAGCTTTTTTGGGAGCTGTCCCGCATACTATTGCTTACAGTTACTGCAGAAAAAGTACATTTTTGTCAGTAAGCCTAAATTATCACATTTCTGATAGTTACTGACAAGTTTCGTAATTAACTGAGAGCTTTCTCGCATTTTTCTGAAAAACAACCGCACGCGCTTACCGACAGCACAGTACACATGGTAACAGTCAAATAAATATATTTTTGAGTCAGTAATGACATTTTATTATATTTCTGACAAAAACGTGGATAAAAACTTTATTTTACGTAAACGTGTCCAAAAAGGTCAAACCGGGACTTTACGGTAACATTTAAGCTCAAACCGACACACGATACACCAACACGGAGTAAAAACTAAAATTCTACCTCCCTAGGAGAGACCATGGCCAGTCCATATACTCCTTCCCCACTAGAGTCCAAATCTTCTACACTAACCCAAATATAATCATATATATAATCACATTTTACCCTAAATAGTGCTACACTTATCCTTTTATACATATCCAACTTTCCTAGATCATTTCTCTTATTCATACCACACGATCCACACTTCATCTTCATCATTCCATAATTTTCTTTGAAGTTCAAGATAATCAAAGTGTGTAATCAAGGTTTTTGGGTTAATTGGAGCTTGGTTTGGGTAAATTTGGTGAAGCATTGGGTGTTCTTGTCCTTCCTAGCCACGTTAATCATCAAAGCATTGTAAGAATCCATAAAAATTTTCAAATCTTGTTAATCTCTTGTTCATGTGGTGTCTAATGATGTTTAAAAGTGTTAAAAGTATATATTTTGTTGATTTGGGAAAATCTAAGGCTTGTACATTGCTATATAGTGCTCGACTTTTATGTGGTTTATGAACAAGCTTATAAATTTCTTGCTTGTGTGGTAAATCTTGTTACATATAGTGTTAGTTAGATGATACAAACACTAGTTGCGATTATTACGCGAGATTAAGCAATATATACACTTTTAAGCTATATATATGGTTCTACTACAATTAAAAATAAAAGATTATTGGGGTTTCGAAAAACATAAAATTTTGGCTCAAATGGTGAAATGGTGGAAAAATATAGATAAGTGCTTATTTGGATTAACTTATTTAATAAGCCATAAGTTATAGAAATTAACTAGTAAAAATGAGAAAATAAGTTGATATGGTTAAAATGGGTCGAATAGACCATAAAATGATCAACTTGGAATATTTAGCTAAGTAGCTTATTTATTAGAGCTTATTTGATAAGTTTAAAGTTTATTTAGTAACTAATAATCACTAATAAGTACTAAATATTAACAAAATGAGCTAAATGAGTTTTGGGCCATAAAACCCACGAAATTACTGTTGGGCCGAGCCCATGAGTGATTTTTGTAGTTTTGACTTTTTGACCAAACAGACCTAATGAGCGAGTAAAATGATTTTTAGAAACGCGTCAATATATATGTTTTAACTAAAAATGTGTTTTGGGCTAAAAATGGTTATTGGGCTTATTTCATGATATTCGGCCCAATTAACAACTAAAATGACGAAATTGATTTTTGGAATATTTTCCGACTCGCCGTGGTTGCTAATGTTTAACGAAACGATAAATATGACGAAAACTATTTTTGGACTTGTTTTGAGACGTTTAGTCTCCGAAAGGGTAAAAATTGACATTTTAACCAAATTTATGTTGATATTGACTTTTGTTGACTTTTTGACTAATCATTGACTTTGTGTCGAAATCTATTGTTAATACTTAAACGTAGCAATAACGAATAATATAACGATAAAAATGTTCACGACGACTAAAATATATATCACGAACACTTTTCGCACATAATGTTAACTAGTTGAGGAGGAAATTTGCAACACTCGAGAATTATGGAAACATTGTATAAACGAATGGGTCATGCCCAAATTTTCTAAAAATCCGACACTTAGAGTATTTTTGTGAAAACACTTAACTTAAGTAAACTTTATAAAATTACTTAACAATGTTTTAATTTTTCTTATAATCAAAGTTGTATTATAAATGATAAATAATATTTATAATATAATAATACTCCATTAACTTCATTATTTTATTTATTTCTCAAAGTTTATTTAATTAACTTTAATCTTAAATAAATTAAATACAAAAGTAATTAATTTAACATATATATAAACGCATATATATATGCATGAGTATATGTTCACAACACTTGCGCATTTTGAGCGATGGATACTAGCACGGATGTTCCGTTATGTATTCCCACCGCACACTTTCACCATGAGCCCCCGCCATAAAGAATGTCAACAATAAATTGTTTCAAATATACTTTACCACACAGCAAGCAAGAAATACACGAGCACTAGTCAAACGTAAACTTTTCAAATAAAATAAAGGCACATGAGACACGAATATTTTCGCTAAGACTTACCGTACTGATTTAGGTTGTCTGTCGGCGCGGTTGCATTATTTTGATTGACTAGCAAATTTCTGTTATTGAAAGGTGAGTTTATAGCCCCATATTTTTATATGATTTGTTTTAAAGCTTAGGGTGAGAAACATGCAAAATTATTTTCATGGAACAAAAAAAATGAATTTTGTTTTTATATACACACTAATATGCGAAAACCTAAGTTTTGCTGAATCCCATTTTGTGCCCACCATCATGTACCGTTAATTCCTTTCTAGGAAGCCGGTTGAGATAAATAGATCTATTGGGGATGACACCCCCGTTCGGTCGGCTCGGCATAGTCAAGGCGAACGTATACCCAATCGAATAATAGTCCGAGTGTCTGGGGATTAACACTCGCGGGCACCCATATTTATTTGCTAACGCCAGTCGGGCGTGCTGCACTGTCATAGATCGGTAGGATGAGGCTTAGTGTTTGCATAGCTGAGTAGTGTGTATCTGCTGAATTGTTTTTATGATATTGCTTATGGTCCATATGTGCTATTTATTTTAAACCTATGAACTCACCAGAGTTAGCTGACTTTTAGCATGTTTTTCTCAGGAAACCGAGGTGCGTTTAGCCGAGTGCAGAGCATGGCGATGGTCGTAATAAATGATGGAAATGTTTTTAATACGTTTACTCTGACAATCAGACCTTTTATTTAAATGGGCTTCATTTTCATCTGAAATGGATTTTATGTAACGCTACATGACATGACTTATGTAATATATATTAAAACGGATTTTAAATCCGTTCCCTATATCTTGTGTTGTGATTATCCATTCCGTAGCACCCAAAGTGTATGCTTCCGCGAATATTATGATTTTGGGGGTGTTACAAGAGGTGTTACAGAGCACGTAATTTAAACAGCAGTGGAATACCAGACCTACTACACCCTAGATTCACTTAGTCTAGGGATATAGCAGATACACAATCAGAACCCAGAACCAAGATCCAAGAACCACCAAACCATAATTTTCAAAATTAGGGCATATCACCAGAATCACGTTCAATCGAACCAAAATCACCAGATCTATCGATTAAACACACTTAATCGACCACATGAACTTTTAATAGTAAAATCCCCAAATTTTCCCAAACCCTTTTTTTTTTTCAAAAATTAGGTGTTTTCAAAAAATATTTAAGATCTATGTAATTAACCACCAGATCTACCAATTAACACAAATTAAGTGAAAGAAAACAAAGAATTATAAAAAAAAAAAAAAAAAAAAAAAAAAAAAAAAAAAACCCAATTTAATCGAAACCTTAAAAATTTTTAAAATTTTTTTAGAGCAAGACAGATCAAGCTGTCTCTGATACCATGTAGAAAAACGCAATTGAATACTCTTTTATTAATAAAAATCAACCAAACTATTCTCAGACAGATTACAATCAACACAACACTTGATCTTAATTAAGCAATCAATACAACAGCAGAACAACAATAAGTATTTGACCAAGATGATCAGAATACTATTTAGGGTTTCTTAGGAATGAATAAGAGAGCGTTTATCTTTTATGAGAGATAAAATTATTAGCTCCAAAAGTCAGGAGATAAGCTGAGAATTCAGCTTATATACTCCCAACTCCAAGTCTTGAGATATTGCACCAATCAGTCCTTCATTCTTTACAAAATAGCCCTTCCGTGTTTTTCCTTTATTATCTCTACCATATGTCTTTATACTTATGTGCAAAACCAACCTAGCATCACCTCAATGATCCAAAGGACTAAATCTGAAATACAAAACAAACCAAGTTAGTCCCTCAGTTTATCATCAGATATCGGATGAGGTCCTATTTTCCAACAATAATGTCACAAATTCCATAATCATCAATGGTCACACCACTTAAATGTATCTCTCTTAAGCTCCCAATTGAATCTGTTATGGATAATTCAGGCATAAAATGTATCATTTGTGCGTCGTATGAAAGTGAACACATACGTGGGACATTACAAATTTCCAAATCCGCATCAAGACAAGGACTACCAAGAGCTATTTTTAACTCATGAAGATAAAGGAGGTTATTTACCTTTATTTTATAAAGCCTTCGAAAAGTCTAAAGTTGATCTTTTCAAGTATTTTACAAGCAGATAGTAAGTTATGAAGGACCTCTTCATGACTTATGTGCACATCAAGCAACTCTAGCACTCGCAGGTTCACGCAAACGATCAAAGGATTGCTACTAATGTGAAAGGAATAGTTCTTGAGAATGTACTTCGTGAGAAAGGAAAAATCGAGTTTTATACTTAATGTATTTAGGTTCTCACTTGAGAATATCTCATCTGGAAAAGTAAATGAATTAATGTCATCAACGAGTGTGAGGCAAAGCTCCTTAAGAGAACTTTTGGAAGCTACACGCTTAATAAACTTTTCAGTACGAGTAGACGACTTTGGCTTGCTGATGCCAATGTGAATATCATATGTTATAATCGGTATGTTGTCCCTGTGATACCTTCGTATAGTCCGTCTGATCAGCCTCAAGTACCTTCTTTCTTGCTGTTTAGTTAAAAACTTACTGGATCGGCAAAACCTGAGAGTGGGGATGGTAGACCAAGCGTGTAGCCATGACTTGGACAAGACGCATGTACGGGCTGCATCTTTTTCCGGTAACAATGCTTAAATATGACGAATCAACTCAGGTACATCTTCTAGTTGCCGTCTATGGGTCAATTTCATTCTCTTCACTTTCTCCATCTGTCACAAGAATAACAAAAGAAAATGAACTAGAGGGTTATGTTCAATGTACAAATAACTGGCAGTTCGGATTAGTTAAAGAGTTTAACCATTAAATAATTAGAATAAGAGCCGCTGTCTAAAAAGACGAGGTCGAGGGACATGTTGACTCTATTCTGTATCCATTGTTTTAACACGCACAGGAAGAAACCTCAACAACTTTGCATCTAAGCTAATAGAGTGAAATCTAAATGCCGAAGCAAATTTTGCATAAGGGGGTGTCTGTTTTAGCTTTTATAAGAAGCTTATTAGCTTATATAGCTAAACGAAGTTCATGAAAGTGTTTAGATAAGGTCAATGGTTCAAACCTCGCTAGGTGTGTACATTTGGGGGTGGCCAAAGAAGAGTCGGAAACGGTCCCAGGATTAACCCCGTGAGGCCGCGTACATGTGAGTCAAAAAAGGCTTGCCCTCCCCGGGTAATCTCAACAGAGAAAACCTTCATCGTTTACTCGTAATAAACTTTAAGTTTATAAGCTTATATGGGGTTTCAGTAAGCCCATGGGCTTATACGAGAGGTGTTATAGCTACTTTCGAGTACGTCTTTTGTGGTCATTTTACCGTCATAAGCTTAGTCGCAGGGCCCAATTTGATCAGGTGCATTTACGAAAAATTGTACAAAACGAGGAACACAACTTTTTTGGACCAGGTGCATTTAGGAAAAATCTAGTCATTTTTACAAAAATTAACACTACGCCGCAAAATTCCATGGGTGTCCCGGGACCCACCCTGGTTCCCGTACCTGAGCGGCTGAGCTTAGGTACAAATAGTCAACAAGCTTATATGTGTTTAAGGTTATTTTGGGGCTTAAGAGCTTATTTGGTTTCGGCTTATGCAAAATAAGCCGGAATTAAAAAAAAAATAAAATAAAAAATAATATAAAAAAAAAAAAACACTTACCCTACCCTACCTCGCAAATAGTAAACCCAACTAATAACGTTGTTTCATTTCATCTGTCTAGGGGGGTGTTTGGGTAAAATTACAATGGTTTCTTAAAGCCAAACACCCCCTAACGCACAAAAATTAATAATAACTCAAAGGGTTAAGTAAAGAAATTAAAGCCGGTCGTACCCTGTTAACTGATAGTAGTACATAGTGATGAAGCCTATATACATCAAAATTCAAACTAGTATTTATACTAGAAAAAAAAATGCTTTGCATCTAACAGATAGATTATAAACCTTAATAAGAATTAAAAGTTTTGATAAACCAACTAACCTTGAAATTGAAGATCGGAAAAACAAAAGAATTTTTTTTGAAGTTTATAAAATATTAGGAAGTTTTATTTGTTGCAAAAGACATATGAAATTAGTTAAATATTTTTTAAAATATAATGAATTACTACGTATTACACAAAAGTGGAAAATATATGAATTTAATTTGGTATATTTTTATACGATTTTACATTAATAAGCTTTAGTTACAAATAATTCGCCAAAAAACTTTATAAATATATAAGCTACAACTTTTGGCTTATAATATAAGCTCCAACTTCAGCCCATTTCGCCAAATATACCACTATTTTCTGATGCTTAAATTTTCACAAATTTACAGTTTACATCTTTGTAAAAAACGTAGGGCTATCTACATTCTTCTGTTAGCAGTTTTTAAACAGTTTACATCCTTATGGATTAACGGTGCAAATGTTAGTTATTTGCTAATGTGGATCCAACGTCAGAAGTTTTTTCATCTTTTTGTTTGTCCCAACTACCATCATCCCCTCTAAAGCCATACGCGTGCGATTTACGTTAGTAGATAACGGAAAATCATTTGACCTCGTTAGTCTCTGAAGCGAAAAGTGTACCGCTTTTAAGGGGTCATTTAAGCCCTAAATCGTATTTATTTGATCAAATATTGCCCTAAATCGTTCCTTTTGTCATTTTAGGTACTTTTGAGGAGAAATCTGGAAAAGGAGGCATTTTGGACGTTTTTGGAGCATAAAAGTGAAGAAAACGACAAAGTCTCAAAATCATGCTGGAAATTACCTTTGACGGCGTCACATTTTACCCTGGACGGCGTCATGGCTTGGCAAGAAAAGGTGGATGTGAAATTTACTCATGATAATCCAGTGAAAATTGCATGTAAATTCTGACGGCGTCACGCTTTAACTTGATCAAGGGCGTCACGGCTTAATTCAAAGGGGGACGGCGTCACGTTCAAGGTTCGACGGCGTCAAGCCTTGATAAGCCAGAATGGATTTTAGAGAGCTAAAGAGGGACGGCGTCAAGAAGGTCATCCGGGAACCCTAAAAGCGGCGAGGTGACGGCGTCACACTCCATAACGTGACGCCGTCAGATGTAAAAATCTATATATAGTTTTGCAATTCTTTGTCATTAGGGAGAGCTTAGTGTGGAATTTTTGGGAGAAAACCCTAAGACGATTTTAGCATCTTTTTCAAGGCTTTTTGCCTTGAGATCTTCCATGTTACATTGAAAGATAAGTTATCAATTAATCATTCAATATGTCTATGTGTTGTTTGATTTTATCTTGTTCTTGTCTTTTGTTTAACATGTTAGGCTAGATTTATCTTGTGTTTGCTTAGATCTAATGAAACCTAGCTATTGATTGTTGGTTATTAGTGTGTTATTAGTCGTATTGGATGATTGTTTATCTATGTTAGGCTTAAGAAAACTGGCTAACTTCCTATTCGGTAACTTTCTTGAACGTCTTAAGAAACATGAACCAAATGCGTACTAAAGGTTTTTATGGTTGTATTTAATGCACAAGCGAATTCTAGTGATCCCATGTTAGGAGCTTCCTAGCCGGCTCGACATAGGAGTGAAGTAGGAGCTTGTAGAGTTGGGGAAGTACGTACGCCACCCCACGATTGGTATTAAGGAATACACCCGTCATCCACGCAACTAATACACACTAATCAACCGGTAAAAGATAGTTAGGGAGTAAGGAAATCTAAGTGAACACATTTCTCTACATATAAGTTCTCACCACTTTTTATTTTCAGTTATTTATTTTATTTGCATTCGTAGTAATTTGGGTTAGTTGACTAGCAACTAATTCCGCCCACTCCTTCAAACCCGAGATTTTACTTGCTTTCATAAAAATATAAAAACAAAAAAAAAAAGGAATCTTCCTCAACCCTTAGACCTATTAGAGTAGTTTTTCATACCTAACGAACACTATTCCCTGTGGAGAACGATCAATCCCCCGTACTTACCACTACACTATACTACATCGGTCAGGTACACTGCCTGGTGGGGTTGTAAGCCTCTTGAGATCCCTTGAGAGGTAAAACCTGTTGTAAGGTTGCAAAACCACGCATCAAGTTTTTGGCGCCGCTGCCGGGGAATAGTTATTGTTTAGGTTGAATTTTTATTTTATTAGGTCTACTCACTAGATTCCTTTCTAGTGAGATTTTTATTTTATTTTTTTTTAGGTTTTCTTTAGTCTATCTATTTTTCTTTGTGTGTTTGTTCGTAATTTCCATTGACTCTTCCGTTCACCATTATGGAAAACGCGAATCCACCATACTACCAACCACGTAATTCACCCACTCCATATGACATCTTGATGTTTAAACAACATAAAGATGAACCTCTCTATGATGCATGGACTCGTTTTAAATATTTATTCCAAAAAGTCCCTCATCATAACTTTGATTTTTGGTCCCTAACTCAAATCTTTTACAATCATGTCGACCGACATGCCCAAAGGGACATTTACCATATTGCCGGCAGGGATTTTAGGGAATTAAGTGCTGAGGAAGCATGGGAAGCTATTGAGAATTGTGCCCAATATTATTATATAGTGGACAACCCAACAAACATTATTACAAGTCAATTGACCACAAATTTCAAGGATCATGAAACAAGTTTGTTTGGGGATGAGGGTAGAGTTGAGCCACCTAGTTGCATGTCATGGTTAGGCACTACCATAATACAGGATGAACACATAGGTGACCTTGATGTGATGGAGGATTTAGCCGAACATGATCACATTAATCAAAAAGACCTAGGTTTTATGATTGATGACGTTGAATCTCAAGAAACACATGATGAATCTTTTTGGCAATTTGAATATAGCAGTCAGAATATTGAGGATGATCCTTATGATTCGGACATAGAAGTTGAGATGCCTAGAGAAGCACTTGAGATACTTGGGAAAATGTTAGGGTTAGATCCTACTAAAACACATGATGAGGATATAGGTGATCTTGACATAAGGAATGATGAGGTAAGTAACATAAGCCCACCAAGTACCCCACAAGTCCTACCATCATTTGAGGCACACACACCACCCATGACTTACCCGGAAGAAGTAGAAGAGACTATAGGAACCCCAATAGAGGTAGAGCCCTTGGACCAAACAAAACTAGAAGAAATAGGTTTGAATACTTGCAGTCATAACCTTTCTTTTAGTTCTATGGAAGTTCCTAGTTTTGATGAACCGGAGCCTAAACCAAAACCGTTACCTAATCTTCTATCCTTAGATGTGAACTTAGGAATTGAATTAGGTCCCGACCCACCCATCAAACCATATAGTCCGGGTAGTTTTATGTTGAAGGTAGTAGACTCTAAGCCTTGTAGAGAGGAAGCTAATATAGGAGTGAACCATGACCTTACATACTTACATCACCCATTTATGACTGATCACAAGAAACATTATGGGTTTAAACCGGGTTTATTAGGTCAAAGTGGATTCTTAACTTGGAGTCTCTCGAAGTTGATAGAAGATGATCCCTTTCTAGGAGAAAATCTTAATCCGCCCACTAACCCAATTGAATTAGGTAAGGTTATGATGATAGGATCCCGCACCTTTGAGCATATAATTCACCCATCACTCTTTCCTCACGTGGCATATTTCCACCCTAAGGGTGTGTATCGCTACTATCACCCGCACTTAATCCTAAGTGTAGGAAAAACCTCCCCTATTTCCGTTAAATAAGGGTAGAGTCAGGCTCGTGACTCGAACAAAAACAAGCGCTTCTTGGGAGGCAACCCAAGTTTTATTTGCTTTGTGTGTTTATTTGTTTGTTTGATTTTATTTGTTTCCGTATGTATGTTTAAATTTTATTATTATTGATTCATGTTCAAAACTAATTTGTGAAAATGCTTTATTTTGTTTTTAACTTCGTCTTAACTACATATAAAGGTATTTTGCAAAAGATAAGTGTAAGGGAAATCCAAATCGGTTTATTAGAACACAAATAAACATGAATCATAATAATAATAAATTAACATACATATTCGTATTTGTTTGAGTCAAATGCTTGTATCGAGTCATAATGATGTTTTGCAGGATTTCCAGGAAGTAAGGTAAAAGTTTTTCTAGAAATTTTCCGGAAACTTAAAATGAGAATTTTTGTCAGGTCATTTCTGACGGCGTCAGGGTTTATAACCTGACGGCGTCAGATTTAATTTTCAGAAATTTTTGAAAGTTTTGTTTTCAAAAAGTTTTTATTAAATCTCCAACTTGTAATCTCCAGGAATCTGCAAAATTATCATTCCACAAGCATTATATCCTTATATATAGATTTTTCCCGCCGATGTTATGCAGGTTTTCGTGTTTGTTTTCTCAGGTTTAACAGGTTATTTTGGACAAGGAAATGTTTTTGGATCAAGCTTTTGGCGATGCATTAGTCATGAAGCTTTTACATTTTCTTGGAGGAAGATCTAACCGTGTTATTTCGTTATCCACCAAGCGAATCAGGGGAGTATTTGATTTCATTCTTTTACTTTATTCTTTTACATCTTGTTATTTGAACATTGGGGACAATGTTCATCTTAAGTGTAAGGGGAGGGTAAAAGTACGATTTTAGAGAATGCTATTACGCTTGATTTTTGTTTGTTTAATAGTAGATGTGTAATAAAACTGAGAGAAATACTTGTTAAGGTAATTTTAGTGCCAAATTTAAAATTTTTTACAACATATAGGAGTAAAACTTTGATCTTAATGAGCGTCTCACGGATAGGAGTTATATGACTAGCACAAAAACCGTACCACTAAAAAATTTTCCACCCCAAATATGTGAGGTTCGCCCCTAGAATTGGTAGGAAAAGCATTTATGCTATGATGTGTGTACCGGTAGCACTTAGATTCTAGAACTTGCGTTAGGACCATTCCGAGGCCACAAGTGAGACTACATTCGTGTAGTTAGATTTACTACATGATAAGAGGCATTAGGATTAACCCATTGTTTTATACCTGTGTTTTTGTTATAATTACATTGGCTACATTAGTCAAGTAATTCTCCCACACCCTTTGCGTTGTACTCATTTTTAGTACACGATACCCCTAGTACACCCCTCAGAGCCTATCTTTTCGTTTCGACCTTTAAGCATTTTACTTAAAGGAAGAATTTGTTACACCCCACTTAAATGTACACCCAAATCGCCTTAGCCTACCTTGTATGCACTCATTTTTAGTGCATTATTGTTACAACATTTGTTTAAACCCAAGTTAATTATCTAATTGATTACATGGTTGCTAAGTCGAGTCATATCCTTGTACATATTGTTTTGGGACGATTGGGACTCATGGGTAAAGTACTAGTGTAATGGAGTAATGGGGAAGAACATCATTTAGTACCCCCCGTATGAGCTAAATATTTTAAAAGTACTCCAAGTTTTTCAATTATCTTAATTCGAGTCATTAGATTAGTTAATTGTAAAGTTATGTAAAAGTTCAAGTGTAAGGGGAATGCAATGCCCCTATGATGTATTATTTTGGATGGTAGTGCAAGAGTGTATGTAAAGGAAAAAAAAAAAAAAAAAAAAAAAAAAAAAAAAAAAAAAAAAAAAAGAGAAAAAGAAAAAGAAAAAGAAAAAACATACGGACTACCATCCCGTTTCATTTTATGTTTATTTTATGTTTTTGTTATTTTCTTTCATTAGCTTAAATTGAGTCGAGTCTTGGCTTAGCAACATTGTATAGTACATGTAATTAATCAAGATCTTTAACTCGCCACCAGCAAAATATCCTTTATCCAACAAAACCGTGTTTTCCTTTTCCCTACACCTAACGTTATAACCCGTTTAAAAGCCCTCTTTGATAGTTTATCTTAGGTGCTTACGCCTAGTGGAGGAGGTTTTCGATCCTTTCCCAAGCCTATGGTAATCTATTTGCTATGACAGGTAGTGAGAGATATTATCCGTTTTCATTTATGAGATTTATTTTGATGACACTTGAGAGATGTGAGTATCTAAACACTACTTGTGAGGTGCTAGTGTGTAATCTCCGTGCTTATTATGATTGAAGTGGAACGATTATTTGTTGTAATTACTTTTATGTTTGCATTAAATGACCCCTAACTTGTATTTTGATTAGAATAAAAGCACATTTGCTTGAGGACAAGCAAATCTCAAGTGTAAGGGTATTTGATGAAGCGAAAAGTGTACCGCTTTTAAGGGGTCATTTAAGCCCTAAATCGTATTTGTTTGATCAAATATTGCCCTAAATCGTTCCTTTTGTCATTTTAGGTACTTTTGAGGAGAAATCTGGAAAAGGAGGCATTTTGGACGTTTTTGGAGCATAAAAGTGAAGAAAACGACAAAGTCTCAAAATCATGCTGGAAATTACCTTTGACGGCGTCACATTTTACCCTGGACGGCGTCATGGCTTGGCAAGAAAAGGTGGATGTGAAATTTACTCATGATAAGCCAGTGAAAATTGCATGTAAATTCTGACGGCGTCACGCTTTAACTTGATCAAGGGCGTCACGGCTTAATTCAAAGGGGGACGGCGTCACGTTCAAGGTTCGACGGCGTCAAGCCTTGATAAGCCAGAATGGATTTTAGAGAGCTAAAGAGGGACGGCGTCAAGAAGGTCATCCGGGAACCCTAAAAGCGGCGAGGTGACGGCGTCACACTCCATAACGTGACGCCGTCAGATGTAAAAATCTATATATAGTTTTGCAATTCTTTGTCATTAGAGAGAGCTTAGTGTGGAATTTTTGGGAGAAAACCCTAAGACGATTTTAGCATCTTTTTCAAGGCTTTTTGCCTTGAGATCTTCCATGTTACATTGAAAGATAAGTTATCAATTAATCATTCAATATGTCTATGTGTTGTTTGATTTTATCTTGTTCTTGTCTTTTGTTTAACATGTTAGGCTAGATTTATCTTGTGTTTGCTTAGATCTAATGAAACCTAGCTATTGATTGTTGGTTATTAGTGTGTTATTAGTCGTATTGGATGATTGTTTATCTATGTTAGGCTTAAGAAAACTGGCTAACTTCCTATTCGGTAACTTGCTTGAACGTCTTAAGAAACATGAACCAAATGCGTACTAAAGGTTTTTATGGTTGTATTTAATGCACAAGCGAATTCTAGTGATCCCATGTTAGGAGCTTCCTAGCCGGCTCGACATAGGAGTGAAGTAGGAGCTTGTAGAGTTGGGGAAGTACGTACGCCACCCCACGATTGGTATTAAGGAATACACCCGTCATCCACGCAACTAATACACACTAATCAACCGGTAAAAGATAGTTAGGGAGTAAGGAAATCTAAGTGAACACATTTCTCTACATATAAGTTCTCACCACTTTTTATTTTCAGTTATTTATTTTATTTGCATTCGTAGTAATTTGGGTTAGTTGACTAGCAACTAATTCCGCCCACTCCTTCAAACCCGAGATTTTACTTGCTTTCATAAAAATATAAAAACACAAAAAAAAAGAATCTTCCTCAACCCTTAGACCTATTAGAGTAGTTTTTCATACCTAACGAACACTATTCCCTGTGGAGAACGATCAATCCCCCGTACTTACCACTACACTATACTACATCGGTCAGGTACACTGCCTGGTGGGGTTGTAAGCCTCTTGAGATCCCTTGAGAGGTAAAACCTGTTGTAAGGTTGCAAAACCACGCATCATCATTTTACCTCGTTAGTCTCTAAAGATGTATATTGTTTGACTTTTGCCAGCGAAGAGATGTATGCAGGATTGCAGGCTAATATTTTTTATATGGATGCGCTAGCAAGTTACTGGCACAAAACGAAATAGCATAACTAACGTTACCAAACATCAAAGGTGAGTAGTCTTCATATATCAATGCACCTTCAAAACCCATCTACGAATTTCAGTTATTAGTTTATTACTAATGGTAGAATATAAATGGGCTGTAAAAAACAACTCACCCTTGTTCTTCTAGTTAAAGTGTTTCAATAATCTCTCCTAGTCACTTATCAATAGAGATATCCAATAAAAATGTAGTTTGATTGTCCTTTTCTGTAAAAAAATAAAAAAAATAAATAATAATAAAAAAATGTGAAGTTCGTTTAATTTTTAGCCAATAAATGAGTGATACTTCAAATTTGAAAAAAAAAAAAAAAAAAAAAAAAAAAAAAAAAAAAAAAGCTTGATAGTTATAAACTAGATTCAATTAAAACTAAGAAAAACAATTATTTCAATTTTGAGATGACTAACCTATTTTTAAGAAAAACAAACTCCAAATCACCACTTGTAACTTTTCAAACACATAAACTTGACAAAATTTCGCAAAAAAATTGGACTAATCTGTGCACTCGTGAGAACCACAAAAAAGAATGGTTGCTTGGTATCCACGGGTCCGAAAAAAAATTGACTAACCTGTGGACCAATAAGTACCAAAAAAGCAAAAGTTGTTTGGTACCAATGGGTCGCAAATTCAACAAACAAATGCGGACCCGTAATGTTTTTGAGTGTGTTTCTCTTTGGAATATGTGTATTTATTTTCTTGTCTCAAGTGGTTAACATTTGAGACAAGTGGTTAACACGCTTGCCTCTGGAGACAGAGGTTAATGGTTCGATTCTCACCCCTTGCAAGGCCGGAGGTCCTTTTCTACCTTTGGTAGAACCGGAAGCAGCCTCACTACTTTAGGTAGGAGTAAGATTATCTACGTTTCAACCTCCCCCATACACTGTGGAAGACGGTATTGAGACCCATATGATAACTCTATTTTCTTGTCTCAGTTCACTGCACTGGGGCCCAAATCATAAAAGTGATAGAAGTATAGAACCTCTAGTATTATTATTCGATTCAGAGTCTAGTTTGAATTGATTTTTACTTTATTACTATGTATTGTTGTTCTAGTTATGTTTTATCTGTTCAGGTCGGTTTTGACCCGATGAGCACACCAAATTGGTGAACAACACACATACACATGTATGATCACGAACAAGAAATTGATCATTTACCAATGCAACAAACTCCCAGCTCCACAATGATATACAAATCGTGGGATTTTTGCGAGATAAATACATCATAATCGATGCAAGCCTACTAAAAACCAGCTCATTGCATCTCTAACCACACTATTCCCATCGCCAAACATTAACCATTTACCTTTTTTCTTGTTCTCTCTGTTCACTTTGTGTACTTCCCGACCCTAAGGAAACCTTGTCATCTTTTTTATCTTTGTTGTTACTCGGAGTGGGCCCACCACTTCCATTTAGACAACTAGCCATTTCCTTCGACTCCGGGCCGGTAGGTGATGATGCGTGTCCCCTTTCATCATCCTCAATCGGAAGCATCCTTTTTGAACCCTCTAAAGCCACACCTAAAACTATGTTATCTTCCAATGCTGATCTTTGGTTCAACGGCTTCTCGCCTTCCAACTTTGTATTAGCACTTGATGATGATGATGATGCTGCTGATGATGATCCAGTGGGTCCCACATTGGAGGTTCTGACTTCGGGGGTCAATTTTGGATTGGGATGTACGACTGGGTCGGATGTAGTTACTGGGGTCAACTTTGGATTGGGATCTGCGACTGGGTTGGATGTAGCTGCTACTGGGGTTACAGTTTTTCTTCCGGGTTACTAGTCGGGCGAGATGTTGACTTACTTTTATCTTCTCCGTTGACTTTATAAGAAGGCTCTATAAGCAGGAAGGGTCGGTTGGCAGCTGCTCGGTTATTAGTGAATATATCAGAATATGGAACATTATCAATATCTGCATCACGGTAGATTTTCTGCACTGTTCGAATAGGTGTGGCAAGCCGCGCCCGGTGATGACTGATAACTCTGAGGAGATCCAATAATATAGCTTCCTGTTTACAGATTACATTAATAATGCTAATAAGTGAATAAAATGGATAGAAAGATAGGAAAAGGAATAGAAATAAATTGAGGTTTTCGAGAATCAAAGAATTTCTACCTTCACACCGAGATATACTTCAAAATGTGATGTTTTCACAAAGCAAGAAACCAAAATCTGTCAAACAAAAAACAGGTGCGTACAATATAACATTAGCATCTGATGATTTTTAGTATATGCCGCATAATGGGCAGGTTTGGTAATGCGTCAAAACATGTGCTTTTTATACAAGTCCAAATCCGTCAGGTTGGGTGCGGTTCACCCCAACACACATTCTATCCAAAAATATGATTTTATAAATAGATAAATAGCAAGTCAGATTAAGAGAATAATCGCTTTCAAAAATAGTCAACGGAGGCTTTATGCATACACTTCAGGAGATATTTGACAACTTTGAAATGTTTCCTTAAGCTCGCTTTTATGTTTTAAAAAGGTGTACCAATTTGAAATGTGGTCCGGACAACACATATCAACGTTTTTCAGTTTTTTATATACGCGAGGAAAAATGAAAATCAATTGCAGGTCCTAGTTATATAAGCGCCAACAAAATGAACATATGATCAATGCATGTCAGTAGATGGTGTGGACAAATAGTAATTACTGTAACAAAATGAACATATGATCAATGCATATCAGCCACAATGTTCTGTTCCAATAAAATAAGCCAATATTTTAGGGAGTGCATGAAACAAAGCAAAGGGTTGATAAACTACTCACATTAATTTTGTTGACATCTACGTGGCTGATAGCGAGATGAGTCTTGATGCGCCAATGTGTTTTTTGGGTCAGATTTCTCACCACATTGACTGTGAATTTATGGTTCGGGATGTGAATCGCCTCACGGTCATCACCTCTTATTATTGTTGGGGACCACCAACCCACATGCTGAAACACGCAACAAAATATATGAATTAGATCACCTAAGAAAGAAATAGACAATGGCAGGTTGGGCAACTGTTCAGAATGGTTTGTGCCTCATAATGCGTTATTTTTAATAAGTTTTAGGTTCGAGTGAGCCAAACAGCAATTTTTGTTCCATTTTCTATATATACTACAAGTAACTAATGTACTGTATATGATTAAAATACTATATTAACAAGAAATTTATCTATTATCTTAATAAAGCGATTTAAGATGTTATAGGCAATTTAATACACTTCAGACCACTCCAGAGTCTTAACCCGTTCTGTTCTTAAGGATTACCAGTTTGGCTTGTTTGAGTACTATATAGCTCATTTCTAAGTAAAAGGGACAAAACTGCTACCTAAGGTGTAACTATTATGCTACTTAAGGTCAGCAGCCTTCTATCTAGACGCTGCACAGAGTTAGAAAGACCATGAATCAGTGAATCACACACTTGCGTAACTGTCTTGAACACAACCTTAAAGAAAGCTGCTTATTACTCTTCTTTTAGATTAAGATAACGGAGCAACCGAGCAAGAACATAAGGATCTACAAATGCAGTGATGCAACTAAATCTTTTAGTTTATTCTTTAAGTATAGAAGAAAAGCATACCTCAACTGTACCAGAGACTTCATACCCATCGATTTTTGTTTGAATCCATTCACTTAGTACGAACGGCCTTGTTGCATGGATCATTACACTTGACAGGAAATTTGTAAATATCTGTGCGGAAATTATGTTTGAAAACCATTATTCGCAATAGAAGTCTTAAGTGAAAATAAACAAGAAGTCTTTACGTATAATGAGGTAGTACCTCACGGCCTGCAAGTGTAAGCAATACAGTACCAAGACCTCCAGCTGTGACCCATTTTTGAGTAGAGAAACCCAGCAACTCCATGAATAATGAAATAGATGCAACCCACACTGCAGAATAAACAGCTTTTCCAGCAAATTCATAACCCATCTGTAAATCAAAAGATACAGAATATAAGAACTTAAAAGTCATTTAGTAGTACTTATCATACCATCATAATAAAAGCAACAATAAACAATTGGTTGAAAACGAGGGTTTTTTGTATGGATTGGGTTGGGTTGACCCACAAACTTTTAGTCTATAGTTATTATAGCTTCTATCAACAAGGAGTATCAACTATGATTACGACAATCCTTTAAATTTTTATAAAATGATTTAGGAGGTTTTAAGCAATTAAAAACATTGCGGTCAACTTTCCACCCTGTTGAGCCATTTGACAAGTTTCCTTTTTGGCTAAATTTTTATTTTTTATACTACACGTTTAACTCGCTAGAGATAAAAACTAGCCTGAATCAATCCATTTATAAAGTGGGTCAAAATTATCACATATGGTGAAAACTATAGAGTATGACTACATGTAAAATCGAATAAAAGAAAATATTGATAGGACATGGGACATAATTTATGCTGAGACCACAACAGTTTATCCCTTCCAGCTACATATATATGCTTACATATATACATACATACATATAATATCTATGTGTACATACATATATACTTTCCAAAGAATTTAGATATGCTAGAGTCATAGATACATACAGATCTTGCATCGCTAGGATCCTTTTTCTCCACAAAGAATTTCTGTGTTTGTTGTATCAAGCTGCCAAAACAAAATACAGGATCGTCTAAACATCTAGTGATGACAAGACAAAAAAAGAAAAACCTTCCCAAGCATATGAACAAGTTATTCAATAGTGATGACTCCCACCAACCAGCCACCATCTACTCATGTAATGAACTAATAGATAGGATAATGGGTTCCAATTGCTTAAGCTTTACCATGTAAGATGTAACACAAGATAAGCAATATGCAAATGCCAAAACTGTAGACAATGAACGAACAAAATTCAGAAGCCGTTGCTTGACAGCTTGGCTTGGTGCAGATGGTAGGATAACTGGTTCCAGTACTCTGCAAATATGAGTGACTGTTCAGCAAAAAAACCGACAACAAATATCTGGTAATAGTAATACTATAGCTTCTTTCAACTTCTATAATGATGTTACTTTTACCTGCATATAAGGACAGCACCACCCCATAGCAACAGCGGTTGGATGTAAGATGTCATCACCTGATGTTCTTTACTCTTGGTCCAACTATTATCGTTTTTCTGTACAAAGAAAATATGGTATCAGGCTATTAGCTACTTGAGCTCATAAAACCAACTTGATCAATATATATATATACCTGCCAAAAAAGGATCCTACACGCACGTAATAATGGTCCAAGACCCCATGCAGCAAAAGCAATAATTCCAACAGCTGGAATCAATTGCACTACAAGAGACCGACCATGAAAAGCTTCTTATGACCTGCATATTAATGAAACAAGTTATGCATATGACCGCAGAAAGTTGATCGCGTTATATTAGCCAAATTCATGGAAAGGATAGAGAATTAGAGATGCAAACACATAAAAGGAAAAATAACCTTGCCAATACTGCAGCAGCTGTTTTCAATATGGGAATTTGGTCTCCTCCATTTGGTGAGAAAAGAGATCGAAAAACTAAAATGTTACACCTATTTGGTGTTGGTTTTACTGACTCCCGTGCAGTCAATAGATGTACACTCCAAGCCTCTTGTAGCTGCAGATTAAAGTATAGAACAGACCATCATGATCCTCGCTTCTTGTATAGTAAGTCTAGAGAGAGAAAATTATATCTAGATTTTTAATGGCATATGCATAAGTATATCCTCATCCCAAAATAAAAGTCATGTTTGACAATATCCGTCAACAATCAAATATAGATGAACCTTGTAAGACAAAACTAACGTCATTGATGTTTTGTACTGATTCAAAAATAGGTCATTTGTCTTAATACTTTACCAAAACGCCAAACAACGCTTTCACTTTTGGATATCGAAAAAAGCATTCTTGCATGTCTTATGGGATGGGGAAGCAATACTTAGTAGATTAGGGGATATCTTTAGAACGAAAGAAAAAGATAGACATGAGCTGAAAAACAGAGCTCTCGTAACATAGGAACATACCGATGTATGGGACGAAAGACCAGCACTAAAAATATGTGCGTGAACCTTATGTCTCTTTCCCTGGTGATAACACAAAGAAACAAATTAAAGAGCTAATGAATGATGAATTACACGAACTCTATCTAAGAAGTTCTCTAGAATCATGTATGCGGAAAAGATCAGCAAATGACCTATAGATAAAACCACACACCTTAGGTTGGCTGATATATACAGAACTTTTATTGATCCCCAGTTCCCGAGAAAACAACAAAGAACCAGTTGCAGCCATTACGGAGGATTTTTCGACAAATTATTAAGATGCAATATCCACACGAGAATCAAGTGTGATATAGACTTGGAGCCTGCAATAGAAAATAAGTCATCAAACAACACGAAAGTTTCAGAGATAGGTTCAGCGTACATCACAGAAATGTCAAAGCGCGTACCAACAAGTTAGCAATCAAAACTGAATTATTTTTAGTAAGTATACACTATACACTAAACGGATGAGGTTTTCCATGTCCATGCTACCCGGGAGGGCGAGTCTTTGACTTAAATGTACGCGGCCTATCCGAGGTATCCCCGTGATTGTTTCCAAACCCTTTCCCTAGCCACCCCCAAGATGTTTATGTTTACCTAGTGAGGTTTAAACATGAGACTCTTGTGAGGACGCCTGACCACTAGGCCACCTTGGTGGTGGTTTTTTAGTAGTATACAGTATACCAAACTAAACCTTGACCGACCCACTTATACTAATGGATCACTGATTATTACATGTAAATTAGCAGGCAAGAGCAAGACGATGCAATATCAAGTGAAGATTCAACTTACGAAACACTAAATCCTCCTAAACTCAAGCATCACACATTCACACCTAGTACTTTCCATATGCAAAAACTGGTATTGAACTAATCGCGAAATTCATCACGTGTTCCAAAAGCAGAAGTGTTTGCTATACTATCAGAGCCCGGGAAAGATCTGTGAGCACAGTAGTAAATAGTAATGTCTAAATAAATCAATGTCAATAGTTCCAAATATCACTATCGAGCACCAAGTAATACCACTAAAACTCTAAAAGCTAATAAAAGCTCAGAAGAACGAAGAGTAACCATTCAGCAGTCAGATTAATAGCCTCATATCTTCCTTCTAAACATATGGAGCATCCTCAACAATAACTTAGCATTCATAGCTGCTTCAAAAGGGTACAAGCTCATCTTGACTATGCCAGCTTCCATGAGTCTCGAGAGAAGGGTTCTTCTTAAAGCATTTGGAGCTGACCTTGTTCTAACCGACTCCTCAAAGGGCATGAAAGGAGCGGTTCAGAAAGTTGAAGAAATCGTTAACAACACTCCCAACTCTTACATGATTCAACAGTTTGATACTTTCTCCCAAGAGTAAATTGCAAAAATCGTCCTTGTGGTTTGGTCAAATTGCACGTTTGGTCCCTACTGTTCATTAAGTGCAAAAATGGTCCGGATTTGGCACTTTTTCATTCACTTTTGGTCCTTCGTCCTCCGAACCACAAGGACGAAACGTGTAATTTGGCCAAACCACACGGGCGATTTTTGCAATGCCGAAGGACCAAAAGTGAATGAAACAGTGCCAAATCCGGACCATTTTTGCACTTAATGAACAGTAGGGACCAAAAGTGCAATTTAACCAAACCACAAGGACTATTTTTGCAATTTACTCTTCTCCCAATTTCCCACCAAAGTTCATAAATACCCATTACAAGACTCCCCAAAACCCAAAACCCCCAAATCTTACACATCGCCGGAAAGACAAACCCTCATCTAAATCTGCAGCACCACCACCTATCTAAATCTGTTTCGAGAACATCACATACCCTTGTCTATTTCAAGAAAATCAAAAACACAGAACACTAATATTTCAACTTAAACAAAAACCCAAAACCCCCAAATCTTACACATCACGAACCAAAGGTGTGATTTGTTGGTGGCGATGGTGATGGGATTTGGTGGTTGTGGGTTTGTGGTTGAAATTCTTGATCTTACACATCCCGAACTAAAGGGGTGTGATTTGTATGGTTTGATTTTGTTTAGTGTTTTGTGTTTGTAGATTTTATTTTGCAAATGTGTGTGAGGAACTGAGGATCTCTTTTACATGTTATTGATATAATAATAATAATAATAATAATAATAATAATAATAATAATAATAATAATAATAATAATAATAATTGAAGCGTATTCGAAAGTTCTCGATGACTCAAGACATTAGAGCATTGGAGCACGTGCTGCTGCTCATATTTTTAGTAGGATTAGCTTTTCCATAGCTAGAGGAGTGGGAGCCCAATTAGTATCTCGGCTCCCTACTAACTTCTTGTAAAACCTATGTGCTTCTAATAATAATAATAATAATAATAATAATTTTAGTAGGATTAGCATCGCAATAGCTAATTGCTAAAGGTGTGGGGGCTCAGTTAGTATCGAGGCTCCCCACTAATTTCTTGTAATCCTATGGTTTTTCTAATGAAAATGTTGTTTATAATTAAAATAAATAAATAAATAAATAAATAATAATAATAATAATAATAATAATAATAATAATAATAAAATGATTTTTCCTTCATTTGTATAGGGGTTCACACCAAAAATCCATTTAGGTGATTTCGAAAATATGCAAATATGACCATTGTACTTCACGTTCTCATAGAAAATTGCTCATTTTGCAAAAAAATTCTTGCATTTTCAAAAAGAATGATGTTTTGCTTTAGAAACCGCTATTTCAACCCATTTAAATAAAAACGGATAAAGTCGGGTTGACTCTTATTGATAAGGAATCTAACGGGCCAAATATTTAGTTGAGTAAATTACACCGTTGGTCCTTGTGGTTTGCGTTGACCGCAGCCGGTGGGTGTAAATAGATTAATGACCACTTTATCTCAAATAATAATAATAATAATAATAATAATAATAATAATAATAATAATAATAATAATAATAATAATAATAATAATAATAATTTTAGAAGGATTAGCTTCGCAATAGCTAGAGGAGTGGGAGCCCAGTTAGTATCTCGGCTCCCCTCTAATTTCTTGTAGATCCTATGTTTTTCTAATAAAGGGATGTTTTATAAATAAATAAAAAATAATAGTAATAAAAAAATAAATAATAATAATAATAATAATATGAAGGTAGTTTGGTCATTTCATCCTTTTAAACAGTCAAACAAACGGAAAATTTGGTAATGGGACCAAACCCGTTATGGGTTGCAACCACAGGGAGAGGATCCGTTAAAAAAAAAGTATAGGGACTAAAAGCGTTAAATCTGACAGACCACAGGGACCATTTTTGAAATTAACTCAATTTCATCTCTACAATTATAGACGTTTATTTGGCAATAGTCGTAGTTGTTCCTAGGTAAGTTGAAACGGATTGGCTTCGTGTTCCACAACCGGTTCCTAATCCGTTGAAAATACCGGAAAGATATCCGCTAGTGGAATGTTTTGTTGGGAGAAGTTTTGAACGTTGGGAAACTGTTCGGAGAAGTTTTGAATGTCGGGAAACTGTTGGAATAAGTTTTGAACGTCAAGAAATTGTTGGGAGAAGTTTTGTTGAGACATTGTTGAAAATCAGTGCTAGAAGTTGTGTGTGTGAGAAACAAATCAATGAACGGGTATATATAGGCAAATTTTTGATTTTGAATTTGAATTTGAATTATTTGAATTTGAATTCGAATTCGAATTCGTACTTTGAAAGTTTTGAATTTGAATTTGAAGCAGAGTGTGGGTAATATTATGTTGTTTTTATTTTATTTTATGTAAATGAAGAAAAAGAAGAAAAAAAAAAAAAAAAAAAAAAAAAAAAAAAAAAAAAGGCCAACGGCACCACATTTTCTGGTGCCAACGGTAACGACACAAAATATGGTGCCAAAGGTTTTCTGGTGCCGTTCTGTGTTTTGCTGACGTGGCAGTACTTTTGGAGAATGGCACCACATAAACGGCACGACGATACCCTCTGCTCTGATAGTGAATGGTGAACTTTGATTACATTGTCACTAAATAACCGAACTTGAGTTTGGTATCAATTTTCTCTAGCTTCATAAGAAAGAAAATCAATGTGTGATAGGAAGACAAATAAGATTTGATTACGTCAATAAATTAAAAGTTACATTTACTATGAAGTTACTCTTGTGAAACTTGTTTTAAATTGCAATCCCACATGGGGTAAAGAGAAAAAGTTTAGCTTACTTATATGCTCTTGTAAATATGTCTAAATAAGTTGCGATTAGTATTATGTTGTTGGTTCTATTCTTAGATGTTGTTTAAAGAAATAAATACAATTGCTAAGACTAGAGCTAATAATTTCATACAAAATCTAGACCTTTTTGTCATTTTTACTACAATAAATAGGTCGAGACACACTTATGTTGTTGACTTCTATTGTCGAATGTCCTTTAAAGAAAAATAAAGAACATCAAATCATAGTAAGAGCAGTAGGTATCATGGCAAGTCAATTCTCCTCATTCGGGCCCCACGGGGTGCCACGTCACCATGACATACCTCCCTTTACAACCCCCCTTCCCATAACATATCACAACTTGCTCATTTGGACCCACCACTATCTATTTTTATTTGTTTTATTCAAATATCCGAATACACTAAATTCATTTCATTAAAAATAAAAATACATTACAACATATTAAAACACATACGAAACATAAAATAAATACACGAAAAAAAAACACGCTACGAAATTTAAAAAACAAATCACAATACGATACGAAATTTAAAAAACAAATCACAACACCGTTAAACATTTCATTCATCCCATTTGGGGTGGTTTCTCAAAACCTCCCACACGTGAACATATTGGAAGCTTCTCCCCCCAAATCGTTGTTCAAAAATGGTCTTTGCATTCTTGACAATTTCACTGTCATCTTCCCCACTTGTACGCTGCAAATGTTTGTAAATAGCATTGAATTTTTGACATTCACTGCTAAGTCTTGTCCATTTACCCGTGACCATATCTTCGTTATGATTGTCATCGTCAGTCTGATTGTTGAACATGACTACAACCTGATTCCAAAAGGAGTGTTCATTGTTGTTGTCTACGGCTTGGGAAACTGCAACCCAAACTTGAGCTAGCAGGTTTTCTTCTTCTTTTGACCAACGATTATTCATTTCAAATGTTTGAAGTTTGATATACAAGTGTGTGAAAAATAGCCTATCATGGTATGTTATTTATAACTGTTTGAACTTTCAAATTCAAAATTCGAATTAAAAAATGAGCGGGATATTTTAAAATTCAAATTCAAATCTAAATGGGCGGGATATATTTAAAATTTAAAATTCAAATTCAAATTAAAGAAATGGCGGGTTATATTTAGAATTTAAAATTCAAATTCGAATCTAAAACGGGCGGGATAGATTTTGAATTTAAAATTCAAATTCAATTTAAAAAAAGGGGCAAATTTTTAGCCTATAAATAACCCAGACTTCTCATACTTTTCTCACACACAAACACATTCACACTTTAGATATTCAAGATCGAAACTCAACATTCAAAACTGCACACAGTTCACAAAATACACACACTTCACAAACACTATTTAAAAAAATTAAAAAATAAATAACATTTCATATATAAAAAATACCCCACTTGTCAGTAAACTTGGAAAAGAATGACAAGTGGGGTATTTTTTATATATGAAATGTTTTTTTTAAAGCTGCAAAAGGTGAAGGATGGCGAAGGGGGACGGTACCATGGCAAGCCATGGCGAACGTGCCACATAGGCACGGCGAGCCATGGCATTTGCCACACCGTTTTCTCTAATTGGTAAATTCATATAGGATCCGAACTTTTTGTCATTTTCACTGCAGTTAATAATACTTATTAATGTTTGGACTTTTTGTCAATTTATTAAAGGATTTATCACGTCATCCAAAACTTGTGTAACTTTTAGTGTTGGAGACATGCATGGTGAGTGTATATGTTTGCACCAAATAGAAGTTAAAGTGTGCTTGGTTGAAGCTATTAGAGCACAATCAACGGTTCACGCACCTAGTGCGTTAAAGGGCAAAATATGGTGAGTTAACGCACGTTAACCAATGAATGCTAGTGCGTTAACCCCTTAACGCCACGTTAAGGTGCTTTAAAAAAAATCATTTCTTGATAATGCTTAAATCTAACATGTTTTTAGGCGCGTTATTGTTAGTTTTGTGCATCATATTTGGTTATATTTGTGTGTATTTGTTGCTAAAGTGTGTATGCAAGTGAATATAGCCAAGTACAGGAAGAAGCCACACGATAATCCAAGGATTTGATTAGGTCAAGATTTCTATGCTTATATATCAAGAAAAGATCAAGTTCTATGGAAGGAATTAGTGGCACAGCGAATGATCAAGCACGTAACGAGAAAAGGAAAGAAACAAATAAAAATTGCATGGCAGCATGGCCCATCCGATCGGATGGTGCCCGCATCCGAATCGGATGGGAGAATCACAATTTACCGAGAGCTCCAACCGATCGGTTGGAGCCCAATACCGATCGGTTGGCCGAAGCTGGAGTTACAAAGTTGCATTTAATGATGAATTTAAGCCCCATAATCATGGTGGCTTATCATTTCTCGGTTATTAACTGATCTAGGACGTTTTTGCTTGAAGAATAAGGGTTTCCTCACTTATTTAAGGAACCCTTGGCTAGTTTACAAAGTGTGTAGTTTTTGGGAAGTGACAAACCAAAAAATAAACCTAGTGAAGGCTTACACCAAGTCTAGCTAACTTATTATTATTGCCCGAAAGCTTGTAGTTGCTGTGAAAACGTCCAGGAAACCTTGAGTTCAAGTCTCAAGAGTTGTGTCCGTGTGTGGAGTTGTTTACGTGTAATCATAGGCGATTGGAGGAGTGTGGATTGCTATAGTTCCACAATTCTAGTTCTTGTAATTCCTCGATTAGGTATTTCTTGTTGAGTTATTATGAACTACTTTTACTTTTACTATAAGATGAATGAAAGTATGGTTAATTACTTGTGTTTGATTATGATTGTTATGGAGTGATTTTGGTTATACTTGTGTGTATGATGTGACAATTGTTGGAGTAATCTTATTTCATAGTGATGCATGGAAACATGTCTTGTTTTATGAGTTTGTTGAAATACAATCTAATCTTGCTTAATTGGTTGGTAAAAACAGTTTTAAAGATTAACAAAGGCCGAAAGGAGTTTTCTTTATGTTTTTATTCCAAAAAGTTAGTGCACGAATTAGTATGGACTATGGTGTGTGACAAGCACCATATTAACTCATTAAAATGGATTTGGAAACGATTTCATCACGAGAAAAGGCCGAAAGGATTCGTAGGAATTCTTAAGATAAGAAATGCTTTCAAACAACAAAAAGCTTAATAGAATTATCGTAATAGTTAATAAAGGCCGAAAGGAATTAACTAGGAGATTGAATTCTTAGATATGATTTCTCATGATAAAAACCATTGATTGTGAATCATTCATATTAAGTTGTGCATCACTACAAGTTACACCCAACTTGGTTGGTTACTCTAAACAATTAGTCAAGGAATTACACACAAGTATATTTGTTTTTGATTGATTGAACCTTACTTGTTTTAGAATTTACTTCAAATTGGATTGACAACCCTTTTGTTAAAACTTATTTTACTAAACCTAAACCTCAATTCCCTTGGGACGATCTCGACTTACCCACCTTTACTACCGCGGACGAGTATACTTGCTCGTATGTGTGATTAGAGAATAGGATAAATCGTGTTTTTAAATTTTTAAAACTTGAACACAACGACACGCACATCAAGTTTTTGGCGACGCTGCCGGGGAATTGTTAAGATTTTCTTGGTAGTTGGGCTTAGTAGTGTATAAGTTTTTTTGTAAGTAAAAAGTAAAAAAAAAGGTTTTGGTTCGGAACCAACCGAATCGGATGGATGTCCATCCGACCGGTTGGTGGTCTCGGTAAATATTTTCTTTTTAGTAATTTTGTTATCTTTCAGTTTTAATGTTTCATTAATGTTATGTTTAATTAGTTTAAGTAGTAGATTAATTAGGATAATTAATTTAGGGTAATTAGGAGAGTTTTAATATGTTTAATGTTTTAGTTAATATAGTTAATTTTAGTTTAATGATTGGTAGTTTAGAAGTTTTTATTAATTGTGCTAGTTAAGTAGTTTGATGATCATTAAGTTTAAGGTTAAGAGTTAATTATTTTAGTTTAATGATTGGAAGTTAATTATGAGTTAATTGTCATTTATATTAATTAGTTTAATTTTAATTATTAAGTTTTTGAAAAAGTAAAAAAAAAAAAAAAAAAAAAAAAAAAAAAAAAAAATTCCATCTAACCGATCGGATGCTGCCCGCATCCGATTCGGTTGGGCGATTTCATTTTTCATGTTTTAATCCATCCGAATCGGTTGAGTGTAATACCGATCGGATGGTTGTCTCGGTAAAAGTTTTTGTGATTTTTAATTTTTAGTTGTTTTGATGTTTTAATAGTTTGAAGTTGTTTGTTTGCTTGCTTTGGTTTTATATTTTAATATGATTCGATTATAACTAACCCTCACGCTAATAGTTTGGATTTTTGTTTTTGTGGTTATGTTATAGTTAGTGCTTAAGTAGAATGGAGAGTTTAAGCAATGTTTTGGAGTACTTGAAAATTTTGGAAGAGATGTTTGATGAAGCGAAAAGTGTACCGCTTTTAGGGGGTCATTTAAGCCTTAAATCGTATTTATTTGATCAAATATTGCCCTAAATCGTTCCTTTTGTCATTTTAGGTACTTTGGAGAAGAAATCTGGAAAAGGAAGCATTTTGGACGTTTTTGGAGCATAAAAGTGAAGAAAACGACAAAGTCTCAAAATCGGCTGGAAAAGTACCTTTGACGGCGTCAAGGATTGCTCCTGACGGCGTCAAGGCTTGGAAAAAGAGGTGGATATGACAAATACACATGACGCGCCAGAGATATTTACAAAGGAATTCTGACGGCGTCACCCTTTAAGGTGATCAAGGCCATCACGGCTTAAGTTAAAGAGAGACGGCGTCAAGCATTATTGTGACGGCGTCAACTCCTGACGCGCCAGAGTGGATTTTGGAGGATTAAAGAGGGACGGCGTCAAGAAGGCCATCCGAGAACCCTAACCGCGGTGAGGTGACGGCGTCAAGGTCTACAACGTGACGCCGTCAGATCTGTTTTTCTATATATACTTTTGCAATTTTCATTCATTGTGTGCAACTTTTTGGGAATAAACCCTAGACGATTTTTCTGCCATTTTTAAGGGTTTTATACCCTTGGATCTCCCATGTTCAATTGAAGATAAGTAATCAATTAATCATTCAATATGTCTATGTGTTGTTTGATTATATCTTGTTCTTGTCTTTTATTTAACATGCTAGGCTTGATTTATCTTGTGTTTGCTTAGATCTAATGAAACCTAACTATTGATTATTGGTTGTTGGTGTGTTATTAGCTTGTTTTGGATGAATGTTCCATCGATGTTAGGCTTAAGAAAACTGGCTAAACTCCTATACGGTAACCTGCTTGAACGTCTTAAGAAACATGTAACCAATGCGTACTAGGTTATTAAGGTAGTATTTAATGCATGAGCCACTGTTTATAATCCCTATGATTAGGTGTTTACGCATCATTGTAGGAGGAGATAAGAGCTCATAGGATTGGGGAAGTACGTACGCCACCCCATGACTTGTTAGGAATACACCCGTCATCCACGCAATTAATACACACTAATTAACCGGTAAAAGATAGTTAGGGAGTAAGGAAATCTAAGTAAACACGTTTGTCTCCATATAAGTTTCACAACCTTTTTATTTTCAGTTATTTTATTTTATTTGCAATTGTAGTTATTTGGGTTAGTTGACTAGCAACTAATTCCGCCCACTCCTTCAAACCCGAGATTTTACTTGCTTTTATAAAAAAATATAAAAATACAAAAATAATCTTCCCTCACCCTTAGACCTAATTAGAGTAGTTTTTCATACCTAACGAACACTATTCCCTGTGGAGAACGATCAATCCCCCGTACTTACCACTACACTATACTACATCGGTCAGGTACACTGCCTGGTGGGGTTGTAAGCCTCTTGAGATCCCTCGAGAGGTAAAACCTGTTGCAAGGTCGCAAAACCCACGCATCAAGTTTTTGGCGCCGCTGCCGGGGAATAGTTATTGTTTAGGTTGAATTTTTATTTTATTAGGTCTACTCACTAGATTCCTTTCTAGTGAGATTTTTATTTTATTTTTCTAGGATTTCTTTAGTCTCTCTTTTTCTGCTCTATCCATTGCTCAAATTTTCCTTGGCCATCATGGTAAATGAAGATCTCTCCAATCTTAGAGTCACCAGGAGTCGTAGTTCACTAAGAGACCTTATTCCACCCTACGCAGAACCTGATAGGGAAATGCGAAGGTTAAGGCAACTCTTTGCAACACCCGAACCATCTGGCATTGCCATCAACTTTGATGATGCCCTTTCCGAGGAAGAATCCAATCATCATTCTACACCTCCTAGCCCTCAACCCAATCACGATATAGAGGTTCCCGAAAACCCAATCCCTAAATGCCTCAAGGACTACTCTTCTCCCACCCCTCGTGGTTTTTCCAATGCTATTGTTTTTCCAAATGAACACACGAATGGGGTCTTGCGTGCAACCGATATTTGGCTTGTCCAAAGTGTATGCAAGTTCCACGGATTGAAAACTGAAGATCCAATCCAACACATCAAGGACTTCCTGAAAATAGTGGATACCCTCCATACGGACGGGGCCACTAGAGATACCTCCCGGCTGCGATTCTTTCCCTTCACCCTTTATGAAAAAGCCGGAGACTGGTATAACCTACTTCCCTCCGAGTCCATCTTCACATGGGAACAGCTTATCTCAAAATTCTATGAGAAATTCTTTCCCATAGGAAGAACTTCAACGTTAAGAGACAAAATCCTCCGCTTCCATGTTGGACCAGTAGAACCTATTCACAAATCTTGGGTTAGATTCAAGGATCTAATTAGACAAGTCCCTCATCATGGCATTGCACTCTGGCTTCTTGTCCAAATTTTTTATGACAGTGTCTCTAAAAGCGACCAATTTGGCATTAATAATTCGGTGAAAGGAAAAATAGCCAGACTAAGCGCTGAGGAAGGATGGAATAGAATTGAGGAATACGCAAATGATCAAGACGATACCTGGGATGAACCCGATTCGATCATGAGCGCTTCCAAGATCATAAAAAAGCCTCCTTTTGTTAGCCGGTTGAGTAGATTGAATGATCAAGTATCTTATCTAGAAAAGTCACAACCAACCAAACGGTTATCAAACCCATACTTGATCTGTGACCAATGTGGTGGCCCGCATGAAGTGGAGGAATGCGGGGATGATACCACCACCGAACAAGTATGCTTGTCAAGCCACGACATCTTCGATGATCCTTCGCTCTTAACTTTCTACTAAAACAATGACTTTACCCCTTGGGGAAATCTTGTGAGAAAAGAGGGAGGAGGAGAATATCCTGACTACAAGGTTAGGAGCACTTTTGAGGATGATCTTGGGCATTTCACGCGTGAAAAGGATCTGCAACTAAAAGGTCTTGACAACTTCCTCAATAGCCAGCAAAACGAGCTGAGGGCCAAATTCGCAGAACTCAACGCCACTCTCGACGGCCTTAGCGAACCTCAAACAAATCAAAGAGATCCCTTACTCGCCATCACCACTCGTGCTGGAACAACTACTAAGGATCCACCTTACCCAGCTCAACAATCTAACGTCATGGAACCCGACACCCCTCATGAGGAGGAAGGTAATGTGAACGATGGAAATCCCGAGCAAACCCCTCCGGTAACTCCCTCTCCACCTACTCCACCCAAACAGCCCATTAAAGTCCCATATCCGTCCCGCCTCAAGAATCAAAAGGTCGAAAATGATAATAAAATATTCTTGTCATATTTGAAGGATTCGGTCGTCACCATACCCCTTCTTGATGCATGTTACCATATGCCCAAATATAGTACATACTTCAAGAAGCTGCTAACCAACAGAAAAGGGCTCGAGAGTCTTGTAACCTTAGGAGAAGAATGTTCTGTGGTGACTCAACGAGGGCTGCCAAAGAAGGTGGACGATCCAGGTAGTTTCACCTTGCCCTGCTCAATAGGATCTCTTTCAGTCAAGAATGCTTTAGCCGACTTAGGAGCAAGTATCAATCTTATGCCGCATTCCATGTTCCTCAAATTAGGGTATTCTGGGTTGAAACCAACCCGTATGAACATCCAACTAGCCGATAGATCAGTCAAATACCCCTTAGGAATATGTGAGAATGTGCTGGTTAAGGTAGGGAAGTTCAAATTTCCAGTTGACTTCATCATCTTAGAAATGGAAGAAGATGACCTAGTGCCCATCATTCTAGGAAGACCATTCCTTGCAACTGCTCGTGCTGTTATTGATGTTCATGATGGCAAACTAACCTTACGAGTAGGGGCCGATAGCTTAACCTTTGACATCAAGGACACAATGAATCTTTCTCTCGAAGTAGCTAACCGGCTTTATTTCATCGTAGAAGTCGATGAACTATCCGACGTGATCGACAATTGTATAGATGAACAGGTGGAAGCTGGTTGGTTGCGAGATGAAGCTTTCTTACCCATCTTAGAGAAGGAGAAGACTATGGATGTTAACGCAGTCTCCTTCTATCCCAGACAAGAAATCGAACAGCTTGAGCTTCGTAAACCTGAGAACAAACTTAAACCTTCCATCATCGAGCCACCTACGTTAGAACTCAAGGAGCTCCCAGACAACCTTGAATATGCTTTCCTCCAAGGAGAAGATCAACTTCCGGTAATCATAAACTCTTCTTTGAAAAGTGAACAAAAGAATAAACTCTTAGGATTTTTAAAAAAATATAAAGGAGTTATAGCATAGAGTGTAGCCGACATCAAGGGGATTGACTCAACCTTTTGCACGCATAAAATCCTCATGGAGGAGGATTATAAACCCACCGTGCAACCTCAAAGGCGAGTAAACCCCAACATAAATGAAGTCGTAAAAAAGGAAGTCATTAAGCTCCTAAATGCAGGGCTAATTTACCCAATCTCAGACAGCCCATGGGTAAGTCCTGTATAGGTTGTACCAAAAAAGGGAGGAATGACGGTGGTTAAGAACGATAAGGATGAGTTAGTGCCTCAACGAACAGTAACTGGATGGCGTGTGTGCATCGATTATAGGAAGTTGAATGATGCAACCCGAAAGGATCATTTCCCTCTCCCGTTTATCGACCAAATGTTGGAAAGGTTAGCGGGGCATGAGTACTACTGCTTCCTAGATGGGTTCTCAGGGTATTTCCAAATCCCTATCGCTCCTGAGGACCAAGAAAAGACTACGTTTACATGCCCTTATGGCACCTTCGCCTACAAACGAATGCCCTTTGGACTATGTAACGCCCCCGCCACTTTCCAGCGCTGCATGACAGCAATCTTCCATGAGTTAATGGAAGATAGTATGGAGGTCTTCATGGATGATTTTTCAGTCTTTGGAAACTCTTTTGATCGCTGTCTTGCTAACCTTGAGAAAATGCTCAAACGCTGTAAGGAAACTAACTTGGTACTAAACTGGGAAAAGTGCCACTTTATGGTAAAAGATGGGATTGTGTTAGGGCACAAAATATCGGGAAGTGGAATTGAAGTAGACCGGGCAAAAATTGAAGCTATATCCAAACTTCCCTATCCAACAACTGTCAAGGCAATCCGTAGCTTCTTGGGTCATGCTGGCTTCTATAGGAGATTCATTAAAGATTTCTCAAAGATATCTAGACCAATGACTCAGTTGCTCGTGAAGGATGCCCCGTTCGACTTCTCTCAAGAGTGTAAGGACGCATTCGATCGATTGAAGCAGGAACTCACACAAGCTCCAATCATGGTCACCCCTAATTGGGGGTTACCCTTTGAAATCATGTGCGACGCTAGTGATTATGCTGTTGGAGCAGTATTAGGCCAAAGGCTTAACAAACACTTTCAGCCAATATACTACGCTAGCAAAACCATGAATCCTGCTCAAGAAAACTACACTACCACTGAAAAGGAATTACTAGCCGTGGTATTTGCTTTTGATAAGTTTCGCCAGTATCTTGTCCTTTCCAAAATGGTTGTTTTCACGGACCATTCAGCTCTTCGATATCTTTTCACTAAACAGGATGCTAAACCGCGGTTAATTCGTTGGATCTTACTATTGCAAGAATTCGATGTAGAGATTCGTGATAAGAAAGGAGCAGAGAATCTTGCGGCTGATCATCTCTCTCGTCTCGAAAACCCCAGCCTCGCTGAATCTGACAAGAGTGAGATTCGGGAGTCATTTCCTGAAGAGCAGCTCATGGCAATAAATGATTCTGAACCATGGTATGCGGATTATGCTAACTACCTGGCAAGTAGAGTCATTCCTGAGCATTTGAGCAGGCATGAAAAAAGGAGGTTCCTCAATCAACTAAAGTACTACTTTTGGGATGAACCTTTCTTATTCCAAAGATGTCCGGATCATGTAATCAGGCGTTGTGTTTCGGAAAAGGAGGCTATCAGAATTATGAAAGAGTGCCATGCAGGTCCATCTGGAGGGCATCACGGAATGAACACTACTGTACGAAAGGTCTTCGACGCGGGATTCTATTGGCCTACAATATTTCATGATGTGAAGGGAATGATACAAACTTGTGACGCGTGTCAAAGAGCTGGGAATATCTCTAGGAGGGATGAAGCCCCGCAGAATTATATACAAGTTTGCGAGGTTTTCGATGTTTGGGGAATCGATTTCATGGGACCCTTCCCATCTTCAGGAGGGAATGAATACATCTTAGTGGCCATTGATTATGTTTCGAAATGGGTGGAAGCACAAGCCCTTAGGACTAGCGATGCTAGGGTAGTAATTCATTTCTTAAAAAAATTGTTCGCCAGGTTCGGAATTCCGAAAGCTCTTATTAGTGACAGGGGAACCCATTTTTGCAATTCGCAAATGGAGAAAGTTATGAAGAGATATGGAGTCTCCCACCGATTCTCCACCGCTTACCATCCTCAAACCAACGGTCAAGTTGAAAACACTAATAGAGCCATAAAGAGAATATTAGAGAAAACGGTCAATCAAAACAGAAAAGATTGGTCTTTTAAGCTCGATGACGCTTTGTGGGCATTTCGAACCGCTTATAAGACACCAATCGGGACAACCCCGTTCCGTATGGTATATGGCAAGGCATGCCACCTTCCAGTAGAACTGGAACACAAGGCATATTGGGCACTTAAGGCTTGTAATTTGGATTATACGGTTGCGGGAACAAATAGATTCTTATAGCTCCAAGAGCTCGATGAATTGAGATTAGAGGCTTATGAATCTTCCATTACATACAAAGAAAGGGCAAAAAGATTGCATGACCAACGGATTAAGAGACCCAAGGAGTTTTCAGAAGGAGACAAGGTCTTATTATATAATTCTCGCTTAAGGCTGTTTCCTGGAAAACTTAAATCTAGATGGTATGGACCTTTTACTGTAAGGAGCTCCTCTAAAACCGGAGCCGTTGTGTTGATTGATGACGAGGATAGAGAATTCACTGTGAATATACAATGAGTCAAGCATTATCATGAGAATGGTAATGAAATGATCAATGAGGAAGACATAACTTTTGAGGAAGAAGTCACGTAATATACGGTGACTTTGAGTCTAGCTACAAGACTCGTTAATAAAGAAAAGCGCTTCTTGGGAGGCAACCCAAGCTTTATTTGCTTTGTGTGTTTATTTATTTGTTTGTTTGATTTTATTTGTTTCCGTATGTATGTTTAATTTTTATTGTTATTGATTCATGTTCGAAACTAAATTGTGAAAATGCTTTATCTTGTTTTTAACTTCGTCTTAATTCACTGGTACAGATTCTGCCTATCGTCACACTGGAAATGCGTGACTATATGCATATAGTCACACACGTTTTTTTGGGTGTGTGTGACAAAAAGTCGCGCCACCGTAGGTATCATATGGTCACATTGTTTATTTTGTGGCCGTTTTCATCGAAAAAGAGTGACCATAACCCGAATATGTGTGACTAATTAGGCACAAGTTTTGTTGGATTCATCAGTATGTGTGACTATTTCCCATCCTATGGCCACACGAAAATATAATAAATGTGACGTTTGTGATGATTTAGTCACACATCGTGTGTTGTTTTTTTCGAGTTAGTCACATACAATTTAAAAAACAGTGGCCAAAAGTGTTAATAAGTGTGACCATATGCTGTTTAAAGTGAAGAAATGTGTACTATTGATCATCCAATGGTCACATGAATTCTTAGTTTGTGTGGCCTTTTGTAATATTTAGTCACACAAAGCATGTTTGCTTTGGGTATTTAGTCACATACAATTAAGCATAAAGTGGCCAAAAGTGTTAATAAGTGTGACCATATGCTGTTTTAAGTGAAGAAATGTGTATTTTGTGTGACTATTGATCATCCAATGGTCACATGAATTCTTAGTTTGTGTGGCCTTTTGTAATATTTAGTCACACAAAGCATGTTTGTTTTGGGTATTTAGTCACATACAATTAAGCATAAAGTGGCCAAAAGTGTTAATAAGTGTGACCATATGCTGTTTTAAGTGAAGAAATGTGTATTTTGTGTGACTATTGATCATCCAATGGTCACATGAATTCTTAGTTTGTGTGGCCTTTTGTAATATTTAGTCACACAAAGCATGTTTGTTTTGGGTATTTAGTCACATACAATTAAGCATAAAGTGGCCAAAAGTGTTAATAAGTGTGACCATATGCTGTTTTAAGTGAAGAAATGTGTATTTTGTGTGACTATTGATCATCCAATGGTCACATGAATTCTTAGTTTGTGTGGCCTTTTGTAATATTTAGTCACACAAAGCATGTTTGTTTTGGGTATTTAGTCACATACAATTAAGCATAAAGTGGCCAAAAGTGTTAATAAGTGTGACCATATGTTGTTTTAAGTGAAGAAATGTGTATTTTGTGTGACTATTGATCATCCAATGGTCACATGAATTCTTAGTTTGTGTGGCCTTTTGTAATATTTAGTCACACAAAGCATGTTTGTTTTGGGTATTTAGTCACATACAATTAAGCATAAAGTGGCCAAAGTTGTTAATAAGTGTGACCATATGCTGTTTAAAGTGAAGAAATGTGTATTTTGCGTGACCATTGTTCTTCCAATGGTCACATGAATTTTTATTTTGTGTGGCCTTTGGTACTATTTAGTCACACATCGAATTAAACAAAGAGTGACCAATAATGTTGGAGCAGAGTTGCTACTACTAGCAGTACTAAGGTAGTCCAAGGTAGCCCTGCTGAAGCAGAGTTACTGCTGCTAGTACTATGCTAGTGCTGCTGGAATGTGTATATATATTATATATAAAACAATATTAAAAAACACAAGAAATTTCAAATTGAATTAAACTCTAATGTATATAACTGGACAAAATATACAATTGTAATGTCGTACTTAATTAATCAAATATCTAAAGACTTTTGAACCTTCACCCCCTTAGCAGTTTGCCTTAAGTCGTTAGCAGATATATATTGTTTCTTCGTTGGTGCCTGTGGTACACATTTAGTCACATGGTTTGTTGGTGTAACCTGTAGTAAACAAAAGACGCTTCTATCAAACATTGAATTACATATGAATAATTATATATGTAGGTTGAAAAAAACACATGTACGTACCACCTCTTCAAAAATAACTTGATCCTTTGGCCATGCAACGAAACTACCTTCGACTTCCTTAACTGTTTTGAACCCATTATTTGCTACGTCCGGTATGCATGCTGCATCAACTAACGATGAATCAATTGACACTCTGTAGCAATCATTTGGGAGTGGTAGGTTATGCAGCATTTGCTTTCCATGAGACTGGTATACGGTACCAAAAGCAACGATATTTGATTTCTTTGTGTGCCAGAATTTGCACTTAAGTGTCTACAAAAAAAAAAAAAATTGCATGTATATATCAGAAATTATTTAAACAAAAGAATAACAAGAAACATGTTGAAATACATACTGTTGGCAGTGCTTGTGTTAGAGACACATCTTGTTGCGATTGGGAATCTGGAGACCCGTTTCGTCGCTTCTTTTGCTTTGGCTTATTGGGTCCGACAGTTTTAGCAAGTTCCTATATGTATATATAAAACACGTTACATTATTTAAACAAAAGAGTAACAAGAAACATGTTGAAATACATACTGTTGGCAGTGGTTGTGTTGGAGACGACACATTTTGTAGCGATTGGGAATCTGGAGACCCGTTTCGTCGTGACTTAAGGTTATGCTTAGGCCTGACAGTTTTAGCAGCAGGTTCCTATACGTATATATAAAACACGGTACATTAGTCGATCATGTATGTAAAATTCAAAAATCAAAGGGCGATCTTTTATTACTATACTTACCATTGTTTCCGTTACCTTTTTAGAAGTTTCAAGGCCATTGGATTTCTCCTCAATTCCCGCATCTTTAGGACTTACAACACCACTTGTCTGAGTGCCATTGGAGTCACCTGCAATATTGTCAATGGCCATTGGAGTCACCTGCAATATAAATTAAGAAATACAGTCACTCATCAGTTTATGTTCAATGCCTAGTATCATTAGCATCAGTGGTGTTAGCATTAGAAAATGAAATTGTTAACAACATAAAAAATGGCTTACAACTGAGGCTATTGGCGATGGTTGAGTTGGCAGAGTTATATTCATCCCTTTATCATTCAACTGTTGCAGAATTTGAGAAAGCATTACATTTGTGTTTTCCACCTCACCGGATAATTTATTGACCTGCACATCTTTTTCGGTCATCTCGGCGGACAATTTTTTGATCAATTTATCTTTTTCTTCACGCTCGCGTCTCTCATTATCCAGTTGAGTTTGAAGTAAGGCAATTTTTTCATTGGCTTCTTGTTTTCTTCGAGGAAGGCCAAAATACTCTTTGTATGTTACTGCACCTCCCACTCCCCTGGCATAACCGCCCTTTTCCTTACCAAATACAAATGTCATGGCATCAGTGCCATCATCAAAACCCGATGTTCCTTCCTTGATCTTGTCATCAGCTTCTTTCTGCACAAAAAATATAGGAAATGTTGGGATTAAAAGTCTTCTTGATGCTGTTACTACTGCTAGTACACAAGCTACTACTGCTAGTACACAGTTAAATGTTGCTGCTATATAAGCATAATAATAGAATTAGCAGTCAAACTTACAAGTTCATCTCCCTTTGATTTAATATCATCATTTGGGTATTCGCCGTCTTTGTTTACCCTTCCTTTCACCCACATTACATCACGGGGGGGTTCTTCATCCGCTTCAATCTCTTTATTTTCGATCTAATAAACATCAAATGCATACCCATGTAAAGTTAAACCAAGATAAACGAAAATATGTGGATGCTTACACATGTACAGTTAAACCAAGATAATCGAAAATATGAGGGTATTAATGCAAATGTGCAAATTGGGCAATGTAAACGGATTCATTTCTCATACTGATCGTCTCTTAATTGGTAAAACAAACATTGTGTAATCTTACCATTTTCTCTTTGACATAAGCATATCCACCTCGTCCCATTTTATGCTGATAAATATTTTGGGAACGCGCCATTTTACCTTTCTCAGATTTCTCCTAAAAACACAAAATCATAAGGCGTTTAGATGCGGTAATGCTGCAAACTGAAAATAACAAAATGACATATACACTTAATTAAAGATGACTAATTAAAACCTTGTATGCTTCGGTGGTCGTGTATTTAACATACTCGACCCAGTCTTCTGATTTCATTATTGTATTATACAAGTCCGGGACTTCATTCAGTTTGGAAGGTGTATTTAGGTTGGGCAAAATGTAGTTGACTTTGAGCTTCCTTCTGTAATTCCTTAGCATTTTACCAAGACTAATCATTATCAATTTTCTGTATTGGACGTCAACAACAAAAAATTTCTGAAAAGATTAACACAATGTTGTTAATTAGTTGCACATAATGTAACTGCATACATAAACTTATGTAGTATTGGGTTACAAAATAGTATATATGTACCAAGATTTCATCCCATAGTTTATCTCTTGCTTCTTTATTCACCTTCTTCCAGTGTAGAATCTTCACACCTATCTGCTCACGAGCCACATCTCCTAAAAAACTCACAAACACTGCTCTGTTTTCCCCTGTTACCCTACCGAGTGCATCGAAGGTTACCTTGAGCTTTGTTGCACCAGGTTTGTCATGCTTCGCGCGAAACTTTACTAGCCTGGTTGAGCCCCTCTTAGCTACTATCTCAGGTGTTTGGTTGGTTAAAGGCTCATCTATATCTTCTTCATCAGAAGACTTTTCGGATTCATATTCTAAGGCGTTATCATCATGTACAATATGATCAAGAGGAAGCAAAGTATGGTTATCAACAATGGGTTCAGTTTCCATGACTCTTGAGCAACAAAGGGTAAAAGAAAATGATTATGGCTTAGCTTGGAGAGTAATGGTGAGAGAAGATTTGATTTTTGTTTTTTATTTGCAGTCTTTTTTTTAGGAGAGAAAAGAGGCTATACACCAAGAATATGAATCGTTTGTGATTCAAAAAATTTCGATCCAAAAATTTGCCTCCAAGTTGTAATTTGAAATTAACAATTGAATTATTTGAAAATTTTCCCTTTGAACCTGTTAATTAAAGCATAAACTTGATTTTTGTTTTTTATTTACTATCTTAATAATCGCAAATAATGTATCATACTGTGCAACCATCACATCAACAGTACAAACGTAATTACTACATATTGTACCCTTACCAATTACATTTACAAAACACAAATTACTAATTACCTTTTTGTTATTTGGTTTCATTGTTTGCGTGCTTGTGTTTGCCATAAGAATGTGTGTGTTGATTAGGGTTTATTGATTTTTGTGTGTGTTTACAAATGACCGGGTAAAGGGATTAATTGCTGGTTGAATATTGAATTTGTGGTTTGGTTTAACTATAGCTGACGTGGCAAGATTTGTTTAAAAAAAAAAAAACTAATGGTGATGAGGTGGCGGTGAAATCCGGCTATAGCCGGTAAATAGGGATGGCAACGGTTCGGGTTCGGGGCGGGTTTTAGTATACCCATAACCGAACCCGTTTATAATATACCCGTACCCGCCCCATATCCCACCGGATACCCGATTAATATTATCCATCGGTTTTTCGGGTTTCCCCGCGGGTATTAGTTATCCGTACGTAGTTGAATATTATATGGACAAAATTGGCGGTATTAAGATTAAGTCACGCTAAAATCCACCGAAAAAACAAAAGAAAATACTCTAACCACTCCCAACAATAACTCAGCTTTAAACTTTAACACAATGCCACGTCAGCTTTAACACACTCACCCTTAATTAACTGAGCTTTAGTTATACACAAGATGTTTAACGAATGAGCCGAGATGATATGGTTGTATACGAGATGTTTAACGAATGAGCCGAGATGATATGGTTGTATATATACGAGATGTTTAACGAATGAGCCGAGATAATATGGTTGTATACGAGATGTTTAACGAATGAGCCGAGATGATATGATTATACACGAGATGTTTAACGAATGAGCCGAGATGATATATATGGTTGTACACGAGATGTTTAACGAATGAGCCGAGATGATATGGTTGTATACGAGATGTTTAACGAATGAGCCGAGATGATATGGTTATACACGAGATGTTTAACGAATTGAATGAGCCGAGATGATATGGTTGTATACGAGATGTTTAACGAATGAGCCGAGATTATATGTTTGTACATGAGCAACACACCCAACAATAACTCACGCAACCTTTCGACCCTGTTTCATCATTTCTTAAAAGAGTTTAATTTCTAGACCAACCCTGATAGCTGGATGGTCTTGAGGCAACTCACGCAACCTTTCGACCTCTGGATCAGCACGATTATGCATCTGTAGCATAATACGAGTTATCTCACCTAGCAAATTGTTAATCAATTTGAGTTCTTTTTCTTGTTCATTGTGTAATCGGGTGAGGATAGCCTTTTGCACCTCTGCTAGTTAATTTGTTAGCCACAGTAGTGTTTGTGTTAAAATTAGTGATACTTGCGAGAGAGTTTTATAAGAAGTTGTGTGAGAAAACGAAGTGTTGTGAAAGTGGCTTTGATAGTGGAAAGCCGTTAAACTAGCCGTTGGAGGCTATTTTAAAAATCAGATTGAAAGTAAAAGTAACCGTACGAGTATTATTCAAATTCAAACGTAAAGTAACAGTACAACATATTAATAACGAGCGGGATATTTAAATTTTAAAATTTCAAATTCAAATTAAACAAAAAGGCGGGATATATTTAAAATTTATCAATTCAATTCAAATTCAATTCAATTTATAAATTGAAAATAAAGTATCAAATACAAATACATTAAACATGAAATAGAAATACATTAAACATGAAATAGAAATACATTAAATGTCAAATAAAAACTACGTTAACATAAACAATGATTGATTAACATAAACAACATACGATTAACATAAACAACGGACGATTAATAAAAACTATCATCTGAATCTGGGTAACCATCTTCAGAGGATTCGGAAGGTGTGAAAAAACCAGACTCCCACCTTTGCCTACGTTCTTCATCTTCCCTGGCTTGCCGCTCCAAACGATCAGCTTCCTCTTCTCTTTCAAGTGCTTCCATTTCCAGGAGGACTTGCATATCTGCTTCCTCTTGCCTAAGTTGTTCCTCAGTTAACCCAAACGGATTTGGGTCTTGGTTATGAACTGGTTCATTTTCAGGTTGATTATTCACCGGAAAATTTTCCGGTTGGAAAACCGGAAAGATATGCTCGGGTGGAGTATGGAATTTTTCATTTTCGCTAGGTGGGCTTGGAAACTGTTGGCCAAAATCCTTTTGGCGAGGTGGGCTTGGAAATTGTTGGCCAAAATCCTTTTGGCGAGGTGGGCTTGGAAATTGTTGCCCGAAATCTTTTCTGGAAGACATCTTGAATTTGAGATGCTTGGATCTTGAGTATTTGAGAAGTTTGGAATGTGTTTCTGTGTGACTTGTGCTTCAGAAGCATTGGTATTTATAGGGTACAAATGCACACGTTTTATTAACGTGACTTTGAATTTTAATTGTTGGGGCTAACCTGCGTTAACGCAGCGTTAATATGTTGTACTTTATCTTACGTTTGAATTTGAATTTTAATTTTAATTTGTTAAGGCTGAGTTATTGTTGGAAGTGGCCTAAATATACCCATACTTCTCAAACACATTCAGACTGCGATAGATATTAAAGCATGTATTTACATTAAACATGTACTAGAAAATATCAATTACCCTAATGAAAAAGTCAATTAGTCATTAAAGTTAGCACACAAATTACATTAAACATCATTAATATAATATAGAAAATATCAATTACCCTAATGAAAAAGTCAATTAGTCAATCCAACACCAAACACACTTCTAGATCAACTACACTAGTCAAATCCAAACCAAACACAAACCAAATCCGATCAATATTATCCATCTGTTTACTTTTGGCGCCTCTCGATGGTCCCTCTTCCCGCCTAAAGTATTGGGAACCGTTCGTATACCTCTCTAGCCTATTTGTACAACTCGACATGGAAAACCGTTCATAATTAATCAACCGTACCATATACAACTCCTTTGATATTTTCATTAGAAAATAAATTTCAAATTTCAATGGCCGACTCCTCTTCAACTCCTTCTTCCAACAAAAACAAACGCCCAAGGGATGATTCTCCTCCACCAATGCCTGAAAATTATAAAAAAATGGGCATATCCCAAAATATTTGGGAGAAATGTAATAAAGGCCCGTATGGTGTTGAAAACGCATTGTTAGAAATTCACAACAAGCGTATAAATATGTATGAAGAAAGGAACAAGAAAGATTTAGAGGTCATTGAGGAGCATCAGAAGAAAATTGAGGAGAGGAACAAAAAAATAGAAGAAGAAAGAGAGAAAATAGTTGATGTTTACAGAAGTATTGAAGCTAGTAAATATGTGTCTTAATGTATCTTTTCTTTATATATTTTGCCTATGTATATTTTGCCTATGTAAATGTAAACTTATTTTGACTTGGTTTAATATATGAATGCAGTTATTATGTACACGTTTATGATATTTGAATACAGCTATTATTATTGTACTGCTAGGTAAACAATTGTACTGCTATCGAAACGTTGTACTGCTGGGTATCCTTTTAGCAGTGGTTGGGAGTGCAGGGTAGTTTGTATCACTTTTTTCTTAAAGTGTATAAACCCCCAATTGCTGCACACAATCACATTCACGCACACATTACTCTCTCTCTTCCACTCCCTAATCGAATTTTAATTGTCAAATTGCAAAACCCCCAAATCAAATCATAATGTCGAACCTAACTTTTACCGAACCTCATAATAATGTTGCCTTTTTAGAAAAATCCAATAAGTCTGTAGATTTTACTGAGATCATTGATTTCCTTAATGCAAGCTATATTAAGTTTGCATTAACAGTAAAACCTACTATATATACTTCCAACATTATCCAGTTTTGGTCGTCTGCTAAGGTCAAAACTATTAATGGGGAAGCACAAATCCATGCCCTTGTAGATGGGCAGATGATTATCATTACAGAGGCGTCTATTCGAAGAGATCTTCTCCTAGATGATGCTAACGGAGTTGAGAATCTTCCAAATACTACAATCTTTGAAAAACTTGCACTGATGGGCTATGAGAGATATACAGATGCTTTAAAGTTCCAAAAAGGTAATTTTTCTCCTCAGTGGAAATTCTTAATTCATACTGTCTTAGTGTGTCTAAGTCCAAAGACCACTGCATGGAATGAATTTAGCAGTAATTTAGCTTCTGCTATAATTTGTTTGGCTGAAAATACTCAAAGATTTAATTTCTCAAAATTAATTTTTGATAATATGGTTAAGAACTTGGATGGTTCTTTGGCTAAATATTTTCTATATCCAAGGTTTTTGCAACTCTTTTTGGACAACCAATTTAAAAAAAAGAAAAGTCACAAAAATGTTTATCCCACTCCCTGCCTTACCAAAAAGGTTTTTGCTAATATGAGTAGGGTTGGAAAAGATTTTTCAGGGAGAGTGACACCTTTGTTTCCAACAATGTTGGCACTAGCCCAAACCCAAATGGGTGAAGGTTCAGCAATCCCAGCTGGTACCCATCACACACCCACAGAACAACAACAAAAGACCTATAAACGTAGGACTAACACCAAGAACACTGAGCTACCTCAGGCTAGTGGTTCTATACCAACTGTTGCAGATGAGGATGTCACTGGGGGGGAGAGTGACATGTTGGCAAGGGCTGCCACTACTGTGTCTAGCTTAGCAGCAGCACAGGACAGTGGTAACATCATTAAGACCCGAACCAAGACAACTTCTAATGAAGAAAGTTCCTCTGGAACTGATTCAGGTGAAGGTCCCAGTCACATGGAAACAATGGGGGGTTCGGATGTTCATCCTAGGGGTGAGACTGAACTTAACTTTTCCAGTGATCCACCTCTCGGGCTAGGTAACACAAGCCGAAGTGGTGAGGATAGTATGCAACTTTTGAATGAATTGAAGGATACCTGTGCCAAGCTGTCTGCACAAATTGGTGATCTGCGAGCAATAGCTTCTTCCCAAGATGGAGTCATCAAAGCTCAAGGTGGGGAGATAAAGGCTTTGAAGAGAAGGGTTAGGTATTTAGAAGGAGTCAAAGGATCAAGAATTCCCAAACAAAAGGTTAAATCTTCTGAAGCTTCTAAGGATGCTCCCAAACAGGGAGGGAATGAAGGCAAAGTTTCAGGGGAGGATAACCAAGGGAATCAAGTGGTGATTGATCATCGTCTGGGCAAGGTTACAAATGCTGATAGTGCTACTGAGCCAATTACAGTTGGTACTACAAAAGCTAGTACTGCTACACCAGAGGTTTTTGCAAATGCTGTTAGTGTACTTGCTGAGCTGAAGACAGCAAAACCAGTAACCAAAGGTGTTGTGATACAAGAGCCATCATCCTCTCCAAAAGCTAAACAATCAACTCCACAGGTACAAGGCAAAGGTAAAGGGATTCTTACTGAAGAGCCTGTGGAGAAACCATTATCAAAAGAAGAGCAATTAAAAGTTGATGCTGAACTTGCTATGAAATTCTCAGAAAAGTATGATGCAGAACATCAGACAATTTTGGAACAAAGGAGAATACAAGAAGAAAAAGATGCAGAGTTAATAGCTTCATGGGATGAGCAAAGGGCTCAGGTTGCAGCTGATTCTGAGCTTGCTAAGAAACTACATAAACAAGAGCAAGATAAGTACTCAGTAGATGAAAAAGCCAGGATGCTGAAAGAATTTTTTGATGAAAAAAAGAAGTTGTATGCAGAACAAAGATATGCAGCTAAGAAGAACAAGCCACCCACTCAAAAACAAAGAAGAGATCTCATGTGCAGGTAGTTTTTTTTTTTTTTTTTTTTTTTTTTTTTTTTGCAAAGGTATTTATATTAATATCAACAATACCCAATATGTACATCATATCATAAACATCTACTCATGTGCAGGTATTTGAAGAATGTGGACAGATGGAAACTAAAGGATTTGAAATTCTTGGATGATAAAAGAATTGAAGAATTATATGCAATTGCCAAGAGAAACAATGATCTCTTCTTGAATGACAGTTCAAAGAGAGCAGGTGAACAGTTGGAAATAGAAAGCAGTAAAAAGAGAAAACAAGAACAAACTGAGCAAGCTGTTGCTGAAGAACAAATGCAAGCTCACACTGAACTTGCAGTTGCCTCTGTAGGAGAAGCCATGGATGCACAACCTTTAACTGTCAAACATCCCATTGTTGATTATAAGTCTGGATCTTTTGGGGAAACAGTTTATTACGATATTAAGAGGCATGATGGTTCTTCTAGAAGGTATGTAAGCTTTCTTCACATGGTTCATGATTTTGATAGACAAGATATGATAGCTCTATGGAAATTACTCAAACAAAGATTTGGTAATAAGACACCAGAACAAGCTAATTATGATAGAGAAGTCTGGAATTATTTAAAGGTAATGTTTGAACCAAATCATGAAGATGAATGTTGGAGAAGACTAACGCACAATACTGTTAAAGAATGGAAAATTTTTCAACGATGTGGAGTACATGCTTTAACTGTGAATGAGTTGGTGATCTACATGCTTGTAGAAAAGGATTACCCTTTAAAGTTTCACAAAGACATTCTACATCAGATGTTGCGTGTGAAGAAAACACTCAAGCTTCAGCTTAATTATGATGACATGGCATATGAACTGCTCAGGAAGATGGAAGAGTATCTAGGACCCAAGGACAAGAAATAGAATGTATAGTTATTACTGCCACAATGTATAGTTTGACTTAAACATGTATAGTTATTACTGCTAGTATGTATAGTTATTACTGCTAGAATGTATAGTTATTACTGCTAGAATGTATAGTCTGACATTTATCATGTATATGTCCACTTGCAGTCAAGCTTTATTGTATTTGCAGTTTCCATTTATCATGTATATGCACTTGCAGGCACTTTAGTAACATGTTACTTCATTATAAAGTTGAAAATTGACTTTAGAAAGTCAAGTAATCTGGTTCCAGCTAGGGGCAAGTAACATACTTACATACTACTGCATTAAACTAGATAGACTATAAAATCCCAGCATTGTAATGGGGCAAATTAAATGAAGAGTCATGACTAACAGTCTGAACTCAAAATATGACTCTATGATTTAGACACCTAAATAAATACTTCATGTGACCATATGTAACATCTTGAATTTAGTCACACAAACACTCAATGTGACTAATATCAAGGTTAATGATAACTGAGTTCACATTTTGCTATACATATTAGTCACATGAATATTTCACAGTGTGACTATTTTCAATGTATTGGTCACATATAATACCCTTATAATGTGGCCATAAACATAATTTAGATGCACATTTGTGGTATGGTGTTACTATTGTATAGCCTATAGTCACATGATTGTGCTACAATTAAATGTGACCATACACATTAGGAATTGGCAGGCAAACACACACTTAACTTTAGACACACATATTAACTTACGTGACTATTTGTATCGAATTTTGGTCACACTTAATCATGTATGCCTATGGTTTAGTGTGACCATATATGACATTTGGTCACACATCTCAAGTGTGTGACATATATTTGTCACTTTTAAATGCATATCGTGACTATGCTTCAAACTTACTTTTCAGTTGTCACACATTTCAAATTCATATGTGGCTAAATTTTCAACAAAAACTAGCAGTCACGCTTAAATAATGTGTGACAAACTTGAGCATATGATTTAGCCACATACACAATTACTTCGTGTGACCATATATGGATTTTGGTCACACTTTTCAATTGCGTGACATATATTTGTCACATATGTATATATATAGTGTGACTAATGTTTCAACCTTATTTGTATCCGTCACACGTCCCAAATTATAAGTGACTAAAAAATCAAAAAAAATTTTACCAGATACGTATAGTCACGAAAATATTCAAATGTGTGGCTATAGCCTCGGATGTAATTCCGAAATGGTCACACAAGTCGGATCAAGTGTGGCTGTTTATTTTATTCTGGTACATTTAGTCACATAAAAAGGCGACTGTGTGGCTGTTCGAAAAACAGCATGTGTGACTAAATCCCATTTTTGTACTAGTGTATAACTACATATAAAGGTATTTTGCAAAAGATAAGTGTAAGGGAAATCCAAATCGGTTTATTAGAACAAATGAACATGAATCATAACAATATTAAATTAACATACATATTAGTAATTGGTTGAGTCAAATGCTTGTATCGAGTCATAATGATATTTTGCAGGATTTCCAGGAATTAAGGATTGAGTTTTTCCAAAAATTTTCCAGAAAACTTAACATGAAAATCTGTCAGATCACATCTGACGGCGTCAAGCCCCAGGCTGACGACGTCAGACCCAGTTTTCTGGAATTTTTGAAAGTTTTGTCTTTTCTTCCGGAACCAAAAAGTTTTTATAAAATCTCTATCTTATAAACTCCAGGAATCTGCAAAATAATCATTCCACAAGCATTATATCCTTATATAGATTTATCCCGCCTATGTTATGCAGGTTTTCGTGTTTGTTTTCTCAGGTTTAACAGGTTATTTTGGACAAAGAGATGTATGTAGAATCTAGCTTTTGGCGATGCCTTAATCTTGAAGCTTCAACATTACTTTGGAAGAAGATCTAACCATGTTACCTCTTTATCCACCGAACGAATCAGGGGAGTATTTGATTTCATTCTTTTACCTTATTTACTTTTACATCTTGTTATTTGAACATTGGGGACAATGTTCATCTTAAGTGTAAGGGGGGTAAAGTACGATACTTTAGAGAATGCAACTACGCTTGATTTTTGTTTGTTTAATGGTAGATGTGTAATAAAACTGAGAGAAATACCTGTTAAGGCAATTTTAGTGCGAAATTTAAATTTTTTTTACAACATTTAGGAGTGAAACTTTGGTCTTAATTATGGGTGAGTATGGGGCGGGGTGGGGCGGTTTTATGGTACAACCAAAAACCGAACCATATATTTCGGTTTTTGAAAACTACAAACCATTTGGTTTCGGTTTTTTCGGTTTCGGTTTTTCGGTTTTTTGACATTGAATCGGTTCGGTTTCGGTTTTTTTCGGGTTTTTCTTACTTGACAACAAGCAAGTTTAAATCTTATATAAAGTTTACGATTCCAAGTTTTCAAACTTAAATATTTAAATAAATATCAATAGTAGCATAATATCCAACAATCCAAAGCTACAAGAAAAAGTACGAAGCAACCAAACAAGAACCTGAAATATAAAATACATGTTTTTACGCTTTTCGTCCGCAAAAACATTCAAAGAATGCTATTGTTTGAAAACAAATATATTATATCTATAAACGTATCAAGTTTGAATGTACAGATAATAAAAAATACTATTGTTATTTTCTTATAGATAAAATTGTATACTCAAATCTTTGAAATTAAATATCAAATCTCTTATATAGATAAAATTATATAAAAACATATATAAAGGTGGGGCGGGGCGGTTTTCTCAATTCGGTTTTTCGTATGAAACCAAAAACCGCCCCAAACATTCGGTTTTTATAAAAATCAAAACCAACACCATCGGTTTGTCAATTGGGGCGGTTTTTTTGGTTCGGCTTTTTTGGTTTTTTCGGTTTCGATTTGGTTTTTCGGTTTTTGTGCTCACCCCTAGTCTTAATGAGCGTCTCATGGATAGGAGTTATATGACTAGCACAAAACCGTACCACAAAAAAATTTTCTACCCCCAAATATGTGAGGTTCGCCCCCAGAATTGGTAGAAAAAGCATTTATGCTATGATGTGTGTACCGGTAGCACTTAGATTCTAGAACTTGCGTTAGGACCATTCCGAGGCCACAAGTGTGACTACATTCGTGTAGTTAGATTTACTACATGATAAGAGGCATTAGGATTAACCCATTGTTTTACACCTGTGTTTCTGTTATAATTACATTGGCTACATTGGTCAAGTAATTCTCCCACACCCTTTGCGTTGTACTCATTTTTAGTACACGATACCCCTAGTACACCCCTCAGAGCCTATCTTTTCGTTTCTAACTTTAAGCATTTTACTTAAAGGAAGAATTTGTTTACACCGCACTTAAATGTACACCCAAATCGCCTTAGCCTACCTTGTATGCACTCATCTTTAGTGCATTATTGTGACAACATTTGTTTAAACCCTTAGTTAATTATCTAATTGATTACATGGTTGCTAAGTTGAGTCATATCCTTGTACATATTGTTTTGGGACTATTGGGACTCATGGGTAAAGTATTAGTGTAATGAAGTAATGGGGAAGAACAACATTATTACCCCCATATGTGCTAAATATTTTAAAAGTACTCCAAGTTTTTCGATTATCTTAATTCGAGTCATTAGAATAGTTATTTGTAAAGTTATGTAAAAGTTCAAGTGTAAGGGGAATGCAACGCCCCTATGATGTATTATTTTGATGGTAGGGCAAGAGTGTATGCAAAAAAAAAAAAAAAAAAAAAAAAAAAAAAAAAAAAAAAAAAAAACGAAAAAATCAAGAAAAATACAAAAAAATGAGAAAAAGAAAAGTAAAAAAAAAAACATACGGACTACCATCCCGTTTCATTTTTTGTTTATTTTATGTTTTTGTTATTTTTTTTTTTAGCTTAAGATTGCGTCGAGTCTTGGCTTAGCAACATTGTATAGTACATGTAATTAATCAAGATCTTTAACTCGCCACTAGTAAAATATCCTTTATCCAACAAATCCGTGTTTATCATATCCCTACACCTCACGTTATAACCCGTTTAAAAGCCCTCTTTGATAGTTTATCTTAGGTGCTTACGCCTAGTGGAGGAGGTTTTTGATCCTTTCCCAAGCCTATGGTAATCTATTTGCTATGACAGGTAGTGAGAGATATCATCCATTTTCATTTATGAGATTTACTTTTATGACACCTGAGAGATGTGAGTATCTAAACACTACTTGTGAGGTGCTAGTTTGTAATCTCCGTGCCTATTATGATTAAAGTGGAACGACTATTTGTTGTAATTACTTTTATATTAGCGTTAAATGACCCCTAACTTGTATTTTGATTAGAATAAAAGCACATTTGCTTGAGGACAAGCAAATCTCAAGTGTAAGGGTATTTGATGAAGCGAAAAGTGTACCGCTTTTAGGGGGTCATTTAAGCCTTAAATCGTATTTATTTCATCAAATATTGCCCTAAATCGTTCCTTTTGTCATTTTAGGTACTTTGGAGAAGAAATCTGGAAAAGGAAGCATTTTGGACGTTTTTGGAGCGTAAAAGTGAAGAAAACGACAAAGTCTCAAAATCGGCTGGAAAAGTACCTTTGACGGCGTCAAGGATTGCTCCTGACGGCGTCAAGGCTTGGCAAAAGAGGTGGATATGACAAATACACATGACGCGCCAGAGATATTTACAAAGGAATTCTGACGGCGTCACCCTTTAAGGTGATCAAGGCCATCACGGCTTAAGTTAAAGAGAGACGGCGTCAAGCATTATTGTGACGGTGTCAACTCCTGACGCGACAGAGTGGATTTTGGAGGATTAAAGAGGGACGACGTCAATAAGGCCATCCGAGAACCCTAACCGCGGCGAGGGTGGCGGCGTCAAGGTCTACAACGTGACGCCGTCAGATCTGTTTTTCTATATATACTTTTGCAATTTTCATTCATTGTGTGCAACTTTTTGGGAATAAACCCTAGACGATTTTTCTGCCATTTTTAAGGGTTTTATACCCTTGGATCTCCCATGTTCAATTGAAGATAAGTAATCAATTAATCATTCAATATGTCTATGTGTTGTTTGATTATATCTTGTTCTTGTCTTTTATTTAACATGCTAGGCTAGATTTATCTTGTGTTTGCTTAGATCTAATGAAACCTAACTATTGATTATTGGTTGTTGGTGTGTTATTAGCTTGTTTTGGATGAATGTTCCATCGATGTTAGGCTTAAGAAAACTGGCTAAACTCCTATACGGTAACCTGCTTGAACGTCTTAAGAAACATGTAACCAATGCGTACTAGGTTATTAAGGTAGTATTTAATGCATGAGCCACTGTTTATAATCCCTATGATTAGGTGTTTACGCATCATTGTAGGAGGAGATAAGAGCTCATAGGATTGGGGAAGTACGTACGCCACCCCATGACTCGTTAGGAATACACCCGTCATCCACGCAATTAATACACACTAATTAACCGGTAAAAGATAGTTAGGGAGTAAGGAAATCTAAGTAAACACGTTTGTCTCCATATAAGTTTCACAACCTTTTTATTTTCAGTTATTTTATTTTATTTGCAATTGTAGTTATTTGGGTTAGTTGACTAGCAACTAATTCCGCCCACTCCTTCAAACCCGAGATTTTACTTGCTTTTATAAAAAATTATAAAAATACAAAAATAATCTTCCCTCACCCTTAGACCTAATTAGAGTAGTTTTTCATACCTAACGAACACTATTCCCTGTGGAGAACGATCAATCCCCCGTACTTACCACTACACTATACTACATCGGTCAGGTACACTGCCTGGTGGGGTTGTAAGCCTCTTGAGATCCCTCGAGAGGTAAAACCTCAAGGTCGCAAAACCCACGCATCAATGTTGAAAGATTCAGGAGATTCTTTGGAGCAATTGGAAAATATTTTGGAAGAAGCTAAGATGGGTTTAGAAGGAAAAGAAGAAGTTGGCGAAAGCATTGTTTGTCTACCTAAGGAGAAAAGGGTAGTTGTGTTTACACAAGCGCCACCTAAAGAGTTTGATGTACCGTTTATGAGGTATGCTACACATGTGGTGTGGAAGGTATAAAAGCTTGGGATGCTCAGCTTAATATGGAATATGGGGACAACTATATCACGAAAGATATGCTTGGTAAGCTTGGCTTTGTTAGACTTGATTATGAAGATTATGGGTGAAAGGTAGTGCGAGATGTGAATGTTAATATCCATGGTCATGTTTTCAAGCTTTTTGAGTGAGTTCTACACTTGGACTTATGAACATCGATATTAGCCTAGTATGGGATAGGTTCGTATCCATTGGTATCAGAGCTAGCTTGATGCGCGTGATGTGTCGTTGCGGTTTAGCAGTATTAATGCCTACTCAAGTTTTAAATTTATATTTAGCCGACTTATCAATAACACACACACTTAACGAGCAGTGTACCCGGTCAGTATGAATATAATGGTAAGTAGAGTGTCGATCACTAAGAGTGGAACGTATTATCTAGTTATTCTAATCAGTATTTTAATATCCTAAGTTAGCTATACAACCTAATCTAACGCAAGGGGGTTTAGTCTGAGAGACTGGCACGGTTTGGTTATAATTAAATGTAAACTAAACTAATGAGCACGAATCAGCGACTAGCATACACGTACACAGATAGATATTTGAGACAATAAGAAGACCTGTCCTGATAGTTAAGTAGCTTGTCACTTGTTTTATTGCTAGTTTTATATGAAGTGTATGTAATTAACCCTTTCTCGTTGGCTCTAATCTTATCGGCGAGTAAACTCTTAATGATTACTTATGTCTATCCTACTTACCTATCTTCCTACTTTTCTACAGACGATAGAATGCATAGGCGATAAAATAAATAGGCGAGGAAAGAGGCATGGCGACCCGATCAATGCTCAGCTAGACACAGAGGTTATCAATGCACTAATAAAAGTTACCAAAGACATCAACATATAAACTTTAATCGATGGGAAAGCAATATTAAGGGGGGTGCATTATTTTCCGTAGTCAAATGTCACAAGCCCATCAATCCTGATGGATTAAAGAGTACTATTACAATAAAACAAAACTACTTAATGAATTGAATACATGCAGGACCTTCTTACAGCTCTAATATCTTTGTTTGTGGTGTGTCTTGTGCTGCTTGGTCGTCTGAATTCGGCTTTGGTTTTTGGCTCTTGGTTCGGTCTTGGCAAAAACTCTTGAAATTCGTCTGACTTTGGGGTATTTATAGTTTCTGTCTGAGAGGTCGATGCGGCGCATAGAGTTTCCAGATGCGGCGCATCGACTTAACTTCGCGTGGGGTCCAAGATTAATATATTCAGGAATATTCGTACACCGCCTTCAGATGCGGCGTATCTTGTTCTTTGTATGCGGCGCATGAATCTTGGATCGTAACTGGTGAAATCTTGACAGACTTATGATAATGCGTCGTATCTGTTGAGAGAGATACGGCGCATCTTCTGAGTTCCAGCAGACTTTTGACATCTTGCTTGTTTTGCTCCGTTATTAGTCCAAAATCGCCAAGTTTCATCAAATGCTTGTTTTAACCTGAGAATCACTAAAGTAAACGTAAATGTATCGATTCTCATAAATAATATAATAAAACAAGTCAAATAAATAGGATAAATGATGATAATAAAATGTACTTATTTGAGTTCATCAACTTTGTTGTTTTGGAATACGGAAATGTTGATGAACCAGAAGTTATGTTTGGTAGAAGTTTTATGGTTAAGACTAAATGTAGGGTTGATTTTGCATTGGGAGAGATGAGGATTGACGTAGATGATGATATGGTATAAAAGAAGGAAGGACGAGGAGAGATTGTTAAAATGGGAAAAGCGAACAGAAAGAAAACACCACTTAACAAACTTACCCAACCCTTCACCCCTAAGAATGAGAGTTCTTCATCTAGTTCACCACCCAAATCACCACAAATAGTTAAACCATTGACTCAAAAGCAAAAGGAAGCAATTTTGGAAAACTTGGAAATGAAGTTTAAGGAGCTTATGGAAAAGAAGCCGGTTATTGAAGTGTTGAACAATTACATGACTTATCGTAAGAAGTTAGATGCAGTTATGATGGCAACAGCTAGGCTAGAGGATAAAATTTTGATGAGATTGCAAGGGAGAGAATAGTTGAGAATGGGTTGCCTAAAAAGGAGAGCGATCCAGGAAATTTTGTGTTACCAATTAAGGTGAATGGAACCGATGCGATGTATGCATTGGCTGACACGGGAGCAAGTGTGAATGTGATGCCGTACCCGTTGTACAAAAGATTAGGACTTGGTAATCCTCAACCAAATTAATATAATCTTACTATGGCTGATAATTCACGAGCAAAAGCAATGGGAGAAGTGAAGAATGTTAGAGTTCAAGTAGGATATCAAGCTTTCTTGGCCGATTTCCTTGTGCTTAACATTCCGGTGGATAAGGAGTTACCATTGTTGTTAGGAAGAACGTTTTTGAGAACTTGCGGAGCTATTATAGACATGGGTAGAGGTACTATGACTATTAGTGATGGAATCTTGAAGCATACTTACTATCCTAGACCTAGAGGCAAGATTGTGAAGGAAGTGCATGAAGAAGAGGAAGAAAGTGGTGATGAGCGAGTTCATGGGACGAAGCACATGGAGTCCGATGGTTGATGATCATCGCTAATATGGTTAATGATGTTATGTTTCGGGTTTAAAAACAATGATGGTCGAATAATTTCTATTTCTATTTCTTTAACTTAACTTTCGTAGGATTTATTTGTTATGATTTTGGTTTGTTTTGGATTATTTTTATTTTTATTTTTTATTTTTATGTTTGATGTTTGTTTTAGTATTTTGTTTTGTTATTTTGTTTTGTTTGTTTCGAGCATAGTTTGCAGTGTTTGCAGGGGAAAATTTGACGGAAGCTTAGTGTTGATCAATATTTGGTGTTGGAAGAACTCATGTGATTACCTGTGATCAAATTTGCCTATGCTTATTTTTCCCGGGTAGTTTTTATATTTTATTTTATTTTCTCTAATTTTTTCCCATTTCTTTTACTTTGAAGTTCGTTTTATTACATTGAGGACAATGCAAAACTTAAGTGTGGGGGAGGGAAGAAAATAGGAAAAATTGTTTTGATTTTTAATTTTTGATTTAGTAGATTTTGGATTCAAGTAACTAGAATGTGTTCGCCCTTGATTTTCTAGTTGTTAGATGAATTGATTCAATGGTAAAAATGAGGCTATTTGAAAATTTTTGGAATGTAATCAAGTTATGAGAGATATTGATAACTATTGCTAGTACATTTTATCACCACCTTAAAATTGTGAGGATTTAAGCCTTTTTGTATAAAGTATTTCTTATGCTTTATATTTCGTTATGAGTGTGCCGGTGATTATGTTGATTCTAGAACTTGTACTTGTTATGCATTACGGTTAAAATTACTTTCAAGTAATAAAATATATTCAAATGATAAGAGGCAAATTAGGATTTTCACCAAATGGCCATCCGTTTATAAAATATTTTTGCTGACCACATCGGTTAGTTACCCTATGTATTTGGAACCCATTTGTTAGCGTTATACGCTAGATACCCTTAGTTACACCTTTTGAGCCTATCTTTTCTTTTGATTTAATCCAGAGAAATTTTTACACCATACACCTTAGCCTTTCCCGAATCAAGTTCAATTGAAGTTCAAAACTATTTATTTTTTGATGATTGCATGTTGACCACACTTTGATATGTGTATATGTTGTTCCAATGAAGAAAGAGGTCGCTACTCTTATTTTCCGTAGTCAAATGTCAAATGTCACAAGCCCATCAATCCTGATGGATTAAAGAGTACTATTACAATAAAACAAAACTACTTAATGAATTGAATACATGCAGGACCTTCTTACAGCTTTAATATCTTTGTTTGTTGTAATACCCGAAATTCAGATAACCCGTAAAATTACCAAAATGCCCCTGAAAACTTTAAAAAAAAATTAATTAAAGCTTAATTAAGTCCCGAAACGATCCCAAACTTCTGGAAACGAACAAGATATGATATAAAATAATTTTGACGACTTCGATTAATATTTATACAAGTTGTGAAATGACCAAAATACCCTTGTGTGTACCGAAAATTTAAATACCCAATTATTAGTATTTATAAAAACCATTTAAATTACAATTTAATTAAGGAAAAATAAAAATTAAGAAAGGAGATTTATTTTGGGCCTCAAGGCCGGTTCTTGGCCTCAAACCATCCCCCAAAACTTGGCCATAACCCAAGATATGTGAATCCCTAATTTATTTTAACCTCTAAACCCTAAAATACACCTAGCCGCCAACTTCAAAAATCCACCCACGCCCAATCCGATTTTTCTGCAGCAAAGAGATAATTTTCTGGAGTTCTTAGAGGTGCAAAGGAGGTGGGAAAAATAGCTACAAGGTTCTAGGGCCAATCGTTTGGCTGTGGTGAATTGTTTGGGTCGATTTAGCCTTATCGAGTGGAATAATTTGCTAGATCTGTTTCGGGTTGATTCTGGCCATCAAGGATCTGTTGGTATTGTCTCTTATCTTCCTTATATCATATATAATCAGCCCAAATTTAACCATGCACGATTTATAAGCCTAACGAATTTGATATCAAATAATAAGCATGTAAAACGTAAAAATATGTAATCGGCCTGGATGAATTTTGCTAGGGTCGAATTGATTTTTCTGGAGTTATATATGATTAATAAGACCTAAATAAAATACTATCTCATTTGTTCAAGCTTGGTTTGGCCTTGTGGTGAATTAAACCCTAATCGGCTGAAAAATAAAGGAGAAAAAGAAAATAATGATCGAGGCTAGGGTTCATGATATGATCTAATTTTGTGGTAAATCAATGTGGATTAAAGATGTTATAAATGTATGGTTTAATGATTTTGAGGTTGGGTAAGCTAGGGTTTCTATTTTGTGATGTTTGGTTAAAACCGAATGGAATTAAAAAGGTACAAGGGCTTGTTTTGTAAATTCTGGAAATTGGGGGTCATTTTTATAAATGTTATTACATCATGGTAGAACCAGTAAAAATAAGTATAAGGGCTAAATGGGTCAATTTCATAAGTTGGAGGATTTAATTTGTATTTTGGGAAATATATATAATCGATTTTGGAATAATAAAACATGAGGGGCTGTTTTGTAACATTTTAAAAGTAAGGGTACATTCTGGAAATTTTATAAGATTATGGGAAATAAGTGTAAAATATGTATAAGGACCTATCGTGTGATTTTGATAAGCTAAGGGATTAATTTGTAAATTATATAATTAAAAGGTGTTGAATTGAATTAAATAAAGTAAAGGGTTGATTTTGTAAATTCTAGAAGTTTAAGGACTGAATTGAATAATGTTCATAATGTAAGGATTAAAATGGATAAAATGTGTATTTGTGATATTTACACTTTAAACCCTAAACTTTGGGATAATGACATATGAAACCCTAATTTTTGGGAAGTTGCTATAATCTACCCTGAACTATCATGAAATGACTAAAAGCTACCCTATTATCATAATAATGTTATATCTAAAGCCTTAACATAATTTCTGGGTATAATCTGCTATTTCTGGAAACTGCCTATAAAAGGAAAGTTACTAAATATGGAAAGCCGACTAAATAAGTAAATTGATTCGTATGAATATAAAATAAGACCTGGTTATCATATTCGTGTAGATCCGGTGAAGCGGGAGTAGTCGTCATTCCTTTTGTGATCATTTTAGTGTTTGCTTGCTTTCGTCAAGGTACAGATATTCTGCCCTTTTTCAGTAAGGGTGCCCTCTTGCTTATTTCATTCAGTATCTATGATTCATATTAGTATTTCTCTGAGCCGTTGTTATGTCGTCTCATACTCTGATTGGTTCTTCATTATGCATTCAGTTGGTTACGATCTGAGCCTTTTTATATGGGGCTTTCCTATTTGAATCTATGCCTTTGTTATGTTTTCCCTAATTCATGAACCTTGCTTTATTTCTTTTGATACATGATATGACCTGTCCATCACCCTGTAATGTGAATATTTATGACCCTGGAATATTTTGAAGGTTCATAGGATTTTATAACTAAATGTAAAAACTCTTCTTAATTACATGTGAAAATGTTTTGAAAACTTTCTTTAAAGGACCTACTTTATGAAGACTGTTTTAAGGTTTACTTTCATGGAAGCTATAGTAAGAGATTACTTTTTGAACTATGATAGGAACTTTTAATATAAACATTTAAATTGAACCTTGTTATGAACCTTGAAACAAATTGATATGAACCTTCTGATTTCGGACTCCCTGATACTTGACCCTTCTGACATTGGACCTTTTGATATTGAACCTACTTTCTGATTCCTGATTTATTGCTATGTTTCCTTGTTCTGTGAACCTTGCGTGCTTCTTTCATGATATTATGAGCTTTTGGCATGATCTTTCTGATATATGATCTTTCTGATGTATGATTTTTCTGGTATATGATCTTTTGATATTAAACCTATCTGATATTGAACATTTCTGATATTGACCTACTGGTATGATCTTTCTGATATGAATCTCTGATATGAACCTCTGATATGAACTTCTGATATTTTTGAAATGGAAATTGACTTATGCAACTAACTTAAATACTTGATACCTTGCTATAAACTTAACTTGAACCCTGATTCACTTGATATGAACCATTCGACTTGAACCTTTATTTGAACCCTTGTTCTGATCCTTTGTTCTGAACCTTGTCTTGAACTCTTATATAAAACATGACCTGGACTACCTGACCTTTAAATACTTGAACCTAACACTTAATACTTGAACCTGACACCTGAATACTTGACACATGATACTGAATCCTGATACATGATACTGATTTCTGATACATGATACTGAATTCTGATGCATGATACTGATTTCTGATACATGATACTGAATCCTGATACATGATACTGATTTCTGATACATGATACTGAATTCTGATGCATGATACTGATTTCTGATACATGATACTGAATCCTGATACATGATATCTGATACACGTTACTGATCTCTGATACATGATACTGATACATGATACTGATATCTGAGGCATGATACCTGACACATGATACATGATACCTAACCTTAACCCACAGTTTGATACTACGAGCCATAACTAGTCATGAGGGTTTCATGACCATGTCATTGATGCACCGATGGCATGACTCTAGGGCAGGAGAGTGATGACCTGTTCCATCCCTTTTCTGTATTTTATTTGGTGTTGGGAGGTTTATGGCCACCAGGGGCGTATGGATGCATCCTAGAACTGTTACTGTTACTGATTTCTGATCTCTGTATTACTGGTGACTGATGGTGTGTGCGATACACGTCTTTCACATACTGGGAGCTGATCACTCCATTTACTGATTGAGGACTCCCCTCATAATTACTGACTACTGAGAGGTCTCCCCTCTACATGATTATACTGATACTGTTACTGTTACTGTTACTGTTTCTGGGCTCGTAGAGGATTTCTGTTACCCTGCACCTTGTGACCTTATAACTTTACTCACCATTATTATTACTGTCACCCTGTAACCTGATATATGACTTAACACTTGACTTGACTGGATCTGATCTGGTATGTGGTAGAATTACGGATTACATTTTATACTATTTCTGCAACTAGTTTTAATAATGTTATATCTGTATAACCTTTACTTTCCATTACTGTTACTACTACCCTATCGCATGATACATGACTTAGTACTGAGCTTGACATGATTTGACTTGGGTTGTGTGGGTTACGGTTTCCTTTTCACCTATCTTCTGTAACTAGTTCTAATCCTGTTATATCTGTATAGTCTTCATGTTCCTGTTCTTGACTATCGTGATACCTGGTACTCGTTCATTTACTTCACTACTTTACCGTTACTGCTTGTTATCGTTAAATCTGTTCACTGGGCTTTTTAAGCTCAGCCGCACGTTTTCTTTTCGTGTGCGGCAGGTTATAAGCAGGATGACAGGTTTGGGTATGAGTGAAGAGACTTTTGGACTTAGAAGACCTTGATAGTTATTCTGAAGTAGAAGTCATTAGAAGGATTGCATTTGCAGACTTAGTATTTAGTTTTGTTTCATTCTTAACCTTATATTGTTAGTATCTCATTTGTAACCTTTGATATTTTATTGTATTACTATTGAAGTATGCTTTGTTTAATCTGATATGAAACCATTAACGTGACATCTTTACCCTTGCCGGGTTGGGGTGTTACAATTATGGTATCAGAGAGACAGGCTGCGACTTGTAATACATTTACCCTGTCCTGTGCGTTTAGGACCATTAAGTTTCCACTGTAGGCGCTCATAAGATAACCTGTAAGAAGTTGCTTTAGGATTTCTGGATATGAACCTAAGTTTTGACCGGTGAGGAATGGGTAGACTATAAGGCATTTGTTTAAGTATCTTTGCTTCCGCAATACTCTGATTCGTGCCTTACTGTTGGTTTAAGCCTGTTGAGTCCCTCTTGGAAATTGAAAGCTTATGCCTTACACCTAAGATTTGAGACCTAATTAAGTTTTGAAACATTGAAACTTGCATAGAAAATTCCTGACACTATTTGATACTTATCTCCGGATTCTGACTCTGACCTCTGATCCTTTGTAAATCATGTGATACCTCGTCGGGCAATTCTGAGAATCTCCATAGCGATGACGTACTCGATACATTCTGTTGTTTGTCTCTTGCTTTTGATAAGCATCTGTGAATTTTCTGACGCTTTTTGACCTCTGAGACCGTAGGAAGACTAGGTGGATTAAGATAAGTTTGTCCTGTTCACGACTTGAGATAAAGTATGACCATCATGAGGGCATATTTATATGATGCTAGTATTATGACGTCTGGCCAACGTGATAATACTTACATCATATAACGTGCACTTGTTGTGGGCATAGGATATTTCGAGAAGTGCCTTAGAGCTGTAAGAATTCTGATAACTGTTTGAGATTATCTGCATTAGTGAGACTTTAAATTCATCCTAATTTTACGCGTAATCTGCTTTCACCGTTATGCGAATTGATACGTCTGGATTTCCGTCACGCGTTTAGCTGACCTCTGTACTTCTGATAACTATCTTACGTTCCCTTGTAGAACTTTCTGCAAATTAGTGTTATCGATTATCTATTTTCTGTACGTTCTAATCTGAATTGTCTGATCAAGTTCTGTGGACGGCATATTTGTCAAAATCCTATGTATTTATTTGTCTCTTTCGAGAGAATCTGATTTTCATCTACCACGTTTGGTATGTTATTCTTCTGATCTGGATTCAGTATGTTATGTCTGTTCCGAGGATCTGAAACAATTTTGGAATCTGTAAGTTCGAGTCATGAAAAATAAATCTTTCATATGTCTGTTCACCGTCAGTTGTGTTTCTGTTTCGTTTCACCTAAATTCTCGTCTTAGTTGTTATGTCTTTGTTTTGCTTTCCGCTCTCTTTTCGTTCTGCTTTCTGCAAATTTCGAGGACGAAATTTTTTTGTTAGTGGGGAAGAAGTTGTAATACCCGAAATTCAGATAACCCGTAAAATTACCAAAATGCCCCTGAAAACTTTAAAAAAAAATTAATTAAAGCTTAATTAAGTCCCGAAACGATCCCAAACTTCTGGAAACGAACAAGATATGATACAAAATAATTTTGACGACTTCGATTAATATTTATACAAGTTGTGAAATGACCAAAATACCCTTGTGTGTACCGAAAATTTAAATACCCAATTATTAGTATTTATAAAAACCATTTAAATTACAATTTAATTAAGGAAAAATAAAAATTAAGAAAGGAGATTTATTTTGGGCCTCAAGGCCGGTTCTTGGCCTCAAACCATCCCCAAAACTTGGCCATAACCCAAGATATGTGAATCCCTAATTTATTTTAACCTCTAAACCCTAAAATACACCTAGCCGCCAACTTCAAAAATCCACCCACGCCCAATCCGATTTTTCTGCAGCAAAGAGATAATTTTCTGGAGTTCTTAGAGGTGCAAAGGAGGTGGGAAAAATAGCTACAAGGTTCTAGGGCCAATCGTTTGGCTGTGGTGAATTGTTTGGGTCGATTTAGCCTTATCGAGTGGAATAATTTGCTAGATCTGTTTCGGGTTGATTCTGGCCATCAAGGATCTGTTGGTATTGTCTCTTATCTTCCTTATATCATATATAATCAGCCCAAATTTAACCATGCACGATTTATAAGCCTAACGAATTTGATATCAAATAATAAGCATGTAAAACGTAAAAATATGTAATCGGCCTGGATGAATTTTGCTAGGGTCGAATTGATTTTTCTGGAGTTATATATGATTAATAAGACCTAAATAAAATACTATCTCATTTGTTCAAGCTTGGTTTGGCCTTGTGGTGAATTAAACCCTAATCGGCTGAAAAATAAAGGAGAAAAAGAAAATAATGATCGAGGCTAGGGTTCATGATATGATCTGATTTTGTGGTAAATCAATGTGGATTAAAGATGTTATAAATGTATGGTTTAATGATTTTGAGGTTGGGTAAGCTAGGGTTTCTATTTTGTGATGTTTGGTTAAAACCGAATGGAATTAAAAAGGTACAAGGGCTTGTTTTGTAAATTCTGGAAATTGGGGGTCATTTTTATAAATGTTATTACATCATGGTGGAACCAGTAAAAATAAGTATAAGGGCTAAATGGGTCAATTTCATAAGTTGGAGGATTTAATTTGTATTTTGGGAAATATATATAATCGATTTTGGAATAATAAAACATGAGGGGCTGTTTTGTAACATTTTAAAAGTAAGGGTACATTCTGGAAATTTTATAAGATTATGGGAAATAAGTGTAAAATATGTATAAGGACCTATCGTGTGATTTTGATAAGCTAAGGGATTAATTTGTAAATTATATAATTAAAAGGTGTTGAATTGAATTAAATAAAGTAAAGGGTTGATTTTGTAAATTCTGGAAGTTTAAGGACTGAATTGAATAATGTTCATAATGTAAGGATTAAAATGGATAAAATGTGTATTTGTGATATTTACACTTTAAACCCTAAACTTTGGGATAATGACATATGAAACCCTAATTTTTGGGAAGTTGCTATAATCTACCCTGAACTATCATGAAATGACTAAAAGCTACCCTATTATCATAATAATGTTATGTCTAAAGCCTTAACATAATTTCTGGGTATAATCTGCTATTTCTGGAAACTGCCTATAAAAGGAAAGTTACTAAATATGGAAAGCCAACTAAATAAGTAAATTGATTCGTATGAACATAAAATAATACCTGGTTATCATATTCGTGTAGATCCGGTGAAGCGGGAGTAGTCGTCATTCCTTTTGTGATCATTTTGGTGTTTGCTTGCTTTCGTCAAGGTACAGATATTCTGCCCTTTTTCAGTAAGGGTGCCCTCTTGCTTATTTCATTCAGTATCTATGATTCATATTAGTATTTCTCTGAGCCGTTGTTATGTCGTCTCATACTCTGATTGGTTCTTCATTATGCATTCAGTTGGTTATGATCTGAGCCTTTTTATATGGGGCTTTCCTATTTGAATCTATGCCTTTGTTATGTTTTCCCTAATTCATGAACCTTGCTTTATTTCTTTTGATACATGATATGACCTGTCCATCACCCTGTAATGTGAATATTTATGACCCTGGAATATTTTGAAGGTTCATAGGATTTTATAACTAAATGTAAAAACTCTTCTTAATTACATGTGAAAATGTTTTGAAAACTTTCTTTAAAGGACCTACTTTATGAAGACTGTTTTAAGGTTTACTTTCATGGAAGCTATTGTAAGAGATTACTTTTTGAACTATGATAGGAACTTTTAATATAAACATTTAAATTGAACCTTGTTATGAACCTTGAAACAAATTGATATGAACCTTCTGATTTCGGACTCCCTGATACTTGACCCTTCTGACATTGGACCTTTTGATATTGAACCTACTTTCTGATTCCTGATTTATTGCTATGTTTCCTTGTTCTGTGAACCTTGCGTGCTTCTTTCATGATATTATGAGCTTTTGGCATGATCTTTCTGATATATGATCTTTCTGATGTATGATTTTTCTGGTATATGATCTTTTGATATTAAACCTATCTGATATTGAACATTTCTGATATTGACCTACTGGTATGATCTTTCTGATATGAATCTCTGATATGAACCTCTGATATGAACTTCTGATATTTTTGAAATGGAAATTGACTTATGCAACTAACTTAAATACTTGATACCTTGCTATAAACTTAACTTGAACCCTGATTCACTTGATATGAACCATTCGACTTGAACCTTTATTTGAACCCTTGTTCTGATCCTTTGTTCTGAACCTTGTCTTGAACTCTTATATAAAACATGACCTGGACTACCTGACCTTTAAATACTTGAACCTAACACTTAATACTTGAACCTGACACCTGAATACTTGACACATGATACTGAATCCTGATACATGATACTGATTTCTGATACATGATACTGAATTCTGATGCATGATACTGATTTCTGATACATGATACTGAATCCTGATACATGATACTGATTTCTGATACATGATACTGAATTCTGATACATGATACTGATTTCTGATACATGATACTGAATCCTGATACATGATATCTGATACACGTTACTGATCTCTGATACATGATACTGATACATGATACTGATTTCTGAGGCATGACACCTGACACATGATACATGATACCTGACCTTAACCCACAGTTTGATACTACGAGCCATAACTAGTCATGAGGGTTTCATGACCATGTCATTGATGCACGATGGCATGACTCTAGGGCAGGAGAGTGATGACCTGTTCCGTCCCTTTTCTGTATTTTATTTGGTGTTGGGAGGTTTATGGCCACCAGGGGCGTATGGATGCATCCTAGAACTGTTACTGTTACTGATTACTGATCTCTGTATTACTGGTGACTGATGGTGTGTGCGATACACGTCTTTCACATACTGGGAGCTGATCACTCCATTTACTGATTGAGGACTCCCCTCATAATTACTGACTACTGAGAGGTCTCCCCTCTACATGATTATACTGATACTGTTACTGTTACTGTTACTGTTTCTGGGCTCGTAGAGGATTTCTGTTACCCTGCACCTTGTGACCTTATAACTTTACTCACCATTATTATTACTGCCACCCTGTAACCTGATATATGACTTAACACTTGACTTGACTGGATCTGATCTGGTATGTGGTAGAATTACGGATTACATTTTATACTATTTCTGCAACTAGTTTTAATAATGTTATATCTGTATAACCTTTACTTTCCATTACTGTTACTACTACCCTATCGCATGATACATGACTTAGTACTGAGCTTGACATGATTTGACTTGGGTTGTGTGGGTTATGGTTTCCTTTTCACCTATCTTCTGTAACTAGTTCTAATCCTGTTATATCTGTATAGTCTTCATGTTCCTGTTCTTGACTATCGTGATACCTGGTACTCGTTCATTTACTTCACTACTTTACCGTTACTGCTTGTTATCGTTAAATCTGTTCACTGGGCTTTTTAAGCTCAGCCGCACGTTTTCTTTTCGTGTGCGGCAGGTTATAAGCAGGATGACAGGTTTGGGTATGAGTGAAGAGACTTTTGGACTTAGAAGACCTTGATAGTTATTCTGAAGTAGAAGTCATTAGAAGGATTGCATTTGCAGACTTAGTATTTAGTTTTGTTTCATTCTTAACCTTATATTGTTAGTATCTCATTTGTAACCTTTGATATTTTATTGTATTACTATTGAAGTATGCTTTGTTTAATCTGATATGAAACCATTAACGTGACATCTTTACCCTTGCCGGGTTGGGGTGTTACATTTGTGGTGTGTCTTGTGCTGGTTGGTCGTCTGAATTCGGCTTTGGTATATGGCTCTTGGTTCGGTCTTGGCAAAAACTCTTGAAATTCGTCTGACTTTGGGGTATTTATAGTTTCTGTCTGAGAGGTCGATGCGGCGCATAGAGTTTCCAGATGCGGCGCATCGACTTAACTTCGCATGGGGTCCAAGATTAATATATTCAGGAATATTCGTACACTGCCTTCAGATGCGGCGTATCTTGTTCTTTGTATGCGGCGCATGAATCTTGGATCGTAACTGGTGAAATCTTGACAGACTTATGATAATGCGTCGTATCTGTTGAGAGAGATACGGCGCATCTTCTGAGTTCCAGCAGACTTTTGACATCTTGCTTGTTTTGCTCCGTTATTAGTCCAAAATCGCCAAGTTTCATCAAATGCTTGTTTTAACCTGAGAATCACTAAAGTAAACGTAAATGCATCGATTCTCATAAATAATATAATAAAACAAGTCAAATAAATAGGATAAATGATGATAATAAAATATACTTATTTGAGTTCATCAAATATCCCCCCACTTGAACTTTACTTGTCCCCAAGTAAACCATAGAATTAATCAAATGAAAATGTTTCCTAAAAGATATTAGGATTTATTTTTATATTTAAGCACGTATTCGTTTTGTCATAATCACACAACCAAACACTTAACGAAGTAGAAACCAAAATAATTTTTCAATGTAAAACAATTCTAAATCGTTTAGTTGCTCAGTCGTGACGAATATTCTATCATAGGCTTGGCAAATATACACATCTCCCCCACTAAAGCTAAGGAATAACAAGTCTAAAGCGGTAAAAAGGGTTTGTTGGTTAAGGGTTGATCATTCTTTTCAATCTCTATCGATCTCAAATTCCAGAAAAGGCGACAAAATCAAAAATACATGACCGAATCCACGACCACGATACTTGCAATTGCTCAAATCCTTAACTCGAATAGGCTAAAGATAGGACCAAGTAATCTTCACCAATAATATTATATCAAAAAGGGCGACAAAATCATAAATACATAGTCGAATCCACGACTACGATACTTAAGATTGCTCAAATCCCTAATCTCAATAAATCAAAGGTTTGGATGAAGAATGATATAGGGTATGGATAACATTTGGGATACAAATTGGTGTAAAATGAAAAATAAACAAAACAGATAAATTAAAATCCTAAGTGTGGTTAATCACTATCCCAACCATCCCATGAATAAGACTCATATCATTGAATAACTCACGCTTAACACTTGAAACACACGCTTTAGGTAGACACGAATTATACTCAACAAAATCTCAATCAAAGAATAACCTTAGTTGGCGTTCCCATAACGGCCAACTCTCATTCAATCCATAGATATAATATACAACAAGTAGTGGTGATATCTCCCACTTAATACAAAACTTTACATAAGTTGGTTAAAACAAACTCCAACTTTTCTTTCTTCTTTTTCTTTTTTCTTTTCTCTTTTTTTTCGATTTTTTTTTTCAAGGTATATGTGTAAAATTTCACAACTTTTCTATCACTATTTTTCCGGATAATTTCATTTCATACTTTTCATACTTTCAGAAATAACGGTAATAGTGAAAGTAGTAAACACACGAAAAATAAACTCAAAGTTATACAATATTTACTTTCACTCCAATTGCATTGTGCAATTTCCCGACCTAACCATAGATAATGAATTACGCACGCGAACACAGGTAATGTAAGGAAACACACTTTGCCTAAAGCAATTAACCACGGATTTTAATCTACAGGGTAGGCTAAGGTGTAAAGGTGTAACGAAACATTATAACAAAGGTGTAAGAAACGAAAGGAATGGCTCTGAGTGTTATTCTAGGGGTATCTTACTCTAAAAGTGAGAGTAACAAAGGGTTTATACGGGGGTTAACTAACCAGTGTAGTTAGTTAATATCACATAACATATAAAGGCTATTTGGGTGTAATCCTAGAAATTTACCAATTTAGACAAGTCATTCCAATTATATAAATAATACTTATTATGGTGGTCTCGAATAGTATACAAGCCAAGTTCTAAAGTTTACAAGTCACCGGCACACTAAAGTTTTAATATTTTTAAAAGAATAGAGTTATGTGTGCGGATATGTAATTTAGACTTTAAACAAAAACATGCTAAAAAATTTTAAATTTTGATATATTAAGCGCAATTTAGCATATTTTGAAAAAGTTTAGGACAAGTAAGTGTTCTAATTCTCCTATCCCCCCACTTAAGTTGAACAACGTCCTCGTTGTTTGTGTCAAAGGTTAAAAACTGGAAAAGAATTAGAACAGAAAAACTCCCCTGAGATTTGCTCGGTATGATCCTCCATTATTCGAGTAAGAGCAAAAATCATCTTTCTTGTGGATGAGAACGTTTAAGCTTCAAGAATGATGTATCCACAAAAAAATGCAGGAATCTATAATACCATTAAGACTAAAACACACCTGAGTTAAGAAGGTTCAATTTGCATAATACATTAGTAGTTAGTAAAAATAAAACGTAAAAAATTAAACTGAAAATCATCAGGTCAGTCGATACGCCGTATCCTATGGGAAAGGATACGCCGTATCGAGCCTGGAATAAATACGAATCAGAATAAAAGATGCGTCGCATCCTTAACCAGGGATGCGCCGCATTAAATAAACTGACAGAAAGTTTTAAAGTCAAAAATAAAAATGCAGAAAAATAAAATAAGATATGACCAGTGCAGGTGATGCGTCGCATCTCAGGATTGAGATGCGCCGTATCTTCTGCAGGTCTGACAGACTCGACAGAACAATAAATAAAAGATAAATCCGGGTTGTCTCCCGGTCAGCACTTGTCTTTATTCCAGAGTCTTCAAGTTAGACTCACGTTCAGCTCCTTATTCCAATACTTCGGGTTCAAACTCCACCACCTCGTTCTCAGTATCCTCAATTTTATTATCAAAGTATTTTTTAACTCGTTGCCCGTTTACCTTGAATATATAACCATTTTTATCGCATATTTCAATAGTCCCATATGGATATACTTTCTTGACAACGAACGGACCCGTCCATCTTGATTTAAGTTTACCTGGATACATCTTTAATCGAGAATTAAATAGCAGCACTTTTTCTCCAATAGTAAACATTTTATCCCATGTAACCTCGAGTCATGCCATCTTTTAGTTCTTTCTTTGTAGATCTTAGTGTTTCTGTAGGCCTCATCTCTTAGTTCGTAGAGTTCATTGAGTTCCATGAAACGGTTTTTCGTTGCAGCTTCCATATCCATGTTACATTTCTTCAAAGCCCAATATGCACTTTGTTCTATTTCGACCGGTAGGTGGCATGCTTTTCCGTATACAAGATGAAACGAAGTGCATCCCGTCGGTGTCTTATAGGCTGTACGAAATGCCCATAAAGCATCATTTAACTTGTCAGACCACCCTTTCGGATTATATCCAGTCATTTTTTCTAGAATCCGTTTTATAGCCCTATTGGTTACTTCAGTTTGCCCATTGGATTGAGGATGGTATGCAGTGGAAACCCTATGATACACTCCATATTGTCGCAAAGCTCTTCCTAGATGGTGATTACAAAAGTGTGTTCCCCTATCACTAATCAATGCTTTAGGAACTCCAAACCTAGCGAACAAACTTTGCAAAAATTTAAGTACTACCTTACTGTCGTTTGTTGGTAATGCTTGCGCTTCGACCCATTTTGATACATAATCAACAGCAACCAAAATATACTTATTACCTTTAGATTTAGGAAACGGTCCCATGAAGTCCAATCCCCATATATCGAAAACTTCACATACTTGGATATAGTTTTGCGGCATTTCGTTTCTTGATGTAATATTTTCGGATCGTTGACATGCATCACATCCTTTTATATAACCTTTTACATCGTCCAGCATAGTGGGCTAATAAAATCCTGCATCAAGGATTTTTCTTTTTGAAATAATTGTACCATGATGTCCCCTCGTCGGCCCTGAATGGCAATGTGCCAATATTGCTGGGACTTCATCACCATCCACACATCTTCGTATGATATTGTCAGGACATAATTTAAAGGCATAAGGTTCATCCCAAATATACTCACTTGCACGAATTAGAAACCTTCTTTTCTCGTCGGATGTTAAATTTTTTGGAATTTCATTTGCGACAATAAAGTTTATATAGTCGGCATACCATGGTGTATTATCATTGCTCTTAATTCTTACCATCATAAGGTGTTCATCAGGAAAGTCGTCAGCGATTTCCCTTTCATCAAGCACCTCCATATCAGGGTTTTCAAGTCTAGATAAGTGGTCAGCAGCTAGATTCTCGGCACCCTTTTTATCCTTAATTTCAATATCGAACCCTTGGAGCAATAAAACCCACCTAATAAGCCTTGGCTTGGCATCCTGTTTATTGAACAAATACTTCAAAGCAGAATGGTCAGTGTAAACCATAGTTTTTGACAATATAAGATATGACCTAAATTTATCAAATGCAAAAACTACTGCTAGAAGTTCTTTTTCCGTGGTGGTGTAATGTTCCTGGGCATCATTTAACGTTTTGCTAGCGTAATAAATTGGCTTAAATTTCTTATCTATCTTTTGGCCAAGTACAACTCCAACAGCATAATCACTAGCATCACACATTAGTTCAAAAGGCAGATTCCAATCTGGCGAAATTATAATAGGTGCAGTAGTTAGTTTTTCTTTAAGTATATTAAACGCCTTTTTGCAATCTTCAGAAAAATCAAACTTCGCATCTTTTAGCAATAATTGTGTCATAGGCCTAGATATCATTGAAAAATCCTTTATGAACCTACGATAAAATCCAGCATGCCCTAAAAAACTTCTAACACCTTTTACATTAGTGGGGTAAGGCAGTTTGACAATCACATCAATTTTAGCTTTGTCAACTTCTATACCCTTCCCAGAAATCTTATGTCCTAACACAATTCCCTCTCTAACCATAAAAGGACATTTTTCCCAATTAAGAACAAGGTTAGTTTCTTCACACCTAGTAAGCATTTTATCAAGTTTAAAGAGACAATCACTAAATGAGTTACCGAACACCGAGAAGTCGTCCATGAAGACTTCCATAAAGTCTTCTACCATATCATGGAAGATAGCCGTCATGCAACGTTGGAAAGTAGCAGGGGCGTTGCATAGGATTCAGCAATTTCTAGTCCTCATCTATCTGGTATTTCATCCATTTTAGGTTCTATCAATTTTAGTCCAAACGTCATTCTCCTATAGGCGAAGGTTCCGTATGGGCAGGTGAAAGTCGTCTTCTCTTGATCCTCGGGGGCAATCGGTATTTGAAAGAAACTTGAAAAACCATCCAAAAAACAATAGTAATCATATCCTGATAGTCTTTCTAACATTTGATCAATAAATGGAAGAGGGAAGTGATCTTTTCGCGTAGCATCATTGAGTTTGCGGTAGTCGATGCAAACTCTCCATCCAGTAACAGTTCGTGAAGGGATTAGCTCATTGTCGTCATTGAGTACTACCGTCATTCCTCCTTTTTTTGGTACAACGTGGATAGGACTGACCCACGAGCTATCGGAAATTGGGTAGATAAGTCCTGAGTCAAGTAATTTCACAATTTCATTTTTCACCACATCTTGGACTTTTGGATTCAAATGCCTTTGGGGTTGGATAGTTGGTTTGAATTCATCTTCCATAAGGATTTTATGTATACAGAATGACGGGCTAATTCCCTTAATATCAGACATACTCCATGCTAATGCTCCTTTTCGTTTATATAATACCTGCAAAAGTGATTCTTTTTCTTTTGGCGTTAAATCGGATGCAATAATAACGGGCGAATTAGTGTTCCCATTTAGATAAGCATATTCCAAAGTAGAAGGGAGATCCTTAAGCACAGGTTTAACATCATCAATTTCATTAGCACTAGCAGAATAAACTTGTTCATTAATTACACTGTTGCTGTTATCAGATGGATACGCCGCATCGATATTTTCGATGCGCCGTATGGCGTTACAAACAGCGTAATCAACAGCTGAATTATCATCAATAATATTTTCATCAACTTGATCTTCTATAGCGATTGTGTTTTCTAAATTTTTAAGTAGAAAAGAATCAAGCAAATTACTTTTTAACAATCTCTGAGTAAATTGATTAATCGTGTCATCAGAAACATCGATATTATAGCATTCATCATCTTCAGAATTAGTTTTACTCATAGATTGTTCCATATTAAATTCAACCTTATCTTTTCCTATGGTAAGAGTTATCTTTTTATTAAAAACATCAATCATGGCCCTAGCAGTGGCCAAAAATGGTCATCCTAATATTATAGGAGTTCTAGAATTTTCGGGCATATCGAGGATAACAAAGTCAATAGGTAATTCAAATCTATCAACTTTTGTTAATATATTTTCAGCTATTCCTAATGGGTATTGTATGGACCTATCAGCTAGTTCTAAGCACATCCTAGTAGGTTTTGGTTCACCAAGACCTAATTTTTCATACATAGAAGAGGGCATAAGACTTATACTAGCTCCTAGGTCGGCTAAAGCATTTCCAATATGTAAATTTTTAATTTGACAAGGAATAGTGAAACTCCCTGGATCTTTTTCTTTAAATGGAAGTTTGTTGAGCAATGCTGCTGAGCTTCTTTCCCCCATGGTTACACTGCAAGCCTCTTCAAGTTTAGACTTGTTTGTAAGCAAGCTCTTCAGATATTTAGCATATTTCGGCATTTGCACTAGGGCTTCCATAAATGGTATGCTAAGCTGCAGCTGCTTGAGATTTTCCAGGAACTGCTTTTGATAGGCATCTTCTTTCTCCTTCCTTACCCTATGTGGAAAAGGTAGTGTTGATCGTGTAAGTTTAATAGAAGGTTCTTCTCTGATCATAGGTTCTGGATTAGTCTCTTTTGGTTGCTCTGGCTCAGATGATATAGATTCAGGGGAAGTATTGTTTGCGCTGCTATCCTCGGGTGTCTCTCCGATTTGAAAGGTTGACTTTCCGCCTCTAGTTGTAATCCCTTTCAAATCGTGTTTTACCAAAAGAACCTTGTTAAGCACCGTTGACAATTGGTGCACTTCAATTGCCAATCCATTAATCATGTTGTTTTGTTCCTTTAGTAACAGCTCATGACTGCCTATGAATTCGTTGATAAAGTTTCATGCTTCATGAAGTTCTTTTTCATTTGCTTGAGCGATTAGTAGTGCAAACTCTCCCATGGTAAGGTTTCTTTTGGGCCTTCCGAACCAGCTAAGGAAAATATCGAACATCGTTCCTGAAAATTAAAGACAGGTAGATTTCAAAGTAAAAACTTCCTAGTGTAAGGGTAAGTTAGAATATTTTCCGTTCGGGAATAAGAAAAATAAAAGTTGCTGATATCTGCAGACGATGCGCCGTATCCAGAAAGATGGATACGCCGTATCTTATTACGTTAAAATTTAATCAGACCTTTATTCAGAAAACAGATACGCCGCTTTAGAATTAGAATGCGCCGTATCAATTTTATCAAAATCGTAACGAATTCAGATTTTAATATCGATTTTTGATTCAGTAGATGCGCCGTATCGGTAAAGACCGATGCGTCGTATCTGTTTAATTAATTCGAAAAACTGTTTTTAATTTAAATAGACATACGCCGTATCTGTTAAAACAGATGCGTCGTATGGCGTTAGGGTTTAGAAAAATTTCTTATTAAAAACAGAATACGCCGTATCTTGGGGAAAGATGCGTCGTACTCGAATTTATTAAACGCGTTGTATTTTATAAAAATTAAACGCAATACGCCGTATCTGTGAAAACAGATGCGCCGTATCGTTTGTATCAGCACAATACAACGACAGCAGAAAAATACAGAAAAATAAAAATAAATATAAAAACAAACAAAAACAAAAACAAACAAAAATAAGCAAAAACAAATATGCAAAATATACAATGAATGCAATCTATCTAATATATAACAGGGTTAGTGGTTAGAAATCTAATTAAAATACAAATCAAATTAACAGATAATAACAATTCACTCCCCGGCAGCGGCGCCAAAAACTTGATGCGCGTGATGTGTCGTTGCGGTTTAGCAGTATTAATGCCTACTCAAGTTTTAAATTTATATTTAGCCGACTTATCAATAACACACACACTTAACGAGCAGTGTACCCGGTCAGTATGAATATAATGGTAAGTAGAGTGTCGATCACTAAGAGTGGAACGTATTATCTAGTTATTCTAATCAGTATTTTAATATCCTAAGTTAGCTATACAACCTAATCTAACGCAAGGGGGTTTAGTCTGAGAGACTGGCACGGTTTGGTTATAATTAAATGTAAACTAAACTAATGAGCACGAATCAGCGACTAGCATACACGTACACAGATAGATATTTGAGACAATAAGAAGACCTGTCCTGATAGTTAAGTAGCTTGTCACTTGTTTTATTGCTAGTTTTATATGAAGTGTATGTAATTAACCCTTTCTCGTTGGCTCTAATCTTATCGGCGAGTAAACTCTTAATGATTACTTATGTCTATCCTACTTACCTATCTTCCTACTTTTCTACAGACGATAGAATGCATAGGCGATAAAATAAATAGGCGAGGAAAGAGGCATGGCGACCCGATCAATGCTCAGCTAGACACAGAGGTTATCAATGCACTAATAAAAGTTACCAAAGACATCAACATATAAACTTTAATCGATGGGAAAGCAATATTAAGGGGGGTGCATTATTTTCCGTAGTCAAATGTCACAAGCCCATCAATCCTGATGGATTAAAGAGTACTATTACAATAAAACAAAACTACTTAATGAATTGAATACATGCAGGACCTTCTTACAGCTCTAATATCTTTGTTTGTGGTGTGTCTTGTGCTGCTTGGTCGTCTGAATTCGGCTTTGGTATATGGCTCTTGGTTCGGTCTTGGCAAAAAGCTCTTGAAATTCGTCTGACTTTGGGGTATTTATAGTTTCTGTCTGAGAGGTCGATGCGGCGCATAGAGTTTCCAGATGCGGCGCATCGACTTAACTTCGCGTGGGGTCCAAGATTAATATATTCAGGAATATTCGTACACCGCCTTCAGATGCGGCGTATCTTGTTCTTTGTATGCGGCGCATGAATCTTGGATCGTAACTGGTGAAATCTTGACAGACTTATGATAATGCGTCGTATCTGTTGAGAGAGATACGGCGCATCTTCTGAGTTCCAGCAGACTTTTGACATCTTGCTTGTTTTGCTCCGTTATTAGTCCAAAATCGCCAAGTTTCATCAAATGCTTGTTTTAACCTGAGAATCACTAAAGTAAACGTAAATGTATCGATTCTCATAAATAATATAATAAAACAAGTCAAATAAATAGGATAAATGATGATAATAAAATGTACTTATTTGAGTTCATCAACTTTGTTGTTTTGGAATACGGAAATGTTGATGAACCAGAAGTTATGTTTGGTAGAAGTTTTATGGTTAAGACTAAATGTAGGGTTGATTTTGCATTGGGAGAGATGAGGATTGACGTAGATGATGATATGGTATAAAAGAAGGAAGGACGAGGAGAGATTGTTAAAATGGGAAAAGCGAACAGAAAGAAAACACCACTTAACAAACTTACCCAACCCTTCACCCCTAAGAATGAGAGTTCTTCATCTAGTTCACCACCCAAATCACCACAAATAGTTAAACCATTGACTCAAAAGCAAAAGGAAGCAATTTTGGAAAACTTGGAAATGAAGTTTAAGGAGCTTATGGAAAAGAAGCCGGTTATTGAAGTGTTGAACAATTACATGACTTATCGTAAGAAGTTAGATGCAGTTATGATGGCAACAGCTAGGCTAGAGGATAAAATTTTGATGAGATTGCAAGGGAGAGGATAGTTGAGAATGGGTTGCCTAAAAAGGAGAGCGATCCAGGAAATTTTGTGTTACCAATTAAGGTGAATGGAACAGATGCGATGTATGCATTGGCTGACACGGGAGCAAGTGTGAATGTGATGCCGTACCCGTTGTACAAAAGATTAGGACTTGGTAATCCTCAACCAAATTAATATAATCTTACTATGGCTGATAATTCACGAGCAAAAGCAATGGGAGAAGTGAAGAATGTTAGAGTTCAAGTAGGATATCAAGCTTTCTTGGCCGATTTCCTTGTGCTTAACATTCCGGTGGATAAGGAGTTACCATTGTTGTTAGGAAGAACGTTTTTGAGAACTTGCGGAGCTATTATAGACATGGGTAGAGGTACTATGACTATTAGTGATGGAATCTTGAAGCATACTTACTATCCTAGACCTAGAGGCAAGATTGTGAAGGAAGTGCATGAAGAAGAGGAAGAAAGTGGTGATGAGCGAGTTCATGGGACGAAGCACATGGAGTCCGATGGTTGATGATCATCGCTAATATGGTTAATGATGTTATGTTTCGGGTTTAAAAACAATGATGGTCGAATAATTTCTATTTCTATTTCTTTAACTTAACTTTCGTAGGATTTATTTGTTATGATTTTGGTTTGTTTTGGATTATTTTTATTTTTATTTTTTATTTTTATGTTTGATGTTTGTTTTAGTATTTTGTTTTGTTATTTTGTTTTGTTTGTTTCGAGCATAGTTTGCAGTGTTTGCAGGGGAAAATTTGACGGAAGCTTAGTGTTGATCAATATTTGGTGTTGGAAGAACTCATGTGATTACCTGTGATCAAATTTGCCTATGCTTATTTTTCCCGGGTAGTTTTTATATTTTATTTTATTTTCTCTAATTTTTTCCCATTTCCTTTACTTTGAAGTTCGTTTTATTACATTGAGGACAATGCAAAACTTAAGTGTGGGGGAGGGAAGAAAATAGGAAAAATTGTTTTGATTTTTAATTTTTGATTTAGTAGATTTTGGATTCAAGTAACTAGAATGTGTTCGCCCTTGATTTTCTAGTTGTTAGTTGAATTGATTCAATGGTAAAAATGAGGCTATTTGAAAATTTTTGGAATGTAATCAAGTTATGAGAGATATTGATAACTATTGCTAGTACATTTTATCACCACCTTAAAATTGTGAGGATTTAAGCCTTTTTGTATAAAGTATTTCTTATGCTTTATATTTCGTTATGAGTGTGCCGGTGATTATGTTCATTCTAGAACTTGTACTTGTTATGCATTACGGTTAAAATTACTTTCAAGTAATAAAATATATTCAAATGATAAGAGGCAAATTAGGATTTTCACCAAATGGCCATCCGTTTACAAAATATTTTTGCTGACCACATCGGTTAGTTACCCTATGTATTTGGAACCCATTTGTTAGCGTTATACGCTAGATACCCTTAGTTACACCTTTTGAGCCTATCTTTTCTTTTGATTTAATCCAGAAAAATTTTTACACCATACACCTTAGCCTTTCCCGAATCAAGTTCAATTGAAGTTCAAAACTATTTATTTTTTGATGATTGCATGTTGACCACACTTTGATATGTGTATATGTTGTTCCAATGAAGAAGGAGGTCGCTACTCTTATTTATATTTTTTGTAGCGTGTGCTCATCCAAAGTGTGGGGGTGATAAAAAAAAAAAAACCAATGAGCTATGTATGAAAAAAAAAGCCAATGAGCTATTATGGAAGGAAGGAGTTAGTATGAAATTCGGAATAATAATCGAAGAAGTTTGGTGGAGTAATCATTTGTGGTATAAAGAGTTGGGAACGGAATTTGGACTTGATTCTTGTTTGATCTTTATTTTTGTAGAACCAAATCAAAATTCCCATGTCTTATCCTTACCTTTACCAATTACTTTATTCGTTGTTAGCTTTCGAGCATCCGGATTTAGTGATGGCTTTGTTTAGATATGTAGTGCATGGATGTTCTAGTGACCATCTGAGTTTTTGAATAGTTGAAAAACGTTGTTAGCAATCTAGTGAGTAATTTGGTGACCATCCGTTATGCAAGTAACGTCGTTAGCGAACCAAGGGACAATCTAGTGACCATCCGTTGCTTAACTAAACAAGAATTCGTTGTTAGCGAGCTATGATGTTCTTGTATGAAGTATTTACACATTAGCTAGGTAATCAAAACCCTTACCCTTAAAACCAAATAAAAGACCTATTTGATGTTTTATTTTGTTGTTTTGACACAAGTACAAGCTTATGGTAAGAAACATGAATCATGACTGAGCAATTGAGTGATTTACAATTAAATTTACCTTCGAGTGCTGTGTGAATTTAAAATTCCTTTGTGAGGTGCTTAGTGATGTTATCAGGCTCGATTTAACTTGCTTATGTTTCAAGGATTTTTTCATAATTAAAGTAAAATAACAATTGTTCCATTGGGATGGTTGTTAGTTTTTATAATCATAATGAAGATGCCATTGAGTTTAGTTTTTCTAAAAATTAGACTTGCTCGAGGGCGAGCAAAACTCAAGTGTGGGGGATTTGATAACGCTTAAATCTAACATGTTTTTAGGCGCGTTATTGTTAGTTTTGTGCATCATATTTGGTTATATTTGTGTGTATTTGTTGCTAAAGTGTGTATGCAAGTGAATATAGCCAAGTACAGGAAAAGTTGATGAAAAGATGAAGAAATGAAGAGATTATGCACATATGGAGAGTTACGAGAAAGAAGCTACACGATAATCCAAGGATTTGATTAGGTCAAGATTTCTATGCTTATATATCAAGAAAAGATCAAGTTCTATGGAAGGAATTAGTGGTACATCGAAGGATCAAGCACGTAACGAGAAAAGGAAAGAAAAAAATAAAAGTTGCATGGCAGCATGGCCCATCCGATCGGATGGTGCCCTCATCCGAATCGGATGGGAGAAACACAATTTACTGAGAGCTTCAACCGATCGGTTGGAGCCCAATACCGATCGGTTGGCCGAAGCTGGAGTTACAAAGTTGCATTTAATGATGAATTTAAGCCCTATAATCATGGTGGCTTATCATTTCTCGGCTATTAACTGATCTAGGACGCTTTTTCTTGAAGAATAAGGGTTTCCTCACTTATTTAAGGAACCCTTGGCTAGTTTACAAAGTGTGTAGTTTTTGGGAAGTGACAAACCAAAAATAAAACCTAGTGAAGGCTTACACCAAGTCTAGCTAACTTATTATTATTGCCCGAAAGCTTGTAGTTGCTGTGAAAACGTCCAGGAAACCTTGAGTTCAAGTCTCAAGAGTTGTGTCCGTGTGTGGAGTTGTTTACGTGTAATCATAGGCGATTGGAGGAGTGTGGATTGCTATAGTTCCACAATTCTAGTTCTTGTAATTCCTCGATTAGGTATTTCTTGTTGAGTTATTATGAACTACTTTTACTTTTACTATAAGATGAATGAAAGTATGGTTAATTACTTGTGTTTGATTATGATTGTTATGGAGTGATTTTGGTTATACTTGTGTGTATGATGTGACAATTGTTGGAGTAATCTTATTTCATAGTGATGCATGGAAACATGTCTTGTTTTATGAGTTTGTTGAAATACAATCTAATCTTGCTTAATTGGTTGGTAAAAAAGTTTTAAAGATTAACAAAGGCCGAAAGGAGTTTTCTTTATGTTTTTATTCCAAAAAGTTAGTGCACGAATTAGTATGGACTATGGTGTGTGACAAGCACCATATTAACTCATTAAAATGGATTTGAAAACGATTTCATCACGAGAAAAGGCCGAAAGGATTCGTAGGAATTCTTAAGATAAGAAATGCTTTCAAACAACAAAAAGCTTAATAGAATTATCGTAATAGTTAATAAAGGCCGAAAGGAATTAACTAGGAGATTGAATTCTTAGATATGATTTCTCATGATAAAAACCATTGATTGTGAATCATTCATATTAAGTTGTGCATCACTACAAGTTACACCCAACTTGGTTGGTTACTCTAAACAATTAGTCATGGAATTACACACAAGTATATTTGTTTTTGATTGATTGAACCTTACTTGTTTTAGAATTTACTTCAAATTGGCTTGACACCCCTTTTTGTTAAAACTTATTTTACTAAACCTAAACATCAATTCCCTTGGGACAATCTCGACTTACCCACCTTTACTACCGCGGACGAGTATACTTGCTCGTATGTGTGAATAGAGAATAGGATAAATCGTGTTTATAAATTTTTAAAACTTGAACACAACGACACGCACATCATTTCTACCCCCTCTAAAGTACTATGTATCCGTTGTGTTTAAAATAAAATTTACAAAACACCCCCTTGGTTCTTAAGTGGGATAATCAAATTCAAATTCAAAATTCAAAATTCAACTACAAGCGGGATAATTTAATTTCAAATTCAAATTTCATAGTGCCTATATATACAACACCACCAGAGCATTGTTATCACACACACAACTTACACACAGATTCTCAACAATGTCTCGCAAAGATTTCTCCCAACAATTCCCAACTCACCGTGACTTCTCTCAACAATTTCCTACTCACCGTGACTTCTCCCAACAATTTTCAGAACAACAAGACTTTACCCAGCAATTTTCAAATGAACCGGTGAACACTCCACCGGAAGATATCTTTCCGGTGTTCACACCGGAAAATGAACCGGCCAACAATCCAAATCCACCGGTTGTTGAACAACAACCAAATCCTCCGGTTGTTGAACAACAACCAAATCCGTTTGGACTGAGTGAGGATGAACTCTGAATTATGGAGCAAGATGAGGAAGTGAGGAGAGAATTTGAACAATGCGAACTAGAAGAGGAAGCTGCTCGTATGGAGCGGGAGAGAAACTGGTTAAGAAATGATTGGGAGTTTACGTCCTCTTCGAGTGAGGACGGTTGGGTTTCAGATGATACATTTGGTTAATTTGTAGTTTTAGTTTCTATTAATGGTACTATGTATTGTGGTTTAACTTTAATGTTTAATGTAATTTGTGTTTTGACTTTAATAATTAATGTAATCCGTGTTTAAAATTTTATATTAGTTGTTAAATGAAATATTAATTATAGTTTAAGGGTTGATTTTGAAAATAGTTGAGTTAAAGGTGAGTTAAGAGTGAGTTATAATTGAAAGAGTTTTAAAGGTGAGTTAAGGTGAAAGGGTTAAAGTTGTTGTGCTAGTGTTAAAAGTTTAACCCATGGTTAGCTTATGGTCGGAAGTTCTAAAGTATAAAGAATGGTAACAGTAATAATGAATATAAATGGTTGATTAACTAACTTTACATAAACCGATTTGATAAAGTTAATCCCCAACTGGCTCTTTACCGGTAGTCAAATTCCTTTGTTTATAATCACACCCAGAACATTAAGGGAGGGTGAGGTTAGCCTTTTCTCTCTATCCTCTAATTAATACATAATTTCTAATCCCCGATCACTTGATTCATTCTACACATACTGATATACTTTTCCCCAATTTTAACCAAGTAGTAATTGACTATTTGGCGCCAAATTACAAAATGATTGAATCCTCAATTACTAGTGGTTCGGTTACTTGTATTTGGCGCCAAATGTTGTTATTGCTAGTACTGTTAATAATAAAACTGTTGATATTACTGAGCATGTTAATAAGGAAACTGCTACTGATAAGGTGAATAGTAGTAGTATTAATAATGGTGATAAGATTAGTGATAGTACCTCTTATGCAAATGTTGTGAACAAGAATGAATTTCCTCATGTTCATTCCAACTGTATTGTGGTAATGAAGTTGTAGTGTTTGATGAATTGCTTGTGAAGAATGGAAGTGAAAGGTGGTTACTAACACAGTTTATTGGTTATAATATGAGTATTCATGAACTAAGGTACGTACAATATATGAAGAATGTGGAACAAGTTTGGTATAGATGATATAAGTGCTACTAAGAATGGACAGTATTTGTTTAAGTTTAGGGATGAGTAAGGTTTCAATGCTGTAATTGAGAAAGGGCCTTGGATGGTCCAAAACAAACCTCTCTTTGTTCAGATAATAGAGCCTAAGAAGTTGCCTGTTTGGGTTAAAATGACAAATATTCCCCTTGAAAGAAGCTTGGAGTATGAAAGGGGTAAGTGCTCTTGCTAGTAGCTTAGGGAAACCTGTGGAAATGCATTCTATGACTGCATCTATGTGTTATAGTGGAGTTGGCAATAGTGACTATGCAAGGGTGCTAGTAGAGACTGATGCTGACAAGAAAATTAGGAATGAGATTGAGGTGCAATACAGAGATAAAGAGAATAAAGTCAAAGGTACTGAGAAGGTAAGTGTGATGTATGAATGGAAACCTTCCAGGTGTACCGAGTGCAAGGTTTTTGGTCATGAGTGTAGGTCTAAATGTCCAGCTCATAAGCAGGAAAATAAACCGAAAATATAGGCTTATGAAATGAAGCCGAATTAAAATAAGCTCATGAGCCTGAAAATAAGCTAAAACTAACATATCCTTTGTAATATATATACAGTGATTTGCTCTCAATAGTAGAATACCGTTACAGCTCTCTTTCAGGATGCTATGAAACTCCTTATTAGACTTGGTGTAGTTGGGGATTTCTTATATCGTCCAATTGGTCATCTTTTAGAATCAAATCGATAATTTTTTTTATATGTTGACAACTTGGGATTATTGTTGCAGGGACACTGTCCATGGGCATACCCAAGCATCTTTCCCGAAGTATTTTCCCTGGTAAGTGAAATGAAATTTTTTTTGGTGTTGAAAGCATATATAATAAGTTCAAACATCGAGCAATGTGTTTTGGCATTAATGTCGATCCATACACTTTACATAATTATGGATGCTTGCAGCTTTGATCAACCTTTTGAAGAAATTATCTATCCAAAAGGGGAAGTTGATGTCGTTTCTATTGGCAAGAGAGACGTCGATATGCTCCTACCAGACACTTTTGTAAATGACACCATCATTGACTTTTATATCAAGTATGATAATCCGTATCTTGTTTCCTCTTTCCGATGATGCTTTTAATTGACCATTAGTCTGTTACAGTGGCAACTTTAGCATACCTTGTATTTTTCGCTAATAACAAGTGTCAAATTTTCAACTGACGATAGATACTTAAAGAACAAAATCAACCCCGAGGATAGACCGAGGTTCCATTTTCTCAATAGTTTCTTCTTTCGAAAGCTAGCTGACCCAGATAAAGAACCTCTTGAGGCCTGTAAAGGGAAGGAAGCTTTTCAACGTGTAAGAAAGTGGACAAGAAAAGTGAACCTTTTTGAGAAATATTATGTCTTTATTCCTGTTAACTACAAGTAAGTTTATAAGCCTTTTGAATCTGGCTCGCTTACGAACTCGTTTGACTAATTTAACCGGCCTTTTGACAGCTATCACTGGAGTCTTATCGTAATGTGTCATCTTGGGGAAGTGGCCACATACCAAGGTCTGTCTTTCATTTTTCTTATATCTTGTCATGCATATCGAAGGTGATAATTCCTGTTCTAAAGCTATGTTCATGTTTAGATGAAGATGTAACCAAGTTAAGTAAAGTGCCATGCGTTCTGCATATGGATCCTATTCGAGGCAATCATACTGGCTTGAACGGTCTTATGCAAAGGTAGCATTTGATCATGTTTTGTTTTATAAGTTCAAGTTATAAAACAAGTATGCTTCTTACACTTTGTCAGAGATAGCGAGGTCGGCTTCTAAAATTTTTCCGTTTACCGTGATTCCCATGTTTTAATGGAGCATGTGGAAATACCTGGCAATAACGATAATGGTAACGGTTATGCTTATAATCTTACGTTATCTTCTCATTTTTCCGAAATGCAAGCAAATGGGTCCACTGGTTCCGGTGAGTCCTCGGGCTTGGAATCAGATGTGCAGCATCCTACCAAGAAGATGCGAACGACAGAACCACCTCTTGAAGATGGGTCTCCGTTCAGCTGAATATAGTGTTAATAGGTTTTTGCTGGAAGATTTGTAGCAGTTAGAATGAACCACCCCCACACGTATACTGTCGGTTATTCATATTTTGCGTTTTGGTGTTTGCTTTTGAATGGTCAAGTTATGGGGCATATGATAAATAATACTAGTAGTGTTTAATCCTTTGAACTACTCTACTTGCTTTTAGCTTTAGGGAGTTATGTCGTATGTCTTCTAAAACGGGTTAAAAAAAAAAAAAAAGAAAAAAAAAAAAACTCTGATGGGGACGTTGCACTTCTAAGCTTAAAGTATCTACTCCGACCTTCTATTACAGTATATATTTTTTTTCCAAAATCTTCAAAGGTGAAAGATGAAACGTTACAGTAGGATCTGAAGTAAGCAGAAATCTACCCTCTGGTGGACAAGTTAGAACAACTCAGAGAGAAGATTAAGCGCGGTATACGTGTGTTATATGCTTGTATGTGTACAAACAAAGTGCATGGTAAAAATGTGTAGAAATGAAAAAGGATTTTACGAGTGAGATTAGTAGAGTGATTGTTTAGAGACACACGATAATAACAATATAAAACTCATCATAACTCTTGGTGTAATGTTCATATCCGATGACGAGGTCTAACTAGGACGGTCTGTACCAATCGTCTATAGATTGAACCATTTGGTGACCCGCATAAATCAGATTGACTATACATTTTACCACAATATGCCATTCTTTTTACTACGTTACACAAGATTTTCTTTGACATTTTAGCGAATCTACGAAGGATATTCAACTCCAATTGCATTGTCTATCTTTTATATGCAAACTAGTATGTCTCTAAGAAAACTTTTTATATGTGGTTACTTTTGTGAAACTTCCACCTCCACGGCCCTGGAGACTGTCCACAGCCGTGGTTTCAACTACTAGTGGAGGAAATGGTATTGATATATTTGACGAGGGTTTTTGCTCATTAAAAATAATGTCCACAACCGTGGTTTCAACTGCATGATTTCAAAGAAGAAAATGAATAAGAAGGTGGGAGTGGTGAGATAAAAGATTAAAAACTCAGTAGTAAAGCACATACATTTCATTTCACACTACATATAAGTTCACACATAATTAGTTTACCTATGTCACAATAAACATTCTGCAATATTATCATAAGTTGGTTCGACGGAAGTACAAAAAACAAATTAGCTATATACGTTATAAATAGAAATAGTAAAACGATCAAACAATGCAAGATAGGCAGCTTCTACGAAGAGCAATAAGCAAGTTTGAACACACATCGAGACCATTCACCAACTAAACTTAACGAAGAACTTGTTAGCGTTTCCCATTCTCCTTCAAGACCATTTCTTATCTCACAACATTTGAGGGCAGGCCAATTTCCAAATTTGTTTTCCATCACCCCCATATCAATTAACTTCAAGAAGTAATCAGCGGCTTTGAGCCCCTCATCTGAAGATGTGCCTCTATGTACAGGGGTTGGCAAGTAGAAAACAATGCATTAAAGAGGAGTACCGAGTAGTTAATATACAAGCATAGCTCGTTTAGGCCTATACTTGACTTCGTTCGGATCGTTAACACCATGTCTAGATCCGCCACTGCTTGATCCGCCGTTTATGCCAGAGTGCCACCTTAAAAACCAAGAAACTACTTTAGCTTATTTGGAATTGCGCCATTAGTATGAAATTAAAATGCAATCGACAATAGAGAATCTTTGAAAACAGGTACAATAGTTGCATTTTATCCATGGACCGTCTACCATCTTTTTGAAACTTTAACATCTTTAACACAATAAGGGACCAAAAGTGTAACAAGTTTTATAATGGATACCGTTTATGTAAATTTTGGTATTTAGAGACCAAAAATGTAATTTGGGATAAACTATAAGGACCACCGTGTAATTTAATTTCTTTTTTCTTTCTACAAAGCTACTACTGTAGTATTATTTTGTTCCAAATAATTTTTGTTGGCCAATATCAAATTCAATATTAAAATAAGAGAAAAATGAATTTTAGAAAACAAGGAAAGTGTGTTATTTACTCACCGACGGTGACAGGTTGTATTCTTTATCTCCGAAGACGAAGCTTGGGAGATGCAGCGATATCTTCAGGTAGCTTCTCAAGAAGAGCACAACCACGAAGGTCGAGATACGTCAGATTCTTTAACATACAGATGCTATTTGGAAGATGTTTAATCTTTGTAGCCGACAAATCCAGTCTCTCCAGAGATTCTAACTGGCCAATGTCCTCAGGCAACTTCCCAAGACAAGAACAGTCTCTAACATCGAGCGACTTCAGACGTTTTAGCATGCAGATGCTATCTGGAAGATATTCAATCTTCTTACTCCACACATATAGCTCTTCTAAACATTCTAATTGTCCAAGATCCTCTGGTAACTTCTCAAGAAGATCCTCTGTTAGCTCCTCCAAAGGATCATCATCATCATAATTGACTTTAAGAGATTTGAGACATTTCAACATACAAATGCTATCCGGAAGATGTTTTATCTTTGTAGATGACAAACGGAGCTCCTCTAGACATTCTAATTGGCCAAGATCTTTGGGAAACTCTGGAATACCGCATTTGAGTTCAAGCTTTCTTAGGCATCGTAAACTACAAATCATGTCTGAAAATTTCTTAAAGTCTGTGCAAGCACATAGACCAAAAGAAATAAGCTTCTCAATATTTCCAACTGATGACAGTAGATTTTCTTCATATTTACAATTAAACTGAAAGTTTGGGAGATTAATGTTGGGGTGCAATGGGCATAAATCTAGGGACTTGCCAACCAGATGTAAACTAGCTGAAGAACGACTAACCTTTGGTTCCAATCCACCAACGAAAACCACAAAATTGGAAAACCTCAAACATGAGTCTAAGTTTAAGTAGACAAGTTTTCTTAGACATCCAATGGGAGCATTAATTTCTACCAACTTATCACAACCTTTAAGATCTAACCTCTCAAGATTTGGAAACAGCTCAAGGTCAAGGCTCCTCAACCTTGAATTACAAAGATTAAGGGATTTAAGATTTGGACATGCACTAGACACCTGAAGTTCTTCAAAATCAGCGCAACCTTCAAGATCTAACCTCTCAAGATTTGAAAACAGCTCAAGGTCAAGGCTCCTCAACCTTAATTTACCCACAAGTTCAAGGAATTTGGGATTTGGACATGTGCTAGACACGTGAAGTTCTTCAAAATCAACACAACCTATAAGATATAACTTCTCAAGATTTGGAAACAGCTCAAGGTCAAGGCTCCTCAACCTTGAATTACAAAGATCAAGGAATTTGAGATTTGGACATGCACTAGACACCTGAAGTTCTACAAAATCAACACAACTTTCAAGATCTAACCTCTCAAGATTTGGAAACAGCTCAAGGTCAAGGCTCCTCAACCTTGATTGACAAAGTTCAAGGAATTTGAGATTCGGACATGCACTAGACACGTGAAGTTCTTCAAAATCAACACAATTATTAAGAGATAATTCCTCGAGATTCGGAGTTAACCCAAGGTCAAACGTTCTTAACTTTGAGCAACTGATATGGAGGTAGTTGAGCTTTTGACAGCTAACAGGCATGAAAAGTTTTACTAAATTAGGAGAATATATAAGAGATAACGTCTCGAGATTCGGAGTAATCCTAAAGTCAAAGGTCGTCAAGTTTGACCCACTGAGATAAAGGAATTTGAGTTTTGGAAGAACCTGCCAGCAAAAATAAGACAAAAAGATTAATATTAGCGTAGTAACAAACCAATAAATTAATAGCATTATTAGGAATTATGCAAAACAACGAATCAACAATTATTCTACCTTTTTTTCTCCCTCTTCCCAAAGTTGTACCATTCTAAAGTTTTCCAACATTTCAAGTCCAACAAGATTGTTTGCTTGAAATGTTTTGGGTAAATACAAGAAAGGGTAATCCCTACATTTTAGATATTTTAAAGAGTTTGAAAAGTATTGGGCGGTATTATCAAGAACTTCGGCATAATCTTGATTTTGAAAATACACTTCAAGATATCTAAGTTGCTTCATTTTTCCAAGACCTTTCATAACAATTCCCGCATTTGTTTTCGACTTACGAAGTGCTAGACATATTGTTGCTTCCGTTCCCTGCAATACAAAAACAATGTCCAGAAACCTAGAAAGTCAGAACAAATGCAATGTTTTAGTTTTCTCTACATTACAAGTAAACTGATCTTTACCTCGTCATTAGCCAATATATCTTCAATTTCCTCTTTAATCCACAGTCGGCTATGTTTGTTAGGTTCATCCCGGTGCTCACGACGAACAATGTTCTTTCCCATTTCTTCTATATGGTCATGCATGCCCAAAAACCCATTTTTATCAACAGTTATGAGAGATCTCTGCTCAAGAACTTTTAAACCAATTCTAGCATGAAATCCACAGCATACAAGAATTCTGATTGCTTTTTCTTTCTGCTCGCCTTTCAATATGCATGCAATGTCTAGAAATATTTCCTTATAATCATCCTCGAGACTGATGTAGCTTAATTCCAGCTGTTTTAGAGTCTCCTTTAAGGGAATTTTTTTTAGTCTTTCTATGGCATCTACCCATTCATCCTTATCTTTACCACATAGAAATGAACCCAAAACTTTGACTGTTAAGGGAAGACCAGCAGCATAACTTACAACTTTTTCTGACAGCTTTTTGAATCCTTGAGATGGAATCGCCCTTCCAAATGCATGTCTACTGAAGAGAAAAATTGCTTCCTCATCTGATAAGAGATCGATATCTCGAATCTTCACTCTGTGGTAGACCTTATCTGATAAGAGATCGATATATTGAAACTTCACTCTGTGTGCTTGCAATACTTGCTCATCTCTTGTTGTAACGATAATTCTACTTCCCTTCTTAAACCAGTTAGTCTCACCGGCTAACGCCACAAGTTGGTCTATGTCACTCACATCATCTAGAACAAGAAGAACCTTTATAGTGCACATCCTCTCTTTCATCATGTTTTTCCCATGAGTAACATCATTCACAGTGACCTCTTCTTTCATCACATCTGAAAGGACCTGTTCTTGTAACTTCTTCAAACCAGACATAGAGGGTTCTGAAACTTCCCTCACATTCGCAACAAAGCTTTTGGCTTCAAAATCAGCAGATAGACGATCAAAAACAGCTCTAGCTGTAGTTGTCTTCCCAGCCCCTCCCATGCCCTTGATCCCTATCATGCGAACATCATCATCTATTCCCATTTCTAAAGATGAAACAACATCCTTTACTCGAGTCTCCATGCCTACTAACATTTTATCAAAGCCGGAATTGATGGGACGTAACTCTAGTAAAATCTCTTGAACAATTGTTTTGATGAATTTAGCTTCGTGCCTGTATGCATGGTAAAAGAAGGTTCTGTTTAGCATACAATATATCCCATATGATCAAGCAACATACAAAAGAAATGAATATGGCACACATAGATATGATGAAGGAATTACCCGTCATTAGTGTTCTTGAGCTCCCACCCAGCCAAATCGGCTGCTTCTTTTAGAGCCCCTTTCCATTTCTCAGCAGCCTCTTTCTCTTTATTCTTGGAAAAGGCATTTTCAACCGCCCCGATTTGTTTTCTCACTTCGGTGGGTTCCACATCATAGAAAACAGGGTAAGCAGTGTGCTCATCCTTCTTCTGGCACTCCATAATCTTGACAAGCTCATCCAAACACCATGACGAAGAAGCATAGTTCTTGGAAAAAACAATGATGTAAAATCTGGAGTCTTCAATGGCTTTGATTAGCTCATCACTGATAGTTTTCCCTTTATGGATTTTTACATCATCCTTGTAAGTGTAAATGCCTTTTGCCTTAAGAGCTTCATAAAGATGGCCAAGAAAGTTGTTGCGAGTGTCTTCACCCCTGAAGCTTAAAAAAACATCATACTTAAACCTCTTTTGAATGGGTGTAGTTGAAGTAGAAGCCATTATTTTTGGTTCAGATGAGTTTGAAGAAGATTCTTCTTTTTCTGGTGCAGATGAGTTAGAAGACGATTCTTCTTTTTTTGGTGCAGATGAGTTTGAAGAAGATGCCTTTGAATAAAAGTAATAGATAAAAGATGAAGATGCCATTAGCATAACTCCTAATAAAGCTATGGATGAAGGATCTGAGAAACGTAATAATCTGCTGAAGGACATTTCTACAAACTGATTGCAAAGAAAAAAAAACTTGATAATATGAAGGAGATTGGTTAGGTGTAAATTATGATGAAACTGAAGCTGTTAAAAGAGTTTATGTGAAGAAACAAACTAGTTCCAGCTGCGGTGATATTGAGAAACAAAAGCAAGATAAGATTCACTGTTTGAAAAAGAAAGATAAGATTCGCTGTTTGAAAAAGAAAGATAGGCCACTGAGAAAGAAAGATAAGATTCACCCAAAAAAATAGAATAAGCAACCCAATACATCCTCATGGAAATTGGTTATTCAAGCCAAAGTAATTTAATCTGTTTCTCCAAAAAGACAAAAATAAACTCATCAATTTAACATTAAGACAAACATAAAACTACAAATTATTCACAGAAATCAAGCAGGCTCAGTAGAATGAGTTACCGACTTGCATTGACTACTGTGTGAATCTCATCAATGAAGAGAACTAGTTTTCCATTCAAAGCAGTAACAAGCCTCTTTAAGATCAGCTTTAAGTCACTCCTCAAAATCTCCTACGTATTTAGCACCAGCACGAACCCATATAGAGTGATATAAGCTGCAAAAGGATCGAAATTTATGTACACATGACTTGTGATTTTTGAGAATGAATACACAAACAGCATATCAGCACGAAACATATTAATGACGGTGACAGCTAAGAAAAAACCACTTTTCCAATTTACCAATTTTTCAAGCAGTCTCTTTTATTCGTTAAACACCTGTTGCAACCTATATAATTAATAAGTATGACAGATAATTACAACAAATGACTACTGTCGAAACTGTGGATCTCGACCATCTCGGCTAGGTTTTCTTTGAAGAATATGGACTGGAGCTGCTTGAGTTCTAACCCTACTGCTTCATTTGGTTGTTGAATTTATGTTTCGTCAAGATATGTTTTTTATTATTGAGTTTATGTTTCGTCAAGAATTTGGTTCTTGAATTTATGTATTCATTGGTTTTTTTATTATTGATATGTTTCGTCAAAGCACTGCTTTCTAAAGGGACGACATGATGAAGTACAAAATTTTGTAAAATGTTTTCTTCAAAAGCGTTAAAAGTTGATCGAGAAAGAATACCGAAGAGGCTTTATTAGCACATTATAAGCTAATCAAGATAGTAATCTGGTTTTACAGATCAACTTTTTACAAGCTGTGTCACAGCTAAACTACTACTAATGACTCCTATTGAACAGTCATATATTCAATTATCGTTTACTATGGATAAAATAGTTTTTTTCTGTTATTTAGATAATATCCATTCAAAATAATTATCAAGCAGTGTATAAATAACCGGTGAATCATAAGCAACGTTAAATCAATATGTCATAGCAAACAATCACGTACGATCTTATAATATCATAAAGCAATTACATTTGTTCCAAACTACCTCCTATGACATTATCAAAACTTATATTCATATTAATCAAAATCCAAATAAAACATATATACAGTATTCAGTACGGGTGTGTATCCAAGTACAAAACTCCTCATATCAATCTATCCTTAATAAAATTTTAAATCTTTTTGGTTCACGAACCTCCTCGTAAGAATATAGTGATCAATTAACATAATTAATTAAAAATATGATGTTACCCAAGGATATATACTAATTAAGATACTGCCGGAAAAAAATTCCGGTCACAAGTGGGGGCGGTTTCCGTCAATGATAACTTGAATCTCCCTCAGAAAAGTGTAGGGAAGCTTCACTCGCCGGAGGTGATATCCAATTCGCCGGAAAAAATAAGAAAGAAAATTTGTAGCCGGACACTAACGCCGGCGCGTGGAGGCGCGTGGCCGGGCTTCAAATGAGTCGGTTTGAGGTGTTTTGGTCTTGAGAAAAGTAGCTATCCGGTGGTGGTGTTTAAACTCGCCAGAAAAATGCAGGGTGGTGTTATATATATTTTTTTTTATTAATTTCGTATATCACCCTATTTTTATCCTATTTTTATGATTAATTTCATATATACCCAAAGTGCAAGTATTGAATGCATAATGTACAATGTTTTTAATGCATGTTTGAGTATATATGAAATTTTCAAGGGAGATATGAAATTGCCATTTTTTTTTATTTTTTTTTTTTTTTTTGTACCGGACAATTAGAGAGAGAGCGTATTACATAAAGGGATAACCACTTTTCTCATGGAAATTTAATGGAATTTTAAAAAAGACCACTTTTTAACATTTTAATTCCTACCCCTAAAATGAAATAAAAGTATATGCTTTATTAACATCACCAATTATACCTACCAATTATCAATGATGAGTTGGTTCAGTGGTTGGGACTTGACTTGTTGACCGAGAGGTCTCAAGTTCAAACCTCATTGTGGTCATCTATGAGATATAAGGAAGTCCCTCTATGAGGGCTTGGCTTGGGTTTACTCAGGTCAAGTCTAAGGGGGCAGGGTTTACCCCTATTAATCGTCGTGCCTTCGGGCGGATTAGTAGGGGGTTCTCCCCCATCGGGTATTTGAATAAGGCTTTCCACTTCGAGGGAGCTCTCTAGCGCGGGCCCGGTTAAGACAACATAAGCTAGACCTTCCGCTGTCGAATGGCGACACGAAGTTTTCAAAGAAACTCACCTTTCAAAAAAAAATTATACCTACCAATTATACCTGACAAAATGAAATAATTAGACGGAGCTTTAATTATATTATTTTCGTAAAAAAATAATGACTTTTATCAATGGAAATTTCCTTGTCTTTTAATCGAGACTACTTTTTAACATTCAATTCTTACACCAATAATTCGAAAAATGAAATTTCCTTGTCTTTTACAATAAAGAAACATCATAATAATTCCTAGCTATAGTTAAGTAAGAAATTTGTAATAGCAAAAGAAACATCATAGAAACTCCTAGATAAACATATATGTCATGATAAAAGAAATATCTTGACATAGTTAACTAAAATTATATCTCGAGCTCAAAAAAAAGAAGAAAAAGTCATATCATGTCTTAATATCAACATAAAGCAATGAACTAGCCAATTCCATGAGGTTTCAACTAAAAACGCTAGAAACTTCTTATCCCATACTATTACAAGAATGTAACTCTCATGGATATTTGCGGCGTAGCGTTAATTTTTGTAAATGACCTTTCTATTTTCCCTAAATGTACATGGTCCAAAAAAATTTTTTTTTCTTTTTTTTTTTTTTTCCCCCCTCTTTAATGCGCATGGTTCCATCCCTAGTGTTACCAATGTGAGTTGGATAATCTTTTGTTTCGTTAAACAAGGTCCACCACAACCAACTAGTACAATACCCGTGCGTTGCTCGGGTATAACGATTCAATAATTTAGAAGAAAAAAAAGATTATAAACTTGTTGTCAGTATATTAAAAAAAAAAAAAAGTGCACAATCATTCTTATTTAATGATTAATATTAAATCTAAAACACACCAAAGTACTAAATAAAATGATTTAATGCAGTAGCCGAATTTGCAGATTTGTTATTGTGACTTGAGTGAGAATATGTCACATTACATTGCAAATTTTAGCTTATCTATGAGCAATAGCATAAAGCTGTACTTCAGCTCAAAACCACTAATTGGTGGTTAGTTGAGAATGTAATTTTCCCTTGAGTTGGATAATATTAAAAATTTACTATCCTATTATTGATTCAAGTCTTAGTTATGTTTTTTTTTCTTCCATATACACAATCTGAAAACATTTACAGCTTACTTATAAGTCACTTTAGTAGGATTTATATTATTGCATACTTGTCATTTACAGCTCTTGATCTTTTTTATCAATTCATTAAATTGTATCATATACACAATCTGAAATCATTTACAGCTTACTTCACACATGTTTGACTTTTTAAGTTTCTATTCATTAAATTCCTCTTGATATTGGACATTGACAAAACATCATCAAGAGCATAGTTGTCAGGATCCTGATCCTGATCTTAGGATTTTACGATTTTACGATACTGCAAAGCAAAAATGATCCGGATCCTACATAGGATCTTTGCAAGCTTAAGATCTTATAGGATCCCGATCTTGACCATACGATTTTAAGATCTAATCCGGTCCGATCTTACTTTTCTCGGATTACAAACTAAAAAACTATAAATTTATGGGTTGTTTTTTTGTAGAATTCAAAAAACAACATGTTAATCTTTTTAAACATTTCATAATCATAATTTAGGACAATATTTCTATTAAACATTCATAATATTTTGTGTTTATAATGTATAATAATTTATAGATTTGTATAATATTACAAAAACTATTAAGAAATAACATTATAGTAGGATCTTAAGATCCCGACCCGATCTTACGATCACGATCTTGCAAAGACGAAAACGATCATGGGTAAGATCCCGATCTTGAAAACCCTGATCACGAGTATCATCATCCCCATCGAAAATGCACTCATCGTCCGAACTTTCGATTTGAATAACATCGTTCCATTTCCATGTCGCCAAGTTTGCTTCCCTTTTCCTTTTCTTAGATTCGCGAATCACCTCATCAACCAACGGTTAGGTATCAACTTTCACGTTGTCGTCAAGCTGTTGTTTAAAGTCGGAAAACAACATTACGCCTTTATACGAATAAATGAATATCAGAAACGAAACCGAAAAAGTGTAGAAAGGAGTGTTACCTCATGATCATGAAGATCGACATTATCGTTCCCGACTTGTTGTTCAAAGGAATATATAAAATGTCACGTATCGATAAAAAAAGTTTGACGTGAGATGTTGTAAAATAACTTTACCTGATTAGTTGATTGTCATTTTCGCAATACCGAACTCAGTTTTTATTGCTACGATAGTTGACACATTGTTTGATTTGTTAATCTCTATAAATGCGCAAAAAATCAAATGTTAAAGTTACTACATAGAATTACTACTTTGATCTATAATGGATGAAAAAGAAAGCATTTGATTCATACCCCCATCTTAGTTGAGTGAAAAGGTATTGTTTTTGTTAGGCTAGGAACTATGAATGACTGTGAAATGAAGAAGAGTCGATGTCTATTTATAATGTTCATGCAAGGTTAGAGTATAGGCGCCAAATTGTTTGTTTCAAAAGTTAAATTTATAAAGATAAGATAAAATTTTGTTTGACTCATACTATGGAACCGACATATGGGAAAAGAAGTGTTTTGAATTTACCATTATTTCCTCAATATTGTTACTAAAAGATAATTAGTGAATTTAAGTGGTCAAGATTTAATGTGTGATTGATCCAACGGACAAAAATGAGTTTCAAATGCATAGATGCACCGGCGGCAATAGATAGATAATCATTCAACATTGCACAAATTAACCAAGTACAAATCTATGACATTACACTGCCCACATATATAAAAAAATGCGCTAAACCAACATATAAAACAAAAATACTTATCAACTATGTTTGAGATCATATTTGAATATCTTGTATGTTTAATCACGTGCAATTATCCCTAGTACTCCGTATCAGTATCAAAATAAAAACTCTCATTAAAAAGTCATTATTTATTTTTCATATTCATAAACTTTTTGACTCGATTTTTAAAAGCGAGATATTTTTCGTCTGTGCATTGCAACGATTGCAAAAACATTCATTTTATAGTTAAGAAATATGGACGTGATATGTAGTCCTCTACATTACTTTTTTTTTCGTGCGTTTTTTTTTTTTTTTTTTTCGTATTCTAATTTGTATTTATTATTTTAAGAAATGAAAAATTAGTTTGTTTGAAAAACATGGAGGAAAAAAAAATAGTAGGTCCCAAAAATGGGGTTTTGGCTTGAGTGACTAGTGAGAATGTATTTTGGTTTGTGAGTGATAAGGGAAAATGCTGAGGTAGCATTACGTGCCACACATTTTTTCATTTAGCTTGAATCACCATACCTGGTGCTCCTAACACTATGTTCTCGAGTCCAAATTTTAAAGAATGGAAGGGGATGGTATGGGAAGGGCAAAGTAAGGAATGACACTGTGAAGAAAGTGGTTATTGAAAGTTGTTTTCTTGAGTTTGTATTTTTAAGTAGCAAGGAAAGGATAAGGAAACTAACAAAATACCAATTTACCCTCAAAACTATATACATTGGTTGTTTCTTTGTAGTGAATGTACCTCTATTTCACCACCATTTGGCCAGGCAATATTAGTAATAAAAGAAAAAAAAATTACAAATCATCATTTTTATGCAAATTGGAAACTTGCCAGCATGTTCTAACTTCTAACCATATAGGCTATAGCAAGGTCCAACTTTAAAAAAGATACTCACTTTCGTTAAATTTCAATAATTTACTTATTTAATTGTGTACAAGTTTATTTCGATAACCAGAATACTTGATTATCAATTATAGGTTGGTGACATCACTTTATACAAAAGCTTGTTGGGATTTGATGAATAACATGTACTCATGGTCTGATGTACACTAATGAAACTGCATAATAATCACTTTATACTAATATGAATACAAAAAGACGTTACCTTCGGATAATAATCACTTTATACTAATATGAATAAAAAGTGGCTGCAGAAAGTTAATGCGAAATGTGATTTCTAGGTCGAAGTTATGCGGTGCATTGAAAAAAGAGTGGATATAATTGTAATTTACTGTTAGTTTTTGTGTATAAATATTAATATACGTATGTCCGGTTTCGAACCCGAGGCTCGGGATTGCACACATTAGCGTGAAAGTTTCAATGATGAATAATTAAATATTTATATATTTCATATATTTATTTATTTATTCATTTCACCAATAAAAACACTTAACGACGGTTAGTACTTAACGGGGTTTTAACTAACGACCATTAAAGGACTAAACGTGAAAAAAGGAAAGAAGGATCTAGAATCCCTTGGGGGATACTATGTTCGGCCGATCCTCTCCCATTAGGGTTAGGAGTCGGTTTTGGTTTCTTGGGCACAAAGAAAAGGAAAACTATAAATACCATTCATTGTGTTTTAGTTTTCACCTAATCTTGAATCCCAAAAAGGCCTAACTTCTCTTCTTCTCCTCTCCTCAACCAAGAACCGATCGACTTTTTTATACCCACTAGGGTATTCGATCCAAGTAGTGGTTTTGCAAGTGTTTGGCTTATTGGTGATCAAGAAACTAGCTTTTCTCATTGAAACGCTATAATTACGTGTGTACAAGAACGAGTGACAAGCTTCCTTTAGCTTGTGATCTTGGTGTGATCGATCCATACATAAATCCTATTAGGGTTTATAATTTGTTCTTGTTCAAGAGATTCCTTGTTCTTGCTAGGAATCATTAAGGTACGTATCTTGTTTAATTTAATTAATTACATGTTCTTGTAGATCTATTCCGCTGCGTGCTTTTGATGATGTTATGTGTTTATGATTTATTTATAGTTCACATATTCCAACAGTGGCATCATGAGCCTCGTTTAGAACTTGTAATTAATTACTTAAACCTAAAAATTGGATCTTGTAGAGATTACATGCATTAATTAATAATTAGGGTTTGTTTTTTTTTAACCCTAATATGGTTCGATCCTAATTAATTAAAAAATTAGGGTTTTGGTTGTTTTATTAAAACTTGAGAAACCCTAGGATTGCATGAAAATTTTTAGGGATTAATTAGTAAGTACCGTATGTGATGTTACTAATTAATTAGATACGTACAATTAATATTGACATAATAATATGTGTTGCATGATTATGTGATCAATATGGTATCCTTGACAAATCTTGCATATTTGTCATGGTGTGATTTGTATGTTTTTTTTTGTTTTTGTTTGCTACATGTTTTAAATAAATCTTAAATTGGGGAAGACCTCAATAAATATTAATTAAAAGGTTATGTGCAATGTGGTATCTAACTAACTAAAACTTACGCGGCCAAATTTATTTGGTGCTGTGGTCCATTGGGTACAATGAGCTCGAAAACCAATGGGAGTTTTGTTAGTTACATACATTTAAAATTACACATAGAATTAATAATAGGATTTATTGAAAAAGGTTTGCATGTGGCTATATGATATCGTAGATGATCATATATTTGTTATTATGTGTTTATTTATTTTTTGTGAATTACTTGATCTTTTGTGTTTTATATTATGATGGATTGTAAACTACAAAAGAGGGTAATTTTTCATAATAAAAAATAAATAAGACTAATAACTATGAAACCTTTGTAGTAATTTCAATTATTGTCAAGTCTTATGTGCCGACAGTGGTTCGCTTCGCACGGTAATTTGCTCCCAGGCGAGACTAGCAATAATAAATTTACTACATTAATTGTTTTAGCAAGAAAATTATATTCTTTTAGTTGATTGATTGCGACTGTATTAAGTGGTCGAAGCGGCGGACCTAAAATTGACAAACTATAAAGTGGGTTCTAGTTGGTACACATTAAATTGTGACCTTAGAGGGGCACGGTTTTAACCAGCTTCGGCGGCTGTCGTCCCTACGCCCGCCTGTGCGTCAATTTTAGACTTACCAAGTACACCACAAATAATACGAAGCATCTTAAGGCAATGTTGTAATTTATTCAACGCCTCAATTAAAAGATTTGATAATTTGAGCTACGAATGAGTAAATGGTTTTGTTTTTGAAAACATATATGATACAAAGATGAATGCATGACATCTTTGTACATATTTTTTTGATTTCACACATCAAAATTTATTACCCTTTAAATTTAAGTTATATGTCACCCAACTACAAAAAGAAACACCTAAGGTTTCATCCTACATCACTAGCAGCCAAAGCTGAATGTTGATGTTCAAAGGGTGGTCATCTAAGGGTAAAATTGAGTACTTTATTGCTAGCAGCCAAAGCTGAATGCAATAAACCGACGTCAATTTACAGTTTCTTAAGTTGGTTAACTTAATTGGGCACTTTCATTACTAGCAGCCAAAGCTGATGTAATGAAACGGCGCCAAGGCATAAAGAATTGGGGATGAAACATGCTTACATTTTGCAACTGATGTTGGCAATATAAATGTAAGTCCCAAGATTTCTAGGAATTGCAATTTGACATTGGCAATTGGGTGATCCCGTACCTTATTGAGCACTTTTATTACTAGCAGCCAAAGCTGATGTAATAAAACGGCGTCAATTAGGATCCTAGTTTTCATAGAAAATTAAATGGTTTTTTAAACCAATGGGTGTTTAATTTTCTTGAAATATTTATTATCGAAAGTACTAACTTTTGAACTTTTTCTGTAGAAATGGCCCAACCCGGAAACTCGTCAAACATGACTTCCTGTTTCAAGATGATGCTTGAAAAGGAAAAACTGACTGGGACTAAGAATTTTAACGCTTGGTATTGAAATCTAAGGCTTGTTCTTAGGATTGCCAAACGTTATAATTGTCTTACTGAGGTTCTTGAAGAAGCTCCTCCTGCAAACTCTTCTAATGAAATACTTAGAAAGTACAATGAAACCTATGACAGGCACAATGATGCGGCTTGTCTCATGCTATCGGGGATGGATGATCAACTGGTCAAATAGTTTGAGAATTATAGCCCGAAAAAACATGATTGATGAACTGACACGTATGTTTCAGAAATCACCTATGGCTGAATTGTATGATATACTTGACAACTTGGGCAAGTGTAAGCAGGATGCCACAACACCCGTAAGTGATCATGCACTTAAAGTGAAAGGTTATCTTGACCAACTAGATGAACTTAATTGCGGGTTTGTGGAAGACGTTAAAGTTGGCCTCATCAAAAAATCCCTCAATGAGGAATTATATGGTGATTTTGTGCGCAACTTTAACATGCATTGCAAGGGGAAGACATTTTCTGAATTGCATGCAATGCTAATTGAGCATGAGAAGTCCCTCACAAAGAAAGCTCCTACACCTGCTGTTATGGCAATAAGAGGTGGTAGAGTAGCTAAGCCCGGTAAACCGAAACATGTGAACAAGAAAGGAAAAGGCAAAGCTGACAAGGGCAAGCAGATTGTGACTTATCAGCAAAAGCCAAAGAAGTAGAATCCTCCTCCCAAGAAGGATTATCCCAAGAAGGATGCGGCTGCTTGTCACCACTGTAACACTCCTGGACACTGGAAGCGTGACTGTCCATTGTTGCTTGAGGAGTGTCGCAAAAATAAGAATGCCAAGGCTGGGCAGGGCGCCAGCACTTCAGGTATTTTTATGGTTGAATTATTTTCTTTTCCTCGTAAGCAAAATGCCTGGATATATGATACAGGATGTGGTACTCACATTTGTAATACATCGCAGGGGCTTAGAGGAGCGAAGAAGCTGAACTATGGGGAATGCTACTTGTACGTGGGAAATGGAATACGTGCAGCAGTAGAAGCCATAGGGACTTTTGAGCTAGTTTTACCATCTGGTTTAATTTTGGTTTTAGACAATTGTCATTACGCACCTTCTATTGTTAGAGGTGTCGTTTCAGTTTCTTTGTTATTGGATTTGGGTTTTAAGCATACTTTTAATGATAATGGAATTTCTGTTTCTCTAAATTCTGTTTTTTATTTTAATGCTATTTCATTAAATGGTGTGTGTTTGAAATTGACATGGAAAACCATGTATCCAATAAAAATAATTCTATGTATAGCATCGGGAATAAGAGAGTCAAGTCTAACTTGGACTCATCTTATTTATGGCACTGTCGTCTTGCCCACATAGGCAAGAATCGCATGGAAAAGCTGCAACACGATGGGCTTTTAAAAAATATCAATGATGATTCAGTTGATAAATGCGAATCTTGTATATCTGGAAAGATGACAAAGAAACCTTTCCATAGCAATATGGAGAAGGCTTCGGATCTACTTGGATTGATACACACGGATGTGTGTGGTCCACTTAGACATGTGTCTAAACGTGGTGCTGTCTACTTCTTGACCTTCACGGATGACTATAGTCGTTATGGTTATGTTTATTTACTTAAACATAAACATGAAGTCTTTGAGACATTCAAGGTCTTTAAAAATGAAGTAGAATTACAACTCGGAAAGAAGATTAAGGCACTTCGATCCGATCGTGGTGGTAAGTACTTAAGCCAAGAGTTTAAGGATTATCTGGGTGAGTGTGGCATTGTGCAACAACTCACTTCTCCTTATATGCCACAACAAAATGGTGTATCTGAAAGGAGAAATCGTACTTTGTTAGATATGGTACGATCCATGTTTAATCTTACAACTCTTCCCTTATCCTTTTGGGATTATGCTCTTGAAACGGCTGTTCATGTGTTGAATAGGATTCCAACTAAGAAGGTTGATAAGACTCCATATGAAGTATGGACTGGAAAAGCTCCCAACTTTTCTTACTTAAAGGTCTGGGGTTGTGAGGCGTTTGTTAAACGTGACTCACCTGATAAACTCCAACAAAGATCTGTTAAGTGTATCTTCGTAGGATACCCTAAGGAAACAAAGGGTTACTACTTTTACTTCCCACAAGAAAATAAGGTCATCGTCGCTAGGTACGGTGAATTTCTTGAAGATAATCTAATATCTCAAGAATTCAGTGGGAGATCATATGATCTTGAAAATGATCATGAAGATACGTCACCTTCTGAAAGTACTAACACACTTCCTGTGGAACCTGAAAGTTTAGGTCCTCCACCTGAAGTAGAAGTGGTACCCATCCGTAGATCTTCAAGATCTATAAAAGCTCCTGAACGCCTATGTTTAAGCATAGACGATGAGGAAACTTTTCTATTGGATCACATTGATGAACCAACTAGTTATAAGGCTGCCGTAAATAATCCTGAAAAGGACAAATGGCAAGCAGCCATGGATGGGGAAATGCAATCCATGAAAGACAACGAAGTCTGGATTGAAGTGGATCTTCCACCCAATGCTAAGGTAGTTGGGTGTAAGTGGCTCTTCAAGAAAAAGACTGATATGGATGGCAAAGTACACACCTATAAAGCTCGTTTGGTGGCCAAGGGCTTCACCCAAACATATGGTGTTGACTATGAGGAGACCTTTTCTCCTGTAGCCGATATTAGAGCTATTAGGATTCTTATAGCCATAGCTGCCTACTATGACTATGAGATTTGGCAAATGGATGTCAAAACCGCGTTTCTGAATGGTCGCCTAGATGAAGACATCTATATGGCGCAACCTGAAGGTTTTGTAAATCCAGAATTTCCTGAGCGAGTATGCAAACTTCAAAGATCCATTTATGGATTGAAGCAAGCATCCAGGCAATGGAATAAGAAATTTGATGAGGAAATCAAGAAGTTTGGATTTACTCAAAATTTCAATGAGCCATGTGTATACCACAAAGTTAGTGGGAGTAACACTACTTTTCTTGTCCTATATGTCGATGACATATTAATCATGGGAAATCACATACCAAGCCTTAATGAAGTTAAGGAATATCTTGGTAATTGTTTTGCCATGAAGGATTTAGGAGAAGCAGCGTATATCCTTGGAATCAAGATCTATCGAGACAGATCTAAACGGTTAATCGGATTAAGCCAAAGTGCTTACATGGATAAAATATTGAAGAGATTCAATATGCAAAATTCCAAGAAGGGATATTTGCCCATGCAAGTGGATCATGGCTTAAGTAGCGAAATGTGTGCTTCTACACCTGAAGAGGTGGCATACATGCAGAAAGTTCCGTATGCTTCGGCTGTGGGATCTATCATGTATGCTGTTAGATGCACAAGGCCTGATGTGGCATTCGCTCAAAATTTGACGAGTCGATATCAGCAAAATCCAGGGAAAGATCCCTGGCATGCTGTTAAAAACATTCTTAAGTATTTAAGGAATACCAAAGATATGTTTTTAGTTTTCGGGGGAAATCCAGACGCAGAACTGAATGTTACAGGTTTCTGCGATGCGTCCTGGCAAACTGATAAAGATGATACGAAGTCGCAAACGGGTTATGTCTTTGTCATAAATGGAGGAGCAGTAGACTGGAAGAGTAAAAAGCAGAGCACAACGGCCATGTCTGCTACAGAAGCTGAGTACAATGCTGCATCGGATGCTGCACAAGAAGCTGTTTGGATAAGGAATTTCATTACGGATCTTGGAGTGATGCCGTCTATTGAATTACCTATAAATGTGTATTGTGACAACTCTGCTGCAATCACATTCGCCAATGAACCTGGAGTTATGAAAGGCGCCAGACACTTTAAAAGAAAGATGCACTATGTTCGTGAACAAGTCGAACTAGGTGAAATCAAAGTACTCAAAGTTCACACAGATGACAATCTGGCTGATCCTTTCACGAAGGCATTACCTAAAGATACGTTTAATCGGCATGCTCAGGGTATTGGTCTTCGTTTAGCAGATAGTTTCATGTAAATCTGTTGGATTAATATTTCGATAGGGACGTGTAAACAATTATTATTTTAATGAAATAAAGTGCGGATAACGTTTATATCATTATTAATATTTGTGTCCTATATTTGCATGTTTAAATCCATGAGTAATTTATTTATTCTAAATAGTCCGTTGTCAATTAATAATATGGGAATATTATTGAACTAAGACAAATGTGAGGATTGGTAGAATGAACTGTAAGGTTGAGACACCAATGTCACATGATATTCAATGTTGGATAAATTGAATATAGGACTTATCCCAAATACATGATTATACTTTATGGATCATAGTCATTAAGTATATCATGAATATTTATCCTCAGACTTGAGATGACAGATAATTGCCGAGGATGTAGCTTATTTTCTGTAAGGTGGTCTAACGCTAACCGTAAAAGGTAGTTATAAGGGCTATTTTCAGAAATGATGCGAAGTTCAAGGGTTATGCTCGCAGTCAATAAGGGATTTGTTCCTTCAACTTTGTGTTGAAGTTTAATACTGCTTGGCCACTCGTAGGATTGACAAGATGTTTGCGTGCGCACGCCCAAAGTCTATCTGGAAGACGTTCAGATGTTTGGTAATCTTGTTCAATTATGTATAAACGAGAAACTAAGTTAATTATGGAATGACAAAGATCCATATCCAAATTAACGCGGTATTAGTAACAAAAGGATAAGTATGATGATTAATTTCATCACACGTGGTTTCTACCAGGAGAACCACAACTCGGATCGAGCTGGGGGCATTGGGAAGGTTAAGCTAGGCTGACCCATGTCATTGCTATATTAATGTTTATCCAAGTGGGAGCTGTTAGTTTTTGTGTATAAATATTAATATACGTATGTCCGGTTTCGAACCCGAGGCTCGGGATTGCACACATTAGCGTGAAAGTTTCAATGATGAATAATTAAATATTTATATATTTCATATATTTATTTATTTATTCATTTCACCAATAAAAACACTTAACGACGGTTAGTACTTAACGGGGTTTTAACTAACGACCGTTAAAGGACTAAACGTGAAAAAAGGAAAGAAGGATCTAGAATCCCTTGGGGGATACTATGTTCGGCCGATCCTCTCCCATTAGGGTTAGGAGTCGGTTTTGGTTTCTTGGGCACAAAGAAAAGGAAAACTATAAATACCATTCATTGTGTTTTAGTTTTCACCTAATCTTGAATCCCAAAAAGGCCTAACTTCTCTTCTTCTCCTCTCCTCAACCAAGAACCGATCGACTTTTTTATACCCACTAGGGTATTCGATCCAAGTAGTGGTTTTGCAAGTGTTTGGCTTATTGGTGATCAAGAAACTAGCTTTTCTCATTGAAACGCTATAATTACGTGTGTACAAGAACGAGTGACAAGCTTCCTTTAGCTTGTGATCTTGGTGTGATCGATCCATACATAAATCCTATTAGGGTTTATAATTTGTTCTTGTTCAAGAGATTCCTTGTTCTTGCTAGGAATCATTAAGGTACGTATCTTGTTTAATTTAATTAATTACGTGTTCTTGTAGATCTATTCCGCTGCGTGCTTTTGATGATGTTATGTGTTTATGATTTATTTATAGTTCACATACTCCAACATTTACCACAAGCCCATGATGTTAGTAACCCACTTTCCTTCCTAATCCCTCCAATTTTGGAAGGAACAAATCTACACAAAAAAACCATAATTTCCCTCCCTCACCCCTTCCCGTCCCCTATCTTACCACCTAAAAAAAACTCAAGAACACCAATATTTGTTATTTCCCTTCCCATCCCTTACCTTTCCATCTAAAAAAAAAAAAAAAAAAAAAAAAAAAAAAAAAAAAAAAAAAAAAAAAAAAAAAAAAACTCGAGAACAGAGTGTAAGGGTGGGTGTGTGGTAACGAGTTTTCCTTTGCTACATCAACACCACATCAGCTCATCTCAATTTTTTCTCTCTGCAAAACATTTTATTTAGCTTTCCTTCAACTCTTGCAACTAGGGGTGTCAAAAAACTCGACCCTACCCGAACCCGATTAAGCTTATTCGGGGCGGGTTACTTGGGTCAATAATTATATTCGGGTTATTCGGGTCAACCTGAGTAACCTGAATACAAAATAGGGTCGACTATCATGTTGAAAGTGTTAGGCTAATTTGGTTCAGGTCGGCCCGATCGACCCAAATTAGGGTTTTTGTTTGTAATTTTTTTTTTTGGTAAAATTTGTATAAATTATCTATTTAAACTAGTTCAATTAGACTATTGGGTTGTTCCAAACCCGAATGAACCTAACCCGAGTTCACCCAAAGATCGAAAAGATGGAGGAAGGGGGTGGAAAGATGGAAGGGGTCAAGAGGTTCAAATAGTTATAAAAAGGTCCATAAAAGGTTAGAAAATGGGGTTTTCATGGGGTTCGAAGTAGTCCACATTTTAGTTCAACAATTTCATCATCATCATCAATTCATCATCATCATCTCAATCTCAAAAGTCAAAACCCTGTTAATTAGCACAATCATATCAAGGGTCATCCTTATTTCTCAAATAGTGAAAACAACGACAACAACAAATCATCATAATTAGGAGGAGAAGAACAAAGTATTGAATCTGTATTTAGTGATGTTAAAAATCAAGATGATGATGGTGACGTCAGCAAGTCTTGGGATCTTTTGACTTGGGATGGAAATGCTATAATAATTATAATAAGCATGGCATTTTCGCCATGTCTTCGGTCCGAGATGAGAGAAAGTAGTAACCTTGGTGGAAGAAGAAAATAGATAGATTATTGGATGAAGAAGCCCAATCTGTATCTCATCTACTTAATGGTATACCCGTCTTTTTTTAAGTTGTCATTAGCGAGTCAACTACAGGTGTGACACACATAAAACTCGATGTCAACAAATGTCATCCTTACGTTTTGTAAATTATTTGGTACTATTATAAGTGACAATTATAGATGTTTTATTTCATCTTTTACTATTATACACGATTATTATGTTCTATCATGTGTACCTTATTTCATCGAGTTAATTTCAAAAATGGTCCCTGTGGTCTGTCGGGTTTAACGCTTTTAGTCCCTATACTTTTTTTTAACGGATCCTCTCCCTGTGGTTGCGACCCATAACGGGTTTGGTCCCTTGACCAATTTTTCTGTTAGTTTGACTGTTTGAAAGGATGAAATGACCAAACTACCCTCATATTATTATTATTATTATTATTATTATTATTATTATTATTATTATTATTATTATTTATTTTTTTTTTTTTTTTTTTTTTAATAAACATCACTTCATTAAAAACTCATAGAATTTACAAGAAATTGGTGGGCAGCCGAGAAACCAACTGGGCCCCCACACCTCTAGCAATAGCAAAGCCAATTCTATTAAAAATATGAACCGCAGCACGCGCCCCAATGTCTTGAGTCATAGAGAATCGTCGAATACGCTTTAGTAGGGTTACTGCATCCTTCTCAAGTTCTCCAAAAGAAGAGAAAGAGAAGGGGAGGAAACCATACCCGATATCAACACATTTGGCATCGTACTTGACACGTTTACGCTGTGCTGCATCAATAACCGCACGCCCTGGCATAAAATCAATCATCCCAGATTGCGTCAAAGGCGACGAACCCGTAAGATCAACACATACATCACGCCCATCGTCCCAAGAATAAAGCAATATATCAGCCGGTCGTAAGGATCTGTCCCTGTCTCCATGAAGCCCAATATCCACCTCCTTACGAGCTGAGATTCCGGACCGAGAACAAATATCAACAAGAACATCACGTACAATGTTATGCCGGTGTTTAATGCCAACAATACCCGCACATGAAACAGCATGATCCCCATAAATATCTTCAGTGAAAACCCTAGAACAGGCTGAACACGGTACCTGAATAGTGAAAAGAGGAACGCCCAACCGATAGCACAACACACAACGATAAGTCCTGGCATTCATAGTTTGTCCCAGTCCCGAAATCGGAGCCACCCTAAGCCAATCTGAAGTATGATCCTCCTTTAGTGAACTCCATAAAGCCATCTGTCGAGGAGCTAGATGGTATGTAGATTCAACAGTTTGGGTAATCCGATCGAAATATATATCTGCCAATTTCTTCATAAGTTTGGGGGCAGCGACCTCGATAGGGTTACTCAAGAGGTCAATATCCATATTAACATTAAAAGTACATAAAGCATCATCAAAAGAAGGACCAGCAGTAACAATACAAGAACTATGGAGAAGCTTAGTCTGTAAGCTAGCAGATTGAAGTCTAGAAGCTAGGAAAGCATAGTTCAAGACATCACCTGCAGAATATACACCAAGCCCCCCAAAAGCAAAGGGTAGGGTGGCGAGTCTCCATTGCCAATCACCAAAACCAGGCCCAGAAGCAGTGACAATACGCTCCAAGGAAGAACGAAGTGCCGCATCAAAAGAAACCTGAGCACACTCAAAGACCCGGGGAGAACATGTGCGCATAGAAAAATACAACTTGGAAATACCAGCACATGCACGAAGTAACAACAACTCACATTGAGGGTCATTAAGTTTGGCAACCGCATCCATAAGTTCAATAGTTTTAGCAACCCTTTTCAAAACAAGCTTACTACCAAACTCAAAATCCACACTAACGGGCCCACCCAACAATTTAACACCGTGTAAGGGACGAGAAATATTGGGGGGAAAAACACCCGCAAACCTGCTTCTGGGATCTTCCTTTGGCCAAAAAACTTCAGTTTTATCAACATTGAGGTGTAATCCCCGACAAGGTCCATCCATCATAATTAGCTCTAAAACCTTACCCACAACCAAAGTATTGCCAATAATAGTGCCATCATCCAAATACCATGCTTGAAAAGAAAGGTCAAAAGAGTCTCTAATCTTACATGCCAAGGGATGTAACACTAAAGCAAAGAGGAGAGGCCCAAGCGGATCACCTTGTTGCACACCTTGATGAGACCAAAGAGTATGCTCACCATAATATAACCTGGCAGGACTGGAGTAACAGAATTCCACCCACCGTGAAATAGCCGGGAAATGGAGTCGAACCTCACGCAACATAACAGCCCGATCCACCATGTTGAAAGCGTTTTTGAAGTCAACCAACAACATAGAAAGACCAACATCACCCCCACGATCCTCAATCAAACGATTCACCGCATGAAGGATAGCCTCCCCTCCACCCGATACCCCAACACCAAATTGTAAATCATCTAAATAACCATATGAAGAATGGCCAATCATGGATGCACATACCTTGGAAACTAATCGCCTCCAAACAGTCCCAACAGCAATAGGACGGATACCCCCTCCTGGTTTGACTAAGGGTGTGAGAGGAGCACTAGAAATGTACTCCCCCAACACCCTCGGGCATTTACCAGCAAGAAAAAGATTCACCACTTGGGTTATAGAAGCGACCAACTCGTCAGAAATAGCCACAGCTGCACCATTTAAACAATCCAAAAGGTTTTGGGCACGCAACCCATCCCGTCCACATGAAGTACCACGAGGGAAACTCTTGATCATGTCAAGAACCGTAGCAGGAGATGCGATAAGGTAATGATGATCGATAGGAATATCAGGTAAGAGAGGAGCCGACTGGAAAGGGTGCTTAGCTTTTAAGTCTTCAAGAGTAGAAACATCATACGGTGCTATACCAGAAGACGAAAGAACTCTGACCGCTGCAGTATAGTGACCATCACAAATCTTCCTCTTACATTGCTTGACATTACGGTCACCCAAATCCAAACTGTCATCATCAATATTAGACCATGATGGGGATGGTTCGGCTAAAACTCACGTACAACCTGCAAACTGCCCCCATGAGTGCCCCATGCATGAATAGCATTAACAATATACTCTTCCTGGCGTTGACGCTTAGTGGCCGACCTACACTCTTGATTACTCCTCGGGCAAAAAGTTTTAAGGAGACAAAGAGGCAAGACTAACAAACCAACCCAACAAGAAATGTCATCAGGTGCGCAGATCACCATATCAAGAGCTTTTTTCAAAGCACGAGAAAACTCTAAACGACATTTTGGGGGGATGGATTTGACAGTCCGCAACCCCTTAGAGAATAAAGTATCAAGAAGAGGTAAATCAAAACCACCAAGCTCGTCCGAAACCAAATCCTCAACAAGGGCAACAGGGGAAGGAACCTGTGGTTTGGTGAGATCATATAACACGAACCGAACAATATCATCACCACAATCAGGGGGAGACACAAAATCAGACCCCGCACCATGACGACACCTAGTCCGGAAGGTGTGCGTTTTGAAACAACCACCACATAACCACAAACCCATTATTATTATTATTATTATTATTATTATTATTATTATTATTATTATTATTATTATTATTATTATTATTATTATTATTATTATTATTATTATTATTTTATTATTATTATTATTTTTCTTTTTTATAATAACCAACACTTTTATTAAAAATTTATAGGATTTTACAAGAAATTAGTGGGGAGCCGAGAAAACCAACTGGGCCCCCACACCTCTAGTAATAGCAAAACTAATCCTATTAAAAATATGAACCGCAGCCCGTGCTCCAATGTCTTGAGTCATAGAGAATCGTCGAATACGCTTTAGAAGGGTTACTGCATCTTTCTCAAGTTCTCCAAAAGAGGAGAATGAAAAGGGGAGGAACCCATATCCGATTTCCACGCATTTAGCCTCGTACTTGACACGTTTACGTTGTGCGGCTTCAATAACCGCACGACCTGGCATAAAATCAATCATCCCAGATTGCGTCAAGGGTGACGATCCCGTAAGATCAACACATACGTCAAGCCCACCATCCCAAGAGTAAAGTAATATATCAGCTGGGCGTAAAGATCTGTCCCTATCTCCATAAAGCCCAATATCCACCTCCTTACGAGCTGAAATTCCGGACCGAGAACATATATCAACAAGAACATCACGCACAATGTTATGCCGATGTTTAATGCCAACAATACCTGCACACGAAACAGCATGATCCCCATAAATATCTCCAGTAAAAACCCTAGAACAGGCTGAACAAGGTACCTGAACAGTGAAAAGAGGAACACCCAGCCGATAGCACAACACACAATGGTATGTCCGGGCATTCATAGTTTGTCCCAATCCCGATATTGGAGCCACCCTAAGCCAATCTGAAGTATGATCCTCCTTTAGTGAGCTCCATAACGCCATCTGTCGAGGAGATAGATGGAATGTAGATTCAACAGTTTGGGTAACCCGATCGAAATATATATCTGCCAATTTCTTCATGAGTTTGGGGGTAGCGACCTCGCTTGGGTTACTTAAAAGGTCAATATCCATATTCATATTAAAAGTACATAAGGCATCATCAAAGGAGGGACCAGCAGTTGCAATACCAGAACTATGGAGAAGCTTAGTCTGTAAGCTAGCAGATTGAAGTCTAGAAGCAAGGAAAGCATATTTCAAGACATCACCTGCAGAATATACACCAAGCCCCCCAAAAGCAAAGGGAAGGGTGGCAAGTCTCCATTGCCAATCACCATAACCAGGCCCAGAAGCAGTGACAATACGCTCCAACGAAGAACGAAGTGCCGCATCAAAAGAAACCTGAGCACACTCAAAGACCCGAGGGGAACATGTGCGCATAGAAAAATACAACTTGGAAATACCAGCACATGCACGGAGTAGCAACAACTCACATTGAGGGTCATTAAGTTTAGCAACAGCATCCATAAGTTCAATGGTTTTAGCCACCCTTTTCAGAACAAGCTTACTACCAAACTCAAAATCCACACTAACGGGCCCACCCAATAATTTAACACCATGTAAGGGGCGAGAAATATTAGGGGGAAAAAACACCCGCATATCTGCTTCTGGGGTCTTCCTTTGGCCAAAAAACCTCAGTTTTATCAACATTGAGGTGTAAGCCACGACAAGGTCCATCCATCATAATCAACTCTAAAACCTTACCACACAACAAAGTATCTCCAATAATAGTGCCATCATCCAGATACCATGCTTGAAAAGAAAGGTTAAAAGAGTCTCTAATCTTACATGCCAGGGGATGTAACACTAAAGCAAAAAGAAGAGGCCCAAGCGGATTACCTTGTTGCACACCTTGATGAGACCAAAGAGTGTGCTCACAATAATATAATCTGGCAGGACTGGAGTAACAGAATTCCACCCACTGTGAAATAGCCGGGAAATGAAGCCGAACCTCACGCAACATAACAGCCCGATCCACCATGTTGAAAGCGTTTTTAAAATCAACCAACAACATAGAAAGACCAACATCACCCCACGATCCTCAATCAACCGATTCACAGCATGAAGAATAGCCTCCCCTCCACCCGATACCCCAACACCAAATTGTAAATCATCTAAATAACCATCCGAAGAATGGCCAATCATGGACGCACAAACCTTGGAAACTAACCGCCTCCAAACAGTCCCAACAGCAATAGGACGGATACCCCCTCCTGGTTTGACTAAGGGTGTGAGAGGAGCACTAGCAATGTACTCACCCAACGCCCTCGGGCATTTACCAGCAAGAAAAAGGTTCACCACTTGAGTGATAGAAGCGATCAACTCATCAGAAATAGCCACAGCTGCACCATTTAAACAATCCAAAAGGTGTTGGGCGCGCAAACCATCCCGCCCACAAGAAGTACCACGAGGGAAACTCTTAATCATGTCAAGAACCGTAGCAGGAGATGCAGTAAGGTGGTGATGATCAATAGGTACATCAGGCAAAGGAGGAGCAGACTGGAAAGGGTGCTTAGCTTTTAAGTCCTCAAGAGTAGAAACATCATAAGGTGCAATACCAGAAGACGAAAGAACTCTGACCGCAGCAGTATAATGACCGTCACAAATCTTCCTCTTACATTGCTTGACATTGCGGTCACCCAAGTGTAGGAAATAACCTTCTTGATTGTGTGGATCCATTCGGGTGGCCTTGGATCTTGAAAGATCAAGAAACCCATTTGAGTTAGTTGGTAGAGAGAAGTTTTAGAGAGAGAGGGAACTATGTGAAAATCTGTGAATTAGATTAATTGTGACAAGAGTTCCAACCCTTCCCAAGTGTGGGAAGGGGCTTATATACTACTACATATTGGTGCCCCTAGTGGGCTGTGGAGTGAGCTGACAGTGGGGAAAGCCCCGACCCACTCCACAAATATAAATACGACTAAGATAATACTAATATTACTAATACTACTAAACTAATATATATAAGCCTACGAGCTATATAAATGCTAATTAGATACTCGGGGTGACCGAACCTTCATATGAATATTTATATTCCTAACAATCTCCCCCTAAGGGAGGTCACCCCGGAAATAATAATTCGAATTCTAGCATTCTTTCTTCTGAACTTGTCGTCATAGCTCGTAGTCTTTGATTCTTCATTGTCTTGAAACTTTGTGCATTCAGCAGTGTACGTTAGATGACCTTTCTTTGTCTTGGATGATCTTTGAGTATTCTTCGACTTTATCATCCAACATTTGTTTCCAAGTCATCTTTCAGGAGTATGTTTCCATGTGATGTGATATTCTTCGAGCCGACATGCTCACACTGTTTGGTGTCATGATCTTTAGCATCAGAGTTAGCAGAAGCCGTGTTGAAGGTCTTTTGGTTGATCATGACTTTGTTGAAGAACAATGATGATGTAGTGTGAACATGTGGTAGAGGATTGGCATCTTTACTGCAACCAGCTACAACCGCATTCAGCTGCAACTTCAATCAGCTACAACCGCAAACAGCTGCAACAGCAATCAGCTACAATCGTCAGAAGTTCCTGCATACGACAGTTAGCAATAAAACATCCGGTACTTACAGGTTCGGACTTCGAGATTGTTAACAGCATAGTGTGAAAACTCTCTCTAATCCTTACCAAGACCGTTCCTAATCGAAAACCCACAGAGGGCTTTTTAAGATCGAACCGTAGCACATCAACGATTAGGTGAGTCGCTGGAGATCACTCCACGACTGTAGACCATTTGAAACCGCCGTGATCACTAAGCGTAATCCCCAGGGAATTACCGAAGTGACCTGCTTTCAGGGCTGCTTGATGTTGACCCTGGCAGGAATTTCCATTCAATCATTGGGAATTACATTTGTAAATTCTCTCATAAATGTTCTGGCAGATTGCTAAGATCTGCGTAGGACTCTTAAGATTACAACTGGTGTCATTAATGTTGAACAACCAGTGTAGAAATAATTCGTGTCCCTATGAGATCTTATTATGCATCTCGTGGCTCTAGACTCTATAGTGCGTTTTGATTTAGTGAGCGGAGGCTGGAGAGGACTGCCACCTATTCAATATCATCTAACTCGGAGTGAGAGAGACGATAGGAATGTATTGAACTCCGTGACAATTGAAACAAGAATCCTTTGAGGGACCTTGAGTGGCTAAGGAGGGTTGTGCAGCGTATCACTGGGTCCATGATACTTTGTCTTCAATGCCAGCAATCAACTAAGTGATTCTGACAGAATATGTATTGACCCGGTTTCTGCCTAAGTTGTAAGGAGGGCTATTACTTTTCACCCTTTATCTTTACAATTCTTTTTCATTCTTCAACCCCTTCAGTGCTTACCGAGACTTCATTACTAGTACCTTGTTGGGTTTGTTCCAGTACTAGCTCCATCTCAGTCGGCACTCTTCCCTTAATCACACTTTTCTCCTTTTTAATCATACCTAAGGACTTCTACACTAACTAGTGGATTGTCCCTGGGTAGATCCCTCCGGCTCTGGCGGGATCGTGGGAACTTGAGCCTAACCTAACCATCCTTATAACTCCATACATTAATTAAAATGGTCAGTCTTTGGTATTCATCCACGATTGCCAAACCAAATCTTTGAAAAATCTCTCCAAGTGTTCATGATTCTGAAACACATTTTTGCAAACACTTGAGAGTTTTATATTTTTCAAATGCTCCCCCTCAACATGTGCTCGGTTGATTGTTTTATAAATTTGCACATGTTAGGTAGAGCTCGCACTTTTTGAATTGATCAACTTTCAGTGAACATGACCGATTCGAGACACGCTTACATCACTAGTTAGACTAGCTTGAAATTATTACCCGGCCTGGTCAAGTCCACAGAAAGTTTCTCGAAACGGTACACTCTACTCAGACACATCCTTTTCGAGACACGCTTACATCACTGGTTAGACCAGCTTGAAATTATTACCCGGCCAGGATATGTCCTTTCGATCAATGACAGTATAGGTTTCGTCAATTCATTGGTGAAGTCTGAGCCTTTCTCACATAAGATGCATGCCAAATCCTTTTAGTACATTTGCTCCCCCTCAATATGTGCATCGATATACGAAAGAGTTTAGCACATATGGGAGAGCGTTCATTATACTTTCCAAAACATCACATTTTCATCAGGTTTCATATTTAAATCACATTCTCTCCCCCGATCAAAAATTTCAAACCTTTTGAGATTTGTGATCCCAATTGATTTAAATAAGTTAGAAAATGTGGGAGAAAATGTGTCCGATTTAATATATTCTGATGATGAAACATACTTTGCTCCCCCTTAATCTAAGAGGGAGATTCACTGCTCATTTAGCACAAATTCGACAATTATGACACAAATGATATTGACCTTTTTGCGCAGATGATGTAATCACCCGCTTTTCTGAGTTAGTAGTCAACATCAACTATCCATCCACCAACAAATCTTTCGCAAATGTCGTTGATCCCCACTTGGCGAGACCAAAATAGATGAATGGTGGTGGCGGTGGTGAAAGTGTTGTTGTTGTTGTTGATGACGTTGTTGTTGAGGTGAATTTCGAGCCAATCAATAGAATTTGAACGTCTGATTAAATGGTTAGAATGGGAACTGGTACATTCATTTTGGCTATGGAATCTGCATAAGAATATCAACACAGATATACATACATGCAGATACACTATTCCTAAATAGCTACCCTTCAGCAGCTTGCCACATTATAAAACCAAGTTCATCTTATAATCAGACCATAATCAGGAACTACGTCAAACCACTATCTAGCATGAAGAGCAATTAGCAATCATGAACATGGCAATTCACACAGATTTCAATAGTTAATTCAGGATCTTAGGAACATGATTCTAACATAATAGCAATCTACCTAAGCGAATCCTGAGAACATATGCACAATATCAACAACCATTAAGCAGCAGAGACAAACAACATTTGAAACTCATTCATTTAGATCATACAAATGCCAGTGGAGTATTCAAAAACATCAAACACAACTGGTTTTCTAACTTCTTTTAGGTTTTGAGTCTTAAAGCATTTTGAGGATTATACGAGGATTCCAAAGTAACACAAATGAACCTTCTAGATACATAAAGCTAGGAAACTATAAGCAAATTGCACATAATGTCCTAAACTTTCTAGCAACTAACACACTTGGTCATTTGATATATTTAAGCAAGATCCTCTTCAACTAATTCCCCATTAACTACAAAACCTTTTCTAACAAGTATGTTTCAACCAATAAATCCGTTTGATGATATAAAATTTGAATTCACTCTCCCCCTCAATCAATGACCCGTATTCTAGTTGAACCTCAACTAAAATCACGCTCAACCCCACAACTCATCAAACAAGAACTGTCATGAGGTTGTGTAGTCGTTGATTGAGTGACAAATTTTATGCATAATCCAAGTATAAACAAATTTCATACAACACATATTCACCAAGTGTCTCACAAATAATTTTCAGAAGAATCATAGAATGAAAACTATTTGTATGCAAAGAAGACTTCTCTTCTTTTTCAAGAAATGATGCACTGAAACGTACATCAGATCGAAGAAACATGGATATAAAGTAATCCATGCCCAGGTGAACATCACCCAGTTGGAGGAACAGCCGTCTTTTTGGCGACGTGCTTTCCCCAGTTTGAAGCGCGGGTTGCTATCTAAAGTAATAGCAAGCCATATAGACATGTTTTAAGAATCCATTTTAACTTCTGCTCGAGCTTCATTTAAATACCCGTGCCATTATTGAATGACATTTCTAAGTCCGTAAATGTTATCGATAAACAGAAGACATGCCTAGGTGAAACTATTTTTGGTATTTTCTATTTTTCAATTTTTTTATGGTTTTTCTGGTTTTACGTTTCTCTATTTACAATTAGCATGATTTCTATATATCTATTTACAAGATGGTATAATGTATGAACAAGTATATATATACAAGGATACGAACCAGAAACCATTACTCCTCAGCATTCTGAATCTTCTCCGCATTCATCACTTGACTTGCTGAAGAGCAATGTGAGCACTTTCAATCAGGGAATGATTCTGGCTCAACACTCTCCCCTAATTAGTGCTCTCCCCCAATCTGACAACCATTCTGATGAACACCCAAAATAGGAAGAAGAAAAGCCTTTGGATGAACACCCATAATAAGAAGAAGTCTTTTGATAACCAAATGCATGCCGTCTTTAATCTTCTAACACTCCCGTCCTTGATTGACGCCGTCAAAAACCTTATGCATCTTTTCGGTAGTTTAAGTTGAGCCACAACTGAAATCTAGCTTAACCTCACAACTCATCAAACAAGAACTGTCATGAGGTTAGGTTAACATCAAGTTGTACTTAACCTAAAACTACGGAACAACTTGAACCTAACTTAACTCCACAACTCATCAAACAAGAACTGTCATGGGATTAAGTTAAATATCAAGTTGTAAGAAAAGAGCTCAACATTCTTGAATGTAGAGAAGACTGAAGACTCGACCTTCTTCAAGATTGCCCAATGTGGAGGAATAGAATACCAATCATTTTCATCTCACCAAATGCCTTCCAGTAACCTTACATCTAACCCATCAGCCCGCAGCATACACATGAGATAATAACACCCAACAGAGAATGAAGAGTAGACTGACGACTCGACCTTCTTCAGTCCTTGGTATGACACCAAAGTAACAAGTTGAACCACTGATCATCTATAGAATGTATCCATCCTTGGATATTAAGCCCTGATCACGTGAACCTGTTGTGCGTCCTTGATGTACACATTCTCTCTCCCCTGATGGTTACGATTAATCAGCCCATTACGTAATAGTGAAACGTAAATACCAAGGTAACAAGTTGAACCACTGATCATCTACAGTATTTATCCATTCTGGATATTAAGCCCTGATCACGTGAACCTGTTGTGCGTCCTTGGTGTACACATTTCTCTCCCCCATGATGGTTACGATTAATCGGAATCATCATCATGATGTGTACATGTAGCCTGATGACGTGTACTTGAAGCATTGACTAGAAACCCATTGTTACTGATTGTACCAGCCCGTGAGACGATGTAGATTAGCATTCCATGACCATGTTCTTCAACACCTTGATAGAGGAAGAAGATGTGTTGGAGAACCATGGTTTGCACGACTCCTGAACTGACGTATTCAGGAGTCGTATGACCATTTCTCAATCATCAACCAACATGTAGATTAATATTCACCCTTTCCCCCCCTCAAAAATTGCATATGCCTGGCAACTGCAACTTTTTGATGATTGAACTTGTGAATATGAATACCATCAACGATAAGTGGCTCCGCTTGACGGTTCTTGAATACTGACATGTTGTTTATTCACTCTTTCCCCCCCTCAAAAATTGCATATTCCTGTCAACTGCAATTTTTGGTTGAATACGTGAATCAAAGAATACTCCAATATGCGCCGATCCACTTGAAGATTGAATAAGCACGGAAAGAGCATGAATCTTGTTGATGAGAATGGCCATAAATAAGAAGATTCCTCTTCTTTTAAAGATAAAGTGCACTCAAGCGTACACTTTTCTTTTCTTTGAAGAACGAGGCCTGCACTGATGTGTACAGACGTCATTATGATGAAGAACGAGGCTTGAACTGCTGTGTTCAAACGTCATAATGTTGAAGAGCGAGGCCTGCACTGATGTGTGCAGACGTCATATGATGAAGAACGAGGCCTGCACTGACTTGTACAGACGTCATCATGTTGAAGAGCGAGGCCTGCACTGACTTGTACAGACGTCATAATCTCTCTCTTTACTTCTTCTCTCATCTAACTCGTTACCAACCCCATTATCATTCTGTCGGCTTGATGTCGTGACCACTGATGGAGAAAACCCAATATGATGAACTTGATACTGAAGTAATATAACCCAAACTTGTGACTTAAACTTGTACTAATGCGTGACAAAGAGCGGTGTAGAGACTTCGTGCAACATCGAATCCCTAAGTACTCTATACTCTTCAACCAACCAACCATCAAGTATAAGACGTACATCACCTCTTGGATATCCACAACTTCGTGTGACACTGAGCACTACAACGTGACCCCTTAAAGTGATAGTTATTTTGTAATAGGGAGAAAGAAAAAATAACTAGATATCCAAGTCCTTGTCATTATATTGAACGCTCGAACAAGGATCTCGAAGAATCTTCATCCAACCTCCCCGATATCTTCAGATGCTAAGTACACGCACCCATGAAATTTCACTTCAGCCTCAAATAAATAATACTGAACTAACCCCGTAGTCACATCTTGACAATTAAATGCCTCGATCCAGCCATTTGTGATGTAATAGCTGAACTTCGATAATGGTTTTAACCCGATCCTGGTCAAGAGTGCATAGCCCATCATCACGGAATTTTACAAATCTATGGTTGAAACCGAGAAATAAGTTCTTTCGCGGGATTTTACAAAACCAAGAAGAAACCGTGAGACAGTAACCGATTGAATGTGGCGTGACTGATTTGGTAATGGTGAACATCAGTTTGGGATAAGAATAATTCGTGAGAATTACAGATCACATCACAACTTATAAAACCTTTGGCCAACAAACCAACCTTGAACACAGATTAGTGACCACTTGATGAAGGAAACCCGATATACCAGTACTGAAACCAGAAGAATAAATCCCCAAATTTGTTACTTAAGCTTGCCCTAATGTTGGAAGAACGGTGTAGAGAATTAATGCTCCAAGCAGATCTCTAAGTGCTCAATACCCAACCAAAGTATGAGACATTAACACCTCTTGCGATTATCGACATCGTCATTGACGTGTGACACTGAGTATTCCAATACCTCTTAAGTGATAGTTACCCCGACTGCTGGTAACTAGATAACCCAAGTCTTCAACTTAAAGTTTAAGCACGAGCAAGTTATCATTGAAAGTCATGCATCCAACCAACCCCGACTTCAAGATAAAATAAGTAGACGCCTTCGAGAACTACAACTTCAATCACAAATAAAGAATATCAGATTAACTTCGTGGTCATCTTGTGCTGTTGACTAGTCAGAAAGGAAAAGAAACATGCGCAAATTCTTAGAAGAACCCATGACTCATAGTCAGTCCTATCAAACAAAGCAGTCTGATCCAGCTACTTGGATGTGGAATAGTTGTCGTACTGTGTACAGGATTTTACAGTTCTTGAGATTTATCTGAGAAATAAATTCAAGAACTAACTGCACAACAGTAAGTATCAAACTGCTGTAGACAGAACCACTGAATCCTGAATCGCTACGATCTGACCCGCTGTAACCGACACTGCTAAGATTCAAACCGCTGGAGACTGAACCGATACGATCTGACCCGCTGTAACCGGAACCGCTAAAATTCACATCGCAGGGGACGGAACTTCTAGGAAACTTGCGATAATTCTCCCCCTCAAAAAGGACATGAAATGACCTTTTTGCCAAAGCTGAGAATCCGTGATGTTTGTGAAATTGACAGGCACAAAACATGAAAAGAGACAAATGAAACTACAGCAACGAAGAAGGTGATTAAGACTCTCTTGTAGTAACCCCTTGCTTTCCTCATCATCAATGGTTTAGAAGATTAACAATTCATTGAAGCTCGTAATATGCCAAAACCGCTTGATGAAATGCATATGACTTTAAAAGTGAGTAAAAGGTTAAAACATGTCTCCAAACAACTCACCTCTTGTCTTTATGCCTGACTACCTCTTGAGAAGATCTTGAACAACAATCCCATCAGAAACTAGAGAAACAACGATCACTTGATGAAGCTTGATAAAGAACAAGTCCGCGACTTAAACTTGCGCTAAATTATGATTTAGAACCTATATTGAGCACAACAACGTAACTCCTTTAGATATAGGTAGTGATATATACCCAACCTTCCATCCTTAATTGTATACATTCACTTCGTGAACATCCAAGTCTAATCACCTTAAATTGCAAATTGTGATTTAGAACCTATATTGAGCACAACAACGTAACTCCTTTAAATATAGGTAGTGATATATACCCAACCTTCCATCCTTTATTGTATATATCCACTTCTTGAACATCCAGGTCTAATCACCTGAAATACGCTTGAGCAAGGGTCAACAAACATCATGCATCCATCCACCCCGAGATGTTTGTGACACTAAGTACACCAACCCGTGAATTAACAAACCAACCAAGTTACCATAATTTCCCAATTCCTGCTGATCTTGAAGCACAAACTTATCCCGAAAAAGCAGTCAAACCCCGTAAGTTTCATAATGTCTACATTCAAGTCTAGCCTACTTGTCCAATATTAATTTCACGGGATTTTACAGCTCTTGAGATTTAAACCGAGAAATCGAATCTTTCGCGGGATTTTCTAAAATCTACAAGAGAAACCGTGAAATCAACCTGAATACCCAAGAGTGAGGTGCAATACCAATCTTCGAAATTCAAGTCACAGAAGTCAAATCACAACTTGATCAAATCGCACAACTCGCAATTAACCAAATCGCAATTTGTCAACTATAGCTCAAATAGCAAAGATCAACTTGCAGGATCACTCAAATTGTGGGCACTAATATGACCGAGCAGCCAAATCCACTATCCTGTAATCACATTGATATTCATGAACCCAAGTACTAGCCGTGACGTGTGAGTCCATGTGACAATAATAACCGAAATGCCACTTCTTTTAACAATCAATTGTAACAGGAATAAATTAACACAATGTATGAAGAGTACATTTGTTAATTATGTTTCAGCCACAACTGTTAAATTGATTTGAATAAACACAACTCCCCAATCCACGCATCATGTACTTCAGTCCATAATATCATAAGTACCATAACAATCCGATGATAAGTTACCACAGCCCAACACAAAGGATCCAAATCCAAACTTTAATTTCACACAGCCATATAGAAGCAAGTTTCGGCTAACTAATTCTTATGTGAGTCCAGTCCAAATCACTCAAATAGTCCAGCCCACTTAACCAATCATGAGACCCAATTGAAACCCAAATCCAATTAACCCTAATAATCCGGTATATAACACACTCTCCTTAAACTTCACTTAACCCTAATCTCACTAATCCGCCCCCAATCTTCATTTCTTCTCTCAACCAAACCCCAATAATCCACACCCCTCAAACCCTAATCACCATCATAAATCATGCGCCTCCATCCTCTCCACCTTCTTCATTAAATCGAATAACATCCACCCATTCTTACTTGATTAGTTACTTCAATCAGAAACACAAAGACAAACCGAATGTACCCTTTTTGGAGATGTTTCATTCGATTAAGCTTCAAGATCCTTGAGGGTCTCAGGTAGGTTTGATTATATTTGTTTCGATTCTTGTTTTAACCGAATAAAAGGAAAGATGATAACATTGTTGTTATTGTCTTTTTCTTTGTGGTTTTCGGATAAAATAGAAGTAATGCTTCAATAAGATCTATGATGTTATCCTTTTCGTGTGAATTATCTTTTAAAGGTTTTGAAGATTATTGCACCTCACGCACGAATTAAACTGAGATCTTGTTTGTCATTTTGAATTTTCGAGTTATGGAGATGGTGTTTGACATCACATCGATCAATGATGGGTTTTTGTTCACACGTAATTTATAAAGATGCGTGACAATTAGTGAGCAAACTGAGATCAAGCACTTCCTATGTTATGTTATTGAGTTTGTTGTTATTGTGGGTTTAGGATGGTCTGGGATTTGAAGTAGTTGGTTATTTATGATCTTGTTAATTAAAGAGTGGCATAGCAATTATCATTGTTGTAATTGTTAGGATTTGTTGATGTTAACTGAGAAATCGTTGTTGTGTCTTGAAGATATGTTGTAGTTTGTGAAACATGTTGTGCAATGACTTGTGCTTCTTCTTGTTCTATCATATTGTGTTTGCAACTAGTTGATTAGAGTGGATTAGACACAAACCGCGTCTGTGCAAACACACAAGCCGTATACATGTTAGAAACACAATCCGAGTCCATGACAAACCGTATCAATGACATTGTAGACAAACCGAGTCCGTAATTTAGCAGACAAACCGAGTATACAATGTATACACAAACCGAGTTCATGGTAAAACAGACAAACCGAGTCTGTGACTTTATGGACAAACCGAGTCCAGGGTTAAATAGACAAACCGAGTCTGTAAGCCAATAGACAAACCGCGTCTTTGACTAGTCAAACCAGTCACTATCGTACTTTCCTTAAAATCCGGATCTGTGTTTTACTCTTTGACCAGTCAAACAGACAAACCGCCTTCAAGAAAACATCATCTTCAAGAACAACTAAAATCTGCTGCTGCATATTCCAAACATATGCCTTCAAACCCAGAACCAACAACAACTAAACATCACCACAAGTCACCAAACTGTTACATGCCACAAAACAATCGGATACAAGAACAGGACCAACAGCACATGATGTTACTTCACGGATGACAAATCTTTTATCACTCAACAAGTGTCTCACGTTGAATCAATGATTTTGAACACCAAAGTGTAACCACAAGACAATTAACACCTCTTGAAATAGACAATTAACTGACGATTTTGACCACTATAAAAACTCACAAAACCATTGACCACAGATCACTATAAAAACCGTTAACAATTAACACTATAAAAACCATTGTCATTAAACCATTAACACTATAGTATTAATGGACAATTAAAGCCCACTTATTTAAGCCCAAAACAAACAATAAGTGACGCAAGACAGTGAAATAGACACAAGTGTTTGACAAATAAAAAAAACTCACGTGAAGCAGTGAATGACTCACAATCAATCCGGACCTAACCATTGACCACAGATCTGACCAAGATGAAACCATGGCTCTTGATACCAATTGTAGGAAATAACCTTCTTGATTGTGTGGATCCATTCGGGTGGCCTTGGATCTTGAAAGATCAAGAAACCCATTTGAGTTAGTTGGTAGAGAGAAGTTTTAGAGAGAGAGGGAACTATGTGAAAATCTGTGAATTAGATTAATTGTGACAAGAGTTCCAACCCTTCCCAAGTGTGGGAAGGGGCTTATATACTACTACATATTGGTGCCCCTAGTGGGCTGTGGAGTGAGCTGACAGTGGGGAAAGCCCCGACCCACTCCACAAATATAAATACGACTAAGATAATACTAATATTACTAATACTACTAAACTAATATATATAAGCCTACGAGCTATATAAATGCTAATTAGATACTCGGGGTGACCGAACCTTCATATGAATATTTATATTCCTAACACGGTCACCCAAGTCCAAGCTACCATCATCAATATTAGACCATAATGGGGAGGGTTCGGCTAAAACCTCACGCACAATCTGCAAACTGCCACCAGGGGTGCCCCATGCACGAATAGCATTAACAATATACTCTTCCTGGCGTTGACGCTTAGTGGCCGACCTACACTCTTGATTACTCCTCGGGCAAAAGGTTTTAAGGAGACAAAGAGGCAAGACTAACAAACCAACCCAACAAGAAATGTCATCAGGTGCGCAGATCACCATATCAAGAGCTCCTTTCAAAACACGAGAGAACTCCAAACGACATTTGGGAGGGATGGATTTGACAGTTCGCAACCCCTTAGAGAATAAAGTATCAAGAAGAGGTAAATCGAAACCACCAAGCTCGTCCAAAACCAAATCTTCAACAAGGGCTACATGGGAAGGAACCTGTGGTTTGGTAAGATCATATAACACGAACCGAACAACACCATCACCACCATCAGGAGGAGACACAAAATCAGACCCCGTACCATGACGACACTTAGTCCGGAAGGTATGCGTTTTGAAACAACCACCACACAACCACAAACCCATACGCTTAAGAGTAATCTCAGCCCTTTCGAAAATAACCAAATCCGACAAAAGAGAATGCCTAGTGATAACTTGAGCCTCACCACTAAAGTGCCGATCGCGAAGATGTGTGATCAAAGAGGTTTTAATGAGCCCATTTCCACCACCATCCCGACATCCACTAAGACCCACGAAGGGACAGTGAAATCTTACAGCAGGCATAACTCTTATGAAACAAGCACAACAAACCAAATACTGAAAGCTGCACTTACAACCCACAAACCAACGAAACCAATATAGTAATAAAGAAGCAAAACAAAACCCGCAAATTGCTCGAATCCCGCAACACTCCACAGTAGCAAAGAGCACACAGAATCTGAACAAAATTACCACAAAGAAAAACAGCCCAAACAATACCACAACACCACCACGACCTGAGATGAATACCACAACACCAAAAACCTGTAAAAAACCACCAAGCAGCAGAATCCAGAAAACCAACAGCAGCAAACACAAAACAAGACAGCAGCCAACAATAACCTGTAACCTTTAGCACCTCATAAACAGTGTTACCAATGCATACCACACCAGAACCTCGAAACCACGATACCCCAGCACCACAAAAACCAGAACCACAGCAACACGGAACAACAGAATAACCAACGTGCAACGACAAATATTGACGTACAACGCTCGAAAATGTTGCCACAGAATCACCGAACCAGATAACCACAGAACAGCGGACCACAGAACACCAGAACCAAAATGAGAGAACCACCGATATCACCAATTCAGATATACCAAGGGCCCAAGTAAACCGTGAAGGGGACAAAGAATGGGATCCAACCACAGTATGGGAGAAGCGAGGAGCCAAACCCTAAACCGCAGCAACAAATGAAGACCCAAAATAGTTTCAAGCCCGCAACCAGGAACTGAAGCCTTAAAAACTGCTTAGGAGGATCAAACAATATCCTACAATGTTTTGGAGAAGCAAAACACCCACAGCGATAACCGAAGCGAATCGGGTTTTCAAAACGAAACCCTAAAAAAGAAAAAAAACTGTACGAGGAAGATATATAAAAGAGAAACCTAAGAGAAACGAACCAATCACAAGGCCATAATCCAAAGGAGGGCTGAATCAAACGAGATCACAATTTAGAAGATGCAGATGAGACCCACGATCACCCATGATCGCCCACAGTAGAAGGAGTGTTATTATTATTATTATTATTATTATTATTATTATTATTATTATTATTATTATTATTATTATTATTATTATTATTATTATTATTATTATTAGAGTTAACTTCAAAAATCGTCCCTGTTGTTTACCGGGTCATTTGGATTTGGTCCCTATAGTTTAAAAAATTCCGGATATCGTCCCTGTGGTTGACGACCCATACGGATCTGGTCCCTTGACCAAAAAATCCGTCAGTTGACCGTTAAAATCTTTAATAATACTAATATGCCGGGGGTATTTTGGGCATTTCACCCATGGCGCCAATTCCTTCCTCTTTTCTAACCCTAGCAGATCACATATGGTCCCTATGGTTCGCAGTTTTCTTTCACACAGCAACCCTCTTCTAATTAAAACCTAATTAAGCAATGTCGTGGGAATGGAGGGTCCGAAAAAAGGGTTCATCTTCTAATCCATACGATGATTATAGTAAGTAATCCTTTTTTTTTTTGCAATTGGATACAATGTAACACCTATTGTCTAATTTTATTTGGTATTTTGGTTGAATAGGTAAGTTCCCGACTGTTTTTTGTCTCAAGATTAATCATGGAGGTGAGTTCACAAGGCTACACAAGAGACGATACAAAGGGGGGGAGGTTAATTGGATTGACAACATTGATTCGGACCATTTTTCTATTCAAGAGGTTGGGAATATGATGAAAGAGCTAGGGTATGAGCCAGAAGGTATGGAATTGTTTTTTAAATTACCAAACTGTGACTTAGATAATGGTTTAAGAAAATTAGAAAAAGATGATGATGTGTTGCAATTGTTGAAGTATGTAGGTAAATATAAGGTTATTGATCAATATGTTCTTAACTGTGTTAAAAGTAAGGATCCTAAGTTTGTAGAAAATGTTAGTGATAATAGGGATGAGGTACTAGAGACTGTTGAAACAGATGTTAGTGAGGATGAGTGGTTGAAGGATTGTTTAAATAAGGTTGGAAGGGTGAAAAATAATGTAGGCCAGTCAATTGGTGAGAGTGACCATAGTTCAGATAGTTACCATAGTTCAGATAGTGACAGTGATGATAGTGACAGTGATGATAGTGATTTTATAGTTGATGAAGAACAATTGGTGAATGAAGTTGAGGTTGACATGGCTGAGTTTAGGAGTAACATAGACACAAATGTAGAATGGGTGAATCTGTAGCTACTGTAGCAAAAGATGATGAGGTGGTACAGGATGAATATGTTGATTATGAGGAGTTAGTTAGTGGTAGTGACTCAGATGTTGAGTGTGAGAGAAGAAAAGCTTTAAGGAATGTGTTTAAGTTGAATAAAGTTCCCTATGGTAGTGACGGTAATGTATGGAAAGAAAACTTCTATGTTGGTCAAACTTTTGGTAATAGCAAACTGATAAAGGAAATGGTCACAAGGGTGGCTGTTGAACAGAGAAGAGAGTTATGGCTTAAAAAGAATGATAAGGTTAGGGTCAGGGCAGTGTGTAGGGGGAAGATACCAATGTTTTCAACTAATAATGAGCCTGAGGGGAATGGGCCAGATGATGGGCCACAAGTTAAGGGTAAGCCCATTAAGACAATAACAGATAGTGGATCAGAAACTAGGTCAAAAAGTGCCGCCACTCAACCTAGTGAACCTCAATGCCCTTGGTCTTTGTATTGCTCTAAGTTGCCAAATGAGGATACATGGCAATTGAAAACTTTTCTTGATGTTCACAAGTGTTTACAGTCAAGAAATGTTAGCAAATGCACAGCAACCTTCTTGTCAAAAGAAGTTGAGGAAACAATTATACCAAACCCAAAAATTCCTATTAGTGCTCTTAAGGAACAGATGCAGAAAAAGTTAGAACTTGGCATTTCACACCAAAAAATGCAAAGAGCTAAGCAGCTGGCCAAAGAGAGAGTCATTGGAGATTACACAAAACATTATGGAATGTTGAGGGACTATCTGATTGAATTAGAAAAGCAGAATCCAAACACAACTGTCAAGATTGATCTTGAAAGACCAAATGACCCCATAAGAGTTATTGAAAGAAAGTTTAGGAGGGTTTACATATGTTTAGGTGCTTTGAAAAAGGGATTTAAGAAAGGAAAGAGAGATTTCTTGGGGTTGGATGGATGTTTTTTGTCTGGTCCATTTCCTGGTCAAGTGTTGACAGCAGTAGGAGTTGATCCAAACAATGGGATTTACCCACTTGCCTATGCTATAGTGGAGGCTGAAACAAAAGATAGTTGGAAATGGTTTTTGGATTACCTTGGTGATGATCTGAATCTATTCAGCAACTCCAATTTTACCTTCATAAGTGACAGGCAAAAGGTATGTTTACTAATCTTCTTGTTTTTTAGTTACTTTAAATTTTATTGGTATCTCAACATAAATACTTGTTTTATGCTAGGGTGTGATACCAGCACTTGCAGATACATTTCCTTCTGCTGAACATAGGTACTGTCTGAAGCATATTTATGATAACATGAAGCTGTCATGGAGAGGAGAGATGTACAAAAACTTGTTGTGGAGGTGTGCCAGCTCAACAACTGTTCAGATGTTTGACAGAAACATGGAAGCTTTTAAAGCTCATGACAAAGAAGCCTTTGAGTGGTTAAAGAAGATACCACCACAACATTGGTCTAAAAGTCACTTTTCTGGTAAGGATAATTGGTAATTCATTTGTCATTGGAAATTAGTAGTCTGAAACACTTTGACATATTCTTTCATGTCATTGCAGGCAGGGCAAAGTGTGATGCCCTTTTGAACAACATGTGTGAAGTGTTGAACAGGCAACTAGTGGAGGGAAGGGACAAGCCAATCATAACCTGTTTGGAGTTCATAAGGGAATACCTTATGAAAAGAATTGTAAATGTTCAAAAAGTGATCAGCAAGGCTGATGGGCCTCTTACACCCCATGCTGCAAGGTTGTTCAAGGTGATTGTGAAAGAAGCATCACAACTAAAGGTAACATAACTTGCTTTGTATTCTTTAACTTATTAATTTTCCTATAAGTCAATACTAAATTGTTATACTTGTACAGGTTGAATGGAATGGTGGGGAATTGTATCAGGTTAATGGTCCTTGGGGTGATCAGTGTGTGGTGAGCATCAAGGATAGGAACTGCACTTGTAGAAGGTGGGAGTTGAGTGGGATCCCATGCAAACATGCAGTTGCCTCAATATGGAACATGGCTACAAATGGGATTGAAACAGCCATTCCAGAATCATATTGTCATCCTTGTCATTGGCTGTCTACTTGGGAAGATATGTACAGCTGCAAGATTAATCCCACAAGATCACCAGACTTTTGGGACAAATGCAATGTTGTGAATACCATTGTCCCTCCTGACTATAAGCCCCAGATTGGAAGGCCAAGGAAGAAAAGAAGAAAGAGTGCTGCTGAACTTGCTGATAACATGGTTCAAGGCTCCAAGCTCAGCAGGAGTGGAAAGAGTATCAGATGCAAGTTGTGTAAGCAAGTTGGGCACAATCAGAGAAGTTGCAAAGCACAAAGGGAATGGGGTAGTTCTAGTGCAGGTGGTGCTTCAAAAAAAAGAAAAGGTGGTTCAACCAAATCTAAGGGTTCAAAGAAGACTGCTATGGGAGCACAAACACAAGAAAGCATGTTGTTTGAAAGTCCAATGGCATCACAATCTGAAGTTGCAGGCACACAGGCTTCACAAAGTTGTGTTTCACCAACAAAATGGACCAAGGCTGCTGCTAGAAGACTTAGTTGATGTTTGTTATTTTGTTTTATGTGTAACCAGACTAAACTTGTGTTTATGTTAAGACAATGGCCATTAATTGGCATATGTTATGTTAGTAGTTAAGTTACTAGTTAATTTTATGGCCATTTAAGTTCTTATGTTACAACAATGGCCATTTTTCATGTGTGTTACAACAATGGCCATTTTATTGGCATATGTTAAGTTTCTGCATAAGACAATGGTATTGCATTTTTCATGTGTGTTACAACAATGGTATTGCAGGTTTGACTGATTACATTGCAGAAGACTAATGCCTTTTGCAGGTTTGATTATTTTGGGCACTATTTTTTTCTCATTGACTGTCAAGTCAATGCTTTGGAATTAGATAAAGTCACAACTAATGCAGGTTTGACTGATTATATTCAACAAGTAAATGCTTATGCAGTTTGTAGGTGATTGAAACGGCATTGACACTAAATGCTTTTACATTGAAACATGTTGTGAATTGTTCTATAAATTGACATACATCCACCCACATTACACACGCCCCATCTGCTATCACAACAAGCATTCTCCCAACACTCCCTTTAACAATGACTTCCAACAACAAAGAAATCATTAACATTAGCAGCAGTGACTCAAGTTCTGCTAAAAGTGACTCATGGGAAGGGTACTTTCCAAAAGGTTATTGTCAAACAAGCTCTGCTAACAAAAAAGGCAATGAAAACATGGACCTTGACTCTGACTCAAGCCTTTCTGGTTTGAATAGCCTTCCATCATGGGTGTCCAGCTACCATTCCACTTCTGAGGAAGAGGAATGTGTCTCCAAGAAGGGTAAAGAGTTGGCAGGCCATTTGGGTACAAGGTTGGAAGCTGCCACAAACAAGGCTACAAATTCTTTCACTAGCTACCATGTGAACAATGCTCCTGTCAAAGGTCACCCACCCTATGATGGAAGGGTACAAGTGCTTGGCCTATCAAATTACCACACTCTTGAAGTGATCGAGGGGCAGAGGTGGAAGAGAGGACAAGGCAAATGAATCCTCCTATGATGGCAGTTTAACACCCTATCTGTAATGCAACTATGAATCATCCTATGCAATGAACAATGCATCAATGTATGAATAAATGAAATAAAAGATCTAGTTTGTCAAGTTGAAACTTATCATTTTCATTCATGATGATCCCAAAATACAACTCGACTAACACCTACATTGTCTTGGTAAAATACATTCATGTTCAAGGATATCACTTTAAGACCAAATAAAGGAAAAAAAAGATCCAACTGATAATCAACAAGTTCTTGAATCTTTTTGCTTCATGACCCTTTGCTAATACTTCTCCTTCTAGCCGATTCATTGATTTGAGTAGACCAGGAATTACTTGGACAGCCCTCTGATACATTGGCGGATCATACCAATCCACTATGCCACAATTTGCAACCTATATACCAATTCCAAAAACTAGGTCAAATTAGCTCGAATTGGGGGTTTTTATAAACTACGAAATTAAAGACTTACACTTTTTCCACAACAGTAGAATCTTCTTCCTGGGTTTGTAGATGTCCATGAAGTTTTGATTGTTGCTTTTGAACCACATTGATTGCATCTAATCATTTTTCAAGTTCTGTGTTTGTTGTTTGTGTTTGTATCGATCCAAAATATAAGAAGAAGAAATATAAGAAGAAGCAACTTAAAAAGACACTATTACCCTCCAAATATTAGCCTAGTCACCACTTAACTTGGTCAACTGACGGATTTTTTGGTCAAGGGACTAGATCCGTATGGGTCGTCAACCACAGGGACGATATCCGGAATTTTTAAACTATAGGGACCAAATCCAAATGACCCGGTAAACCACAGGGACGATTTTTGAAGTTAACTCTTATTATTATTATTAGAGTAAATTACATGGTTCGTCCCTGTGGTTTAGGGTAAATTTCACTCTGAGTCCCTATTTTTTTTTGTTGCATCGTTGATCCCTATTTTAAAACTATGTAACACCGGTGGTCCTTATTGTTAACTGTCGTTATCTTTTCCGTTAGTAAGTGGCAACGTTAGTCCATTAACCAAACAAGCGTTTGCAATGTTAGTCCTTTTACTAACGGCCGTTTATAATTAACTCAAAATTTGGTTTTCTTAAAAAAAATTCTTTTCTACGATTTTATACGCGATTTTATACACGTTTTCGCCCGTTTTCATACGTTTTCATACTTTTTAGTCCGTTTTTATACGTTTTCGTCTGTTTTTATACGTTTTGGTCTGTTTTTCATATGTATTCATACGTTTTTATCCGTTCTTATACCTTTTCGTCCGTCTTTATACGTTTTCGTTCGTCTTTATATATTTTCATCTGTTTTTCTTACGTTTTCATACGTTTTCGTTCGTCTTTATACCTTTTCATCTGTTTTTCTTACGTTTTCATACGTTCTTATACCTTTTCATCTGTTTTTCTAAAAAAATTATTTCGAAAAAAAATATTTTTCTAAAAAAATTATTTCGAAAAAAAAATATTTTTCTAAAAATTTATTTCGAAAAAAAAATATTTTTCTAAAAAACTTATTTCGAAAAAAAAAATATTTTTTGAAAAAAAATAATTTCGAAAAAAAAATATTTTTCTAAAAAAATTATTTCGAAAAAAAAAATATTTTTCTAAAAAAATTATTTCAAAAAAAATTATTTCGAAAAATAAATTTCTAAAAAAATATTTTTCTAAAAAAAAAATTTTGAAAAAAAATAATTTCGAAAAAAAAAAATATTTTTCTAAAAAATATCCACGTGGCAAGCTGAGTTGGACTAATACACATAAACGTATAAGAACGTATGAATACATATGAAAAACAGACCAAGACGTATAAAAACAGACGTAAATGTATAAAAATGGATGAAAACGTATAAAAACTGACTAAAAAGTATGAAAACGTATGAAAACGGGCGAAATCGTGTATAAAAACGCGTATAAAATCGTAGAAAATAATTTTTGTAAAGAAAACCAAATTTTGAGTTAATTATAAACGGCCGTTAGTAAAAGGACTAACGTTGCAAATGCTTGTTTTGTTAACGGACTAACGTTGCCACTTACTAACGGAAAAGATAACGACAGTTAACGATAAGGACCACCGGTGTTACATAGTTTCAAAATAGGGATCAACGATGCAACAAAAAAAAATAAGGACTCAGAGTGAAATTTACCCTAAACCACAGGGACGAACCATGTAATTTACTCTTATTATTATTATTATTATTATTATTATTATTATTATTATTATTATTATTATTATTATTATTATTATTATTATTATTATTATTATTTTATAAAAACATCACTTTATTAGAAACTCAAAGTTTCCATATATATATAGGCTATGTTTGGCGCAGAGCTTTTTGGAGCTTTTTGATTTTTATTGTTCGTTTGTCAAAAGAGCGGCGTGCTTTGCTATTTTTAGGAAAGCTCATTTTTCTAATGCTTATTTAAGAAGCTGTGAGCGGTGAGCAGTGAGCTGTGACTACAGTTCACAGCTACTGCTCACAGCTCACTGCTACTGCTCACAGCTATTTTTGCCAAATATAGCCATAGTCAACCAAACTATTTACTTGAGGGCAATAGTTAGATAAACCAAATGCATAGGTATTTTGTGTCATGTCAACTTCATACTCATCAAACGAATAATATGACGAACGGAGATGATTATCCTTATCTTTGGTGTGAAAGATCATATAATATCCATTCTTTTTCCTAAAAAACAACTTAAACTTGTTATTACTATAACTTAGAGTAAACTCCAAAATACATCCATGTGGTTTACCCAATTTCGCACGATACATCCCTCCCGAAAAAGTTGCAATATACACATCCCTCCGTTAGTAAAAGTCAAACACAATACATTCACGAGGACGAACGGTGCAAATATTGTATCGTTAACTTGGACACGTGGCAGTTATCTCTTTTTAAGTAAGGATAATTATGTCTTTTTATCTTTCCCACCTAGTTGACCACTCTTTTTCTACCAAACACAAATAAAAAACACATACACAAATAAAAAAAACAAATCAAAGAACAATCCGCAGAGGAGCATCATTTTATCTTTCAAAAACACAAACACAAATCAAAAAAACAAATCAAAGAACAATTTATTCACCCCCAAATCAGTACCTTATCAACAACATTCCATTCACCCCCAAATCAGTGGGCCCCACAACAATACAACAATCAGTGGAACAACAACAACAATAATCAACACTACCCACAACCCCAATCAATTATGTGTCCAAAAGCTCAAACACAAATCAAAACAGAGAAATCAAAAAAAGATCCATCTATTTAAGCTCAAGAACATGTAATTAAAACCTACACACCAACAAACCCAATTCATACAACCTCGATTAACATCAAAATATATAAACCTTTGATCTATTCAGCTATTCTTGTCTATATTTCGAATCTTATTTCAAGATTTATGATGGGTTTATGTTCAAACTTGAAAAATCTTTAAAGATTGGTAACGAAGTTGAAAAATGCTGATAATTCAATTCAATCCAATCAACCAATTTTATAAATTTTCAATTCATAAACAGAAATCAAACTATGGAGTTGCAAACTCCTAAAAGTTCTGGATGACTAGTTCATGTTTGTTGTTGAAGACTCTTGAAGCTATTGAAATTACAATATCTTAGAGCCGCATCGTCCTTGTGCTTGTGTCTTCGATTAAACAACAAGAAAGATTCATGGTATTGATGTTGTGAGCAAAAAGAGTGGGTTTGTGGTTAATTGTGAGCAAAGTGTTGTTTGTGATTCGGATCTAAAAGGATAGAACTTTGATTTGGGTTTATTGATTTGTTGTTGTGTTTTTGATTTGTTGTTGTGTGGATGGATTTGTGTCTGGATTATGATTTGGGTTTATTGATTTGTTGTTGTGGATGGATTTGTGTCTGGATTATGATTTGGGTTTTTTATTTGTTGTTGTGTTTTTTATTTGCATTTCGGATTTGTTGTTGTGTTTTTGATTTGTTGTTGTGTTTATGAATTCTGTTTACATCTTTGACTTCTGTTTACATTTTTCAGTCAAAATGAAACCACAATCTGTCATTAAAAGAATGGGAGAGTAGGTTACCCTTACTTAAAAAGAGATAACTGCCACGTGTTCAAGTTAATGACACAATATTTGCACCGTTCGTCCTCGTGGATGTATTGTGTTTGACTTTTACTAACGGAGGGATGTGTATGTTGCAACTTTTTCGGGAGGGATGTATCGAGCGAAATTGGGTAAACCACAGGGATGTATTTTGGAGTTTACTCTATAACTTATAAAGTTATAAGTTGATGAATTAAACGTGAGCAATGCTATATCCTCCTACAATATCATATTACTTATCCTCCTACCCACACCAAATCATAACATGTGTAATGCACTAATTCTCTTACTTAATTTAATTCATTGATCAATCCATTTGTCATGATCACAAAAGTAGGAGGATATGTAGGCATATCAAGTAAGAAGATATATCATTTTTCATTAAACGTCCATCAAGTTTTGTAACTTGTCTAAAAACATCAATTTTGCATACATACATATACCTACATATGCCATTTTTATATCGTACGGCATCATGTTTGGGTGGATTAACAATTTTAAATACTTGAAAATAGTTGGTTATGGAGCTTCATTTATTCGGTCAACCTATGACTTTTGCTCCAGATACTTTTACACAACTTGTGATGTTTGACTAATTGTTTTGTTTAGTTATATAAAATGTCAACTCCCTTTAACCTTTAGTATCACTGAAATGTCAAAAGTCCAAAGATTATGAGACAATCACTGAATCCAGTTCAACTACTCGACCTGAAGAGCTATAGAGTTTTGTATAAATCATCCAAGGTGTCGAGCATTGGTGTCATATAACCACTATAGAAATTTAGTTTTGGTGTCAAGTATTGGTTGAGTGTCAAGTATCGGTTTTAAGTATTCGTCCAAACTCTATTTGAATGTCGTTAAAGTGATGTACTTTCTTCGCACGAGTAAATTGCAACGAATCTTATTCGTCGACAAACTAGTTTGCTGACTTGATCAAAGTCAACTGGTTTACTGATAAAATGTCGTAATTTAGCTACTACATGGCTTAAAAAACTATGCAATTATGCAAGTGATATTCTTGTTTTGCTAGTGGGCTTTCTTTATTGCTAAAGGAAAATGTGTAGCATTTAAAAAACTCCAAGAGCATAACTTGTCATTCTGGGATTTCAATACAACCCTTTCCTGTACAACTTTACTGAATCAAAACAATTGTTTGTATTTACTTAAAATACTTAGAGCATTCGGTACCGAACATCATAAGGCGCATTATTGCCCTATAACGCGACTCTATGGCACCAGCCCATAGCATACCCTAAGTTATAAGGCTCGACGCCAAATTCACCAGCCAACTTATAAGGCTTTTTTACTTATTTTATTTATGTGTTTTATTTTAAAATCCGTGGGCCCGGAGGTGTCCTATGACTTGGATGATGGAAGGAGTGTTAGAAGTTAACCATTGACTTAGTTAAAGATGAAGACTTATAGGTTATAATTATATTAGCATGTAATTAGAGGGTAGTATATGTATGTACTAGCTTAAAGACCCGTGGATTCACGGGGTTTTTAAAGAAATATGAAAATGAGATAATAAGAAAATAACGAACGTAAACATGTTCAATTAATATATGAAAGAAACCATGAGATAATACATGAATTATTCGCCAATCATTTGAGTTTGTAACAATTAAAATAATAAACATCAATGTCGTTGTCGTCTCCAAATTTGAATGTCTTGAATAGCAAATGACGTATGTGAGCGCTAATCAATTTAATAGCCAATGTCCATTTCGTGAACATCTAACAGTCCATAGAAAATGTAAGTAAAAGTAGGCTGTGATTGATAATAAATATATTATAATGAGTTTTGCTATATACTCCTACAATACATTCCTACATATTCTCCTACACTCACACTAATATTTTATGTTTTTCTCCACTCATTATCTCTCCGCATCTAAACCGTCAATTCTGACACATGTTAAAATCCTGTGAGTAGGAATATTTGTAGGAAATCTCATAATTTAAAATATGGTAAAAAAAAAAAAAAAAAAAAAAAAAAAAACATGTGATATGTATATTTTGTACATACTTTTTGATCCTTGATCATAGATCTTGAAATACGTCATTATAGACGACATTTGTAGTAGTATTAGACTATTAGCGATATTACCATCCTCATCACAAACGACAAACTTCAAACCTCTTGAAAGGAGTTACGTGAATAAATTAATAAACAACAATAAATGTAAACAACTTCAGTTATTTTTTGAAGAGAATAAGATTGAATATCTGATAGCCAATTTGGTTTGTAACTATCATCAATATCAATCATTAATACATTACTCGGTATATATCACCAATAAAATCACAAGTAAACTATATATCATGTAAACAATGAGCTTCCGTCTTTAGACATCCACTCACACTATGCCACAGTGACTTTAGTGTTTCTTCAATACCCCTTGTCTCTTGAATTGTGTTCGCAACTATAACCACTGCCTCACATATGACTTAATGTGTTAATGATAAGCTCAACCTGCTAAAAACCTTTTAATCCGCTATCCAAATTGCCTAACATTCAACAATTCCCAACTTCATAGACTGAAATCAGTGTTATTAAGCTTGAAACATACCATGATCATCGAAATGGCCATTGTGGTTGTAGCCTTGTGGTGATCATCAAAATGGCCATTGTGGTTGTAGCCTTGTGGGGACCCGATATAGATATTTTTAAGTAATGCTTTATGTTATCAACTTTAGGCAAAAATGTTCTGTTTCTATACCACCACGTTCTGATTCTTTTGCTACGTTTTTTGAGGTGCTGCATTTAGACTATGTTTAGCATTGTTTACAGGTTATAATTAGTAGCATAATTAGTTGTAAAAAAAATACACACATGCTTAGCAGACATGTCATTTACCTTCACTATATGGATCTTGATTTTGAGCCCGTGTATAAGCATGCTCACATACTGTAAAAAAGTAACATGGATAACCGTTTAGCATTCTTTACAGGTTATAATTAGTAGCTAACTATAATAAGTAAATGGAAAACAATAAACTGCATACGAATTCTACAACTGTTTTAATCATCATCTTGGATTTCATGTGCTTGAAAACATCATCTTGGAAGTCAATGAAAGAACCATATGGTAGTAGGATGGAGATTCTTATAAAAATTCACTAATAACTTGCAATATGACGATGTGTTATTAAAACCATGAACTTGAAAGAATTAAAATCTTTCAAAATAGGACCTATACTTTAAAAATCAGCAATTGTCAACTTTCGATCCGCTACGCTATGCTATTATATTTTTGTTTTTTGTCTGTTTGACCCGTTAAAGATAAAACAACCCCAACATCAACCCTTCATCATTATATATATAGTGACATTAAGAGTTACCTCGGATTGTAATCATCCAGTGAAATGAAGTTAATGGTTTATGAATCAGTGGGTGCCGGTGCAGACTTCTTTCTTAGTTTTTGAACACGGTTTACAACCTATAATAAGAATAATATAAATCAGGCATGTGTTGCTAAAGAATCTTGCAAATGAATAAGAGTTTAAGATGTCTTGTATGACGCCAAAATGGCTGCTGAAATATGCCACCCAAACAGCCCCTAATTACACGTAAATGACACCAAATGGCTGCTGAAATATGCTATCCAAACAGCCCCTAATAACATGTTAATGATGCCAAAATGCTGCTGAATTATGCTATCCAATCAACCCGTAATGACATGTTAATGACGCCATTCTGATAGCCCCTAATGACAAAGTTAATGACGCCGATTTTTCAGAAATTTTATCCAACTGATTCAATATTGAAGTAAATAATAAATACTCAAATATCGTGACTCGTGACCCTCTAATCGATATTGAACATTGTGAATATAGGACTAACAGTAATGTATGATTATCTCGAAATGACATTTACTGGTGTTTTTTTAGTATACTTTCTCGAAATGACAGTAATGTATGATTATCTCGAAACGACCTACCTGGTGAGCCTTGGTCATAAGTATTCTTATCTCATTAAACTGAACTAATCTCCCTCACACGGCGCATATTCATTAATCGAGCAACGTTCCTTGCTTCAAAAAAAGTATCCATTCTGAGGTGCCAAGAACGCAATGTACATCTGGTCAATTTCACTGTCCAACCACAAAAACAATCTTTTTAGTCACAAAAAATAAAGCTTCAAAATTATAAAAAGATTGTTTATACATGCCTAAATGCTATCTTGCTGTCAAAATGATAAAAAGATTTTTTATACATGATAAAAAGATAATTTCCCAACGTTTATAAAAAATTTCAATATATTTAACAGAGCGAACCTTGCAGTCACACAGATATAGGTCATTTGAAAAGCAAGGTTATAGAAGAAAGTCACCTTTCACCCCAGATATAAATTGAGCATCAAAAATGATATAAATTATAGTATATGCATACTATCCCAGTATCTTTAATGGCATAAGTTGTTAAAAAAATTGACGCCCAGACCACAAATTATCTATTAATTTTATCCACGTGTATATGTGAAGAAACGAAGAAACCAACAGACACACACATGACAAAGTTGTTGACTTGTTTTTTAGCAATAAGGAAAATGAATGAATAATGAAACAATTTTTGGACCTTTCATAATAAGAGGGACCAAGAATGAAACATCCGGAGGACTAATTATCTACTTGGAACTCTTTTTTTCATTTGAACGTGTGTGAAGATTGATCAGTTAAATTAAATTAATTCAGCAGATAATTTGTTAAGATGGGGTGGGGTATTTTCATTAAGATGCAGTAAATCAGTCACAAATCTTTCCGAAGAAAAAGGTGAAATCAAATGAATTTGCATTTCAAATATGGTAAACATCTCTTTGTAGTTTATTAGGAGCTGATTCATTTCATTAATGTCTGATGACAGAAGAATAATTAAAACAAACAATTACAATGTCTGATGACAGAAGAAAAAGGTGAAATTAAACGGATTTGCATTTAAATCTAGTAAACATTATCGCATAAGTTCTCATATTTCTTTAAAAGAACCCGTGGTTAGAAACAATTATACCAATCACCTATCTTAAACTCATTTTTGCACCTAACTTAAACAAATAATAAAGTTGGTTTCTTAGCAAATCAAGACACCCCTTAAAAAAACCACAACACCCCTTGAAAACTTAAATCTTAACCTGCCCAAAATACACTAAAATGACCCAATCACCCATTTAAATGTGTTAGCCTAATAAACCCATTGTCTTAAAGCAAACGTATATGTAAGAACATTCAAGTCTTATATGACTCTTATATTTAATATTTATTCTACAAAATTAATCAATGTGTCGTACCTGAAAGTTCTCCATTTATAAACGCGTGAAGAGCATGAATTGTTGACCGCACAGCAAGAGTTTGGGATGCTCCCCGTTTCTAAAAAAAAGGATTCAGAAGAACCAAATTATACATATTGCACGCAAAAAAAATACATCGGTGGGAACTGAGAAAGGAATAATTGGTCATGTATGGCAGCAAAAGGGGAGTCACAACTTGCAATATAATCATAAGGTACCGAAATAATTGATTAAGAAAACCCATAAAGTAACACATACATTTCATAAACAACAACAGTACTTTCAATCTCAACTTCAACAACTTTATCCTGTAGATTAAACTGCATCAGCACCAACGAAAGAATATAAAATGGAAAGACCAAATGTGGATTAGTTAGCATGAAACACACCTAATAATGTAAATAATACTTTTGAAATATTTTCCCATGTCTCCGTTATGAGATTTTAACCCATCAACTAGTAAGCACGACCCTGCAGCAACATACTTTGTGTATTAGTTAAGTTGTATGCCATCGAATATGCAAAAAAAGCGTTTAGTTTTTATTCTTAATCTCAGTCTGTCTTTATTTTTTAGGTTGCTAACAGATGTCAAGATTGGTTATTTAATCATTATGTCAGAGATACTGGAAAACATTCGAACAACTTTCTACAAATGTAGCACAAGAAACTCAGCAAATTAGTGGGAGGAAGGGTATTACCATATTAATTTTCTAAATTTTTAAAAAGTTACTAATATCTAAATACGCATGTGTTCATTGTAATCGTTACAGAAATAAACTTTTTTCGTCTATAGTCAGCAAATCCCTCATACTCTATAAGTAGGGGGATTATTGGCGTTTCACAAATAACCAATAAAACTCTCTTACTTTGTTAAAGTAGTAACAATTAATTCGAACATTGGATAGATTGTCACTCACTGACAAACACATATTCCTGAAGCTGTCTTTAATTGAACTCCCCAATTAGTTACGTAAATATGCAATACAAATGTTTTCCTAACAAGTGACGTGTAATGTAAACAAAGGTTGTACCTTATGCTCCAAAGAAAAGCAATCCTCCCATCACTTCTTTTAACTCCTGAGTGTCAATAAATCTTCTGGTCTGACCTCTATAAATAACGGGGATTCTATTTGCTTTAATGAATCTTCTGCTCACTAATATCTTAAGAAGATGGTACTTTCGTAAGTCTTTCGCGAGCGACATTGTTATTCTCTTTTCTTGAGGGTGATGGGCGAGAGTCAAAGGCCGAGGCCCTAGGAGTCTCAGAGATCTCAGCCTGAGAAGCTAAGTACTCCAGAGCAACAACTATGTCACCAACTCTCCGGCGAAAATTTGCTTGCTCTTGAAGACACATTGCGGTTATGGCAACCGCATGGTGCATACAACGGGTGGGAAAATGGCCTTGCAGTAAAGGATCAGCCAACTGAACAAACTTCTTCCGATCTTTCAAGAACGGGCGGGACTGCATAAAATTCAAACAAAAGATGACGTATTACTTTATAAGAAGCTAAAAACAAAGGCATGATTAAGTAAACAATTGACTGTAGGTCGCAAATTAACAGGTCGCGTGGCCTGCTTCTTGGTCCAAACGAACAGAATTGTAGGACAGTTACAAACTCTTAAAAAGTAACAGTTCGTGTGGGTTGCTTCAATACGTTCTAAAATACGAAAATAAAGACTTCTGAAATAAAGTAATGCAGGAGGTTATAAACTCTTCAATATGATTTGGGTGACTTTTAAACTGTTCATCCTATTTGGCTCACTTTCTTTTTAGCTAAATTGCAGTAACTTATTTACCAATTTCACCCGTTAGCAATAAATATAGCCCAAAATGAACCTTTTTAACATATATCAGTTAATTTTACCCTTCTAAAAGTAACATTAAAAGCAAAAGGAACTTACCCATGGAACTAAATTCTGTTCACCAAATTTTTTACCCATTATTTAAAAGTGGAACCTTTTCTTTTGTAGTTGAAAGTACTTGTTTTTACCCGTTTGAAATAAAATGTAACCCGAATCTCCAAATTCATTTGTAAGCACGCTATAATGGTTTAGTAAAGAGACACTAACCTGAGCACATTGAAACTGTAACCCTGAATTATAACTTTCTTCAAGTCAGCCGTCACTTTGTTTGTGATAAAAAAGGCTCAAGCGGAACCAAGCATCAAGAGAAATCCGTATTTGTAGAATACAAAATATTTAGGCATTCATCAAACAGTCCATCATGAGCACACACAAAGTAACAAACAATTTTTATGCATTAAAACACTCATAAACAAAAAACGACCAATTTATTGTAACAAATGTAAGAGAATTACCTTATTTGACAATGATATTTCTTCTTTTTATCTCCAGTTATCTATGAACAAACCCTGTGAAATACAATAACAAATAAATGTGAATTACCACTTATTTTCGAATCCAAGAAAAGCATATGAAGTGAAAAATGTAAATTCAATTTGCACATTTTCAACGACATGAATATGATTTCCCCCAAAAAATTTTCTAGGGTTTTGCTACAACACAATTGAATTGAACTTAATCAAAGCAAATATATTAAACTGAATCGAAAAAAAAGAAAAGAAAAACTAAATTGATTATTTAAAAGAGAATATACTAAATCAAAGTAAATGTATTAATACCAATGGAATTTCTGTTCTTCATCTCGATCTTCCACCGGCATAGATCGGGTTCTTAAGGTTGATAAATCTGGTTGAATCAAAGTTATATAGATTAAAGGTTATATAAATTAAAACCGTATCTCGAAACCGAATGAAGATTGATTCAAAAAACGCATATTGAAGAGGAAGATTGATTGTATTGTTGAAGAGGAGCGTATGGGTTTGATTGGAGAAACGTTTTTAATATTTTTAATACCTGACAAAAATGATACAAAATTTTCATACGGTATTTCCACAAAATGATACAAAAATCGGTGCTTAAAAGTATTGTACAATGGAGCTAATAAAGGAAACGCATTAATTACTTTTTTAAAGCGGGTGCTTCAGGGCGCTTGTAAAAAAACTTATTTTATAAGATAGTATAGATATAGATTATGTATTTTTATGTAAATTCTGTAAACCCAAGATAGTTAGTATTGGGCTGGGTCATAGATAACGGTATAAACCGTTTAGTATATAGGGTTAAAACGTTTAGAATAGGGTCGTATCTTTTACTTTGAGGGGATCGACATGTCCCTTTGTTCACCAGACATGAAGGTACCGATTCTCTAAGTATATATAGGGGTCGAATTCTGTAATCAAACATCAATTCAATATATACAAAGATTATTACATATTTCATGTTCTTGATTCCATTGGGACCAACAGTGGTATCAGAGCACAGATTATTGTGATTTATAATCAACCATAAATCACTAGTTTATTCGTTTTACAAAATCAGATTACATACCTTACAATTGAGTACTGTTCTTACTCAATTGCCGTTCGACTGCCGTTTTATAGTCACTTCGATTTCCGTTTTCAATCGCCATTAATAGTCACTTCGATTGCCATTTTCAATCGCCGTTTACAACCATCTCGATTGCTGTTTTCAATCGCCGTTTATATAACCTATCCAGAAAAATTGTTTGCCGTTACCAAACAACAGAAGAATCAAAGTTTTGTTCGCCGTTACCGAACAACAGAAATATCGAAACCATTTTTTTCGATCAGTTTGCAGAAAAATTGAAACTTTTGTTTCAATCAGAACAACAGATAAGAGAAAGAAAAGGAACATACCGTTCGTTGATCAGTGAATCGCGAATCAGTAAAGAAAGGAAGGATTCCCACCAGAAAACCTCGATTAGGTTACGGAGAACAAGAAATCAACTTTTGATTTCACCGGAGAAGACAAAGTTTCGCCGGAACCACCGTCACCAACGCTCATTTTTTTATTAGGGGAAGAACTCTAATTGGAGCTTATAACCCAAAAGAAGATCCAATTTGGTATTTTTTTTGTGTTTTGGGTTTGATAACACCCCTCCCTTTTCTTTAATAGGAAATACAATATACTGTTTTTAAAGTTTTAGATATTTTTGAAACAAAATATCTATTCTAAGTATTGTTTTTGAAATTCAAGTCTTGTTATTATAAAAGTTTTTTTAAATTGTGATTAAAATTTTTATTTTATATAGTTTAAAACTAAGATTGTGTTAGACATTTTTATAAAATAATTATGGGAAAGGAAGATGGGGGTAGCTCGAATAACAATAAGGGAATAGGATCGACACCCTATTTTCAATGCCCCTTGTTGACAACAACAAACTATATGATATGGTCAATAAGAATGAAGATCATTTTACAAGCAAATGGTCTATGGGAAATGGTCGAATCCACCGATAAAACTCAAGTTAATGAAAAGTGAGATAAGACCGCAATTGGGTATCTATTTCAAGGATTACCCGAAGATATGATATTGCAAGTAGCAAATAGCAAAAATGCAAAAGAAGTTTGGGATACATTAAAGACTCGAAATGTTGGAGTAGATCGAGTACAAAAGGCAAAATTACAAACTCTCAAATCCGAATTTGAGATGTTACAAATGGAGGAAGATGAAACTATTGATTCATTCACCGCGAAAATGACAAGTATTACATCAAAGATGACAAGTCTTGGATCAACACTCGATGACTCAACCCATGTACGAAAATTGTTAAATTCTGTACCTGAGAGGTTCATTCAAATTGTAGCATCAATTGAGCAATACTCCGATCTAGATACATTGACTCTAGACGAAGCTATTGGAAGATTAAAGACCTTCGAAGAAAGGATAAAGGTTAAAAAAGGAAAGATCGTTGATCATCAAGATAAATTATTATTTACAAGACATGACAACAATAATGGTCGAAGACATCACTATGATAATCAAGGAAGAGGAAGATATGTTCCACCACATAACCGAGGTTATGACAATGCTAGACAACATGGACGAAACGAGAATCACTCGAAAGATACATTTAATGAAGAAAAGAAATTCCCTCAAGATCAAGAAGGATTTACAAGGAATATAAATGAAGTAAGATGTTATAATTGCAACAAGCTTGGACACTATGCATCAAATTGTCGACGAAGACCTCAAAGAAAACAAAGACAAGAAGCATCGAACCTTGTGGAAGAAGATTTAGAACCACAATTGTTAATGGCATCTACAAGCTTCAACAAGACTACGCCAACGAATGAAAGCAATTCATTTGCAAAATTCCATGATGATGAAGACTCAAAGTGGGGAAAAATTATACTAGATGAAGATGAAGGAAGACATAATGAAGAGCAAAAGACTAAAGAGGACTATGATGAAATAAGTATGGAAGATCAACAAGTCAAAAGCAATGACATTTATGAAGGTAGAAAGCCTAAAGTCAAGACACATTTTTGGAGCACTATTACTTCTAAATTGGTTCAAAAGATCAATCACAAGATGAAAGGAAATTCAAAGTAAAATGAAGATAATGAAGACAAGATTGAAGATTAACAACGTCAATGGTTAAGGGGGAGAATGTTGGAAGTTAACCATTGACTTAGTTAAAGATGAAGACTTATAGGTTACAATTATATTAGCATGTAATTAGAGGGTAGTATATGTATGTATTATGTATTTTTATGTAAATTCTGTAAACCCAAGATAGTTAGTATTGGGCTGGGCCATAGATAACGGTATAAACCGTTTAGTATATAGGGTTATAACGTTTAGAATAGGGTCGTATCTTTTACTTTGAGGGGATCGACATGTCCCTTTGTTCACCAGACATGAAGGTACCGATTCTCTAAGTATATATAGGGGTCGAATTCTGTAATCAAACATCAATTCAATATACAAAGATTATTACATATTTCATGTTCTTGATTCCATTGGGACCAACAAGGAGGGTATTCTTGGCTTAAGTCATAAGGGAAAAATCTGAGATGACAACAATTTTTTGCTATAATACTATCAGATATTACGGACGGTACCTAGTGCTCTTAGGTCAAAGGTCAATATTTTATCATAAAGTGTTTTTATCTTACTTTAATCTATCTTAGCCTTAACATATCTATATCAATTCCAATCAGGGCGGGCACATGAGTTTTTGGGAAGTTTATGGATTTTTGTCTTGTAGTGTAAATTTTGTCAAAAATTCCTATTTTTCTGAAACAAACATGGTCCCAATTTTATGTCATGTGTTTTGTTTGGTTAATCCATTGTATTATTGTTAAAAAAAATTAAACCTGATAACTTATACACCGAGGCCAATGATCATTAACAATTTAACATATCTAATCTTCGTTTTTCCTTTTATTCTTTTTTATTTAACGCCAATGGACTTCTACATAAATGAAAGAACTCGGCACGAGGCACGAGCCTTCTCTTAAATGGGCCAGGCTGCCATGTCATTATATTACTGCTTTGTAGACTTATAGTGGCCCAAATGCAATCATATGTTTAATTAACTAAACTACTAAAGCCCTAGAGTAATTTCCCTTTGTATAGTTTGTACCATCATTAACTTCCAATTTCAAAATCAGGATAAGAAGTTTGTATATAAGATTATATTGGCCTTATAAACACTAGTGATAAGATGATTAAGCTGTTATATGTGACTATGTGAGTTCAAAAACATCGCACCATCACCGAGCCAAACAAGCACATTTTAAAAGCACGTTGATTAGTTTGTCACATCTAAAATATTCAACTATACCATTGGCTCCATAACAAACTCGATAGACGTTGTGTTATAATATATGACCAAGGTATTAGTGGTGGTCAAGAAGTATAACCGACGGAAAGTATACGGCTTAGTTAAATTTGGCATCTGCAAAATGTACTAAAGCGATGTTTTTCTAATGCATTTTTAAGTGGATGTATGAACGAATAAATCTACGTTACAATCTTCAGGTTTCAGTTAACCAAAGCTTATGTTTGCATACGTAGCATAATGGGTTCAAATTGTGTCCGCTTGATAATGATCTTACGCGATTTACCTCTGTGATAGTCGTGAGATCGGTTGGCAAGGGCAGCCAAAATTTTGGTTTTCCTTTAACTTGCATGCTTACCACATAGAGTACCTTAGTTTCATCAAAGCAATGGCGAAACCAAGATTAAAAGTGAATGGCTGCACAAATTTTCTAAACTATAACATAAGAGAAACAATTAACAAAAAATAAGATTTCAATTAAAAAGATTTACTTTTAGAAAAAAATTAGTTCAAGTTTCACATATTAATTGACTAACTAATAAATAACTACAAACACAATCTTTTGTGGTGTACTGAGTGCATCATCCCGGTGTTTTTCGAGAAAGTTAGCATCGCGAAATAAAATTTTATCGGGATCCTGTGACATATAGAAACCTTCTAGTTTCGTCCTTGCATCAAAGACTGGGGTCTCATATTCGAAATCTGTTTTCCATAACTACTTTTGTAATGGTCATGTTTATTCATGTTGACGGGGAACTTGAACATTTGAAATTTAGTCGATCAAGTATTCTTGCTCATAACCATCACTAATATACAACACATTGCTAAGAGGTTCGAATGTTTTCACAAGAGTTCTCATTTTTAAATTTCATAGATACATATCTTGGAGTTGGCCAAATAGTTGGTCACACAAAGGACTATCTTGGCTATACTGTATATATTTAAATCAAAATCTTTCTGTCTTTGAATAACATGACAAAGAGAATCTCATCCTTTTGAAGCATTATAGAATGGATTAGAAAAAAAACAAACTAAAATATGTGTAATTTATAATCAAGTTGTAGCATAAATATTCCTATGTGTAATTTATAATCAAGTTGTAGCATAAGACTATAGGGTGTGCTACGGGAAAAGCATCAAGATTCTCTTTTTTCTTGCTGGAAGCCTACCGCACAACTTTCGGGAAAACAAAACAAAACACAAAAAACTTCTCTAGCGACACTTTAGTCCCGAAGCATTAAGGAGAGAGAAACAACATTTTGAAGGAGAGAGAATATATTTTATTGGTTGTGAGGAGAGAGAAACAACATTTTGAATGAGAGAAAATATATTTTATTGGTTGTTGTGAGTGTATATGTGTGTATTAGGGGTATTTTTAAATGATAAAATATAAAATAAAATTAATGTAATAGAGAGAAAGTGTTGCAATGATTGAAGAAAAGTTGAAAGAAATGATAAAAGGAATACTTTTTGATGATGTGGAGCTGATGTGCCGAGGGAAAAACCCTCACGACACCTTCCCCTTAAGAGCACCTCCAACGCTAACGCAAGAGGTGCGTTAAGGTTCCAAAAAGCCGCGTTAAAGCCACGTTAATGGTTGGGAGTGACCTGTATTAACGCAGCGTTAAGGGCCTAAGTTAAACCCTTAACGCTGCGTTAAGGGTATTTGTTGTAAAAAAATAAAAAAAATCACTTTCGCCCCTTTTAAGGGTAGTTTGTGTAAAAAAAACATTTGATATAAATGTGAGTTATGGTTGGGAGTGTTAAAATTGAGTTAAAGGTGAGTACTGTATGTTAAAGCTGACGTGGCAGTGTGTTAAAGTTTAAACCTATGTTAGGGTTGCCTAAATATTCGAAGGAAAAACAAAAGAAGCGTCCCCAATGTTTTTGGACCATATGACTTCCATGTGAATAAACCACCGGTTTTCTTCCTCAGCCCGTTGTTTGTGTCAATGAGCCCACATCTCTAGTTGTCTGGTTCACGATACATTCTCTACTAGTTTAAAAATAAATGAAAACATTAAATTAAGAGTAAATTACATAAATGGTCACTATGGTTTGTCAATTTTTTCACATTTAGTTACTGAACTTTTTTTTTTACATAAATGGTCACTGAAGTTTCAAATCGTTACATAAATGGTCACTGAAGTTTCAAATCGTTACATAAATGGTCACTGTGTTTTGTCCAAAAATTACATAAATGGTCACTGTGGTTTGTCCAAAATGACTGAATCTGTAACGATTTGAAACTTCAGTAACCATTTATGTAAAAAAAAAGTTCAGTGACTAAATGTGAAAAAATAGACAAACCATAGTGACCATTTATGTAATTTACTCTTAAATTAAACAATTGGAAGGAATCTTTCTATTCATATAATTCTGAGAAGTGTCAAAATTGACAGTTTGGATATAGAGATTTAATGAGTAGAAAAATATATATAATATTGTTGTGTGTGTATAAGGATTAGTAGGAGTATATTGTAGAAGACTTTAGCAATGCTCTAATAGGAAACATGCGTGTTTATGTATTCTATGAAATATTTTGTCGCATTTCTAGCTAAAATTTGAAGAAAATAGTAGCTGTGCATCCATGGTGGCAGAGTCAAAATTTCAAATATCGGGTGTAAAAATTTATTACTTTCACAAAGCAGCACCAAAAAAGATTTTTAACCTACCAAAATGCAGAAAAATGGATATTACTCTATAAAAAATAACTAGCCTAGAGCATAAATTGAAGCAAAGTTACAACTTATAATGTGCAAAAAGAAAAAATCTTGTAGTGCTAAGAATTTGGATCAAAAGGACCGCTGCTATATATAGCGCAAAAACTTGGCAAAAAACAATTTATCGTGAGTTACTTTTGCACCAAAAAAAAAAAAAACAATTTATCGTGAGTTAAAAATGCAACTAAAAATTTATCAGGTTTTGCAGTATTACACAACAAGACACTCACAATTTATCGTGAGTTCCTTTTATGTCATATATTTCTAAATTTCACTACTAAACTAGATGGTAATTCTAACGAGCAGGGAAGCCCGCGCGTTGCAGCGGGTTGTTCAGATAGTTGTTTTTTGTTGTACGATGTTTGTTTTACGTTTTGTAGGTTCACAATTATTTTGTATTTTTTTTAGAATTTTTTTTTTAAATTAATTTTTTTAGAAAAATTAATTTTAAAGTTTTTTGAAAATATTTATTTTTTGAAAATATTTTTTCAAAAACTTTTTTTTTTATATATTTTTTTTTTTTGAAATTATTTTCCCTGAAAAGAAAAAAAAAAAAAAAAAAAACTACAGTAGCGTGAAAATATTTTATCAATATATATATATATATATTTTTTTTAATATTTTTTTTTTCAAAACATTATTTTTTTCGAAATTATTTTTCATTATTTTTTTTAAATTCAAAAGAAAAAGAAAAAAAAAGTACTGTAGCTTCTTTGAAAATATTTTTTCAAAATTTTTTTTTTTCAAAATATTATTTTTTCGAAATTATATATATAATTAAAACCCAGAATTGGGGGCTGCTTCACCAACATGTACCATGCGCATATACTATTGTACATTACTGTTCCAAGCACTGTTCATGGGGGTACTGTAGCAAACACTGTTCATGCTACAGTGTTTGCTACAGTAAATTTTTTTTTTTTTTTTTTTTTTTTTTTTTTATATATAAAAATTATTTTTCATTATTTTTTTTAAATTCAAAAGAAAAAGAAAAAAAAAGTACTGTAGCTTCTTTGAAAATATTTTTTCAAAATTTTTTTTTTTTTTCAAAATATTATTTTTTCGAAATTATTATATAAAAAAAAAAAAAAAAAAAAAAAAAAAAAAAAAAAAAAAATTTACTGTAGCAAACACTGTAGCATGAACAGTGTTTGCTACAGTACCCCCATGAACAGTGCTTGGAACAGTAATGTACAATAGTATATGCGCATGGTACATGTTGGTGAAGCAGCCCCCAATTCTGGGTTTTAATTATATATATAATATAATGTTTAAGGGGGTCAAGAGGTTCAAATAGTTTAAAAATAAAAGGTCCACAAAGGGTTAAAAAAAGGGGGTTTCAGGGGGTTCGAAGAGGAGTCCACAATTTCAGTCCCCATTATCATCATCATCATCATCATCTCAATCTCAATCTCAAAACCAACCCATCTTTTTAGCACAATCATCATGGAACAACAACCTTCTAATGATGGGGTTTTCGCGTTGTCGGGCCAAGAGGATAATCAAAAGAAACAAGAAGAAGAGGAAAATAATAGATTATTGGATGAAGAAGCCAAATCTTTAACTGATATTCTTAAAGGTATACCCCATCTTTTTAAACTTGTTAGCCTAATAAGATTAATGTCATAGACTAGTAATAGGTTAATTTCTGCAATGTTGGTATGTAGAGTGATTAGCTGCGGACCGACCATGTTTAACATTATCCGTGGACATTACTACCATGCTCAACTTTTTGTTTAGCGATTTTTCATAACTTAGTTTAGCTTTAATTTGTCCGTGGACCTTTTTTAACAGAACAAAACATTATCTGTCCCACATTGGTATAGGATGAGAAATTTGAGCGTTTAAAGTTGTTAGCCTAACATTACCGCCATATACTAGTACTATGAATGATTTGCCTTAGTGTAGTTTAGGTTTAATTTGTGCAATGTAGAATGATTGGTTGTGGACCTTGTTTAACAAAACAAAAAATTTTTGTAACAATCCGTCCCACATAATTATGGGATAAGAAAAAATTTGAGTGTCGTGTAAGTCTGAATAGAAGTTCAATTCCATCTACGTGCAAACAACTCTAAAGTGGCTAACCTAACCTTCCGAGGGCTTTACCTGGTTTGAGTATGTGTGGTGGTGGGCTCTAATCTTGTGAATTAGTGGGCCAAACATTAAGTAAGGTTAAAAATGAATAGCACACGGGTGAACTTGAAAGGGTGATGATCGAAATAGTGTTGTCTAACCTATTTTTGCTAAGAGACATTTTTATCTGATGATGTTTATGGGTCATTGATGCTTGTAAGTGCAACATGATTGTTGATTACTTGTCTAGTTTTAGTTTGTTTACATATGATTGATGTTAATTGAATTATGATTTGAATGTCAGTGTGGTTGATGTTTATTAGGGCCCTTCCCCACGGACATAGTCCCAGGCTATGAGCACCTATTCCAATCACCTTTGGCCACGAGCTGGGATTGAACCCAAGACCTCTATTTCTCCAAAAGCCCACGTTTGCCGTGAAACCATGACCACATGATGTTAATGGTGTTTAATTACTACGTTGCCTTGTTATTTGGTTTCTAATGTCAAATGAAATGGCGGGCGTAGTGTAAGCGTCCTTAAGATGCGTGGATTCAATATAAGAGAGACTTGTAATGTAAAGCATAATAGGGCCCTCTAAACTGTTACTCATAAGCAACATGAATATAGGAAGAAGCAAAATATTGGGGAAGTTAGAAAAAATGGAAAAGCTGGTCCATCTGGTAGTAATGGGACTAATAAAAAGGAGAACAAATCTGCAGATGTTGGAGAGACAGGAAAAAGATGCTGATGATGTTAATGGTAAAAAATATGAAGAGGAGTTCCCTGCTCTAGGATCTAAAGAAGGAAGGAGCAAATCACAAAGCATAACACAAAAAGTGAACAAGAACAGATTTGATGTATTGGGAAGTGGAGGCAACAATGAAACTCTGGACTCTAATGATAATCAAAAGTGCCAGGATGAGGGAGATTTATGCAGGGATAAGAATGGAAAGTCCGTAAGTATGGAAGGGAATATAGTCAAAGAAAATGAGGAGGTTGATATTTTAATTAGGTGGGAGAAGGAGGAGGAAATGATTGATATGTTTGTGAATAATAAGAGGAATCCCACTGATGAAGAATTAGAGACTTGGGGTCGATATATGTGTGATTGGTACAAGAAGAAGTGGGATGCAAAATGGAAATGTAAATGCCCCATTGTAGGAAGAAGTATATGGATTATTGATTGATTGAAGTTGTTTGACACTGATGTTGTCCTTGTAGTGTTGTCTATATGAGTTGTCATGTTTTTATGAGTTTTCATGTTATGGTGGGAGAATTTGAGAGTATGCAGTCATGGATAGAAGGTATGTTATCTGATATCAGATAGAATGTATGTTTGCTGTTAGTTGATGGGTAATGTCCATCTCAGTTGAGTGAATATCTTGTAATCGTTGATGAATATTAATATAATTCACCCTTTGCATCAAAAAAAAAATCACACCCTCAAAGTCTGAACTGAAGGGAGGGAGAGTAGTAACTGCTGAAAACAGTTGATGAAAATGAAGAAGGATAATAATTATTTAAAACAAAATCAATCGCAGAGAATAGCATTGATAATAATAATCCCTAATTTCTTTTTCAACCTCTCAACAGTTAGCGTTTAGTGTTTTTGTAATAACCGGTTTTAGGCTTCAATTATTGATTTAGAAATTACGTGTTTTATTATCTTCCCCTGACACAGATTAAGGTTGGCTTACATACCACACGCTCTACTACTTTTAGATAATTTCTATGTAAACTTATGCTGATTTGTAGGAATGGAATGCTCCAAGTGCTAAGCACGTTCGTTTATTAGAGGCTGCTTTGCTTCAACATATTGTGAGTAGGTGCTATAACATATATGAATTAAGTTCATCTAAAACTCGTTTCAACAGTTATTGTTTATGTAATCTAATACCCCATACTTTCTTTATAACCAGTCGGAGAAACAAAATTCAGATATTTGGTCTCCGTTGCCTGACCAAGGATGGAAACCTTGTACAGACTCGGCTACCGTTCCATGTGAGATCCTTAACCTGCGTTTTTTTATATTTTGTACCATGTTGTGAGTTATATAACTGTTCCTGTTTCATCTCTCATCATAATGTAATCGAATCCCGATTTTATTTTTCAAGCCATTCCAGAGAAATCACGGGGATACATTCAGGTGTTTTTGGATGGAGGATTGAACCAACAGATAATGGGGGTACGCGCTATTTTATCTCTTAAACAAACATAAGGGGGTGTTTGGCGTATGGGCTTATTCAACTTTTGAAAAGCTAATAAGCTCAGATTTGAAGGCTTATGAAATTACCAACTCGAGCTTGTGGCTTATCTAAGTTCATAAGCTCATAAGCCTAAAAGGTTGAGCTTATTAGCTTTTCAAAAGTTGAATAAGCCCATACGCCAAAAATATAAGCTAAAACAAACACCCCCTAAGAAAAAAAGTAAGTAAATAATAATAATTTTTTCCTAAATTTCTTGCCTGTGTTAAAGATTTGTGATGCAGCTGTTGCTAAAATCTTAAACGCGATGCTAGTAATACCACACCTTGAAGTTAATCCGGTCCGGCAAGATACAAGGTATTTTTACGGCCGCTATTTGACTTTATATCATGTTTTTAAGTTAACTCGCAGACTCGTGGTAAGATGTTACGTTTACTGTGCAGTTCCTTCACCGATATATTTGATTCGACCACTTTATTGAGGTCTTGCAAGATGAAATCTTCATAGTTATAGAGCTGCCGAGCATGTACTCTTGGAGCACAAGGGATTTCTATGGTACTGGCATACGACCTACTAGAATCAAAACGGCGCCTGTTCATGCTTCTGCTAATTGGTATCTGGAAAATGTGCTGCCAATGCTAAATAGGTTCGTTATAATCTTTTCTTTGACATTGTAATTCAATTCGAGCATAAACAATTTCAAATTACAATGTTTCAGTCATGGAACTGCTGCGATTGCCCCATTCTCGCACCGTTTAGGTTTTGATAACCTACCAAAGGAGATTCCGCTTCGTCGATGTAAGGTTAACTTTCAAGCATTGGTTTTTGTTCCTCACATCAGAAGACTAGGAGACACCCTCGTTCAACGCCTTCGAAACTCTCCTACTACAAACAAAGGAACAACGAACGATAAATTGGAGGATGAAAGGGGAAGTGGAAAGTTTATCGTTTTACATCTCCGCTTTGACAAAGTATGTATCCTTCCATGTCTCATGTACTGCTTGATTGTATATATCTTATTGTGATTCGAGAGTGGCACCAAGTGGGTCAAAATGGGTCGGGTTGACCCACCAACACCTGCCATCTCGATTACTTTTGCATAAGTTAAAAATAGGTGATTGTGGGACTATGAAGGACATGTTGTTTACAATATTTTTATCGAACAAGATATGGCTGCCCATTCAGCTTGTGATTTTCGTGGTGGAAAAGCTGAAAAGTTGGCACTTGCAAAATACCGCCAAGTCATATGGCAGGGAAGAGTGATGAAAACTCAGTTCACTAACGAGGAGTTGAGGCATCAGGGACGATGTCCACTCACTCCTGAAGAAATTGGACTGCTTTTGAAAGCTTTGGGTTTTAACAATGACACACGCCTCTATCTTGCATCCCACAAGGTATCATCTAATCCACCCCATGGAAAATTTCAACTTTTAGATTCATACACGATTTGAAGGAATTATTTGACTATTTTTTTAATTTGCACATAATTTGGAGAAATTTTTTAAATAAAATCTGCACAATTTGAAGAAATAATGTTACTTCTTCATCAAATGTCTAATCACCCTTCAAGAAAGACGATACACGAAATCTTCTTAGACCCAAATCAATATCATAAAAAAAAAAAGGTATGCTGAGAATGGGCAAACTAGTATTTGACTATTTTATGACCTACATCAAGTGTACCAAGGCTGAGTTTAGCAAATCAAACAGTCAAAACAGAAACTTTTACATTATCGGCTTTGCTTTATCCCTGAAACATAGGTATATGGTGGAGAGGCAAGAATTTCTGCACTGCGTAAACTGTTTCCGCTTATGGATGACAAAAAAAGCCTTGCATTTGACAAAGAACGGGCAGAAGTTGAAGGAAGAGCGTCGTTGTTAGCGGCTGTTGATTATTATGTCAGTATACATACGGACATCTTCATTTCAGCTTCACCAGGCAATATGCACAATGCAATGGTATGTATGGTTGACCTCATTCAGCATATTCTCTACCTTTTTATTTGGATATATTCGGGAATGACCCTATAATTCGCAATAGTAACTTTTTTAGGAAACAGCAAAAAGGTAAAAAGTGCATAATATTTGTAAAATTGTTTGACTTTAATCACAATTTTTTTGTTTTATTTTTGTCATAATTTATGATTTTTTATTGAAAATGTGAAAAATATTCAAGTTTTTGACTTATTTGAGAATTTTATTTTGCAAAAATTTAATTTGCTAATTTTAAGGTCATTTGTGGATATGGATGAATAAAATGATTATTCCTTCATTTGTATAGGGGTTCACACCAAAAATCCATTTAGGTGATTTCGAAAATATGCAAATATGACTGTTGTACTTCACGTTCTCATAGAAAATTGCTCATTTTGCAAAAAAAAATCTTGCATTTTCAAAAAGAATGATGTTTTGCTTTAGATACCGCTATTTCAACCCATTTAAATAAAAACGGATAAAGTCTGGTTGACTCTTATTGAAAAGGAATCTAAGGGGCCAAATATTTAGTTTAATGAAAAAGTGAACGGGTTGAATGTGGTCTAAAGTGTATTCGAATTCAAAAAGACTTGGGACAAAATTGTGCTGGTGTCCAAATCCAACCCATCTAAAGGGCCTTTTTGACCCTTGCTTATAAAACGAATCATTGTTCCTTGTTTTTCAGCTAGGGTATCAAGCATACAAAAACTTGAAGACTATCAGACCAAATATGGTGTTCTCGAGCCAGCTCTTTCTTAAAGAAACTTTGGACTGGCCTGAGTTTCAGTGGGCTAATACAAAACACGCATAAGAATAGACAAGGTCAAGTTGGGTTAAGAAAGGAGACACAATCCATATATACCTATCCAATACCAGATTGTATGTGTCAACAACATTAATTGGTTCTTTTTTCAGTTTTTAGAGTTAGAGAAATGTGTGTAAACGAGCACAGATAATAGTAAAACACAAATTCGATATGTATTTTTGCTTCTCTCTGAGGGCGTTATGTGCATCCACAATATTTTTTATAGGGTCGCAGGTCTGTAGGTGAATGATGCAACATCTGGTTTGGTTTGCAAGTTTTAATCCAAATGTATGTTTCGCATGTGTATTTTATTGTTGATTAGTTATATCGGATTTTGCTATACTAGATTTGTTGTTACGTGCTATCTATGGGAGGGTGTTTTAGGCGACTTACACATAGTCAAATAGATTGAACTATATATGGACGTCGTTATCAAGGAGTGAAATTATACGGCACACCCATTACCGAGAACAAGTATATGGGATCTACTTCGGATATCACAAGGATTGCCGCACGTCAACCATGGTTCCTATCAATGCCATGGTTCCTAGCCATCGGATATTGCAATATGTCAATGTTTATTAGAGGACATGTATTTCATTTTGCTCAATAAAGGTTTTAATCACGGTATGGTAATCGTTTTTTCCTCTCCTCCACCTCTACGGCCCTAGAGACTGTCAACAGCCGTGGTTTCAACTACTAGTGGAGGAAATGGTATTGATATATTTGACGAGGGTTTTTGCTCATTAAATATAATGTCCACAACCGTGGTTTCAACTGCATGATTTCAAAGAAGAAAATGAATAAGGTGAGAGTGGTGAGATAAAAGATTAAAAACTCAGTAGTAAAGCACATACAGATCATTTCACACTACATATAAGTTCACACATAATTAGTTTACCTATGTCACAATAAACATTCTACAATATTATCATAAGTTGGTTCGACGGAAGTACAAAAAACAAATTAGCTATATACATTATAAATAGAAATAGTAAAACGATCAAACAATGCAAGATAGGCAGCTCCTAAGGAGAGCAATAAGCAAGTTTGAACACGCATTGAGACCATTCACCAACTAAACTTAATGAAGAACTTGTTAGCGTTTCCCATTCTCCTTCAAGACCATTTCTTATCTCACAACATTTGAGGTCAGGCCAATTTCCAAATTTGTTTTCCATCACCCCCATATCAATTAGCTTCAAGAAGTAATCAGCGGCTTTGAGCCCCTCATCTGAAGATGTGCCTCTATGTACAGGGGTTGGCAAATAGAAAACAATGCATCAAAGAGGAGTACTGAGTAGTTAATAAACGAGCCTAGCTCTTTTAGGCCTATACTTGACTTCGTTTGGATCGTTAACACCATGCCTAGATCCGCCACTGCTTGATCCGCCGTTTATGCCAGAGTGCCACCTTAAAAAATTGATGCAGGCCAAGTGTGGAAGAACGGGCCCGTTTCTCTTTTGAGGCCGTTTCAGTTTCCTAGGCCTATTTAATAATGGTATTGTAACCCTGGATAATCAGTTGAATGATATATGAAAAGTCTAATTTTGACAGTTTTTCCGGATTTGTCCTGATTATCGGTATTCTTTTGAATCAACGATAGTTGGAAGAATTGTTCCTGGTATTCGTGTGAATCAACAGGTCCGATTTGTGTTATCTCGTTTTAGTTACTACATCAAAAACAAGAAACTACTTTAGCTTATATGGAATTGCGCCATTAGTATGAAATTAAAATGCAATCGACAATAGATAATCTTTGAAAACAGGTACAATAGTTGCATTTTATCCATGGACCGTCTACCAATCTACCATCTTTTTGAAACTTTTAACATCTTTAACACAACAAGGGACCAAAAGTGTAACAAGTTTTATAATGGATACCGATTATGTAAATTTTGGTATTTAGAGACCAAAAATGTAACTTGGTATAAACTATAAGGACCACCGTGTAATTTACTTTCTTTTTTCTTTCTACAAAACTACTAGTATTATTTTGTTCCAAAAAATTTTGTTGGCCAATATCAAATTCAATATTAAAATTAGAGAAAAATGAATTTAGAAAACAAGTGTGTTATTTACTCACAGACGGTGACACGTTGTATTCTTTATCTCTGAAGAAGAAGCTCTGGAGATGCATCGATTTGCAGATTTTTGAAACATTCTAATTTTCCAAGATCCTCTGGTAGCTTCTCAAGAAGAGCACAACCACGAAGGTTGAGATACGTCAGATGTTTTAACATACAGATGCTATTTGGAAGATGTTTAATCTTTGTAGCCGACAAATCCAGTCTCTCCAGAGATTCTAACTGGCCAATGCCCTCAGGCAACTTACCAAGACAAGAGCAGTCTCCAACATCGAGCGACCACAGACGTTTTAGCATGCAGATGCTATCTGGAAGATGTTTAATCTTTGTAGCTGATAAATCTAGACTCTCCAGAGATTCTAACTGGCCAATGCCCTCAGGCAACTTCCCAAGACAAGAACAGTTTTCAACATCGAGCGACTTCAGATTTTTTAGCATGCAGATGCTATCTGGAAGATATTCAATCTTCTTATTACTCCACACATATAGCTGTTCTAAACATTCTAATTTTCCAAGATCCTCTGGTAGCTTCTGAAGATGAGTACAACGACGAAGGATGAGATACGTCAGATGTTTTAACTCACAAATGCTATCAGGAAGATGTTTAATCATTGTAGCCGTCAAATTCAGTTCCTTAAGAGATTCTAATTGGCCAAGATCCTCTGGTAACCTCTCAAGAAGATCCTCTGTTAGCTCCTCCCAAGGATCATAATTGACTTTAAGAGATTTGAGACATTTCAACATACAAATGCTATCCGGAAGATGTTTTATCTTTGTAGATGACAAACGGAGCTCCTCTAGACATTCTAACTTGCCAAGATCTTTGGGAATCTCTGGAATATCGCATTTGAGTTCAAGCTTTCTTAGGCATCGTAAACTACAAATCATGTCTGAAAATTTCTTAAAGTCTGTGCAAGCACATAGACCAAAAGAAATAAGCTTCTCAATATTTCCAACTAATGACGGTAGATCTTCTTTATATATACAATCAAACTGAAATTTTGTGAGATTAACGTTGGGGTGCAATGGGCATAAATCTAGGGACTTGCCAACCAGACGTAAACTAGCTGAAGAACTACTACCCTTTAAAACCACAAAACTGGAAAACCTCAAACATGAGTCTAGTTAAGTTTAAGTGGACAAGTTTTCTTAGACATCCAACGGGAGCATTAATTTCTACCAACTTATCACAACCATCAAGATCTAAACTCTCAAGATTTGGAAACAGCTCAAGGTCAAGGCTCCTCAACCTTGAATTACAAAGTTCAAGGAATTTGAGATTTGGACATGCACTAGACACATGAAGTTCTTCAAAATCAACACAATATAGAAGATTTAACTTCTCAAGATTTGGAAACAGCTCCAGGTCAAGGCTCCTCAACCTTGATTCACAAAGTTCAAGGAATTTGAGATTTGGACATGCACTAGACACGTGAAGTTCTTCAAAATCAACACAACCTTTAAGATCTAACTTCTCAAGATTTGGAAACAGCTCAAGGTCAAGGCTCCTCAACCTTGATTCACGAAGTTTAAGGAATTTGAGATTTGGACATGCACTAGACACGTGAAGTTCTTCAAAATTAGCACAACCTTCAAGATCTAACCTCTCAAGATTTGGAATCAGCTCAAGGTCAAGGCTCCTCAACCTTGATTCACGAAGTTCAAGGAATTTGAGATTCGGACATGCACTAGACACGTGAAGGTCTTCAAAATCAACACAACCTTGAAGATTTAACTTCTCAAGATTCGGAAAAAGCTCAAGGTCAAGACTCCTCAACCTTAACTTACCCCCAAGTTCAAGGAATTTGAGATTTGGACATGCACTAGACACGTGAAGTTCTTCAAAATCAGCACACTTAATAAGAGATATCTCAAGATTTGGAAACAGCTCAAGGTCAAGGCTCCTCAACCTTGATCTACGAAGTTCAAGGAATTTGAGATTTGGACATGCACTAGACACGTGAAGTTCTTCAAAATCAGCACAACCATAAAGAGATAATTTCTCGAGATTCGGAGTTAACCCAAGGTCAAACGTTCTTAACTTTGAGTAACTGATATAGAGGTAGTTGAGCTTTTGACAGCTAACAGGCATGAAAAGTTCTACTAAATTATCAGAATATATAAGAGATAACGTCTCGAGATTCGGAGTAATCCTAAAGTCAAAGGTCGTCAAGTCTGAGTTAGAGAGAGAAAGGAATTTGAGTTTTGGAAGAACCTGCCAGCAAAAATAAGACAAAAAGATTAATATTAGTGTAGTAACAAACCAATAAATTAATAGCATTATTAGGAATTATGCACAACAACGAATCAACAATTATTCTACCTTTTTTTCTCCCTCTTCCCAAAGTTGTACCATTCTGCTCCACTTCATCTCAAGTCCAACAAGATTGTTTGCTTGAAATGTTTTGGGTAAATACAAGAAAGGGTAAAAAGAACATTTTAGATATTTTAAAGAGTTTGAAAAGTATTGGACGGTATTATCAAGAACTTCGGCATAATTTCGACTTTGAAAATGCACTTGAAGATATCTAAGTTGCTTCATTTTTCCAAGACCTTTCATAACAGTTCCCGCATTTGTGTTCGAATTACGAAGTTCTAAACATATTGTTTTTTTAGTACCCTGCAATACAAAAACAATGTCCATAAAACTGGAAAGTCAGAACAAATGCAAAGTTTTTGTTTTCTCTACATTACAAGTAAACTGATCTTTACCTCGTCATTAGCCAATATATCTTCAATTTCCTCTTTAATCCACAGTCGGCTATGTTTGTTAGGTTCATTCGGGTGCTCACGACGAACAATGTTCTTTCCCATTTCTTCTATATGGTCATGCATGCCCAAACGCCCATTTTTATCAACAGTTATGAGAGATCTCTGCTCAAGAACTTTTAAGCCAATTCTAGCATGAAATCCACAGCATACAAGAATTCTGATTGCTTCTTCTTTCTGCTCGCCTTTCAATATGCATGCAATGTCTAGAAATATTTCCTTATAATCATCCTCGAGACTGATGTAGCTTAATTCCAGCTGTTTTAGAGTCTCCTTTAAGGGAATTTTTTTTAGTCTTTCTATGGCATCTACCCATTCATCCTTATCTTTACCACATAGAAATGAACCCAAGACTTTGAGTGTTAAGGGAAGACCAGCAGCATAGCGTACAACTTTTCCTGATAGCTCTTCGTATCCTTGAACTGGATTCTCTGTTCCAAATGCATATCTACTGAAGAGACAAATTGCTTCCTTATCTGATAAGAGATCGATATCTCGAATCAAGTTCACTCTGTGAGCGACCAGCACTTGTTCATCTCTCGTTGTAACGATAATTCTACTTCCCGGCTTAAACCAATTAGGCCCACTTGCTAACACCTCAAGTTGGTCTATGTGATCCACATCATCTAGAACAAGAAGAACCTTTATACCACACATCCTCTTTTTGATCATGTATTTCCCATCCTCAAACACTATTTAGAGTAACTTGTTCATTTAGCACATTTAAAAGGACTTGTTCTTGTAAATTTTTCAAACCAGACACTGAGCCATTTGAAACTTCCCTCACATTCCCAACAAAGCTTTTAGCTTCAAAATCATTAGATAGATGATCAAAAACAGCTCTAGCTGTAGTTGTCTTCCCAGCCCCTCCCATGCCCTTGATCCCTATCATGCGAACTTCATCAGTACCAACTTCTAAAGATGAAACAACATCCTTTACTCGAGTCTCCATGCCGACTAACTTTTCATCGAAGCTGAAACTGATGGAGCGTAACTCTAGTGAAATCTCTCCAACAATTTTTTTGATAAATTCAGCTTCGTGCCTGTATGCATGGTAAAAGAAGGTTCTGTTTAGCATAGTCTAAATACATAAACAATGTTTTAGATCTATATATAACATATATACAAAGTAATACTATGTAACATAATACTAGCAAGGATGAAGAAACAAAAGTAACGAATATCGCAAGTAGAGATATGTGGAGTAATTACCCATTAGCAGTCGCCTGCAACTCCCTCCCAACCAGATTTGATGCTCCTTTCAAAGCCTCTATCCATTTCCCAGCAGCGTCTTTGTTTTTGTTTTGCGAAAAGGCTTCACCAAATGCCCCACTTTGTTTGCGGACTTGGGTGGGTTCCACATGAAAAAAGACGGGATAGGCAGTCTGTTCGCCAGTCTTTTGACACTCCATGATCTCAACAAGCTCATCCAAGCACCAAGACGAAGAAGCATAGTTCTTTGAGAAAACAATGATGAAGAATCTTGAGTCTTTAATAGCTTGGATAAGCTGGTTGTCAATGGTTTTCCCTTGCTTCATTTCCTCATCATCTTTGAAAGTTTCAAGGCCTTTTTGCTTAAGAGCTTGATAAAGATGGCCCACAAAGGTTTTGCGAGGGTCTTCACCCCTAAAGCTTATAAACACATCATACTTAAATCTCTTTGGAATGGCCGATGAGCTAGAGGTGGAAGCCAATGAAGTTATAGATGAAGGATCGGATAAACGTAACCTCTTGTTGGAGGACATTTCTACAAACTTGATAATATGAAGAAAAGTGAATGAAATGGATCGATAACCGTGATCAAAGCTAGGCGTTTACTCAGAAGACGACTGTAAAGAAACTTGATTGTGTTTATGTGGAAATAAAATGTGAATTACGTGGGATTTTTTGGTCAACAAAAAAGAAAGATAAGATCTTAAAAATTTTTGTGGAAATAAAATGTGAAAAGAAAGACAGGCCACTCATATTGTCTTTTGGTCAATGATTCTTTGATACCATCCAAATCATCACTGGGCCCTACCACATATAGCGCGGTCCCCGCCACTGCATGCTCAAGATTCTGCTCCAGGGAAACCAGATGTTAAGCTCAATCAATAACTAATGATATAATGAAATACGGTTGACATAAGAGAAGCGTAAATTTTAAACTTTTGTTCACGTTAGAACATGGATCAGAAGTTGAGATGGCAACATGAAACAGACACGAAGTCAAGACACTTGGCCTTTGTGGGAAAAGCAGATAGTTTTTTATTGATTTGCACATTATTATCACCTGTGCAGTAACTTTTATCCCTTGTGCAGCTTTGATTTCTTCAGGCACTAGATCAACTACACTTGTAATGACACTTATAGTTAGAGCTGGCAAATAATACCCAAAAGTCAAAATTCGGGTCAAATGGACCCTTTTTTTTAAGTATAATGGGCATAATGGGCTCAATGTTTTATTCCTTATGGGCTAAATGGTCGGCCTGAAAATTGATAAAAAAAAAAAACGGGTATAATGGTCGTCACTCCCAATTGAACGGGTATTCTGGGTTTTTTTTCCCTTTGTTACGTTTTCGTCTACTTTTTTTACGTTTTCGTTCGATTTTTTTTTTTTTTCGTCCGATTTTTTTCGTTTTCGTCCGATTTTTTAAGTTTTCGTCTGTTTTTTTTACGTTTTCGTCCGATTTTTTACGTTTTCGTCCTATTTTTTTCGTTTTCGTCCGATTTTTTACGTTTTCGTCCTTTTTTTTTACGTTTTCGTCTATTTTTTTACGTTTTCGTCCCATTTTTTAAAAAGGGAACTCGTAAAACTAAAAAAAATGCTAGAACAGAATATGAGAGATCGTCACCTTTACTCTGAGTTCCTTCATAGGATGAGGAGTCAATAATGACCGGATTGTGGTATGAATTGGTCCCTGAACATGCATCGTATGTCAGACAAAAGCTACCATGATAGTTACTTCAAGCTAGCAACAAAGTACGTGAACTTACCTGAAAAACCACAAACGACTATCTCATCTCCTTCATGAAGCACACCGTTAACAAGTACCACATCGATGGATGTTCCTAGGCCTTCCACGACTTTAACCTCCAACACGGTACACTACAGATATTCCCATTTAAAGAAAAAGGTAAGCAATCAGCAGCCTGTAACTGTCATAAATAATGAACAAAATGGAAAAGAAGATGATGTACCTGGATGTCACTGATGTATGTAAGTTTTTTGACCATCGTCTTCTGAGCCCATTGGACAAGTAATAACAACATTTCTGGTATACCTTCACCACTGTGTCAGCAAAAGAGCAAGATACATGGATTAAAAAATGAAACAATTTGGAAATCAGATATTTGAATCGGGAATTCTTACCAATCCAAACTGAATTTCTTTGAGAACAATACTATAAATTTCCCCATACTATAAATTTATACACAAAACTAGTGACCACTAATATTTGGTCTTTAAACTTAGTATACTAAGAATGAGATGCAGTTTCTTTGTATGGTTAGTAATCTGTCATGAAAGCAAGATAAAAACTTTGACTACTCACAATAGGTCCATTCTTCAAAGCATGTTCCTTTGCAAATTTGCAAGCTTGTTTGACAGCAAAGGCATCCATACCATCAACCTGCAAAAGGATACGAATTATGATCATCAGCAATGAGGTATACAAACTAGTTAACTCTGGAAAGACTTGAAACTTATCCTTGTAAAATAGATAACTGTAGCTTTCATCTTAACATAATAGACCATATAAAACAGAGACAAAATAAAAGCATGATCCATGTTTCACAAAGATGGATATCACATAAAGGAATAAACGCATTTACTATATTACACGAAAGTGTGGGGCATGCATATTTATTAGGCCTAACTTAACTCAGTAAAATAAACTGGAGGATTTGGCTAGATGAACAACACACCCCTCAATCGTGTCAAGGGTATTGTCACGCATTCCATGGCAAGGAAATAGTACAGTGTATATTGACAACTGGTATGGAACAATACGTAATTAGAGGCATTAAGATGATCACAGCAACCTTGAATTGTCACACGAGTAGATCTCAAACTGTAGCTATCAAGAGCATGTACAAGCAGAGTTTTAAAAACTATTATATAACATGTTATCGAGTGACTTGATGTATGCCATGGTGCACTAATGCTTGATGGAATTTATATTTCAGCGACTGCACTACCTATGGTACTTCCTGATAAAACAGATACAACCTCCTTGGAAGCTGACAATATAGCCACAAAAGATAAAGTAAACCAACTAGGAAACAGGGATATGGTAAAACCTATAACCTTTCAAGATAAAGCTGATAATATAGCCACAAAAAAGACACTACTATAAATTTATACACAAAAGAAGATAAAATGGTTGGCAAAAGAAAAATACCTGATAGCACTAGTAGGTACAATACTATAAATTTCCCCCATGTCTTTGTTCTTGTTGTACAATTCGGTATTCAAGCCTTGCTCCTTATCTGTGAAGAAATAATGACAAAGCTTGTAAGGTAAAGAAGCCCACAATGAATAGAAAGTTTTAATAAAAAAGAGAGTCGGACCTGATATACTGAACCAACGGAGACACTTTACATACTTGATATACTGATTTTCTGTGGAAAATGTTTTGAGGAAGTCATCTTTTGTCTCTGCAAAAATATTCTGCACAGAAGAAAATGAGATGGTCATCAGCATTGCGCTACTACACACAAATAACAACCAACATGCAAATGATGCGTAACGCATAACAAAACACGATTTCTTCGCACGATAGAAAGACTATGAACATATTAAATAACTTAAATATCGATAAGTTGGATAATAATGATATATACCTTTATATTTTTCCATCTTCTTCAAAAAAGATACTTAGGTCAACAGGTCCAATGGGGAAGCTTTCTGGAGATCCCTCTTCCTCTTCTTTAGAGACTGAAATTTAATATACGAAGACATCATCAGGGCTAAGACAAGCTCAGACAGAGTTACAAACTACGAAATCCACTTAAAAACAAGATAAACAAAAAGATACAAAGAATAAACACATCTTTAGCCACTAAGCAACTAGCCAAACATACCAATAGTCATTTATACCTCTATACGTATATACATCCTGATAAACAAACTTCCATTATTTGAGAACAGCAACTCCAATTAAAACCTTGAACATCAAAAAAGTGTATCAATGCGCAAATCCAAATTGATAATTGCCACAAAATTATATTAGAAGGGGTGGTTGTGGATTGCAAATTTTCAGCTTACGCTCTATAAGCACCTACCAATGTGATAATTGCATAAGCTCATAGCAATCCAAACACTTGAAGATGTATTTTTCACTTTTAACAACACAATATGCATTCCCAAACACCCTCTAATCAAATCTAACTTTATATCAACTCTAAAAAGTAAAATTTCTTTAAATTTAAGTACTTAGCCCTAATATATCAAAACCTCAATAGCAAATTTACATTTTGAAAGACTACTAACTATTCCAACTTCGACAGCACATCCAAACACCCTCTATAGTATTAACATGCAATTCTGAAACAATTTCTGCTTTATAGTTAGTAATGATAATTATGTAATTTTACATCTACTCTATAAAGTCATTTTCCTCCTTTAGACGCATGACAACTGAGATAAAACCAAAATTCTACGCTCAAATTTTCGTTAATTTGTTTCAAGCATCAACCTTAATTCACTTCAACTCGCCTCTAATCAGTCAATATCTACACAAATTAACATCTAATTTCTTATAAATTCAACTATTAATAAGCACATAATCAGCTGTAAACAACATAACTGCTAATAAGCACATAAAATTTTCTTACTAATTCAACTATTAATAAGCACACACAGAGCTGTAAATAACATAACTATCTAATCAGCAGAAAATTCAAAATAATATGCAAACAACACATAATCAGTTGTATTATACCTAACTTGATAACGGCGACGACGATTGAAGGCGATGGTGCCGGAGTTAGGGTTTCGGTGGTGGTCGATAATGACGGTGGAGATGATCGGGTGAATTTACTTTGGCTGATTTCACCAGACCGCGATGATTTTATCAGGTGAATTATAGTGATGATGATGAATGAATAAGGGATAATGAATAGTGTTTATTTTGAGATATTATATATAGTGTTATTCCAAACGAGATCGGGTCGGGTCCAAAACAGACGTATAATTTATTTTGACCAAGTTTGACTTGAGATATTAATTCAAGTAGAAGTGTTATCTTATACTAGCATTGAGTTATTTTTTTTAAATGTTTGATAAAAGAAAGAAGTTATTTTTTTTATAACCAAACGACCTCTAAATTTTAGTGTATAAAATAGGGTTAATATACAAAGACGTTACTAAAGTTTACCAAAAATGTTCACCTAAGTTACTAAAGTTTTAAATGTTACAAAGAGATTACTCAAGTTTACGGGTTTGCTATATAGGTTACTCAAGGATTAAAAATGTTACATCATGGTTACTGCGAGAGTGGGCAACCGGCTGAGCCGGTTTCACTGCCACATCATCAATAATAAAGTTTTAAATGTTATAAAGAGGTTACTCAAGTTTACGGGTTTGCTATATAGGTTACTCAAGGATTAAAAATGTTACATCATACTTTGTGTCATAGCCTACTATATGTACTTTTTAAGCGACTTTTTTTCAACGACTTTTCACACATTAAGCGACATTTTTAAAATTTAATTTTTTTTAAAAAATTATTTTTTTTCGAAATTATTTTTTAAGAAAAAATAAATTTTTTTTAAATTAATTTTTTTTTCGAAATTAATTTTTTTATAATAATTATTTTTTTAAATTAATTTTTTTTCGAAATTTTTTTTTCGAAATTAATTTTTTATAAAATTATTTTTTTAATTAATTTTTTTTTGGAATCTTTTTTTTAAATTAATTATTTTTTCGAATTTTTTTTTTTCGAAATTATTTTTTTTATAAAAATTAATTTTTTTCGATTTTTTTTTAAATTAATTATTTTTTCAAAAAGTATTTTTTTTCGAAATTAATTTGTTTATAAAAGTTATTTTTTTTAATTATTTTTTTTTCGAAATTTTTTAAAAAAAATTAATTATTTTTTTGAATTTTTTTTTCGAAATTAATTTTTTTATAAAAATTATTTTTTTTAATTAATTTTTTTAAAAAAATTAATTTTTGTTTTCGAAAAAAAATGTTATTTTTTTTTTTAAAAATTGATTTTCTAAAAAAATCGTTTAAAAAAAAAAAAAAAAAAAAAAAAAAAAAAAAAAGTCAGCAATTTAACCTGTTCAAGGGGTTAAAACATTTTCAGTGACTTATGTAACCGGTTACCAAACTTGAGTAACCTCTTTGTAACGTTTAAAACTTTAGTAACTTAGGTGAATATTTGGCCAAACTTTAGTAACATCTTTGTCTATTTTCCCTATAAAATATAGAGGTCAATGTTTATTTGACCACAATTTATTATCTCAATATTTTATAAATCAGTGACCACCAATTTTTGTCTCTAATTTGAAAACCTAGTGACCACTAATATTTGGTCTTTAAAATTTAAGGGTTGGGGTTAAAGTTCACGGGTTAGGGTTTTAGTTTAGGGGTTAGGGTTTATGTGATCACTGTTTTTGTCTTAATATTTTGTAAATCAGTGACAACCAACATTGGTCTCTAATTTTAAAAACTAGTGACCACTAATATTTGGTCTTTAAACTTAGTATACTTTCTTTTGGCAGTGATCACCACTTTTAGTATCTAACTCAGCAACTCAATGACCGGTGCTTATATGGTTAGTGAAATATTTTCCTACAGATTCGGGATTTAATGATTACGTGACCAATATTTGTTGTCTCAATATTTTATTAACAAGTGACCACCTAACTTGGTCTCTAATTTAGAAACCCAGTGACCACTACTTTTTGTCTTTAGACTTAAGTTATCTTTTTTTCGACAGTGACCACCACTTTTGGTCTCTAGTCTAATTCGGCAACTTAATATTTCACTGAAAATATTATATTTACGGTTTAGGGACTATGTGACCATTATATGTCGTCACTAATACTTGTCATTTGTGACAACTTAGTGACCACATTTTGTAACAGTCACTAATTATGTGGCAATGACAAAAATGCAGTGACGACAAATATATTGGTGACTAAACTATGTTAATAGAGACCAAAGCATGAGTGGTTACAAAATAATTGGTCACTAAAGACATTTTTTCTTGTAGTGGCAACCCAATACATCTTCGTGGAAATTGGTTATTCAAGTCAAATTAATTTAATCTATTTATCCAACAAGACACAAATAAACTCATCAATTTATATAACATCTTAGAAACTGCTTTAAAGACCGGCTCCAACATTGTTATTATAATTTTTTTTTTCACATAATGAGCGTCCTTGTAAACTATTGCCCGGCCACTTATACTATACTAAGCGAGTACCTGTTCATAGCAACGGGATTTTCTAGCGGCAAAAAACTATAGTTGCGACATTGTGATAAGTGTTTCGTGTAATGTTTAAACATAAAACGTGAAAATATAAAAATGTAATTGTAAAAGGTTGTAACATGCGATAATTCAACTCATACAATAATTTTTAACATGTATCAAAGAACATATAAACATTTAGTAAAACTGAAAATAAAACATTACATCAATTACAATAGTCTTGAAGAGCAAATGTATGCAGCGAGTGTTAATCAGTTGAGTAGTCAATGTTCATTCCGTGATCACCTAATAAGTTTAAAAAACAAAAGTGTAAGTAAAAGGAAGTTGATGATAGTATATGTAAAGTTAAAACATGATATAAAATATGTCATATGCATATTGTACATACCTCTCGCCTATAATGGTTCAGACGTCCCTCGTTCTGTCTCCTATCGCTCCCATACGGACCACGGAACTGGCTGTCCTCCCGGCGGAAATTGTTAACCGGAAACTTTTTGATGGCTTCCGACCTTTCTCCCCTAGGCATCTTAGTGCTAGCGAATGCCTTCTCTGACCTGACAAAGTCATCGACTCGTGTCATCATTTCCTCCACCGTCTTGGCACCGTGTCTGCGAAGCGTTTCGCCATCTTTGGACACTTGCTTGCGTCCATGAAGGAGGAGATTTTCATGACCTCCGGTACACCGAGTATGAAGCCTGTTTCTGTGGTCTATCTCTCTTTAAATTCAGGGAGAGATTCGTTTGCCTTTCTCACTATCTTGGTTATCTCTGTTGGGTCTTTGAAGCATGTCTTGTGCAGAGAAAAGCGGGTCACAAACTGATGGCGGAGGTCTGCCCATTCGTCGATGCTTCCCGGAGGAAGCCTGTCGAACCATCCTCTGGCTCTACCGTCCAATGTTTGTTGGAACATCCGGCACCATACCTGCATGGGTTATTCCTCTTGCATAGCGGCCCCTGTGAACCGGCTGAGATGATCTTCCGGGTCTATTGACCCGTCATAAAGTTTGATGTGGGACGACATCTTATGTTCTGGTGCCGAGAATTCCAAAAGCCTCCGGGATAACGGTGATTTCGACACCTCCTTAAAAGGTTTCCCCGAGTCCCCATCGGCAACTTTTGCTCCCATCGATATCCCTCCGTCTTTCCTTGCGGCGTTTCTATTGTGATCTAGTCCCTCCTCACCAAAATCCAACCGTATGGGCTCAACATTTTCCCTCCGGTTTTGTTCTTTGACCATGGATTTCAGAGTAGACAAATACCCTTCGATTTGTTCCCTGGATGTCGGAGGAGTATCATCCCCTCCTCCCCCGGAACCACCAGGACTCGAACCTGACATTCTATATCCTGGGCAGATTGAATGCGGGTCCCATGAATGGCGCCAATTTGTTTAAGTAAACCCTTGCTGTCTAGCGGAATGTCCGAAATGCCTTCCGTCTAGAGCTGTGGAATCCTTCGGTATCTGTACAAATGAAACAAACGTGTTAGCCTCGCCTCGGCTGCTATCCCAGGACCAAGCTCTGGCGTGAGAGTAAGTAGGGGGTTCTGTTGAAAGTAATAAATATGTGTGTGTGTGTGTGTGTGTGTGTGTGTGTGTGGAGTCAATGCCAATGATATGTAAGAGTAAATGAGGGGTATTTATACTACCTCAAAACTGTACCTGGTTACTGTTCTGCTACTGTGCAAGGTACGGTTAAGCTACTGTTCCTGATACCTAGGGTATGGCATGTCGAACTACCCATAGCCTAGGGTGTCAACTAGGACAGCCACATGGTGGACATAGACCCGTGAATCCAGGGCTAGAGGCGGCGCTGTCCGGGTCCTTCGGCCTTTAGTCCTTCCGGATGTCATCCTTCCGGTCTTGGTCAGGTCGGTCATATACACGATAAAACTGATATTTGTATTATGTTGTTGGTTTCACATGTTCAATGTTGTTTACATGTTCAATGTTGTTTAGAGAAAAAAAAAAAAAAAAAAAAAAAAAAAAAAAAAAAAAAAACTTTGAATGCGTGGAGCAACAATTCGTACAACATCTAAATTTTTTGTAGTCTCTTTCATATGCAATTAGTAAGTCACTTTATCCTTTATTTCCTATTAGCAATCAACATAGTGAATATCTAAATGACTACAATAGGTAATACTTAAATATTTGAACTTAGAAATTGCAATTTTTGTTTCTACAATGTTACAGTAGTTTTAGAAATAATACTTTTATGTGAAACTAAGTAACCTTGTTTGAGTTGGCATCAAATGTCAAATACCTTCAAAAGAAAAAAAAATGCGATTTAAATTACAAGTTGGCATCAAATGTCTAATAGCTTCAAAAGAAAAAAAAATGCAATTTAAATTACAATAACGTGTAACCGACTTTGAAAAAAATCCTAATTTTTGTAATTGACTTATTCATCTTTTTGCTTAATTTGTAATTTTGATTGTTTATATCAAATTAGATTGCTATACAACGTTTATGTTTAGTGCGTATATGATGGTGATGGGCTATCTTATTACAAATTGTTGACTAATATAATGGTTTAAAGTGTAAACATATTCAAACATGACACTTGTGGAAGATCAAGTAAGATCAATTATGCTTCACCACATTATTAGTGAATGGTGAACTTTGATTACGTTGTCACTAAATAACCAAACTTGAGTTTTGGTATCAATTTTCTCTAGCTTCATAAGAAAGGAAATCAATGTGTGACGTCAATAAAAGTTACATTTTTCTATAAGGTTAAACTTGTTTTAAATTGCAATCCCACATGGGATAAAGAGAAAAAGTTTAGCTTACTTATATGCTATAGTAAATATCTCTAAATAAGTTAAGATTAGTATTATGTTGTTAGGCTCGACACAATCGACTGGAATTAATCGGTCGATCACTTAAGTCGACTAATATTTACATCGGTCGCTTCGGTTGTGTAACATCGATCGAATATTGGTCGCACCAAATCCAGATCCAACATCGGTCTAATAATCGACCGATTTTTAAACCTATCCAACAATTCTTACTTGTTTTCTTTTCCAGTAGCAAACAATTCTTACTTGTTTTCTTGATGATTAACTATTGGAGATATTTTCGATTCGATGATCTTAAAGACATGAATGGAGCATTTAAGTTGGGAACTATGAGAATTGAGAAACATACATATAAAATAGTGAAAGTTAATAGCAAGTTGCCAAGATAATTTATGGTATATATGTGGATGGAGAAGGTGAGGCCACGTTTTATTGAGTACGTGGATGGACAAGGGCCAAGATAACTATAGCAAGTTTCGGGTCACGGTTTTATTTAATGAATTGTAAGTTTTTTTTTTTAATGTTTGATTAAAAAAAAGTCGGTCATCGACTGTGCCACTTCGGTCACGTCTGGTCGTCGGAGAGAAAGCTGACGTGGCAGCCGGTGACTCAGGTCACTTGGGTCATTGACTGTGTCCTGCCTTAGTTCTATTCTTAATGTTGTTTATATGGTATTATGCTGTTGCCTTCTAGTGTTGAATGTTTTTTACAGGAAAATAAAGAACATCGAGTCATAGACTCATAGGAACTGCTAATTCTTACAAGATCCGAGCTATTTTTCATTTTCACTACAATAAATAATGCATATCAACATTTCAACTTTTTGTCTATATTGAAGGATTCATCACTTAATCCAAAACTTTCTTTTAGCTTTGGGAAGTTCACTTGCCTGACTTTTTAACCCTTTAACTTGATAGCTTGTAGTTTCGAATATATTCCAATTTTTGTTCAAACATGGCACTTGTGGAAGATCAGGTATGCTTAGAATATTCAAAGATCTATTTTCAACACTAAGGGTGCGTTTGGTTCGTAAGTGGGATTGTAATTGGATTCGGATTTGGGAAAGGTTTGAAAGATGTGGGAAAGATTTGAGAAAAAAGTAGGAGAGAGAAAATATATTATTATATATAATTATATATAATTTATTAAATTTTATATTGTATTTAAATATTATATTATATTATAATAAAAATTATGTTTTTCAATTTTCATAACTATGTGGCTCAAATGCTTTAGTCAGAATATGTGGCTAAACTTATCTCAAAAAAAAAATCATGTGGCTCAAATGCTTTTGTCAGAAGAAACCCAATACGTTTGTCAGAAAAGGCACCGAAATAGAGTGAAATGGGTTTTAATTTTCGATTCCCTCACACGATTTCTAAAGTACTATACCAAACAAATAATTTTAGGAATCATCCTAACCCAACAGTGCCATACCCCTATACCAAACACATTGTAAGGCTATGTGTAGTCATGGAGCCCCTCCATGGGGCATTTTGCGACATGTGGACGCCTAGTCAGCAAGGGGCTCCAAAGCTTTAGGTGTGTAATAGTGGGTGGGGCTTTATACGACATGTGTCACTCTTTTTCTTTTTCCTTTTTTTTTAATTCAACCAAATAATACATTTTTAATTAAAACAAGACATAAAATTACATAAAAAAAAGACAATATCATTTTATTAATAAAAAAAAAAAAAACATTACATTAAATTTAATTCAAACAAACACTAAGATTAAAAACTACTCGTCGTTGTTGTTGTTGTTGTTGTTGTTGTTTTCCTCATTGTTCGTCACATTACGATTGATCCATGCTTCCTCGATCAAATCTTGCATGAGCGCGTAATGGTTCGTGTGACTTCGCATGTAAATGGAGTTTTGAATAGCTTCGGCATGCGATAATGTCGGCACTGGTAAACCAATTTCTTCCGGTTGATAATCTTGACAATACGCGTTCCCGTCATCCTCCAAAATCATGTTGTGTAAAATAAGACAACATCGCATTGTGTCCTTAATCTTATCCTTTGTCCATAGACGGCAAGGATTTCTCACAAAATGAAACCTTTTCTTAAGAACCCCGAACGCCCTCTCGATGTCCTTTCTTGCCGATTCTTGAGCTTGTTTAAAGTTGATTCTTTTTGGGTCCGACGGGTCTGTAAGCGTCTTAGCTAGAAACGAATACTCAGGATAAATCCCATCGCCTAAATAATATCCATGTGGATGGAAGTTTTCATTAGCATAAAACCCGAGAGTTGGATTTTTACCAGCGATGAAGTCTTCAAGAACGGGTGACTGTTCTAAAACGTTGATATCGTTGTTGGAGCCGGGTACACCAAAATAAGCACTCCATATCCAAAGGTCGTAGGATGCAACGGCTTGAAGAATTAAGGTTGGATTTTTTTGGTCACCCCGATGGTGTTGACCTCGCCACGCGGTTGGACAGTTCTCCCACTCCCAATGCATGCAATCGATACTACCCAACATACCCAGTAGTCCATGAACTTCTTGATGAACATCATACAAACGCATCAAATCACTACTCGTCGGTTTCCTTAAATACCTTTCCTCTTACAAATCTTTTATTCCTATACGCATATAAATAAATTGAAGAAAAATAATAAATAAAGTAAAGCATTATAGAAAAGGTAAAAATGTTGTACCTATTGTGAAATTTTCGAGTGTGTCCCGAGAAGTTTTTTCTCCCATTTTTAAATAATCGTCATTGATGTCGGTGGTGAACCCGTAACCAAGCGCACGCAAAGCCGAAGTACACTTTTGAATTGACGTGAACCCCAAATTTCCCGTGGCGTCGACTCTTTGTCGGAAATATGAAAATCGCTCTTCCAAATCATGCGCAATACGCAAAAATAACCGTTTACTCATTTTAAAACGTCGCCTAAATGTTTCCTCTTTATACCTTGGGCTCGGGTCAAAGTAATCTCTCATCAACCGTTTGTTGGCTTCGAAACGGTCACGTTCAACTCTTGCTCTTCGTTGGATCGGTGTTTCACTTCTTTTAGCTCTCAATTTAGTCAACGCGATCAACGCAATAGAAACCGCTTCTTGTTCCATGTCCGAGATCTCGTCGTCCGAACTAGACTGAAGAATGAATGAAGAGCTTGGAGAATCCATAATTTTTATAAAAGTGTGTTTTTATATAATTTAAAGAGAGTGGGAGATTTGTGTGTGTTTGAAATGTTTGTAAAATGAGGTTTATATAAAAAGGTTTATAGGTAAAAAAAAAAATGTAACCGTTGCAAATAGCCGTTGAACGGCTAGAATTCTTGGAAAAAAGGGAGGGCACCAGCGCGAGGGAGATCACGCCCAAGGCAAATTTTTGGGCTTTAGCGCCCGTGTGTAACGGTTCGGGCGCGAGGGGGTGCGCGAAAGGAGGATTTTTGGGGTGCCTAGCGCCCCATTACGGATAGCCTAATAGTGAACGAACTACCAACCCTCCCTACTACAAACCTCCCTACCCTATGTACTTATGTTTGTCCTTTTTGTCTTATATTGTCTGTACTTTTTTTTTTGCCTTCTACTAAAAGCAGTTTCACACAATCAGTTTTTGTCAAAGTTTTTTTTTTGTCTACATTTATAACAAGTTTTTTTTTCTCCTTTTTTTTTGTCCTTTTTTTGTGTGTCCTTTTTTTTGTCCATTGTCCATAGTTTCAGTCACGAGAAAGTGTTATGTATAGTGTTTTTTTACTGTTTGAAGAATCTTTGTTGAGTTATAAAAATGATCAATGCAAAGTTACATTCACATAAGTTTCCCATAAGCAGTTTCACATAAAAGTTACATAAGCAGTTTCATATAAGCAGTTTCAAATAAGCAGTTATAAAGATAGTGCTAGAAGATCAAAAAAGCTGAGTTTACGATGAATACATCACCGTTTTACACGAACGAGGTATAATTTTACGCTATTACTTTCAAAAATAAAATGAGTAACGTTTATAAAAAAAATGATAAATCGAGATGGCTCAGATTATTATTTTTAATCATATGGCTGCAAATTTGAAGGTTGCAAAGTGTTTGCCGTCCATTCGGTTATGCCATGCCAATCGATAATTTTTTTTTTTTAAATCATCATCGCCGTATCTCGGTTTTTTTAAATCATCAAACTGCTATTAGATCATAAAAGATCAAAAAGATCAAAAGATCAAAAACTGCTTAAACCACCACATAAGCAGTTTCACATAAAAGATCAAAAAGATCAAAAACTGCTTAAACCACCACATAAGCAGTTTCACATAAAAGATCAAAAACTGCTTAAACCAAAATATAAGCAGTTTCACATAAGCAGTTTCACGTACCACCACATAAGCAGTTTCACATAAAAGATCAGAAAGATCAAAAAAAGCTTAAACCACCACATAAGCAGTTTCACATAAAAGATTAAAAAAAAAAAAAAAAAAAAAAAAAAAAAAAAAAAAAAAAAAAAAAACTGCTTAAACAACCACATAAGCAGTTTCACATAAGCAAGAACACAAAGAAACCACCATCAGAACCAAGAACACACAGAACCACCATGGTTTTTACCATGGATCTAAACCATCAATTATGTGAAACTACTTATGTGAAACCACCAAGAAACCACCATCAGTTTCAACCATATCTAAACCACCAAGATATAGGGGGGTTAAAGTAACTCGACCCTTATTTTAACACAGAAACCACCATCAACTTTTTTTAGATTAGATCTAAAAAGGGTCGAGTTATTTTAACACAGATCTAACCAAGAAACCACCAACTTTTTTTAGATCTAAAAGATCTAAAAAGGGTTGAGTTATATAAATACACAGATCTAACCAAGAAACCACCATCAACTTTTTTTAGATCTAAAATATCTAAAAATGGTCGATTTATTCTAACCCCATCACATAAGCATCATCAGTTTTAAATCTAAAAAGATCATAAAAGTTACATTCACATAAGCATCATTAGTTTTAGATCTAAAAAGATCTAAAAAAAAAAGTAAAACCGCGTAAACCACCCACAGACTTGCCCTTATCCCACCCCACCCCCATCCCATCTATATTGTCTCACCGTCAATTTTTTTAGATCTAAAAAGATATAACACCAAGAAACCACCAAGAACACAGGGACGAGTTATTCTAACCCCCCATATCTACAAAGGAAACCACCATCAAAGCAGTTTTTAGATCTAAGAAGATTTAAACCAAGATAAAAAGCAGTTTTGAGAGAGAGAGGAAGAGAGAGAGAGGGAGAGAGATAAGGGGGGGAGGAAGAGGAGAGAGGAGGAGTAAACTGTGGTTGAGGATGGGAATTGGAGTGAGAGAGAAGGATCAGGGTGTGGGTGAGGTGGGGATAAGGGCAAGTCTGTGGGCGGGGGTGGTATAGATGGGATGGTTTACGCGGTTTTACCTTCTTCTTTTTTCAAAGACAATGTAAAAAAAAAAAAAAAAAAAAAAAAAAAAAAAAAAAAAAAAAAAAAAAAAAAAAGTTGTAAAAAAAAAAAAAAAAAAAGTTGTAAAAAAAATTGTTAATAAAAGTAAAAGTTGTAAAAGTTAAAAAAAATTGTTAGAAAAAATAAAAGTTGTAAAAGTTGTAATGTATTTTTAGGTGTTCATTTCTCCCGAGCAACTAACTGATTGGGTGCAAAATATAGCTCGAGGGATCGGTTTTGTTATTGTTAAAAAAAGAACCAAATCAGAGAAGGGGTATTTGTACGAAATCAATTATGGGTGTTCAAAGTGTAGGAAGTATGAACGTGAAGGTTTAGAAGATGAAATTCAACGGCAAACCAATACCTCTAAAACCGATTGTCCATTCAAATTAGTGGCGAAATATTCTAAAACACAAGATTTTTAGAGGTTGAGGGTGAAGTGTGATAGGCATAATCATGATTTTGCAGAGTCGTTGCATGGTTTCCCATATGCAATGCGATTAAAGGATGATGAGTTTAGTTTGATGGAACAACTGACAGAGTATCACGTAACACCACGTCACATACTTTCGTCGATAAAGGAGTGTAATCCGGATAACGTGTCTAGCATTAGAACTATATATAACGCACAAAATAAGATCCGTGGAGACCTAATAGGTCATAGAACTCCAATCCAAGTCCTTTACTCACATTTGATGCATTCAGGGTATACATATTACGAGAGGGTAAATGAGCATAATGGACTCATGTAGCCACCCGTAATTTTTCAAACATTGTTTTAATAATAAAAAGCAACTTATTATTATTTGACAATTTATTTGAGCATTTTGAGCTTATTTGACTATTTCGGAAAGTTATCTCGCACACTGTAGCAATACAGTAACCCTCCAAACCACTTAATTTTATCAAGAAAAGTAAAGTAATCACTTACAGGTAATTTATTTACAAAACCGAGAAGCCACCTCACTTTTCTGAAAACCTGCGACAACACACGCGTACCAACACCATATTAGTAACGGTTAAATTTTATAATTTATTTTCGGAGTCTATAAATTTTACTTTTAAACCATTTTTATAAAAACGTTTCCAGAAATGTATTTCCCATATTTTTACCACACCGAGGGATCACGTTTAAAATTTAGCTCAACGGGACACGGGGTACACTGGGTAATAATAAAACAAAACCTAACCCTCTAATAAATAACTTTCAGCCGCCCCCTAACATCCCTTCTTATCTTCCTCCTTTTTCTTATTTTCTCTTTCCCCGTATATCCCTCGATAGCACCACAACCACAACCCATCACCATCAACCTTTCTTCTTCTTTGTCTACAATCTCTTCTTCACAAACAGGATCACGAGTTCTTATAGATTCTCCAAATTGATAGTGAGCTTTGTTGAATTTATCCCTTCACGAGAATCCACCAAGAAGGCCATGGTCAAAGACTACTTCTATTCCTTCTTTTTAAGCTAGTCGATGTGGTAGAATGGAGCACACACTCACCCTCCCCTTTAGGGTTTCCGCCACCCCTGCTACGGCCAATCTCTGGCCAACCACCACCATTGGCCACCACAGCCGCCGCTTACACCAAGAGATTAAGAAGAGGTCAAGGGTCTGTTTGATTGTTTGTTTGCTACGGGTTGAAGTAAAAGGGTCACGATTAGGGTTTGTATTTGGTTGGTCTTTGGTTCGTGGCCGTCTCAGCCGTCACCACCACTGGCCACCACAGTCGTCGACATCACCACCATCTTCCACCGCCATCTTCCTCTCTCTATCTCTTCTCTCGTATGTCCTTGTGGTATGTCAAAACTTAGATCCAATCTTATTATAGTTTTTGTTAAAAACCGATTTGATAATGCAAGTGTATAACTATTTTCGTGGATTTAAAACATGATTTAAAAACATTTCGATAATCATTTTTGTGTTGTACAAATTCGTATAACAGTGGTGTTTGTTTTGATAACCCCGCCAACCCAAAGGTGCTTACTTACTTGCTTCAACAGTTTGATACTTCCTCACTCCCTTCACCATTTCTCCCAATTTCCCACCAAAGTTCATAAATACCCATTACAAGACTCCCCAAAACCCAAAACCCCCAAATCTTACACATCGCCGGAAAGACAAACCCTCGTCTAAATCTGCGGCACCACCACCTATCTAAATCTGTTTCGAGAACATCACATACGCTTGTCTATTTCAAGAAAATCAAAAACCCAGAACACTAGTATTTTAACTTAAACAAAAACCCAAAACCCCCAAATCTTACACATCACGAACCAAAGGTGTGATTTGTTGGTGGCGATGGTGATGGGATTTGGTGGTGGTGGGTTTGTGGTTGAAATTCTTTATGTTACACATCACGAACCAAAGGGGTGTGATTTGTATGGTTTGATTTTGTTTAGTGTTTTGTGTTTGTAGTATCTGGTAGAAGGAAAAAAAACACAAAAGATTTTGTTTTGCAAATGTGTGAGAGGAACTGAGGATCTCTTTTACATGTTATTGATATAATAATAACATGCCGGTGGCTCGGACAACTCAGCCTCCACCTTTTCCTCCATCTCCTTCCTCTCCTTCCGTCTTTATGACTTGCGATCTATCTCTCTCTCTTTCCCTCCCCTTTCCTCTCGTTACCCTCTCTTTGGGTTTCTACGGTTTTACTTTCAAGGCCACCGCCCCCCCTTCAACCAGAAAACATTGGCGATTACCCTTCTTAGTGGAATTGTTTGGGACATCGAAGCGTGGAAGCGAGAAGCTAGAGGAAGGGATAGAGTTGTTAGATGATTCAGGTTTTCTTATTTGTATTAGTAATTTATGGGTAGATCTATTTCTGGATCTACTCCCTATGTAATCTCTGTTATCATCAATGAAATACTGCCTATGGTAGCCATTTAAAAAAACAAAAACAATAATAATAATAATAATAATAATAATAATAATAATAATAATAATAATAATAATAATAATAATAATAATAATAATAATAATAATAATAATAATAATAATAATAATAATAAGAGTAAACTACACCATTCGTCCTTGTGGTATGCATTGACCGACACATTTCGTCCTTTGACCAAAAAAATTGCACCGTCCGTCCTTAATTGCAAAACGTTATGCATCATTGGTCCTTCACTCTAACTGGGTTCATTAACGGGCGTTATCTGAGGTCCAATGGAGGGTATTTTGGACTTTTCCCACCCACACACACTTTTTCCTCCCACACCACTTTTCCCCGACACAATTTTTTCCCGCTTATTTATTTTGTCATAATCCTAGTATAAATAATAATCCCACCCCACCTAACCTTTTCTATTCTTCTTTCTTTCTTACTTTCTTTCTTTCTTTCTTCAATTAAACTCTAAAATCACACGTAAAGTAAAGATTCAAAATGGTTAATTGTCATTGTGGAAAACTTGCAGTGGTGAAAACATCATGGACTAACATCAACCCAGGAAGAAGGTTTTATGGTTGCCCTCAAATGGTACGGATGTGTTTCTTGTAATTTTTTTTGAAAATGGTTTTGATCTCTTTTATGATGTTATTAACAAGTGTTGTTTAAACTTGTTAGCAGCCATCAGATTGTCCTTTCGTTGATTGGGTGGATCCCCCCATGTGTCCTCGATCTGTTAACATCATACCCGGACTATTGAGATCACTGAACACCCATCGAGGACAAATCCAAGTGTTGGAGGAAGAAAGAGCAAGGATGAAGAAGTATCTTTATGTTTCTTTGGCTCTTATGTTCATGTTTGTTGTTTACAATATGTTGACTTAAGTTAGGTGTTTTGTGTAAGGATAGTTATTTTGTGGAAGTTAGATGATAATGTGAATGCTTTTGTGATTTCTATGAATGAATGAAAGGCAGTTGTTGGTTCTTTTTTGTGTTGAAAGTATTAACCCATTAGCAAATGATGTTAGTCAAACAAGTAAAAGTCAATAGTTTACAAAACCAAAAGTCATAGATTAAAAGACAAGTAAAAATCAAAGGCAGTTGTGCTTTTTCAGTGTATTGACCCACATACTAAAGTCAATGTAGCAAGTAAATTGACCCATTACCTAAACTGCAAAACAAGTAGCAATAAATTGACCAAATACCATAACCTGCAAATACCAAACTGCAAATACCAAAATAAAGTTCCCACTTACTAAACTGCAAATATCATTAACTAAACTGCAAATAAATTGACCAAATTCACACTTACTAAACTGCAAATACCATTAACTAGTCATAATCCAAATACAAGCAATGATCATGGATACAAAATACCATTAAGTAGTCATAATCCAAAATCACTTAACTGTCATGTGCAAATACAACCCATGATCATGGATACAAAATACAAATAACTAGTCATAATTCAAACACATTAAACATCAAACATAAACTAGTATCAACCAAGAACAACAACTTTCTTCCTTGGTGGACCTTTCTTTTTCTTTCCATCATCAACTGCAACTGCCTTACCTTTATCAGCATCAGTTGGTCTTCTTGCAGAGTTATCAGCTTCACCAGCAGAACTTCTTTCTTTCCTCTTCTTACCAACTCCCTTTGACTGTGATTTTCTTGGTCCAGTGCAACTCCTTGAGTTGTGACCTCTGGTTCCACATTTGTCACATGTGACAGTCTTGAGTCTCCTTGTCAGTTTGCCATTCTTGGACATATGCACCACATCAACTTCTGCCCTAGACTTCCTTCTTTCCTTTCTTGGTCTTCCAATTTGTGGTTGATGAGTTGGTGGTAGCAGAGTAGTTGATACATTACACTTAGGCCAACGAAGTGGACCTCTGATAGGTTTTATGTGATATGAGTAAGCTTTCTTCCATGTTTCCAGCCTATAAAATGGAAATGCATTAATAATGTGAATGCAGGCAATGTAAAAGTATGACTGCATTATGAAGGTATTACATACCTGTAACATGGATGTACCCATTCCTATGGTAATCCTGCTGATTGTTGGTTAAGTACCATATTCCAGTTTGTTGCTATAGCATGTTTACAGGGGATCCCTGTTAACTCCCACTTTCTACAGGTACATGTCCTCTGCTCCACATTCACCACACACTGATCATTCCATGGACCACTTACCTCATAATAAATACCTCCACCCCAAGTAACTGTATACTTAGTTGCTTCATCACAGTTCAACTTCAAAAGCTTTGTAGCAGTTGGAGTCAGTGGACCATCACATCTTTCAATCAACTTATTCACATTCACTATCCTTTTCATGAGATAAGCCCTTGCAAATTCAAGTGTTGAAATGATAGCCTTATCTCTACCACCAACAAGCTTTCCATTAAAAACTTCCCTATTTCCAAATTTTTGTCCCACATAAAAGTATGTCTTGTACACTTGGGTAGAACCATGTGCCTGTTTCCTAATTTGTTTCAACTTTCTTTTTCTCAACCTATCAAGTTCATTTTCCTCATCTGAAGCACTCTCAAAGTAGTCATTATCCATAACTTCTATATCTTCTTGTTCTTCTTCATTATCAGATATTTCATCTCTGTTCTTACAACCCATGAACTCAACAGTTTCATCAATGTTGTAATGGAAGTCTTCCATGTCAACATCAACCTCTGACACATAGTTTTCTTCATCCATAATAAAATCACTATCCTGACTATCATCATCACTAGAATCAGTATGCTCACTATAATCACTACCTTCAAACCCTTCACTCTGTTCCTCACTCTGTTCCTCATTATCCACATTATCCACATTAGCAACCTTATCAACATTTTCAGGTCCATGTTTTGGTAATATATCATCTAAATCAGCAAAGGGATCAAAGTTTGGGTCTTGTGAAGCTACATAAGGGTCATAGGAAGAATAAAACTCATTCACAAAAGCACTATCTCCCTGACTAGGTACATCCTTAGCAGCACCACTACCTTGACCTTCATCTAACCTTACAACATATGGTTGTGGCTCTACATCTTTCCTAGCAAGTGGTGTTATACCTGCTTTGGACTTTCTTGGTTCATCTAACTCTTCTATCACTACCCTTTTGTTTTTTACTGGTGAGGTGAAATAAAGGCCAGGATTGGTTTTTTCATGCTCAACATATATATCAATGAATTTATGACCATCTTCAACATATTTTGACAAGAAAAGAACATCTTGGTCACTGCCTAAAGGTTGTAGGCCACTATCTAAATCACCATCAGGTTTCATAAAATGGTAAAACATTATTTTATGCCCATCATTGCCTAACTCTTCTACAATAGCATCTAGCTCATGCAACAAAAACTCATCAGAGTCTAACTTATCCACAATCTTTGAATAACCATTTATGTACCTCCTTCCAGGTGATTGAGTGAAAGAACCTGGTAATGCACCCTTATTGAAAAAGCAGTACGTATGCCAGCTAAGAAAAGAAAAAAACAAATTTGAATTTCTATAGGGTTAGTGTTAATTAGGGTTAATCAATTATGGATGAAATAGATCATTATTGTTTAATTTAAAACAAGAATATGCTTAGAGTTTATAATGAAGCCTTATTGCATTAGCAGAAAATTGGAAAAACACTTACCATAAGCTACATTTGGATCGAAGTCAACATCTGGTTTTCGTATTACATACGCCAACTGTAGCACCATTTCATGTAACTTTTCTTGTTAATCAGTTTTTAAGATTTGAGGATTTGAAGAAGATGAACAGTATAGATGATTTAAAGATATACTATGAGTGTGTGTGTTTAGGTGTATGGGGGATGGTGAATGAATAGACGTGGGTAGCTAATAGATTTAATTGATGGTGTGGGTGGGAAAAGTCCAGAATACCCTCCATTGGACCTCAGATAACTCCCATTAATGAACCCAATTAGAGTGAAGGACCAACGATGCATAACGTTTCGCAATTAAGGACGGACGGTGCAATTTTTTTGGTCAAATGATGAAATGTGTCGGTCAATGCATACCACAAGGACGAATGGTGTTGTTTACTCTAATAATAATAATAATAATAATAATAATAATAATAATAATAATAATAATAATAATAATAATAATAATAATAATAATAATAATAATAATAATTTCTTGTATCCCGGCTCCCCTCTAATTTCTTGTAAATCCTATGATTTTCTAATGAAGTGATGTTTTATAATAATAATAATAATAATAATAATAATAATAATAATAATAATAATAATAATAATAATAATAATAATAATAAATATGAGGGTAGTTTGGTCATTTCATTCTTTTAAACAGTCAAACAAACGGAAAATTTGGTCAAGGGACCAAACCCGTTATGGGTCGCAACCACAGGGAGAGGATCCGTTAAAAAAGAGTATAGGGACTAAAAGCGTTAAACCTGACAGACCACAGGGACCTTTTTTAAAATTAACTCTATTTCATCTCTACAATTATAGACGTTTATTTGGCAATAGTCGTAGTTGTTCCTAGGTAAGTTGAAACGGATTGGCTTCGTGTTCCACAACCGGTTCCTCTTCCGTTGAAAATACCGGAAAGATATCTGCTGGTGGAGTGTTTTGTTGGGAGAAGTTTTGAACGTCGGAAAACTGTTGGGAGAAGTTTTGAGGGTTAATACATTCAGAGGTTACTAAAGTTTCTTAAAAATTTGAAAAAAGTTACTATAGTTTTTTTTGGTTGAATTAGGTTACTAAAGTTTCCCAGTTCGTCTTTTCCCTTCAAACTTTACTGATTTTCACATACGACAAAGTAACTTAATTTAAATTTTTGAGAAACTATAGTAACTTAGTTCATCTTTGGGAAACTATAGTAACTTAGTTCAAATTTTTGGGAAACTATAGTAACCTAATTCAACAAAAAAAAAAAAAAAAAAAAAAAAAATATATAGTAACTTTTTTCAAAATTTTGAGAAACTTTAGTGACCTCCGAATGTATTAACCCGAAGTTTTGAACGTCGGGAAATTGTTGGGAGAAGTTTTGTTGAGACATTGTTGAGAATCTGTGCTAGAAGTTGTGTGTGTGAGAAACAAATCAATGAACGGGTATATATAGGCAATTTTTTTATTTTGAATTTGAATTTGAATTATTTGAATTTGAATTCGAATTCGTACTTTAAAAGTTTTGAATTTGAATTTGATGTAGAGTGTGGGTAATATTATATTGTTTTTATTTTATTTTATGTAAATGAAGAAAAAGAAAAAGAAAAAAAATGGCCAACGGCACCACATTTTCTAGTGCCAACGGTAACGGCACAAAATGTGGTGCCAAAGGTTTTCTGGTGCCGTTCTGTGTTTTGCTGACGTGGCAGTACTTTTGGAGAACGGCACCACATAAACGGCACAATGATACCCTCTGCTCTGATAGTGAATGGTGAACTTTGATTACATTGTCACTAAATAACCAAACTTGAGTTTGGTATCAATTTTCTCTAGCTTCATAAGATAGAAAATGAATGTGTGATAGGAAGACAAATAAGATTTGATTACGTCAATAAATTAAAAGTTACATTTTCTATGAAGTTACTCTTGTGAAACTTGTTTTAAATTGCAATCCCACATGGGGTAAAGAGAAAAAGTTTAGCTTACTTATATGCTATAGTAAATATGTCTAAATAAGTTGCGATTAGTATTATGTTGTTGGTTCTATTCTTAGACGTTGTTTAAAGAAATAAAAACAATTGCTAAGAAAATTTCATACAAAATCTGGACCTTTTTGTCATTTTGACTACAATAAATAGGTCGAGATACGCTTATGTTGTTGACTTCTATTGTTGAATGTCCTTTAAAGAAAAATAAAGAACATCATCAAATCATAGTAATTGGTAAATATTAATGTTTCGACTTTTCGTCAATTTATTGAAAGATTTATCACGTCATCCAAAACTCGTGTAACTTTTAGTGTTGGAGACATGCATGGTGAGTGTATATGTTTGCACCAAATAAAAGTTAAAGTGTGCTTGGTTGAAGCTATTAAAGTATAAAGAATGGTAACAGTAAGGCTGTGTACATTGGCACTGAAAATATCGGTCGGTCGACTATAGTGACTGATTTAGAAATCGGTCGAGTGCATTGTGGAGGGTCGGGTGAATATCGGTCGAATCCAAGGCAAAGCCAATGTCGGTCTAATTTGTGACCGGTTGTGTACACCCTTTTTTTTTTTTTTTTTTTTTTTTTAATCGTGTGTGTGTTTACATGAAGTGTGTATCTTTTTGTGTGTTTGCTGTTATGTGTGTGTTTTGCAGCGAAGAAGATGGTCAAAATTGTTTGACTATATTTTGTGTAGCCTCAACGTGGTGTTTGTTTGTTTGTATAACTGTCATGGTTATTTATTTTTTTGATTTGCTTGGATACTTTTAAACAACATCAATTAAGTTTGCATATTTTTATTTGCTCATTTTATTAAAGAAAAATACACTTAAACAACCACAATAAAGTTATTTTTTTATTCATATTTTTGTTTCTTATTTTGTTTTTAATTCATATTTTTTATGTAATTTTTATTTTTGTTTGAATGAATAAAAAATTATTTTTATTTTTATATTTTTGTAGTTTTATTTTCATTACCGTATCGTAGTTTGTTAATGTTGGGAATTAAATATTCTGAAGTTAGAGTATTAGAATTTACTCTAAGTCGAAGGTACTGCTAGTTCACACTACTAGAAAAAGGGCTTTCCTTGACTCGCATTTTATGACGCACACTAAAAGATGACGCGCAAATAGCAGAGTCATAAAATAAGAGTCATAAAGAGTAAATTTTGTATTTGGGATGACTCGTTTTCAGAAGCGTCATAACATAGGGTCATAATCAGTTAAAATTTAGCCTGAAAGATGACGCTCGTTTTGCTTCGTCATAAATAGGGGTCATCTCCTTCGTTTTTTTTTCCCCAAATAATATATACACTGCACACAACACACACTTCCCCGCTCTACCACACACACTTCCGCCCTAATTTCCCATCTCAAAATCTTCAAAACACTCAAAACACTCCCGCCCTAATTTCCCATCTCAAACCCCGCCCTCTGAAATTAAAACTCTCAAAACACTCCCGCCCCTCTCAAAACTCACAAACCCCTCTCAAAACACTCGACATCAGTTTGCCCTAATTTGCCCTAATTTGCCCTAATTTGCCATAATTTCCCATCTCAAACCCCTCTCAAAACTCTCAAAACACTCGACATCAGTTTGAAAGGTATGCCCTAATTTGCCCTAATTTAATTTGTTTGTAGAGTTTTATGTTTTCTGCTTTAATGTAGTTGTAGAGTTTTATTTAGGTTATAAAATCAATTTATTGTTAAGTAAATAATGTAACATGTATAGTTTGTGAATAATTTGCCCTAATGTAGTTGTATAGTTTGTGAATAATTTGCCCTAATAGTTAACTGTAAATAATGTAACATCTATAGTTTGAACCCTCAAACCCTAGGAAAATGTCTTCATCATCTTCGTATGTTTCAAAATACAAAGAAAGGACCATTCAAGAAATTGTTGCTGCTACACACTGTGAATGTCGAGTACCATGTCCAGTTAAAGAGCAAGTGGCTTGGACCCCTACGAATCCTGGAAGGAGATTCAAGGCGTGTCCAAAAAGGGAAAAGCATAAAAAATGTGATTTTTATGGGTTTCTTGACCCGGAGCTACCAAGTGAGTATTACAAAGCTAGGTTTTTCAGTTTGTACTTGGAAAAAGAGAGATACCTAGAAATGTTAAATGGGAATGGATCTAAGGAAGCCACTCAAGTTTGTAATACTCAGATGCAACAAGTGAGGGATGATGATACTATGGAAGTTTTAAAATTGCAGATGCAAGAAATTAAGGAGGATTTGACTGTTATTAAGTCAAAAGTGAATGGTAATGATAAAATTAGAATGTTCCTTGGTTTGGTTGTTGTGGTGATTGGTATTGTGGTTGCAGTGTCTATGATGATGAACTAAATATGTGTAAAGTTTGTTTATTAGTACATTATGGTATGGTTTATTTTCTTGTAATGTATTTTGACTTTATAAAGTCAATCTCTTTAATGGCAATGAAAGAATTTGCAATTTTCAATAGTATATCAATGTGCTTCAGGGGAGGAAATAATTGCCCAGAAAAGGAAGAATAAACCAATATATGGAAGGAGAAGACAAGAGCATACAAGATGATGATGTAGAGGTTGAAAATGATTAGAATAGATCAAATATCTAGAAGGGATGAAGCATTTCTAAAGGAGAAAGTTCTATCTAGATCAAACGAAGGAAAGTTTCAATTTCAGTTCATTATGTTTGTTTATCACTTGCAAAGGCATGCTGATAGATGATTTCACTTGTTGAAATCATTGCCTCTTACAATTCCTCCATCCAAGGAAATTGCACCATCTTTTGGTACAATGTTTTGAATTGCTGAAGTCAAAGAAGAACAAGGCAGATGAGTTCAGATTCATGAAGTGTTTGAAAGATCTTCACAAGTCCTCATTTAATTCAGAAAACATGTTTGAATTGATTCACATGTTTAGGGGAGGATTGTTGGGAATTAAATATTCTGAAGTTAGAGTATTAGAATTTACTCTAAGTCGAAGGTACTGCTAGTTCATGATCAAGGTACTGCTAGTACATGAAGGTACTGCTAGAGCAAGAAGGTACTGCTAGTTCAAGTTGAAGGTACTGCTAGTTGTATATGGTACTGCTGATCAGTGACTCATAGGATAAGATCAAGAAGATATTTATTGTATTTTGGTCAAACATATACGGTAGATAATATCTTACTCCATGTGCTTAGTTAACAAGTTGTATACATAGATACATGTTGTATCTTATGTACTGACACCAATAAGCATAAGTTAAACAAGTAAGTCGGTCAAGACTTTAAGCAATTTGTAAATATCTTTTGCAACTATAAAAGAGATCTTAGACTAGTGATTATGTGTGTGAAATAATTGAATAACTGTTAAGACATAGAACAAACAAAAATCACAAGTTGTAACATAAGATTCAAGGTTTTGTAACCCTAGTGAAAAACTCAAGATCACTCGTATTATTTGGAATAATATTGAATCGTTTAGTGAAATACTTTCTTTGTTCATTGTTAAGTAACAAATATAATTCTTCCATTTCCATAACATACATAACCTTCTAAGTGTGGTTAAGTAAATTCCGCGTGCTTAATCATATTAAGTCAATATATCTCATACACAAAGACACAAGGTTTAACCACCTTAACCGTGTATAACCAAGGTTCTCACAGTTGGTATCAGAGCCAGGTTGATATATTTGAATTAGAAGAAGCTAAAATGGAAGCTCATGATGTTCAAACAAATGTTGCTGCAAAGTTGCCCATGATCAAACCCAATGAGTTTGAGTTATGGAGGATGAGAATTGAGCAATATTTCATGGTCCAAGATTATACTCTTTGGGATATAATTATATATGGTGATTCCTTTTCACCTAGCTACTCAGAGGTTGTCCTAGAAGGTAAAACAAGTAGAAAAAGAAATACTGGACCAGTGTCAAATGAAGAGAAGATACTGAAGAGAAATGATCAGAAAGCAAGAAATTTGCTGCTCATGACCATTCCTGGTGAGCAGATGCTATCATTCAACAAGTATCTTGATGCAAAAACTCTTTTTGAAGAGATTTGTGCATATTTTGGTGGTAATGAAACTACCAAAAAGACACAGAAGACACTACTAAAGCAACAATTTGAAAACTTTACTGCTTTTAGTAATGAATCTCTTGATAAGCTATTCTCAAGATTACATAAGCTTGTCAGTCAGTTAGCTGTGTTAGGTGTTGAGACAGAGAAGGAAGATCTCAACATGAAGTTTTTAAGAAGTCTACCTGATGAGTTCCATACTCATGTTATTGTCTGGATGAACAAACCAGACATTGAAACAATGAAGCTCAATGATTTGTACAACAACTTCAAAATTGTTGAACAAAGTCTTAGAAAGTCTGGAACTTATGGTACTAGTTCTGGGAACGTGGCACTTTTGTCATCTCCTAGTATTGGTAAGGCTGAAGAGGTAGAAGAAGTTGAAGGTGTTTCTAATGCTACAAATGGTGGTCCTTCTACTAGTACACACAAGACTGTTGCAGGACTTGGTGATCCAGCATTCTATGTATTTATATCTAGTCAGTCTAGTGGTTCTCCTCTAAATCATGAAGACCTTGAGCAGGTTGATAGTGATGATTTGGAAGAGATGGACATCAAATGGCAGGTTGCTTTGCTCAGCATGAGGGCTAAGAAGTATTGGCAAAGAACTGGGAAGCAGATTACCATAAATGGTAATGATACTGCTGGGTTTGATAAGAAGAAAGTGGAGTGTTTCAACTGTCATAGGTTAGGACACTTTGCTAAGGAGTGTAGAAGCCCAAGAAAGCAGGAGAATAGAAACACATGGTATAAGCAAGATAGGAAAAAGGAAGTTACTGTTGAAGAGCCAAAGGCTATGTTGGCTATTGATGGTATTGGTTATGATTGGAGCTCTATGGCTATTGAAGAGGATGCACCACCTAATGCTGCTCTTTTGGCCAATGAATTTGCTCTAATGGCTCATTCTGATTCAGAGGGACATTCTATTGATCATCAAGATCAAGGATACTCAGATAGTGGATGTTCCAATCACATGACAGGCAACATGTCTTATCTTTCAGATTTTCAAGAATTCAATGGAGGATATGTTACCTTTGGAGGTGGTTTTCGTGGCAAAATTTCTGGTAAAGGTACTATTAAAACCGGAAATTTAGATTTTGAAAATGTGTACTATGTACAAGAGTTAAAGTATAATCTTTTTAGTGTTTCACAAATGTGTGACAAAAAGAATAATGTCCTTTTTACTGACACTGAATGTCTTGTTCTATCTAAGGATTTTAAGATGCCTGATGAAAATCAAGTACTTCTTAGAATTCCTAGAAAGGCCAACATGTATAGTGTTGATATGAAGAACATCATTCCTAAAGAAGACTTAACTTGTCTTGTATCAAAGGCCACATTGGATGAATCAATGTTATGGCATAGAAGGCTTGGTCATATTAACTTCAAAACCATAAATAAAATTGTTAAGAATGGTTTGGTAAGAGGTTTACCTCACAAAAGATTTGAAAATGATCAAACATGCATTGCTTGTCTAAAAGGAAAACAACACAAAGCCACTTGTAAGCCCAAAATTTTTAACTCTATCAATCAGTCATTGTTTATGCTGCATATGGACTTATTTGGACCAGTTTCAGTAAGGAGTATACAACATAAAAAATATTGTCTTGTTATAACTGATGACTATAGCAGATTTACATGGGTTTTCTTTTTAGCCACTAAGGATGAGACATCAAGCATTCTTAAGGAATTCATTACACTGATAGAAAACCAAGTAAGCAAGAAAGTAAAAGTCATTAGGAGTGATAATGGGACAGAGTTTAGAAATAGAGTTATGGATGATTTCTGCAAAGAAAAAGGTATTAGGAGAGAATATAGTGTTGCTAGAACACCACAACAGAATGGAGTGGTTGAAAGAAAGAATAGAACACTAATTGAAGCTGCTAGAACAATGTTAGCTGATTCTAAGCTACCTATAATCTTTTAGGCAGAAGCAATTAACACTGCTTGCTATGTTCAAAATAGAGTTTTAGTTGTGCAGCCTCACAATAAGACATCATATGAACTCTTTAATGGTAGAACTCCTGCAATAGGATTTCTTAGACCTTTTGGATGTCATGTGACAATTCTCAATACCTTAGACCATTTAGGAAAATTCGATGGTAAAGCAGATGAAGGTTTCTTAGTTGGATATTCTCTTGTTAGCAAAGCTTTTAGAGTTTACAACTTAAGAACTGAAAAAGTTCAAGAAGAACTACATGTGGAGTTTCAGGAAAACAAATCCAATGTAGTAGGTCAAGGAACCAAATGGATATTTGATCTTGATTATCTAACAAACTCTATGAATTATTTACCTGTTGTTGCAGAAACTAATAATTTTTCAGGTTCACAAGCAACAAATGAGGTGGAGTTAGATAAAGATCAATCTGATGTCATTATGCCATTGTGGTCAAGTACCAGTGTGGATTTAGCTTCAAACAATGATGAATCTTCTTATGGTAAAGCAAAAGAAGATGTTGAGGCTCAAAGAAAAGATGTTGGAACAGAGGAACAACTCAATATGTTAAATATTGATGGTACTGCTGAGACAGAGCAAGGTACTGTTAGTACTTCTCAAGGTACTGGTGGTTCATTTGAAGGAACTGTTAGTTCAGTTGAAGGTCCTGTTGGTCCTTCACACTCAAAAGATACAGAGTTCCAAGAAGATGAAGTGGATGTGACTAATCTTTCATCATCTTATCATGTTCCTTCTACACCACACACAAGAATTCACAGAGTTCATTCCCTTGATAATGTGATAGGAGATATACAATCTGGTGTGAAGACAAGAAGACAACTAGTCTCTTCAGACCAAAAAGGGATTCTTGATGCCCTTTATGCTTCAAAACAACATGAACTTTCAAACTCATGTTTATTTGTATGTTTTCTTTCTCAAAAGGAACCAAAGAATATTCTTACAGCCCTAGATGATTCAAGCTGGGTAGAGGCTATGCAAGAAGAGCTTCTTCAGTTCAAGATTCAAAAGGTTTGGGTGCTAGCTGATTTACCTACAGGTGAGAAGCTAATTGGCACTAGATGGGTTTTTAAGAACAAAAGGGATGACAGAGGAATTGTGATCAAGAATAAGGCTAGACTAGTAGCACAAGGGTACACACAAGAAGAAGGAATAGATTATGATGAAGTTTATGCTCCAGTAGCAAGGATTGAGGCAATTAGGCTGTTTCTAGCTTATGCTTCATTTTTAGGCTTCACAGTCTACCAAATGGATGTCAAAAGCGCATTTTTATATGGTGAAATTGGAAAAGAGGTGTATGTTTCACAACCTCCTGGTTTCATTGATCCATTACATCCAAACAAAGTGTACAGAGTAGTGAAAGCTCTCTATGGCCTTCATCAGGCACCAAGAGCTTGGTATGCAACACTTGCTTCCTACTTATTAGAAAATGGATTTCAAAGAGGGAAGATTGATCAGACACTTTTCATCAAACAACACAAGAAGGATCTTCTGTTAGTGCAGGTGTATGTGGATGACATTATCTTTGGATCTACAAGGAAGGAAATGTGTTTAGAATTTGAGAAGCTTATGAAAGATAAGTTTCAGATGAGTTCTATGGGAGAACTTACATTCTTTTTGGGTTTGCAAGTTAAGCAATCATCTGAAGGCATATTTATTAGTCAAGACAAATATGTTGCAGAGATACTTAGAAAATTTCAATTTGCTGATTCAAAAATAGCAAGCACACCAATGGACCCAGAGAAGCACCTTCTGAAAGATGAAGATGGAGAAAATGTAGATGTACACAGTTACAGATCTATGATAGGCTCCTTGATGTATCTTACATCATCTAGACCTGATATCATGTTTCCTGTTTGTGTATGTGCAAGATTTCAAGTTACTCCAAAGGTTTCTCATTTAATTGCAGTCAAGAGAATTTTTAGATATCTCAAAGGTCAACCAAGGTTGGGTATATGGTATTCTAGAGAATCTCCTTTTGACTTGGTAGCATATTCGGATAGTGATTATGCTGGTGCTAGCTTGGACAGAAAGTCAACAACTGGAGGATGTCAATTCCTTGGGTGTAGACTTGTCTCATGGCAGTGTAAGAAGCAAACAAGTGTGGCAAATTCAACAACTGAAGCTGAATATATAGCTGCTGCAAGTTGCTCTAGTCAAGTTCTATGGCTTCAAAACCAACTTCTTGATTATGGGTACAATTTCTTAAACACTGTTATTTATATTGATAATAGTAGTACAATTTGTATTATTAAAAATCCTGTACAACACTCTAAAACAAAACACATTGAAATTAGACATCACTTTATAAGAGATTGCAATGAGAAAAGATTAATTCAAGTTCTTAAAATTGCTTCAGAGCATAATTTTGCAGATCTGTTAACAAAAGCTTTTGATGTTTCAAGGTTTCAGTACTTAATAGCAAGTATTGGAATGCTTAATCTTTAAATTTTCAATATGATGTGTTTTTGTACATAAATTTTTGTTGGTACTGCTGGATTTATAAGGTACTGCTAATATATCAAAATTTGAATTGTGTTATTCATACAGTTGGTTTTATGATTAAACTAATGCAAGACAAGTACTTTGTACATTGTTCTTTTGGTTTTAGACTAACTATTTCAGGTATGAATATGTGAACACAAAGGATATTTCAAGTGAAATGGGAACAGCAGAATTCTTATCAAATTGCTGACCATAGTAGATTTATGATGGACTGAGTTTAGGAATTAAACCTCCTTAAAACTTCTTTCTTGAAATCTAGTTATGATATTTCACATTGAATTGATGACTTAGTTGATCAAATAGTAACTGATACAACTCACTTTCTATCATTTTATACTTTCAAGTATAATGAGTTAGTCTAAGGACATCTGATAGAAATAACAGCTAGTGAAAGTGAATCTAACACTTGTGTTGGAAGTAACAATTACTATGAGCTGGAAACCCTGTCAAGAAAATCTTTTGAAAAGATTTATCTTTTCACAGGCAGTTAGTGATAACTGAAATACATTGGTTCTCACACAACCAGAGGTTATTTTTAAACCGAAATTTTGATTAGGTGTCTGTTATACACTTGATTCTTTCAAAATGGTTGAATGTAGTATGATTTTTCAATTCTAAAATCATGAACATACTACTAAGTTAAATGATTTCTTAAAAGGATTTTTCAAGGATTCAGAAAAACCATTCATTGATGGACTATGAATCAAAATGTCCACTGATTCACCTCTCATAGGAGTTAACACACCTAGAAGTGATGAGGACAGAAACTTAAACTCTTAAGGAATTGATGGCTTCATGTACAATATTGTCTGACAACAAGGTTACATTGATAGATCAGTCAAAGGTACATAGTGAGATCTTCCAAACAAGGGGAGGAAACAAAAGTTATTTGCTTCAGGGGAGGAAATAATTGCCCAGAAAAGGAAGAATAAACCAATATATGGAAGGAGAAGACAAGAGCATACAAGATGATGATGTAGAGGTTGAAAATGATTAGAACAGATCAAATATCTAGAAGGGATGAAGCATTTCTAAAGGAGAAAGTTCTATCTAGATCAAACGAAGGAAAGTTTCAATTTCAGTTCATTATGTTTGTTTATCACTTGCAAAGGCATGCTGATAGATGATTTCACTTGTTGAAATCATTGCCTCTTACAATTCCTCCATCCAAGGAAATTGCACCATCTTTTGGTACAATGTTTTGAATTGCTGAAGTCAAAGAAGAACAAGGCAGATGAGTTCAGATTCATGAAGTGTTTGAAAGATCTTCACAAGTCCTCATTTAATTCAGAAAACATGTTTGAATTGATTCACATGTTTAGGGGAGGATTGTTGGGAATTAAATATTCTGAAGTTAGAGTATTAGAATTTACTCTAAGTCGAAGGTACTGCTAGTTCATGATCAAGGTACTGCTAGTACATGAAGGTACTGCTAGAGCAAGAAGGTACTGCTAGTTCAAGTTGAAGGTACTGCTAGTTGTATATGGTACTGCTGATCAGTGACTCATAGGATAAGATCAAGAAGATATTTATTGTATTTTGGTCAAACATATACGGTAGATAATATCTTACTCCATGTGCTTAGTTAACAAGTTGTATACATAGATACATGTTGTATCTTATGTACTGACACCAATAAGCATAAGTTAAACAAGTAAGTCGGTCAAGACTTTAAGCAATTTGTAAAGATCTTTTGCAACTATAAAAGAGATCTTAGACTAGTGATTATGTGTGTGAAATAATTGAATAACTGTTAAGACATAGAACAAACAAAAATCACAAGTTGTAACATAAGATTCAAGGTTTTGTAACCCTAGTGAAAAACTCAAGATCACTCGTATTATTTGGAATAATATTGAATCGTTTAGTGAAATACTTTATTTGTTCATTGTTAAGTAACAAATATAATTCTTCCATTTCCATAACATACACAACCTTCTAAGTGTGGTTAAGTAAATTCCGCGTGCTTAATCATATTAACTCAATATATCTCATACACAAAGACACAAGGTTTAACCACCTTAACCGTGTATAACCAAGGTTCTCACAGTTAATCTTTAATGTATGTAATGTTTTTATTTTTAATGAATTTTAAGTTTTTTTGTTTAAAATGTTTGAATTAAAAAAAAAAAAAAAAAAAAAAATTTGACGTGGCAGCTGTGACTAGCTTAATGAATATAATTGGTTGATATGAACATGAATATAACTGGCTCTTTACAAGTAGTCAAATTCCTTTGTTTAATATGAATACGAAGGGAGGGTGAGGTTAGCATTTTCTCTCTTTTCTCTAACTAATCTCCTGCCCCAATTAATTAATACATAATTTCTAAATCTAATCTGATCATTTGATTTAGTTTTTCATTCTACACGTACTGATATACTTTTCTCCAATTTTAACCAACTAATTGAATAGTTGAGCCAAATTACAAAATGATTGAATCCTCAATTACTAGTGGTTAGGTTACTTGTATTTGTAAGTTTTTTTTATTAGTATGTCAAATAAGAAACGATCTCAAAAGTCCCAACGAGATATCAAGATCAGTATTGTCTGAGACTGGTAATGAAGTTGTAGTGTTTGATGAATTGCTTGTGAAGAATCAGTTTATTGGTTATAATATGAGTATTCATGAACTAAGGTACGTACAATATAAGAAGAATGTGGAACAAGTTTGGCATAGATGATATAAGTGCTAGTAAGAATGGGCAGTATTTGTTTAAGTTTAGTGATGAGCAAGGTTTGAATGTTGTAATTCAGAAAGGGCTTTGGATGCTCCAAAACAAACCTCTCTTTGTTCAGAAATGGAGCCCTGTCCTAAGATTGCGGGTCAGGAAAAAAAAAAAAAAAAAAAAAAAACCTTTGGGACTAAATCCATTATGCTAGAAAAACCACATGGACTAAGGGTATTTATGTTATTTCTGAAATTATTAATGATCAACTGACGAAAAACTCGGTCAATAGACCAAACCTGTTACTCGTGTAAACCACGAGGATTGGATCCGGAAAAAAATATTTAGGGACCATTTTTGTTAAAACCCGTAAACCACTCTAAAAGTTAAAGGCTGTGTTTGGTGACGCAGATTATTGGGAGATTATGAGGGCTACAGCTTTTTTTTCACAAAATAATCTATTGTCCAAAAAGTAGTATCGTTTGGTTGCCAAGATTAAGAAAGATTATAGGAAAAATAATCTCTAAAATTAAAAGTTCATCCAACCAACTTTTCAAAAAGGACTAGAGATTATTTTTTGTATAATTACCATTTTAACCTTCCTTTGCCAATTTGTATTATGTGATGATTTATTAACGTGTTAAAGCTATAGACTTTAGTTGATTACGACGTTGTGTGTTTATTGCAAAGGCTGATTTCTTGACAATTGTGCCTTTAGTATGCTTGTTGACAACTGTATTTATAAAGAAAAGTTGGTTTATGGCGAATCTATTTATACAAGTTAAACGTGTCCGCTATGTTTTAGAACTATGTTGTGACGGTCAATACGATTTTAGGTACATTCATATATGTTCTTTGTTTACATTGTCTTCATGTAGATAAGTAGAAAAATCTTGTTTACAAAAATTCTATTCTTTAGTTTCAACCACACAAAGCATGGAAGAAGGTCAATATGGAGTACATCAAATTGTTGTAATCGTTTTATAGACTTCAAGATTTGGAGTTATAAAGTGTAAAGGGACAGCTAGAGGTCCTGGGTCGAACATTGGTTTTTTTATGTATTGACAACACACTTGGACAGCTCCCCTAACCATCCACATATTAACATGCTTAGCTTTTTTATATTTATTACAAAGTGTTAAGCTATTTGTCTTACTTTGCCAGTTTTTATTGAAAGACGATTGTGTTCATAACGGACGCGGTCTTGACACACGAAAATGTCACGTATTATTCCATGGCCGAATTTGTGGTTGTTAGTGCGGTTCGAAACGAACAATGAAAACAATTTTGAAGGAGCATATAACGAGATGAAGTAGATACGTAACGATATTGCTACTTTAATATGGAATGCACATCGTGGATGATAATTTAACATCATTTTAACGTTGTTTGTATTTTTACATTGATTTTCATGCAATGCTACATATTTATGATTTATATCAATAATTTTATTTACTATTCTTATTCATATTGGGTTTGTTATTTGTATGTCCAATTACGTCATTTTACATTTTTAATCTATAATTACAGCTAGTTTGCCAAACACTTCTACAAAAAAAAGCTACATTTTTAATTTTTTTCAGCACCAGCACCGGCATGAGCACGAGCACCAGCAATTTTTGCGAAACACACCCAAAGTGTGCTTTGTTGAAGCTATTAAATAATGGTTGATTAACTACTTAAAAATGTGTTCACATAAACCCATTTTTTTGATAAAGTAAATCCCCAACTGACTCTTTACTAGTAGTCAAATTCCTTTGTTTAAAATCACACCCTGAATATCAAGGGAGGGTGAGGTTAGCCTCTTCTCTCTATCCTCTACTAATCCAATCGTTTGATACATTCTACACATACTGATATACTTTTCCCCAATTTTAACCACGTAATTGACTATTTGGGCCAAATTACAAAATGATTGAATCCTCAATTACTAGTGGTTAGGTTTTCATCAAATAAGAAACGATCTCAAAAGTCCCAACGAGATATCAAGATCAGTATTGTCCGAGACTGGTAATGAAGTTGTAGTGTTTGATGAATTGCTTGTGAAGAATGGACAGTTTATTGGTTATAATATGAGTATTCATGAACTAAGGTACAATATAAGAAGAATGTGGAACAAGTTTGGTATAGTGTTTGATGAATTGCTTATAAACAACCAACTAGCTTCATCCGATGATTACCGGTAATTAATTTTATTAATTAAGTGTCTCATATCTCATCTTATTAGTAGTACACTAATTTTTTAATAAGTTTTTATCTTCTGGGAGGGGAGGATTAAAAGTATTTTGTGTTTGTTTCGGCTTATGGCTTATTTGGTTTGTGCCTTATTTTGAAAAGCTTATTATTATAACTTATATAAGCCGAAAAGTTTCAAAATAAGCCACAAAAAGTAACCCTTATTCAGTATATAGAGTTTTTCATGTTTGGATATAGATACAATCATACAAATTGTTTTTTTACGCCTAATTGAGAATTTATACAGATGATGCTACAGTTACAGAACAACTCCCGCAACCCGAATCAGAAATACACGAACCAACGATAATGGCAGATCCAATGGATGATTTATCTGTACCAGATGTTAATGCACATCCTGAAGCAGAGGTCCTTGTAGCCGCTGCATCAGCTTCGCCTACCAACAGCAATTTAAGTTCATCACAAGATGTATGTTTAGATGATTATGTTGATAATATAGAAATTTTAGAGCTTGCTAACATTAGCTGATCTGGCTATAGGATGAAGCCGTCAATGCTGATTCACATGAAGACCCGAGGTTGTATCAGAGAACTTGTTCCGACACTGCCAACGACGATGGTAATCTTGAAGAGTGTGTTAGTCTCTGTAATGGTGACAATCTTTTGGGTCCATATGTTATTGGTTTAACGGACCTGGATATTTATACTAAAATGTTTGTTTTTATGTCAGGTGTCTTCTGTGGACCATCTTCAGATCATTGCACAAGCGAGTTCGAAATGGTTAGTTCATGCATATTTGCTAATCCGACTCAAATATGGTCTTATTCCCAATAGCATATGTTCTGTTTTTCGTCACAAATTGCACTTCCATATCTGACACATGATCTAGTACAAGTATGCACATTTTACTCTACGCAAATCTCAATAAACAAAAACAAGTGAACAATAATCTCCATAGAACTTATGAGTATCACTTTGTGTATTTGTCATCCTAAAACACAAAAATTACAGTTTGGCCTATTGCTTCTGTTGTGGGCTGTCTTGTAATTTTACATCTCTTTAATATTTACAGGACGATGAAGAAGTAACAACAGTTGTCTTCTCTCCTGATCATATGGCGTACCAAGATAAATATTGCATAGATGGTGTCCTGACCTTCACTAGCAGTTGCATCAAAATAGAGGGCTCGTTTTTAGATGATGATGAAGAACCCTTTAGATTGCAGTGGGGAATTGAGGATATACTGTATATCAAATCTCATTGGTATCAGCACGTAAGTCCATACCAAGTTTAATTTCAGTTTTCAACCGCCTCTGAAAAGCTTATGTGTATCTTCTTACTCATTGGTGTACCGTAAATTTTTGCAGGCTGGGATGACAATGTTGAAGATTCGTGTACTTATGGAGGATACATTACAAGCTGAAAATGTTGAATGCCCTTCAGGTTATAGTCATATTCTTTTTAATGCTTTTGTTCTCACGATACTTATTAAAATATCGACAATAGGTATGCTACCAACTGCTCACATGTAAGGGTAAATTGGACTTTTTAACCTTGAAAAATGTGACATAATGATCAAATTCTAAAAGGTTTTGTCCTAGTTACTACAAAAGGTTATATCTTTGATATGTGGTTATGAAAAGCTTAAAAAATTACCCCCTGTCGCATGCCAAAAATAAATATTATGTAGCGCGTGCTTTCTTATTGATCCTGCATAATAAGTTCAAAATAGTTTCATTCGTGCAACTGACATTCTTTACTCTTAATTTCTTGCGTCTTTTCAGGTACCGAGTTGAGGTTTGCATTTATTGGCACTGATTGGTATGGGAAACAGGAAGCAGTCACATCTTTAAATGACACATACAAAACATTATGGACCGGTATATATGAGTCAGGGTGAGCTATTTAGCATGTTGCTTGCTTTAGCGTTTTTTGCTGCATTTCACGAGTGATATACCTATAATTGGAATGTAAATAATATCTGTCAATGGCATAATCCCAATCTGGAAGTATGTAATCAGTTTGTAGGTCTAAATGTCCAGCTCATAAGCAGGAAAATAAACCGAAAATATAGGCTTATGAAATGAAGCCGAATAAAATAAGCTCATGAGCCTGAAAATAAGCTAAAACTAACATATCCTTTGTAATCTATATACAATGATTTGCTCTCAATAGTAGAATACCGTTACAGCTCTCTTTCAGGATGCTATGAAACTCCTTATTAGACTTGGTGTAGTTGAGGATTTCTTATATCGTCCAGTTGGTCATCTTTTAGAATCAAATCGACAATTTTTTTTATATGTTTGACAACTTGGGATTATTGTTGCAGGGACACTGTCCATGGGCATACCCAAGCATCTTTCCCGAAGTATTTTCCCTGGTAAGTGAAATGAAATTTTCTTTGGTGTTGAAAGCATATATAATAAGTTCAAACATCGAGCAATGTGTTTTAGCATTAATATCGATCCATACACTTTAAATAATTATGGATGCTTGCAGCTTTGATCAACCTTTTGAAGAAATTATCTATCCAAAAGGGGAAGTTGATGCTGTTTCTATTGGCAAGAGAGACGTCGATATGCTCCTACCAGACACTTTTGTCAATGACACCATCATTGACTTTTATATCAAGTATGATAATCCGTATCTTGTTTCCTCTTTCCGATGATGCTTTTAATTGACCATTAGTCTGTTACAGTGGCAACTTTAGCATACCTTGTATTTTTCGCTAATAACAAGTGTCAAATTTTCAACTGACGATAGATACTTAAAGAACAAAATCAACCCCGAGGATAGACCGAGGTTCCATTTTCTCAATAGTTTCTTCTTTCGAAAGCTAGCTGACCCAGATAAAGAACCTCTTGAGGCCTGTAAAGGGAAGGAAGCTTTTCAACGTGTAAGAAAGTGGACAAGAAAAGTGAACCTTTTTGAGAAAGATTATGTCTTTATTCCTGTTAACTACAAGTAAGTTTATAAGCCTTTTGAATCTGGCTCGCTTACGAACTCGTTTGACTAATTTAACCGGCCTTTTGACAGCTATCACTGGAGTCTTATCGTAATGTGTCATCTTGGGGAAGTGGCCACATACCAAGGTCTGTGTTTCATTTTTCTTATATCTTGTCATGCGTATCGAAGGTGATAATTCCTATTCTAAAGCTATGTTCATGTTTAGATGAAGATGTAACCAAGTTAAGTAAAGTGCCATGCGTTCTGCATATGGATCCTATTCGAGGCAATCATACTGGCTTGAACGGTCTTATGCAAAGGTAGCATTTGATCATGTTTTGTTTTATAAGTTCAAGTTATAAAACAAGTATGCTTCTTACACTTTGTCAGAGATAGCGAGGTCGGCTTCTAAAATTTTTCCGTTTACCGTGTTTCCCAAGTTTTACTGTCTCCCTTTGTCAACTTGTATCGTGTTTTCAAACTTGTATAATCGAACAATTGTGGTTTACATGTGGATATGTCAATGCAGTTACCTTAAAGAAGAATGGAGAGGGAGGGTACCTGAGACGTCTGAAGATATTTGTTCAAGATTTGATAATTTACGCTTCATCTCACTTGAGGTAGCGTGTGTGTTTTTTTGACTTGTGTACTTTTTAAAGCATATTCTCTTTATGTAACTCCATAAATTTTATCACACAATATAGCATTTCCTTACTAATATGGGGCACATTTGCTGTTTTTTGGGGGGGGGGGGCTTTCCAAACATCCGTTTTTACGAGTTTACGCTTTTTGAAACAGGCACGGAAAAATAAAAACACTAGTAATGGCAAACGTGGCCTTGTTAGTACAATCAGTTTTTACATTCTCACTTGTTGAATCTGGAATCTTGTTGTTTGTGCAGTTACCGCAGCAGCCAAATTCATATGACTGTGGTCTATTCTTGCTCCATTACGTAGAACTCTTTTTGGAACAGGCTCCAATTAATTTCAATCCATTCAAAATATCTCAGAGTGTCGACTTTGTAAGTAAACTGACTCATCTTTCAACCTCATAGCATCAGTTTTAGTTACATGTCTAATTTATTTTTCTACTAAGAACATTGAGGATTTGAACCAACTATTTAATACTACGTATTGACATTTAAGCAAATAAAGATACTTTTTATGGTACTTTATAATATACTTGACGTCACTCCATTTGTTCAGCATCTTGTATCGTGACTATGTGCTAGTTTTTCTGGATTATTATTCTTAAAATTAATACGAATCACATATTTTTCAGCTAAATATGGACTGGTTTCCGCCTGCTGATGCATCCCTTAAAAGGGTGGTTATCCAGAGATTAGTATATGATCTTCTGGAGGAATCTTCTCACGAAGCTCGTCCCATGCATGCCAATGATGATAACTTCCATATAGAAACTGCTGTAAATTTCTTTCCAGAAACGTTCAATAATAATCCTTCAACGGTTTGTCAAACTTCTCATGATGATGATGAAATTGAAATTTCTTTGTTACCATCATTAACTATGACAACTGAACCATGTCCTGTGGGTCCTACTGAATCCTTAAAACCAACATTTGAACCAAGATCATTTCTGAGCATGCAATTTCCGTCTTTCAACGAGGCAACATTTGATGGGTACAAAAGCTCCCTAGTGCCATCACTTGAGGTAATTCTGTTCTAGTTTTTGTCATGTGAAGTCCTAAACTACATGTGGCAAAATGGGCAGGTTGGGTAACAGGTCAAAACGGTGTACGGGTCAGGTCAGTTGGGTTTACCCAAAACACCTTTTTCCATTTAAAAAAAAAAAAATTCTATAAATAATTAGTGCCTTAAAAATAATTTATACTTTTGAATAACATGAGTTGGAAGTTTTATGCATTGTAAATAAACTCTGGTTGGCTTTTGAGCCTTTTGATCCATTAGAGATAACCGTAACTCTAATTTGACCTGTTGATGACTGTTTTGGGTTAATTTTGACATTTTAGTCTGACATAACATGGCTTTCATTGTAAAACAGGGAAATATAGAAAACGGAGGGCAATCTGTTTATTCTCTGACAGAAATTGATCTTGAGCAAGACAATGGAATCGCACCCGAAATCCCATATTCATCCCAGGATCTCAGAAACAGTAACTTTTGTGAAACATCGCCACAAACATCAATTTCCGGATGTGAAGATTCATTAGAAGTTGTGAATAGTAATAAGCAAATGAATGAAGAAGTCGACTTCATGGAGATAAGACATGAACCAAGATCACCATTAATGGAGCATGTGGAAATACCTGGTAATAACGATAATGGTAACGGTTATGCTTATAATCTTACGTTATCTTCTCATTTTTCCGAAATGCAAGCAAATGGGTCCACTGGTTCCGGTGAGTCCTCGGGCTTGGAATCAGATGTGCAGCATCCTACCAAAAAGATGCGAACGACAGAACCACCTCTTGAAGATGGGTCTCTGTTTAGCTGAATATAGTGTTGATAGGTTTTTGTTGGAAATTGGAAGATATGTAGCAGTTAGAATGAAGCACCCCCCACACGGATACTGTCGGTTATTCATATTTTGCATTTTGGTGTTTGTTTTTGAATGGTCCAGTTATGGGGGATATGATAAATAATACTAGTAGTGTTTAATCCTTTGAACTACTCTACTTGCTTTTAGCTTTAAGGTCACTTGCCTGACTTTTTAACCCTTTAACTTGATAGCTTGTAGTTTCGAAAATATTCCAATTTTTGTTCAAACATGGCACTTGTGGAGGATATGGTATGCTTAGAATCTTCAAAGGTGAAAGATTAAAGGTTAGAAGAGGATCTGAAGTAAGCTGAAATCTACCCTCTAGTGGGCAACTCAGAATTCCTCGTAGAGAAGATTAAGCGCGGTATACGTGTGTTGTATACTTATATGTCTACAAACGAAGAGCATAGTAAAAATGTGTAGAAATGAAAAAGGATTTTACGAGTGAGATTAGTAGAGTGATTGTTTAGAGACACACGATAATAACAATATAAAACTCATCATAACTCTTGGTGTAATGTTCATATCCGATGACGAGGTCTAACTAGGACGGTCTGTACCAATCGTCTATAGATTGAGCCATTTGGTGAGCCGCATAAATCAGATTAACTATACATTTTACCACAATGTGCCATTTTTTTTACTACGTTACACAAGATTTTCTTGACATTTTAGCCAATCTATGAAGGATATTCAACTCCAATTGCATTGTCTATCGTTTATATGCAAACTAGTATGTCTCTAAGAAAACTTTTTATATGTGGTTACTTTTGTGAAACTTCCACCTCCACGGCCCTGGAGACTGTCCACAGCCGTGGTTTCAACTACTAGTGGAGGAAATGGTATTGATATATTTGACGAGGGTTTTTGCTCATTAAATATAATGTCCACAACCGTGGTTTCAACTGCACGATTTCAAAGAAGAAAATGAATAAGAAGGTGAGAGTGGTGAGATAAAAGATTAAAAACTCAGTAGTACAACACATACATATCATTTCACACTACATATAAGTTCACACATAATTAGTTTACCTATGTCACAATAAACATTCTACAATATTATCATAAGTTGGTTCGACGGAAGTAAAAAAACAAATTAGCTATATACGTTATAAATAGAAATAGTAAAACGATCAAACAATGCAAGATAGGCAGCTTCTACGGAGAGCAATAAGCAAGTTTGAACACACATCGAGACCATTCACCAACTAAACTTAACGAAGAACTTGTTAGCGTTTCCCATTCTCCTTCAAGACCATTTATCTCACAACATTTGAGGTCAGGCCAATTTCCAAATTTGTTTTTCATCACCCCCATATCAATTAGCTTCAAGAAGTAATCAGCGGCTTTGAGCCCCTCATCTGAAGATGTGCCTCTATGTACAGGGGTTGGCAAATAGAAAACAATGCATCAAAGAGGAGTACCGAGTAGTTAATAAACGAGCCTAGCTCGTTTAGGCCTATACTTGACTTCGTTCGGATCGTTAACACCATGTCTAGATCCGCCACTGCTTGATCCGCCGTTTATGCCAGAGTGCCACCTTAAAAACCAAGAAACTACTTCAGCTTATATGGAATTGCGCCATTAGTATGAAATTAAAATGCAATCGACAATAGAGAATCTTTGAAAACAGGTACAATAGTTGCATTTTATCCATGGACCGTCTACCAATCTACCATCTTTTTGAAACTTTAACATCTTTAACACAATAAGGGACCAAAAGTGTAACAAGTTTTATAATGGATACCGTTTATGTAAATTTTGGTATTTAGAGACCAAAAATGTAACTTGGTATAAACTATAAGGACCACCGTGTAATTTACTTTCTTTTTTCTTTCTACAAAACTACTAGTATTATTTTGTTCCAATAATTTTTGTTGGCCAATATCAAATTCAATATTAAAATACGAGAAAAATGAAATTAGAAAACAAGTGTGTTATTTACTCACAGACGGTGACAGGTTGTATTCTTTATCTCTGAAGAAGAAGCTCCGGAGATGCAGCGATTTGCAGATTTTTGAAACATTCTAATTTTCCAAGATCCTCTGGTAGCTTCTCAAGAAGAGCACAACCACGAAGGTTGAGAAACGTCAGATGTTTTAACATACAGATGCTATTTGGAAGATGTTTAATCTTTGTAGCCGACAAATCCAGTCTCTCCAGAGATTCTAACTGGCCAATGTCCTCAGGCAACTTCCCAAGACAAGAACAGTCACTAACATCGAGCGACTTCAGACGTTTTAGCATGCAGATGCTATCTGGAAGATACTCAATCTTCTTACTCCTCACATATAGCTTTTTTAAACATTCTAATTTTCCAAGATCCTCTGGTAGCTTCTGAAGAAGAGTACAACGATGAAGGATGAGATGCGTCAGATGTTTTAACTCACAAATGCTATCAGGAAGATGTTTAATCATTGTAGCCGACAAATCCAGTCTCTCCAGAGATTCTAACTGGCCAATGTCCTCAGGCAACTTCCCAAGACAAGAACAGTCTCTAACATCGAGCGACTTCAGACGTTTTAGCATGCAGATGCTATCTGGAAGATATTCAATCTTCTTACTCCTCACATATAGCTCTTCTAAACATTTGCCAAGATCCTCTGGTAACTTCTCAAGAAGATCCTCTGTTAGCTCCTCCCAAGGATCATCATAATTGACTTTAAGATATTTGAGACATTTCAACATACAAATGCTATCCGGAAGATGTTTAATCATTGTAGCCGTCAAATCCAGTCTCTCAAGAGATTCTAACTGGCCAATGCCCTCAGGCAACTTCCCAAGACAAGAACAGTCTCCAACATCGAGCAACTTCAGACGTTTTAGCATGCAGATGCTATCTGGAAGATATTCAATCTTCTTACTCCTCACATATAGCTCTTCTAAACATTCTAATTGGCCAAGATCCTCTGGTAACTTCTCAAGAAGATATTCAATCTTGTTACTCCTCACATATAGCTTCTCCAAAGGATCATCATCATAATTGACTTTAAGAGATTTGAGACATTTCAACATACAAATGCTATCCGGAAGATTTTTTATCTTTGTAGACGACAAACAGAGCTCCTCTAGACATTCTAACTTGCCAAGATCTTTGGGAATCTCTGGAATATCGCCTTTGAGTTCAAGCTTTCTTAGGCATCGTAAACTACAAATCATGTCTGAAAATTTCTTAAAGTCTGTGCAAGCACATAGACCAAAAGAAATAAGCTTCTCAATATTTCCAACTGATGACGGTAGATTTTCTTCATATTTACAATTAAACTGAAACTTTGGGAGATTAATGTTGGGGTGCAATGGGCATAAATCTAGGGACTTGCCAACCAGACGTAAACTAGCTGAAGAACTACTAACCTTTGGTTCCGATCCACCAACGGGAACCCAAAAATAGGAAGACCTCAAACATGAGTTTAAATCTAAGTAGACAAGTTTTCTTAGACATCCAACAGGAGCATTAATTTCTACCAACTTATCACAACCTTTAAGAACTAACCACTCAAGATTTGGTAACAGCTCAAGGTCAAGGCTCCTCAACCTTGAATTACGAAGTTTAAGGAATTTGAGATTTGGACATGCACTAGACACGTGAAGTTCTTCAAAATCAGCACAATCATAAAGAGATAATTTCTCGAGATTCGGAGTTAACCCAAGGTCAAACGTTCTTAACTTTGACCAACTGATATGGATGTAGTTGAGCTTTTGACAGCTAACAGGCATGAAAAGTTTTACTAAATTAGAACATAGAAGAGATAACGTCTCGAGATTCGGAGTAATCCTAAAGTCAAAGGTCGTCAAGTATGACCCACTGAGAGAAAGGAATTTGAGTTTTGGAAGAACCTGCCAGCAAAAATAAGACAAAAAGATTAATATTAGTGTAGTAACAAACCAATAAATTAATAGCATTATTAGGAATTATGCAAAACAACGAATCAACAATTATTCTACCTTTTTTTCTCCCTCTTCCCAAAGTTGTACCATTCTGCTCCAGTGAATTTCAAGTCCAACAAGATTGTTTGCTTGAAATGTTTTGGGTAAATACAAGAAAGGGTAATTGTAACATTTTAGATATTTTAAAGAGTTTAAAAAGTATTGGGCGGTATTATCAAGAACTTCGGCATAATTTCGACTTTGAAAATTCACGTGAAGATATCTAAGTTGCTTCATTTTTCCAAGACCTTTCATAACAGTTCCCGCATTTGTGTTCGGAAAATGAAGTTCTAGACATATTGTTGCTTCAGTACCCTGCAATACAAAAACAATGTCCATAAAACTGGAAAGTCAGAACAAATGCAAAGTTTTAGTTTTCTCTACATTACAAGTAAACTGATCTTTACCTCGTCATTAGCCAATATATCTTCAATTTCCTCTTTAATCCACAGTCGGCTATGTTTGTTAGGTTCATTCGGGTGCTCACGACGAACAATGTTCTTTCCCATTTCTTCTATATGGTCATGCATGCCCAAGCGCCCATTTTTATCAACAGTTATGAGAGATCTCTGCTCAAGAACTTTTAAACCAATTCTAGCATGAAATCCACAGCATACAAGAATTCTGATTGCTTCTTCTTTCTTCTTGCCTTTCAATATGCATGCAATGTCTAGAAATATTTCCTTGTAATCTTTCTCCAGACTTGTATAGCTTAATTCTAGCTTTTCCTGAGTCTCCTTTAAGGGAATTTCTTTTAGTCTTTCTATGGCATCCTTCCATTCATGCTCATCTTTACCACAAAGAAATGAACCCAAGACTTTGAGTGTTAAAGGAAGACCAGCAGCATAGCGTACAACTTTTCCTGATAGCTTTTTGTATCCTTGAGATGGAATCTCTCTTCCAAATGCATGTCTACTGAAGAGAAAAATTGCTTCCTCATCTGATAAGAGATCGATATCTCGAATCTTCACTCTGTGGTAGACCTTATCTGATAAGAGATCGATATATTGAAACTTCACTCTGTGTGCTTGCAATACTTGCTCATCTCTTGTTGTAACGATAATTCTACTTCCCTTCTTAAACCAGTTAGTCTCACCAGCTAACGCCACAAGTTGGTCTATGTCACTCACATCATCTAGAACAAGAAGAACCTTTATAGCGCACATCCTCTTTTGCATCATGTTTTTTCCATGAGTAACATCATTCACAGTGACCTTTTCTTTCATCACATCTGAAAGGACTTGTTTTTGTAACTTCTTCAAACCAGACATAGAGGGTTTTGAAACTTCCCTCACATTCTCAACAAAGCTTTTGGCTTCAAAATCAGCAGATAGACAATCAAAAACTGTTAGCCTTAAAGTTTTGTCATATTTGGGAATTGCACTTCTTTCTTTGTACAAGGACTAGTTTAGTCATGTTAGCTAAATTATCTTTGTATTCTTGTAATAAATACCCTCCTATGTCAACACTAGGAGGGTTGGAGATTCATAAATACAAAAGAGGTGTGTGTGTTTTCTCTAGCTTCTCTCTAGAAAAACATACACACCTCGACAGTTAATAAACCGAATATAATGTTTAATCTTTAGTTCGTGTTTATTGTGTTTCTCCCACCTCCCGTATGTGAATCTTGGTCTCTACAATTGGTATCAAGAGCTAACCGGGTGGCCATTCGTGGTGTTTTCAAGGTGATTAAGGTGATTTATGTTGTGATTTATCTCGGTTTTTCTTTATCTTCTTCAACAGCCGAGTATATGCTATATTTGGGTTCGATTTGTGTTTCATAAAAAACCCACTGCTGCGTTTTTTTGATCTTCAAAAACGTGGTTGTTTGTGTTTTTGTTGAAACCAATATATGTGTGTTCGAATTTGTGCTTAAAAGAACTCAAGAGTTGCGTTTTTATCATTAAAAACGTGAACTTTTGTGAACTTTATGGATTCATACGCAAGAACAAGGCAGAAAATGGGTGTGTTCTAAGTGTTTTGATCGAAATAATTCAAGAAGATTATGTAAAAGTTGTTTTTGGATATTATTGATAATGTTTGAATTATTTGAGTTGGTGAAAGTCAGTACTAGTTGGGAAAGTTGTCAGGAAATATCTTGCAAGATAAGGTTGCAAGTGGGCAAGTAGAGATAAAGTCAAAGAAGTTGGTAACTGTACGAATTATCGTAATTCAGAAACTTCAGCGAATTATCGCAATTGGCAACTCAGACAACTATCGCAATTGGCAATTCCAACTCAGATCTTATCGCAATTGAGCTGCACAAGTTTATCGCATTTGATCTTGTCGCGTTTGGATTTTATCGCATTTGGCGACTTATCGCATTTGGCGACCTATCGCAGTTGACCATCGCAGTTCAGCTTATCGCATTTCAGGTCTGAACAGACTTATCGCATTTCAGTCAATTCAAGTCTGTCCGAGATATTTTTGGCAACTGCGATATCGGACAAATCACCAACTGCGATATCGGACAGAACTACCCTATCGCAATTCAAAAAAAAAAAAAAAAAAAAAAAAAAAAAAAAAAAAAAAAGAGTTTTTTGGCGGGAAAAGTTGAGTAAAATTTATTTTTCACAGGAGACTTTACGGTCCATTTTTACGCGAGATTCAAATTCTGGAACAAGAGTGAAAATTTTGGCCCAAAATTCAAATTTTTTGGCCAAAATTCGAATTTTTCGGGGAATTTTCGGCGTAAAAATTTCTTAAACTCAAATTTTTCCGGCATCATTAGAATTGCATTTTATGGCATTTTTCACAACAACATCACAAATGATATTATCGGACTGCACCTTCAAAATCACCACGTATAGCCAAAAAGATCCTGATCAAGATTCACAATCAAATGACAATGGTTAAATTATTAGCTGTGACTACGGGGATGATTCGTTATTATTTATTTGGGTTTGAAGTAAGGTTTTACGGACGCGTGTACTTATTTCATCTTCTTTCTTTCTACCCTACCGCGAAGATGACTTGTTTGGGCATATATTAATGGTGACGAAGACTTGGATATCTAGTTACTTTTGTGATTCTCTCTCTATTCTCACAAAGTAGCTATCACTTTAAGGAGTTACGTTGTAGTGCTCAGTGTCTCACGTAGTTGAGGATATGTCAAGAGGTTTTGTACTAATACTTCTGTTAAGGGTATCGGGTACACCGTTCTTAGTCACAAGGATAGTACAAGCTTAAGTCACAAATCTGGGCGATTTTTACTTCAGTCTCAAGTTCGTCATAGTGGGTTTTCTTCATCAGTAGTCACTACATGAAGCCGTTGTTTTTTTTTATATACGGAGGTTAGATTGGGTTCATCGACATCTTCTCACAGGCTGACTAGGTTTAATGATAAAGTGCTTCCAGTTAATACTTCACGTACACAACATTATGCTGATTCCGATATATCGTAACCAGCAGGGGAGAGAAATGTGTACATCGAGGTCTCACAACAAGTTCACATGATCGGGCTTAATGATTTATGAAATGATTTGATTTGTGTCGGAGATTGGTTGATTCTATGTCTTATCCTCTACTCATCTTTTTCTACGTACTTCTACCTTTCCACCTTCAACAATTTCGGGCAATAAAATCAAGAATGATCAGTGGTTCAACTTGTTACTTTGGTGTTATCATTTCATGTGTACGTTATGGGCTGATTTATCAAATGAAAGATAACTGGGATGCATTTGGTGAGATGAAGATGTTGATACCTTATTCCCTCAAACAGATAATCGTGAAGAAGGACGAGTCTACAGTCTGCTCTACATTTTCCGCTGCATGTTAGAAGACTAAAGACGAAATGCATTTAATTATCAAAAGACTTCTTCAGATTCAGGGCAATCATCAGAAAGGTTGTCAGTTTGGGGGAGAGCACTAATTAGGGGAGAGCACTCAGGGCACGCTGTATTAAACCCTAATTAGATTTGCTCACATGGTTCGTCTGCAAGTAAAGAAATGAAAGCTGAGAAGATTCTGCAAACTGAACGAAGTAATGACGTTTGAAGACTATTCTCTGTGCTTATGGTTTATATTTTACTTGTAGAGAACATTGTAAGCAATTCCCATATGACTTCACTTTGGGGAGAGATTGTTAGCCTTAAAGTTTTGTCATATTTGGGAATTGCACTTCTTTCTTTGTACAAGGACTAGTTTAGTCATGTTAGCTAAATTATCTTTGTATTCTTGTAATAAATACCCTCCTATGTCAACACTAGGAGGGTTGGAGATTCATAAATACAAAAGAGGTGTGTGTGTTTTCTCTAGCTTCTCTCTAGAAAAACATACACACCTCGACAGTTAATAAACCGAATATAATGTTTAATCTTTAGTTCGTGTTTATTGTGTTTCTCCCACCTCCCGTATGTGAATCTTGGCCTCTACAAAAACAGCTCTAGCTGTAGTTGTCTTCCCAGCCCCTCCCATGCCTTTGATCCCTATCATCCAAACATCATCATCTATTCCCATTTCTAAAGAGTCAACAACATCCTTTACTCGAGTCCCCATGCCGACCAACTTTTCATCGAAGCCGAAACTGATGGAGCGTAACTCTAGTGAAATCTCTCCAACAATTTTTTTGATAAATTCAGCTTCGTGCCTGTATGCATGGTAAAAGAAGGTTCTGTTTAGCATAGTCTAAATACATAAACAATGTAATACTATGTAACATAATACTAGCAAGGATGAAGAAACAAAAGTAACGAATATCGCAAGTAGAGATATGTGGAGTAATTACCCATTAGCAGTCGCCTGCAACTCCCTCCCAACCAGATTTGATGCTCCTTTCAAAGCCTCTATCCATTTCTCAGCAGAGTCTTTGTTTTTGTTTTGCAAAAAGGCTTCACCAAATGCCCCACTTTGTTTGCGGACTTCAGTGGGTTCCACATGAAAAAAGACGGGATAGGCAGTCTGTTCGCCAGTCTTTTGACACTTCATGATCTCAACAAGCTCATCCAAGCACCAAGACGAAGAAGCATAGTTCTTTGAGAAAACAATGATGAAGAATCTTGAGTCTTTAATAGCTTGGATAAGCTGGTTGTCGATCAGTGGCGGAACCAGGAACTAATTTCAGGGGTAGCGAAAAAAAGAAGTTAAACATGATTTTTTTTTAACCGTACATTTAAATAATTAAAAAAACGCAATAATAGAATAAGTTAAACAAATACCTAATAGATCTTAGAACTCTCCTCTTCGGTCTTTCATAGCTAGAAAACGAACCATTACATCTTCATTCGTTACTTCGTCAAATGTCTCTCCTTCGACAGCACATACCATAGCATTGTTCAAATATTCGTCCCCCATTCGATTCCGCAAATCTGTTTTAATAAGCTTCATTTTAGAAAAGCATATTTCAACAGTTGCGGTTGAAACCGGTAAAACCAATGCAAGCTTCAAAATCCGATAAAATAAAGGAAATGAGAGATTTTTTCCGGTTTCCACCATTACTTGAGCTAGGTGACAAATCCCATCCAAATTCAGAAATCTATCATCTTCCTTTACCGAGTGATAAAAGATTTTAAGCTCACCCAAAATACACCCGCTATCGTTCATATTAAAATCATCCGGATACATTTCAGAAAAGGCTACTATCTTAGATATGTCAAACTTAGAAAACCCATTACAAGGATTCAAACACGACATATATTCTACCAATGTAGTTGATACCTCATTGAACCGGTTCTCAAATTCTTGAATTTGCATATCCAAAACCGTATTAAAAATCTTTAACACCATCATGCTTTTTTGCAACCGCCACAATCACTAACTGTAGTTGATGAGCAAAGCACATTAGTCAATTACTATTTTTTTTAATCTAATCAGAAACCTAACTACCTAAGCAGTCTAACAAAGTAACATTCATCTGAACCTAACTATCTCGAAACTCAATCTTTTCAGTCTAATCAGAAATCACAAATTCACAATAACATATAAAATTGAACCAAAATGGCAAAACCCTAATACAGTATTAATAAATTATTGAAATTATTGAAATAAACTTGAAAAATGAAATTACCTAAGGCAAGTGCAAGAAGCCAGAAAGGGGAATAATCGAATGGCAGAAGCAGTCAAGCAGATAACAATTAGTCAATTACTATTTTTTTTTAAGGCAAAAGGGGCGCAGGTTTTTTTTCTTTTCTTCTGGTCTTTAACTTGACGTTTTCAATAGATAACAATTAGTCAATTGCTTTTTTTTTTTTTTTTTTTTTTTTTTTTTTTTTTTTTTTTTTTTTTTTTTTAAGTTGGTCCAAGCCCACTAGTCCACTACATGAGTTTTAATAATAAGGCCCAAGCTAGTAGCCTACTATCAATTTGAGTCTAATTTTTTTTGTAACCATTTTTTCATTTTTATGTTTTTTTTATGTATGTATGTGTTTTTTTTTTTTTTTTTTTTTTTTTTTTTTTTTTTTTTTAACATTTAGTGGGCTAGCGAAATACGAAAGATAGTACGAAAATTTGTTTAGGGGTAGCGAAAATTTGTTTCAGGGGTCGCGAAATACGAAAGATAGTACGAAAAACATAAAACTAAAAAAAAATTTCCACTGCCGGGTAAAAGTTCAGGGGTAGCAACCCCGCTACCCCTGACCAATGAATAGTTCCGCCCCTATTGTCGATGGTTTTCCCTTGCTTCATTTCCTCATCATCTTTGAAAGTTTCAAGGCCTTTTTGCTTAAGAGCTTGATAAAGATGGCCCACAAAGGTTTTGCGAGTGTCTTCACCCCTAAAGCTTATAAACACATCATACTTAAATCTCTTTGGAATGGCCGATGAGCTAGAGGTGGACACCAATGAAGTTATGGATGAAGGATCGGATAAACGTAACCTCTTGTTGGAGGACATTTCTACAAACTTGATAATATGAAGAAAAGTGAATGAAATGGATCGATAACCGTGATCAAAGCTAGGCGTTTACTCAGAAGACGACTGTAAAGAAACTTGATTGTGTTTGTGTGGAAATAAAATGTGAATTACGTGGAAATTTGGTTGAAGCTGTTAAAAGAGTTTATGTGAAGAAAGAAACTAGTTCCAGCTGCTGCATTTACGTTGAGAAACAAAAGCCACTCATATGGTCTTTTTGGAAGATAAGATTCACTGTTTGAAAAAGAAAGATAGGCCACTCATATCATATGGTCTTTTGGTCAATGAGAAAGAAAGATAAGATTCACCAGAAAAAAAAGAATAAGCAACCCGATATATGAATTGGTTATTCAAGTGAAAGTAATTATATATATATATATGGTATGGGCATCTTATCTGCGAGAACTGACAGAACCACCAAAAATATATATGCACGTCTTTTAAAATAAAATAAAAATACATGCAAATCATCAATAATAATAAGTATCCACATATGTTCTTCAATATCATCATGAACTCATCATCTTTTTTCACAAAAACCTTACACACGGCCGCAATATTGTCATTGCTCGCCTTATAAGAACATACATGCACACCTTCAAAGAAAAATTTTGTATTTCCAATTTCTTATCAAATTCTTTAGAACAACCATGTTTTTTTTAAAACATATATGTTGTTTTTAGAACATATGTGCAAAAATACAATTATCGAAGGCGTGCATGTATGTTTTTGGTGGTTCTGTCAGTTCTCGCAGATAAGATGGTTCTTGCAAGAAAGTCTCACTATATACTAAAAGCCGTTGAACAGCCCCCCCAAACGCTACAGTGCAAAACAGTACGCTACAGTGCAAAACAGTGTTCCTAACGAATTTACAAAAATGGTCCCTCAGGTTAACTGTACATGGCACCGTTAGTCCCCAGTTAGTGAACTTTTGCAAATTCAGTCCTTAATAACAGATTTTTTTTTTAATACATTAAACACAACATTCCGCAGCAACGCGCGTGTGCCCCGCTCGTTTAATCTATTTATCCAACAAGACACAACTAAACTCATCAATTTATCTAACAACATCTTAGAAACTGCTTTAAAGACTGGCTCCAACATTGTTATTATAATTTTTTTTCCCACATAATGAGCGTCCTTGTAAACTATTGCCCGGCCACTTATACTATATTAGGCGAGTATCTGTGCATAGCAACGGGATTTTCTAGCGGCAAAAAACTATAGTTGCGACATTTTGATAAGTGTTTCGTGTAATGTTTAAACATAAAATGTGAAAATATAAAAATATAATTGTAAAAGGTTGTAACATGCGATAATTCAACTCATACAATAATTCCAAACATCTGAAGCTTTTTTTGAAAAAAATTGACCCAGAAACAGTTCTTCAGATATAGAGTTTAAAATCCAACCCAAAACAACAGCATTGACTCTGTCCCATTGTCTACCCAAAACTTCATCAGTATTTGATCTTTTGTATGTGCCATCAACAAAAACAATTTTATTTTTTCCCTCAAGAGCTAAAAGCATAGCACATGACCAAACATTGTAATATTCAGTCCCTTTTAGTTTTATAGAAACAACAGTTAAAGTAGCAGAATCATTAGGATGTAAATGTAATGGGTGACTTATATCCAATTTACTAATTAAAATGACAGGTTCAATATAATCCTTATCCTCAGAATTATGAGCAGAATGAGGTGGAGAATTATTAACTGAATTATGAACAGACATGATGAACAAAAAATAAAAAAACAACAAACACTCAAGAAAGGGAAGAGAGGTAGTTCTCAGGCTTTTCCTTGACACTAAAGTGCTAGGTCAAAGGCGCACACAAGCACAACAAACAATAAAAAAAAAACAGATAAGAGCACAAATAACACACAACCTCAACAACCAACAATCTTAGTATCCAATAATCCCAAATCCTATCCTCCAGCAATCTAAATAAGAAAATAAAGACTGAAATTAAAGAGAAGGGTGTGAGAGGTGTTACAAAGCACGCAATTTAAACGGCAGTGGAATACCAGACCTACTACACCCTAGATTCACTTAGTCTAGGGATATAGCAGATACATAATCAGAACCCAAAACCAAGATCCAAGAACCACCAAACCCTAATTTTCAGAATTAGGACAAATCACCAGAACCACGTTCAATCAAACCAAAATCACCAGATCTATCGATTAAACACACTTAATCGACCACATGAACTTTTAATAGTAAAAATCCCCAAATTTTCCCAAACCCTAATTTTTTTCAAAAATTAGGTGTTTTCAAAAAATCTTTAAGATCTATGTAATTAACCACCAGATCTACCAATCAACACAAGTTAATTGAAAGAAAACAAAGAATTATAAAAAAAAAAAAAAAAAAAAAAAAAAAAAAAAAAAAATAAAAAAAAAAAAAAAAAAAAAACCCAATTTAATCGAAACCTTAAATTTTTTTAGAGCAAGACAGATCAACCTGTCTCTGATTCCATGTAGAAAAACACAATTGAATACTCTTTTATTAATAAAAATCAACCAAACTGTTCTCAAACAGATTACAATCAACACAACACTTGATCTTAATCAAGCAATCAATACAACAGCAGAACAACAATAAGTATTTGACCAAGATGATCAGAATACTATCTAGGGTTTCTTAGGAATGAATAAGAGATCGTTTATCTTTTATGAGAGAGAAAATTATTCAGCTCCAAAAGTCAGGAGATAAGCTGAAAATTCAGCTTATATACTCCCAGCTCCAAGTCTTGAGATATTGCACCAATCAGTCCTTCATTCTTTACAAAATAGCCCTTCCGTGTTTTTCCTTTATTATCTCTACATATGTCTTTATACTTATGTGCAAAACCAACCTAGCATCACCTCAATGATCCAAAGGACTAAATCTGAAATACAAAACAAACCAAGTTAGTCCCTCAGGTTATCATCAGATATGAGATGAGGTCCTATTTTCCAACAATAATGTCACAAATTCCATAATCATCAATGGTCACACCACTTAAATGTATCTCTCTTAAGCTCCCAATTGAATCTGTTATGGATAATTTAGGCATAAAATGTATCATTTGTGCGTCGTATGAAAGTGAACACATACGTGGGATATTACAAATTTCCAAATGCGCATCAAGACAAGGACTACCAGGAGCTATTTTTAACTCATGAAGATAAAGGAGGTTATTTACCTTTATTTTATCCAAGCCTTCGAAAAGTCTAAGGTTGATCTTTTCAAGTAACTTACAAGCAGATAGTAAGTTATGAAGGACCTCTTCATGACTTATGTGCACATCAAGCAACTCTAGCACTCGCAGGTTCACGCAAACGATCAAAGGATTGCTACTAATGTGAAAGGAATAGTTCTTGAGAATGTGCTTCGTGAGAAAGGAAAAATCGAGTTTTATACTTAATGTATTTAGGTTCTCACTTGAGAATATCTCATCTGGCAAAGTAAATGAATTAATGTCATCAACGACTGTGAGGCAAAGCTCCTTATGAGAACTTTTGGAAGCTACACGCTTAATAAACTTTTCAGCACGAGTAGACGACTTTGGCTTGCGGATGCCAATGTGAATATCACATGTTATAATCGGTATGTTGTCCCTGTGATACCTTCGTATAGTCCATCTGATCAGCCTCAAGTACCTTCTTTCTTGCTGTTTAGTTAAAAACTTACTGGATCGGCAAAACCTGAGAGTGGGGATGGTAGACCAAGCGTGTAGCCATGACTTGGACAAGACGCAGGTGCGGGCTGCATCTTTTGCCGGTAACAATGCTTGAATATGACGAATCAACTCTGGTACATCTTCTAGTTTCCGTCTATGGTTCAGTTTCATTCTCTTCACTTTCTCCATCTGTCACAAGAATAACAAAAGAAAATGAACGAGATGGTTATGTTCAATATACAGATAACTGACAGTTCTATTTAGTTAAACAGTTTAAGCTTTAAATAATTAGAATAAGAGCTATTGTCTAAAAAAGACGAGGTCGAGGAACATGTTGACTCGATTCTGTATCCATTTTTTTAATATGGGCAGGAAGAAACCTCAACAACTTTGCATCTAAGCTAATAGAGTGAAATCTAAACGACGAAGCGAACTTTGCATAAAGGGTGTTTGTTATAGCTTTTATAAGAAGCTTATTAGCTTATATAGCTAAAAGAAGTTCTTGAAAGTGTTTAGATAAGGTCCTTGGTTTCCTTACAAAAGGTGAAGGGTTCAAACCTCGCTAGCTGTGTACATTTAGGGGTGGTCAGAGAAGGGTCGGAAAGGGTCCCAGGATCAACCTGGTGAGGCCGCGTATCTTAACAGGGAAAACCTTCACCGTTTACCCGTAATAAACTTTAAGCTTATAAGCTTATATGGAGATTTGCGTAAGCCCATGGGCTTATACGAGAGGTGTTATAGCTACTTTGGAATACGTCTTTTGTGATCATTTTACCAAATCATAAGCTTAGTACAAATAGTCAACAAGTGTTTATTAGCCCATAAGCTGCTTATATATGTTCAAGCTTATTTTGGGCTTATGAGCTTATTTGGTTTCGGCTTATGCAAAATAAGCCGAAATCAAAAAAGCTTAACATGAACCCCCAAACCTACCTAGCAAATAGTTAACCCAACGATCCCAACTAATAACGTTGTTTCATTTGGTGTTTGGGTAAACTTACAATGGTATCTTAAAGCCAAACACCCCTCCTAATACAGAAATTAATAACAACTCAAAGGGTTAAGTAAAGAATTAAAGCCAGTAGTACCCTGTTAACTGATAAATTCGGAGTAGTAATGAAGACATTAGACATCAATTCAAAGTAGTATTTACTAAAAAAATAAAAGGACAAACTTATTTTGAAGGTGTTTTATTTGGTGCAATAATAATAGTAGATAAATGTAAAATAACAAAAGAGTAAAATTTAAAGCTGAAAAAGGGTCTGTAGGCAAGAAAGAAAGGTTGCAAGTTTACACCCAAAATAGAAACTTTCTTTTTTTTAACAGTTTGACGATTATACCCTTGATAATTATTACTCCGTAGTATCTTTTTTGTCAGGAGGTACAACTGTACAAGGGCAAAATAGTAATTTAATGAAAGTGCTTTAATATATGATGCTTCACCCACTTGACATACAAGTTATATGTGCGATTGAGTCCAAAGTCCAAACCCATATTAGCTCCCATTGATGTTAATTTCATTCGCTTACCCCCTAGCGTAATACTTACAGTTACACACCTATATTAACAAGCGTTTGTTAAAAGACAAAAAGTTCAAGTTTTGCCAACATGACATTAATCGTTATTACACTAAAAAACACTCTGACCTCAAATGCTTATGCTCGCTGCCTGTAATGTTGGCCTCGTTAGTGATCCACCATCACCACCTCCCTTCTTCATGCGTGAAACCCATCTCTCACACGCGGTTGCCATGGTTTGGTGGTGCAGACCACCAAACGGTTTGCCATTTTTTTTTTTTTTTTTTTTTTTTTTTTTTTTTTTTTAATATATTGTCGGTTATGTTTGTATAAAGTAATATTTTTATGTGTTTGGTTTGGTGGTCACCACTACACCTGTTTGGTGGTTGGTTTGATGGTGGTTAGTTTAAAGGATGAACGTTGCAACGATCGTTGGCCAAAAAGGGCTAACGTGTAACTACTAACGGAATCCACTTAACGCCGGTTAAAACCAGGGACCAAAATGATCAAAAGGTTTCGTGACAGGGACGCCGCCTGCACTTATGGAAGACCAGGGACGATTTATGCAATTTTGACAAACCACAGGGACGGTTTTTGCAATTTACTCTAAAATTTATGTTTGGGACGAAATTTTTTTAAGTTTATAAAATACTCGTAAGTTTTATTTGTTGCAAAAGACATATGAAATTATTTAAATATTTTTTAAAATATAATGAATTATTACGCAAAAGTTGAAAATACATGAATTTAATTCGATATATTTTTATAAGATTTTACATTAATAAGCTTTAGTTACAACTAATTCGCCAAAAAAACTTTATAAATATATAAGCTACAGCTTTTGGCTTATAATATAAGCTCCAACTTCAGCCCATTTCGCCAAATATACCACTATTTTCTGATGCGTAAATTTTCACAAATTTACAGTTTACATCTTTGTAAAAAACGTAGGGCTATCTACATTCTTCTGTTAGCAGTTTTTAAATAGTTTACATCCTTATGGATTAATGGTGCAAATGTTTTCTCGTTATTTGCTAATGTGGATCCAACGTCAGAAGTTTTTTCATCTTTTTGTTTGTCCACTTTATCACTTCCTTAATATCCTCCCAAATCTCCAAATAGAACAAACGCTGATTATGTTCAATCAAAGAATTTGTTCTTGCGTGTTACCGAAAAATAATCCATACTAAAAAAAAAAAAAAAAAAAAAAAAAAAAAAAAAAAAAAAAATCCTTACGCGTGGGATTTACGTTAGTAGATAACGGAAAATTATTTTACCTCGTTAGTCTCTAAAGATGTATATTGTTTGACTTTTGCCAGCGAAGAGATGTATGCAGGATTGCAAGCTAATATTTTTTATATGGATGCGCTAGCAAATTACTGGCAGAAAACGAAATAGCATAACTAAAGTTACCAAACATCAAAGGTGAGTAGTCTTCATATATCAATGCACCTTCAAAACCCATCTACGAATTTCAGTTATTAGTTTATTACTAATGGTAGAATATAAATGGACTGTAAAAAAACAGCTCACCCTTGTTCTTCTAGTTAAAGTGTTTCAATAATCTCTCCTAATCACTTATCAATAGAGATATCCAATAAAAATGTAGTTAGATTGTCCTTTTTTGTAAAAAATTTAAAAAAATTAATATAAAAAAAATGTGAAGTTCGTTTAATTTTTAGCCAATAAATGAGTGATACTTCAAATTTGAGAAAAAAAAAATAAAAAGAATAAAAAATAAAAATAATCTTGATAGTTATAAACTAGATTCAAATTAAGCTAAGAAAAACAATTATTTCAATTTTGAGATGAATAACTTATTTTTAAGAAAAACAAACTCCAAATCACCACTTGTAACTTTTCAAACACATAAACTTGACAAATTTTCGCAAAAAAATTGGACTAATCTGCGCACTCGTGAGAACCACAAAAAAAATAGTTGTTTGGTATCCACGAGTCCGCAAAAAAAATGGACTAACCTGTGGACCAATAAGTACCAAAAAAACAAAGGTTGTTTGGTACCAATGGGTCGCAAATTCAGCAAACAAATGCGGACCCGTAATGTTTTTGAGTGTGTTTCTCTTTGGAATACGTGTATTTATTTTCTTGTCTCAAGTGGTTAACACTCTTGCCTCTGGAGACAGAGGTTAAGGGTTCGATCCTCACCCCTTGCAAGGCCAGAGGTCCTTTTCTACCTTTGGTAAAACCGGAAGCAGCCTCTCTACCTTAGGTAGGGGTAAAGTTGTCTACGTCTCAACCTCCCCCATACACCATAGAAGACGGTATTGAGACCCATAACATAACTCTATTTTCTTGTCTTAGTTCACTGCACCGCCATTTGGGCCCAAATCATAAAAGTGATAGAAGTATAGAACCTCTAGTATTATTCGATTCAGAGTCTAGTTTGAATTGATTTTTACTTTATTACTATGTATTGTTGTTCTAGTTATGTATTATCTGTTCAGGTCGGTTTTGACCCGATGAGCACACCTAATTGGTGAACAACACACATACACATGTATGATCACGAACAAGAAATTGATCATTTACCAATGCAACAAACTTCCAGCTCCACAATGATATACAAATCGTGGGATTTTTGCGAGATAAATACATCATAATCGATGCAAGCCTACTAAAAACCAGCTCGTTGCATCTCTAACCACACTATTCCCATCGCCAAACATTAACCATTTACCTTTTTTCTTGTTCTCTCTGTTCACTTTGTGTACTTCCCGACCCTAAGGAAGCCTTGTCATCTTTTTTATCTTTGTTGTTACTCGGAGTGGGCCCACCACTTCCATTTAGACAACTAGCCATTTCCTTCGACTCCGGGCCGGTAGGTGATGATGTGTGTCCCATTTCATCATCCTCAATCGGAAGCATCCTTTTTGAACCCTCTAAAGCCACACCTAAAACTATGTTATCTTCCAATGCTGATCTTTGGGTCAACGGCTTCTCGCCTTCCAACTTTGTATTAGCACTTGATGATGATGATGCTGATGATGATCCAGTGGGTCCCACATTGGAGGTTCTGACTTCGGGGTCAACTTTGGATTGGGATTTACGACTGGGTCGGATGTAGTTACTGGGGTCAACTTTGGATTGGGATCTGCGACTGGGTCGGATGTAGCTGCTACTGGGGTTACAGGCTTGGAATCTTTTTCTTCCGGGTTACTAGTCGGGCGAGATGTTGACTTATTTTTATCTTCTCCGTTGACTTTATAAGAAGGCTCTATAAGGAGGAAGGGTCGGTTGGCAGCTGCTCGGTTATTAGTGAATATATCAGAATATGGAACATTATCAATATCTGCATCACGGTAGATTTTCTGCACTGTTCGAATAGGTGTGGCAAGCCGCGCCCGGTGATGACTGATAACTCTGAGGAGATCCAATAATATAGCTTCCTGTTTACAGATTACATTTAAGTGAATAAAATGGATAGAAAGATAGGAAAAGGAATAGAAATAAATTGAGGTTTTCGAGAATCAAAGAATTTCTACCTTCACACCGAGATATACTTCAAAATGTGATGTTTTCACAAAGCAAGAAACCAAAATCTGTCAAACAAAAAACAGGTGCGTACAATATAACATTAGCATCTGATGATTTTTAGTATATGCCGCATAATGGGCAGGTTTGGTAATGCGTCAAAACATGTGCTTTTTATACAAGTCCAAATCCGTCGGGTTGGGTGCGGTTCACCCCAACACACATTCTATCCAAAAATATGATTTTATAAATAGATAAATAGCAAGTCAGATTAAGAGAATAATCGCTTTCAAAAATAATCTACGGAGGCTTTATGCATACACTTCAGGAGATATTTGACAACTTTGAAATGTTTCCTTAAGCTCGCTTTTATGTTTTAAAAAGGTGTACCAATTTGAAATGTGGTCCGGACAACACATATCAACGTTTTTCAGTTTTTTATATACGCGAGGAAAAATGAAAATCAATTGCAGGTCCTAGTTATATAAGCGCCAACAAAATGAACATATGATCAATGCATGTCAGTAGATGGTGTGGACAAATAGTAATTACTGTAACAACTTACCAAAAGAGCCTGATTTTCACGGTCAACATTCTCCAAAAACACTCGCCTATGCAGCCTTTGCTGCTCAACTTGAGGATTTTTGGCCAAAACTTTCCGCATATCAGCCACAATGTTCTGTTCCAATAACATAAGCCAATATTTTAGGGAGTGCATGAAACAAAGCAATTGAGAATATTGCTATTCACAGGGTTGATAAACTACTCACATTAATTTTGTTGACATCTACGTGGCTGATAGCGAGATGAGTCTTGATGCGCCAATGTGTTTTTTGGGTCAGATTTCTCACCACATTGACTGTGAATTTATGGTTCGGGATGTGAATCGCCTCACGGTCATCACCTCTTATTATTGTTGGGGACCACCAACCCACATGCTGAAACACGCAACAAAATATATGAATTAGATCACCTAAGAAAGAAATAGACAATGGCAGGTTGGGCAACTGTTCAGAATGGTTTGTGCCTCATAATGCATTATTTTTAATAAGTTTTAGGTTCGAGTGAGCCGACCAGCAATTTTTGTTCCATTTTCTATATATACTACAAGTAACTAATGTACTGTATATGATTAAAATACTATATTAACAAGAAATTTATCTATTATCTTAATAAGGCGATTTAAGATGTTATAGGCAATTTAATACACTTCAGACCACTCCAGAGTCTTAACCCGTTCTGTTCTTAAGGATTACCAGTTTGGCTTGTTTGAGTACTATATAGCTCATTTCTAAGTAAAAGGGACAAAACTGCTACCTAAGGTGTAACTATTATGCTACTTAAGGTCAGCAGCCTTCTATCTAGACGCTGCACAGAGTTAGAAAGACCATGAATCACACACTTGCGTAACTGTCTTGAACACAACCTTAAAGAAAGCTGCTTATTACTCTTCTTTTAGATTAAAATAACGGAGCAACCGAGCAAGAACATAAGGATCTACAAATGCAGTGATGCAACTAAATCTTTACCTCAACTGTACCAGAGACTTCATACCCATCGATTTTTGTTTGAATCCATTCACTTAGTACGAACGGCCTTGTTGCATGGATCATTACACTTGACAGGAAATTTGTAAATATCTGTGCGGAAATTATGTTTGAAAACCATTATTCGCAATAGAAGTCTTAAGTGAAAATAAACAAGAAGTCTTTACGTATAATGAGGTAGTACCTCACGGCCTGCAAGTGTAAGCAATACAGTACCAAGACCTCCAGCTGTGACCCATTTTTGAGTAGAGAAACCCAGCAACTCCATGAATAATGAAATAGATGCAACCCACACTGCAGAATAAACAGCTTTTCCAGCAAATTCATAACCCATCTGTAAATCAAAAGATAAAGAATATAAGAACTTAAAAGTCATTTAAAAGCAACAATAAACAATTGGTTGAAAACGAGGGTTTTTTGTATGGATTGGGTTGGGTTGACCCACAAAACTTTTAGTCTATAGTTATTATAGCTTCTATCAACAAGGAGTATCAAATATGATTACGACAATCCTTTAAATTTTTTATAAAATGATTTAGGAGGTTTTAAGCAATTAAAAACATTGCGGGCAACTTTCCACCCTGTTGAGCCATTTGACAAGTTTCCTTTTTGGCTAAATTTTTATTTTTTATACTACACGTTTAACTCGCTAGAGATAAAAAGTAGGGCTGTTCAAAAAGCTCGCGGCTCGTGGCTTGCTCGAAACTCGCTCGAAAAAAGCTCGAAAAAAGCTCGAAAAAAGCTCGCTCGAAATCGGCTCGTTTATAAACGAGTCGAGTCGAGCCGGATCGGTTTGTAAACGAGCTGAGCCCGAGCCAACGTCGGCTTGGCTCGTGGCTCGCTCGTTAGCTCGCTCGTTGGCTCGCTCGTTAGCTCGCTCGTTTGGCTCGTGTATATATATATATATATATATATATATATATATAAACTTTAGTTATATATAATATAATATATACAACTAGATGAAAGAGTAATTCAAGTTTTTGGAAATGCTATTTTGTTAACTTCTAGATGAAAGAAACTCAAGTCTGTTATTTTGTTAATTACTTTGATGGACATATTGCAGAACTGCAGAACTAATTTTTATTAGAATTGAATTAGTATTTGACATTTTGACCTGGATTAAAATCGTGTAGCTTATTTATTGTTTTTTTATGTTAAAGTATATCCCATTCAATGTAAACGAGCGGGCTCGACGAGCCACAAGCTGGCTCGAGTATTTGACGAGCCGAGCCCGAGCTCAACTTTTCGGCTCGTATAAATAAACGAGCCGAGTCGGCTCGGCTCGATTTTTAAACGAGCCGAGCCCAAGCCTACCCTGGCTCGGCTCAGCTCGGCTCGTTTACAGCCCTACTCGCTAGAGATAAAAACTGGCCTGAATCAATCCATTTATAAAGTGGGTCAAAATTATCACATATGGTGAAAACTATAGAGTATGACTACATGTAAAATCGAATAAAAGAAAATATTGATAGGACATGGGACATAATTTATGCTGAGACCACAACAGTTTATCCCTTCCAGCTACATATATATGCTTACATATATACATACATACATATAATATCTATGTGTACATACATATATACTTTCCAAAGAATTTAGATATGCTAGAGTCATAGATACATACAGATCTTGCATCGCTAGGATCCTTTTTCTCCACAAAGAATTTCTGTGTTTGTTGTATCAAGCTGCCAAAACAAAATACAGGATCGTCTAAACATCTAGTGATGACAAGACAAAAAAAGAAAAACCTTCCCAAGCATATGAACAAGTTATTCAATAGTGATGACTCCCACCAACCAGCCACCATCTACTCATGTAATGAACTAATAGATAGGATAATGGGTTCCAATTGCTTAAGCTTTACCATGTAAGATGTAACACAAGATAGATTATTACCTCGATAAGCAATATGCAAATGCCAAAACTGTAGACAATGAACGAACAAAATTCAGAAGCCGTTGCTTGACAGCTTGGCTTGGTGCAGATGGTAGGATAACTGGTTCCAGTACTCTGCAAATATGAGTGACTGTTCAGCAAAAAAACCAACAACAAATATCTGGTAATAGTAATACTATAGCTTCTTTCAACTTCTATAATGATGTTACTTTTACCTGCATATAAGGACAGCACCACCCCATAGCAACAGCGGTTGGATGTAAGATGTCATCAGCTGATGTTCTTTACTCTTGGTCCAACTATTATCGTTTTTCTGTACAAAGAAAATATGGTATCAGGCTATTAGCTACTTAAGCTCATAAAACCAACTTGATCAATATATATATACCTGCCATAAAAAGGATCCTACACGCACGTAATAATGGTCCAAGACCCCATGCAGCAAAAGCAATAATTCCAACAGCTGGAATCAATTGCACTACAAGAGACCGACCATGAAAAGCTTCATATGACCTGCATATTAATGAAACAAGTTATGCATATGACCGCAGAAAGTTGATCGCATATATTAGCCAAATTCATGGAAAGGATAGGGAATTAGAGATGCAAACGCATAAAAGGAAAAATAACCTTGCCAATACTGCAGCAGCTGTTTTCAATATGGGAATTTGGTCTCCTCCATTTGGTGAGAAAAGAGATCGACAAACTAAAATGTTACACCTATTTGGTTTTGGTTTTACTGACTCCCGTGCAGTCAATAGATGTACACTCCAAGCCTCTTGTAGCTGCAGATTAAAGTATAGAACAGACCATCATGATCCTCACTTCTTGTATAGTAAGTCTATAGAGAGAAAATTATATCTAGATTTTTAATGGCATATGCATAAGTATATCCTCATCCCAAAATAAAAGTCATGTTTGACAATATCCGTCAACAATCACATATAGATGAACCTTGTAAGACAAAACTAACGTCATTGATGTTTTGTACTGATTCAAAAATAGGTCATTTGTCTTAATACTTTACCAAAACGCCAAACAACGCTTTCACTTTTGGATATCCAAAAAAGCATTCTTGCATGTCTTATGGGATGGGGAAGCAATACTTAGTAGATTAGGGGATATCTTTAGAACGAAAGAAAAAGATAGACATGAGCTGAAAAACAGAGCTCTCGTAACATAGGAACATACCGATGTATGGGACGAAAGACCAGCACTAAAAATATGTGCGTGAACCTTATGTCTCTTTCCCTGGTGATAACACAAAGAAACAAATTAAAGAGCTAATGAATGATGAATTACACGAACTCTATCTAAGAAGTTCTCTAGAATCATGTATGCGGAAAAGATCAGCAAATGACCTATAGATAAAACCACGCACCTTAGGTTGGCTGATATATACAGAGCTTTTATTGATCCCCAGTTCCCGAGAAAACAACAAAGAACCAGTTGCAGCCATTACGGAGGATTTTTCGACAAATTATTAAGATGCAATATCCACACGAGAATCAAGTGTGATATAGACTTGGAGCCTGCAATAGAAAATAAGTCATCAAACAACACGAAAGTTTTCCAACAAGTTAGCAATCAAAACTGAATTATTTTTAGTAAGCATACACAGATTTTGTTTTTGTTTAGTGTTTTGTATGGTTTGATTTTATTTAGTGTTTTGTGTTTGTAGCATCTGGTAGAAGGAAAAAATAAAAACACAGATTTTGTTTTGCAAATGTGTGTGAGGAAATGAGGATCTCTTTTAGATGTTATTGATATAATAATAATAATAATAATAATAATAATAATAATAACCTAATAATAATAATAATAATAATAATAATAATAATAATAATAATAAGGGAGAATGATATGTACCATATACTAAGTTGTACAATAAACTATTTATCTCGCAAAAGAATACATGAACTTACTAATCTTGACTATTGTATGTACCCGATCTACGTGGCAAGAATTTTAGCTGATTTGGCAATACAAGTGGCGTTGACTCCGTTATATTATTAGAAACCTCCGTTATTTGACCCGTTTGACCGTTACTTTCTTTATTTTATTACTTTTTCCCGCAATTATTCCCCCAAATCAACACACAGAGCGAACATTTTCCCCCAATTATTCCAAACCCTAAAATTTTCAATCAACCTACAATCAATCACGTTAGTTACAATTTGAATGCTTTCTAAGGTATGTTTACATAATATACGTTTAATTTGATTGCGTTATTACAAAGCTTCTGTTTTTTTTTCCAAACCCTAATTTGCAATTGATTCGTTTACAGAATGGTGATACCTGGACCAAATGGGATTGAATTAGATGTCTGGAATGATGGCATTTTCTTTGAAGATCCTTTAAGGTACGAGAATGGTGTTTGTTTGAATGTGTATATTGCAAGGTTGTCACTCAAAGAGCTGACAACATTCTTGAAGGAAAGGACGAATTGTGCACATGTTTTTGGTCTTTACTATAAAATGCCACATAGTGATTTAGACAAGGGTTTAGTAAGATTAGACTCTGATTGGGAATGCAATAGGATGTATGATCTTTCGAGGTTGTTTGGAAAATTGGAAGTTTACATAGACCACACTAACCTTGATTTGTCCAAGTATCTAGCTATTCCTGACCCTGGTACACCTACTTCTAAGTATAGAGCAACACCCGAAAAGCGACATTGCAATGAATTTACTGATGAAGAATTGTGGAAATGGGCTGAGTAAGAGGCTGAACATGACATAGGTATTGCTAGTGCTAGTGATAAGGGTAAGGGTAAGGAAATTAGTGATAAGGGTAAGTCAAGTGTTAGTGATAAGGGTAAGGCAAGTGTTAGTGATTTAGCCGGGGAAACACACCATGAGTCTAGTGATTCTGATGACAGTGACTTTGGAAATAATGGTATGCTTGAAGAGAGTGACAGTGAAGATAGTGATTATTCTGACAAGTCAGTTGACTATTTAAGTGCCTGTGAAGAAGAACTAATTGAGCACAGAACTAGGAGAGCAAGTAGGCGTAAGACCAGAGCTCCACCAATTCCAGATATTGATGCTAATCCTGGTACTAGTAGTGCTACATGTGGTTCCAGAAGTGAAGTGTTTCTTGAGCATGATGAGTTCATTAATGAATTGTTGAGAAAGATGAATGAGGTGGATTTAGATGGGAACATACAAGATCCATTTTTGGAGGTATAAGCAACTGAAGACAGGTATCCTACTCATGATGACAGCACTCATTGGAGGCTGCAAGTCCCAAAGGTATCCTTGTTGTTTCAGTTTAGTAAACATGTGTATTGCATTATATGAATATGACTGCTAAGCACTTATTTTGTTCACAGGTTGGGCTAAAATTTGAAAGTGCTGCCAAGTTGAAGGAAGCGTTGACGTATTATGCTTTAGCAAATGGTTACTCCATCTGGTATGAAAGGAGTGCAGCTGATAAGGTTATTGCTCTGTGTGGTCAAAGACCACCAAAGCCGTTAAAAGATCCTGAGAAAGGTAAACAAAGAAAACAATATAGGTTTCCTAGTGAAACAAAAGAGGATGTGCCAAAATGTACCTTTAGGTTATATGCTAGATGGATGACTTCTGAGAAAACTTTTCAAATTATTACATTGAAACCTGAACATAGCTGTGTTAGAAACTTTCAGTTTGGCTCCTTAGTGGAATTTAAATGGATAGGTAAAAGGTTTGGTGAAAAAATAAAGAGAAATCCTAAGATAAAGCTGGTAGACATTGCTGCCTTAGTGTTGAAGAAGTACAAGTGCACTGTCTCTTCTAACCAATGTAGGTATGCTAAGGCATGGGCACTAACAGAGTATGAAAAAAACCATTGAAGAACATTATGCCTTGTTAAGATCTTATGGCAAAGAGTTGTTGGATAGTAACCCAGGGTCCACTGTCAAATTAGGAGTTACACAGAATGATGAAGGGTCCACTGTTTTTGATAGATTCTATGTGTGTCTTGGGGGTTTAAAAGAAGGGTTCAAAAGGGGTTGTAGAAGAGTGATTGCTTTAGATGGATGTTTTCTAAAAAGAACTAATCATGGTGAGATACTAACTGCTATAGGTAGAGATGGCAATAACCAAATTTACCCTATTGCTTGGGCTGTGGTGGGTGTTGAGAATAAGGAGAATTGGTGTTGGTTCTTAGACTTGATAGGTGATGATTTGGAAATGCCAACTGGACAAGGTCTCACACTAATGTCTGATCAGCATAAGGGACTCATTGAGGCTGTGAAACAAGTTATGCCTCAAGCTGAACACAGACAGTGTGCTAGACATATTTATGAGAACTTTAGGAAACAATTCAGTAGACTAGAGTTCAGGAATTTGTTTTGGACAGCCTCTAAAGCTTCATACCCACAGTTGTTCAATAAAATCATGGAAAAAATCAAGGCTGCAAACCCTAGAGCTCATAAATACTTGATGGAAAAGGACCCTAAAACATGGTTTAGGGCATTTTTCGAGTTAGGAAGAGGATGTGAGGCTGTGGAGAATGGGTTTAGTGAGTGCTTTAACTCAGTGTTGGTTAGTGTGAGAGACAAACCAATACTAACTATGTTGGAAGCTATTAGGGTGATTGTGCTTGAAAAGATGAACACTTGTAGGAATATTTCTGCAAAATGGACTGGTGATATATGTCCATCAATCAAGAAGAGAGTTGATTTGTTAAAGGATGATATAAGGTATGGTTTTATTACATTTATGTTATACATTTATGTTGAATACTAATTTTTTAAAACTTTGTAGGTTTTGGCATGTCATTCCAGCTGGGGGCAATGCATTTGAGTTCAGGAATGGTAGTTACTCCTTCAAAGTGAATGTGGATTTAAGGACATGTTCTTGCAGGATGTGGCAATTATCTGGGCTGCCTTGTGTTCATGGTACAACTGCTATTTTCAAGTTAAACAAGGTGCCTGATGATTATGTCCCAATGTGGTTCAGGAAGGATTTCTATTACTCAACATACCACAATTATCTAAGTCCAGTTGGTGGTATTGACTTTTGGCCTGACCAGAGTCAATACTCAAAAGTTTTACCTCCAAAACCTAAATCAATGCCTGGTAGGCCAAGAAAGAAAAGGATTAGGTCAAAAGGTGAAGGTGGAAGCTCAACAAGAGTTTCAAAGGTAGGTGTTTCTATGACATGTCAAAATTGCTTTAAAGTAGGTCATAACAAGAAAGGATGTAGGGAAGCAACTGTTGAGAAACCTGTTAAGCAAAAAAGAAAATTGGGTAGGCCAAGTAAGCAGGATGCTAGTGTTGATGGGTCTAATAATGTTGCTAGGGCTGATAATGTTGCTAGGGTTGATAATGTTGACATGTCTGCTACTGTGGGGGGTCATAGGGGGTCAGTTGTGGATGTTAGAGTAACTGGTTTAAGTGGGAGTGGAAGTGGAAGTGGAAGTGGAAGTGGTGGTGTAAGACTAACAGGTTTAAGTGGGAGTGGTAGTGGTGGAATTGTTAGGGGATCTGATATCCCAGGTCTCATTAGTAGACAACAAAATGCTTTTAGAAAAGTTGGTAGGGTGAATTTTGCAACCAGTAGTTCACCTGGTAGAGTGGTTCAGCCAAAGAAGCTTAGAAGGGGCTTTGCAAATTGGTTTGGTGAGGAGAGGCCAAGTCAAGGTAGTCAAACAAATCAAGTTACTCCTTCTACATGTTCTACTCAGAGTAGTCAAACAAATCAAGTTACTCCTACAATTCCTACTCAAAGTAGTCAAGCTGCCCCAATTCCTAATCCAAGTACTCAAGCTGCCCCAATTGTTACTCAAAGTACTCAAGCTGCCCCAATTGTTAGACCAAGAAATTGGTATGAAAGTGTCATTCAAAAAAGAAGGGAACCAAGCCAGAGGATCCTCCAAAGAAAGCTAACAAAGAAGGTACCAGGTGAAGGAAGTTCAAAAGACAATGCAATGGAGTTGGATTAACAAGTTAATTAACTATATGGTTGCCATATTTTGTATTTTATTTTTGGCAACCAAAACTTATGCAAATATGCAGTTAACTTAGATAGGGTGCTTAGCCCCTTCAGATTGCCATCTTTTGTATACTAATTTGGGCAATCAGACAATATTAAATGTTATGTAATCCATGTATGGTAATGTAGGATGTTTAACTATGTTATTTGACTCTTTGAACTCAACTGTATTGTTTAATGCAGTCCAATGACATTAATATTCAGCATTTTGTTCATTGAGATTATTTGTCTGCACATGCACTGTTTTTTCCACATATTTTTCTGCACACTATCTACTTTATGGACAGTCTTTTTTTGCTTTGCCTGGACATTAGCATGGCTGCACATTACCATAACCATTCAATTCATTCACTGTTTTGAGATTCTTGACCTGCAAATGCTTTAGATTTTGCAGTTTTGACTGTTTTTTCCTCTATAAAAACCAAAGAAACCAAACATACACCAACCACCCCATTCAATCAGCTAAAACAATGTCTTCCAAGAACAAAGGTTGATGCAAACACAACATTTAGTTCCAACATTTGACTGTTTTTTCCTTTTTTACATAAAATTCTTTTATGTGTGCAGAAATCATCTACATTTGACTGTTTTTTTCCTTTATGTGTGCAGAAATCATCAACATTTCAAGCACTGGAACCATTTCAAGCAGTGAAACAAGTTCTAAAGTTCCTAATTGTTGAAATGTGGTTAACAATTAATATGTAAATGTCTAGTATCGAACCCGAGACCTCGGGATTGCACACATTACAAATGAGTATTAAGGAATAATAATAAATGTATTTTATATATATTTATTATTAACACAAGAACTTAACGACCGTTAGTGTTTTCCGTTAAATGACTAATGACCGTTAAACGTAAATAAGGAAAGAAGTGTTTGTATACAATTAGGAAACAAGGAAAATATTCTAGAACCCACCCTTTGGATGGATCGGCCGAATATTGGGTTAGGGTAACTGATGAAGCGAAAAGTGTACCGCTTTTAGGGGTCATTTAAGCCCTAAATCGTATTTATTTGATCAAATATTGCCCTAAATCGTTCCTTTTGTCATTTTAGGTACTTTGGAGAAGAAATCTGGAAAAGGAAGCATTTTAGGACGTTTTTGGAGCATAAAAGTGAAGAAAACGACAAAGTCTCAAAATCGGCTGGAAAAGTACCTTTGACGGCGTCAGGGATTGCTCCTGACGGCGTCATGGCTTGGCAAAAGTGGTGGATATGAAAAATACACATGATAAGCCAGAGAATTTTACAGTGGATTTCTGACGGCGTCACCCTTTAAGGTGATCAAGGCCATCACGGTTTAAGTTAAAGCGGGACGGCGTCAAGCTCATTTCTGACGGCGTCAAGCCTTGATAAGCCAGAGCGGATTTTGGAGAACTAAAGAGGGACGGCGTCAAGAAGGCCATCCAAGAACCCTAGACACGGCGAGGTGACGGCGTCAAGATCCATAACGTGACGCCGTCAGCCCTTAAACTCTATATATAGTTTTGCAATTTTTTGTCATTAGTGTGCAACTTTGTGAGGAGAAACCCTAAGACGAATTTCTGCCATTTTTAAGGGTTTTCATACCCTTGGATCTCCCATGTTTAATTGAAGATAAGTAATCGTTTAATCAATCAATATGTCTATGTGTTGTTTGATTATATCTTGTTCTTGTCTTTTGATTAACATGCTAGGCTAGATTTATCTTGTGTTTGCTTAGATCTAATGAAACCTAACTATTGATTATTGGTTATTAGTGTGTTATTAATTGTATTGGATGATTGTTTATCGATGTTAGGCTTAAGAAAACTGGCTAACTTCCTATACGGTAACTTGCTTGAACGTCTTAAGAAACATGAACCAATGCGTACTAAGGTTTTTATGGTTGTATTTAATGCATGAGCGAATTCTAATGATCCCATGTTAGGAGCTTCCTAGCCGGCTCGACATAGGAGTGAAGTAGGAGCTTGTAGAGTTGGGGAAGTACGTACGCCACCCCACGATTGGTATTAAGGAATACACCCGTCATCCACGCAATTAATACACACTAATCAACTGATAAAAGATAGTTAGGGAGTAAGGAAATCTAAGTAAACACATTTCTCTCCACATAAGTTTCACGACCTTCTCATTTTCAGTTATTTTATTTTATTTGCATTTGTAGTTATTTGGGTTAGTTGACTAGCAACTAATTCCGCCCACTCCTTCAAAACCCGAGATTTTACTTGCTTTCATAAAAATATATAAAAAATACAAAAAGAATCTTCCCTCACCCTTAGACCTATTAGAGTAGTTTTTCAATCCTAACGACACTATTCCCTGTGGAGAACGATCAATCCCCCGTACTTACCACTACACTATACTACATCGGTCAGGTACACTGCCTGGTGGGGTTGTAAGCCTCTTGAGATCCCTCGAGAGGTAAAACCTGTTGTAAGGTTACAAAACCACGCATCAAGTTTTTGGCGCCGTTGCCTGGAATTTTTATTTTATTAGGTCTACTCACTAGATTCCTTTCTAGTGAGATTTTTATTTTATTTTTCTAGGTTTTCTTTAGTCTATCTTTTTTCTTCGTTTCTTTGTTCGTAACCATTACCATCCGACATCATGGAAGGTGGTAATATCCTTGATCCCAACAACCCACCTCCTAGAGCCCGTACCTTAGGAGACTACTCCCGTCCTAGCCACCATGGCTATCGAAACACCATTGAGCTCACTCAAGGAGCCAATGTCACTCCCTTGCGATCCGACACCATCCGGTTGGTGCAAAGCGGATGCGCATTCCATGGACTTCGTTCTGAAGATCCTAATCAACATCTCAAGGACTTTCTCAAAATCGTTGATTCCATAGACCTTGATGTTGCCACTCGAGAGACGACCCGACTGCGTCTCTTTCAATTCTCTCTGCGGGACCAAGCTAGTCAATGGCTAGAGCGTCTACCCGCAGGATCCATCACCTCTTGGGATGATCTCACCACTCGTTTCCTTGCTCAGTTTTTCCCACCAGGAAGAACTACCAAGCTAAGGAATGATATCTTGATGTTCCAACAACGTCAAGGCGAAACCCTCTACGAGGCATGGACTCGATTTAAGGACTTACTCCAAAAAGTCCCTCACCATGGCATGGATACTTGGCTACAAATCCAACTATTTTATGATGGCGTAAACCATCAAACTAGAAGAGCCATAGATTACGCTGCCAATGGAAGGCTGAGCAGGCTCAGTGTCGATAAGTGCTAGGAAGTCATTGAGGACTTAGCACAGTACGAAGAAGAAGAATGGGAAGACTCAACATTCTCGGAAGAAGGGATTTTAAATTGCATGAGTGCAACCCAAGAACAGCTGTTCGAAAACATAAAAAGGCAGGTTGAGAGATTAATGAAAGCTGAGACACCTACGGCTGATGAAAATCCCGATGAGTGCGTGAACACAATTGGTAAACATACGTTTCATCAATTCTCACGACAAGATGAATTTGAAGGGATAATGCTAACTTTCGTGAACAACCAAGAGAGACGGATCCAGGAATTATTAGAGACTCAATTGAAAAACACCCAAGATATGTTCATGGAACTAGCAGAAAAATTTATCGCGAGAATAAAGGAGAAAATTAGGGAAGAAGCTTCACACAAAAAGATCGAGAAGATCTTTGAACTCCCGGTCCCTAATGAACCATACAACGAATGGGATGATGAAACCCCTCTCCCCGAGCCTTCACCTTTAAAACCCTCTTATCCATTTGGATCCCCTCGCGAGAAAAAGAATTCTCAAGATCATAGCATTTTCGTGGGAAGCATGGTTGTCACGCTCCCTAACTTTCATGAAGCTAGGAAACGATCTTTTGGCTTTAAGCCAGGTGTGAGAAGAACTCAATTAAAGCACACCCTCATTTCTAAAACCCCCTGGAAAAGTTTGTTAGGATTTGTATTTTTATGAAGTGATGGTCATTTATCTTTTATGTATGTTTGGTCGGTGTGTCGATCCAAAGAAAATAAAATAGTATAGAAGGGCTTATGGTTGGACTAAGCTAGTATGTTATTAGTTAAGGTCCATGTATTGTCTAAAAGTCCAAGTCCAACATAAGCCCACCAAGCCCAAAGGAAAGCCTTTTAGGGCAACACTTCTTACCTATAAATACTACACTCCCACCACATAAGTTTGTGTGCAATAAAGAGGGTAAGGTGGGAGTGTGTGTGTATTGTTTGTCTCTTGTATTCTCTCTTCTTATCTTAAGCTAATATTACACGGTTTCCTCCTTTCTTTCTATTTGCGCCGCCGCTCTTTCTTCTATTCTTCTTATTCTAATTTAACGTCACATCTCAATCTCTATACTGTTTCATCTTATCTTCTATTACTTTTCTATTATTATTCTCATCTATTCTCTTATCTCTTATTCTTTATTTAACGTGGTCCTACATATACTGCTACTAGTATTTGAATATCATATATTGTGTCGGTGATAGCTTATATTGTTATTTAGATTGTGTGATAAAGTGGTATATTTAGTGCTCTACAAGTGGTATCATCCGCCAAACAAAGATTTAGGTTCTAGTTGTGTTTGTAGTTTGGTTTTTGCGAGTGGTTTAAAGAAAAAAGGTTGTAGCTTTTCACTTGTTTTGTGTTATTTAGTGTGTTGTTAGGGTAAAGCTTCAAGCTTTTTTCATTGTTTCGAAAGTTTTATGAGTTTTTGGTCTTAAAAACAAAGAAAAAAGTGTTATCTTTGTGACGTTAAGAAAAAAAGTGTCCTGTTTTCTTCAAAAGTTGCATATTTTGGGTTTATATAGGATACAGCTGTTCAAAGGTTGCTTTTTATCTTGTCAATCCATTAAAAAAAAAATAGATACATCAACTTGTGTTCAAAGCTGTTCAAAGATTGGTTGTTGAAATATTGGTTTTATTACGCAAGTTCAAAAAAAAAAAAAAAAAAGGTAAAAGGTTGAAAATATATTGGTATTTGACGTTGGTGTTGATCGAAAAAAAAAAAAAAAAAGAGGTGCTACAAAAAGGCTACGGTTGGAATCTTCATCGGGATTAATTTTATCACTTTTCTTGTATAAGAAATTGTGATAAAAGTGGTTCTTCATCTTTGCGGATTGATTTTTATCATTTCTTGTATAAGAAATTGATAAAAAGGGCTTCAAATCTTCACGTGAAAAATCCACTTTCTTGTATAAGAAAGTAGATAATTGTCCCAATCGCGATAACTTAGGGTTTATCGCATTTGGAACTTGGTCTTTTATCGCAATTCACCAAGCTGAACTTATCGCAATTGCTCTTGAGCTAGTTATCGCAGTTCAAACAAAAGGCTTTATCGCAATTGGAAGTTAGCATCTTATCGCAATTCAAGTTCAAGTTCATCCGATATCTTTATCGCTATTGGATCTCGGACAACAAAGGCTTATTGCGATTACTTCTCGGACAGACTGAAAGTTTCAGAAATTGACAGAATCAGCCCCTCGACTTCGCAGCAGATTTTGTGAACTTCCGGATTTGGCAGATTTAACCCTTGCACTTTACATAAACATTGTTCAACTTAAATAACCTTTATAAATTTGCTACGATCGAGATTTCTTCAACATCAAAAGTGAACTCGGTATTTTTGCGCTTGTATAAGTGTAGAAAATACTTCGACATTCGGATATCTACTCTCTTGTATAAGAGTGTTAGATCGTTTTATATAAATTATCAATTTATATAAATTAGATATTTCTATCTAAATTGAAATTTTACCATAATTTGTATAAATTTTGGTCAAATTGAAATTTCTATAGAAATTGAAATTTTATCTTAATTATAATTTACATAACTTTTGTCGAAATTGTAAACTTTTGATTTTGTCTAAATTATAGTCTAGTCAAATTTAGTAACTTTATTTAATTTGTCTCGTTTATCTAAATTGTAACTTCAACGATCATCAACAAACAACCAAGGCTTCACAACAAACAACCAAGCTTAAACTTCAACAATCACAACACCTATTTCTTTGCAACGATCCTGAATCAACTGAAACAACTTTATCATACCAACTGTTGGATCGATATACTCTGACCAAACTAACTTGTAGCTTGTCTACGGTTTAACAACTTTGAATGAATTCAAAACTATTAATAGTGAAACACTGATATACTTTGCTAAGTATGCGGAATCTACTTCAACAAAGCTAAGAAGAATTAAATAAACGACTTTGAATATTATTAAAACCTTGAACCTGCTTTCTTACACAGATTCACTAACAAACTCTAAACTCTAATAATCGTATATCACTAATCGCATATACTTGTCTCTCTAAAACACATATCTCTAATGCCAACCTAGGGATCCTTTTATAGGCACAAGGAAAACCCTAGTCGGTTTACAATACTTGAACGACAAGTAAATTCTAATTATAACTCTAATCTAATACGAATATTCTAGAATTACACATTAGTCCTTAAACTATTTGCATGGCAGTCCTTTAACGAGCAGCAGTACTTTAATCGAACAGCAGTACTTTGACTTGAGTAGCAGTACTTTGACTTTTATAGCCCAACAATCCTCCCCTAACTTGAATTCTACTTGCTTGATTTCAAGTTTCTTTGTATGTCTTTAACTTCAATACTTTATCTTCAAGGAAAGGTTGTTTCTTCAAACCTGACTCGTTATTGTTTTGTCATCATCAATGCAAATAGTATCTTCAATCTTCATCAGCAACAATTCTTTTCAGCATCAGATCTTTTCAGCAACTCAGCATCATATTGGCAATATGTACATCAGATCTTAAGAGTTTCATACTATTCTCATCACTTCCAGGTGTGTTAACTCCTGTGAGAGGTGAATCATTGAAAACTTAATGGATTTTGATGTCTCTTTACCAAAGCCATTAACTCTGGAGTAGCCAATGTTTAGATTTAGGAAAAACCATGGTACATTGATAACCATATGATTTTTTGCAAATCATCAGCTATCAACGGATTTGAGTAGTCTTTACCAAATAGCCGTTTGCTTTTGGACTAGCTAGTTCTTTTAGTACAATCACTACCATGGTGAACTAATTACCATATAATGGTTTTCCACAGCCTTTACCACAAAGCCATTATCTTGTGGGCTAGCCAACTCTTCACTAATATAGATATGGTGAGTTGAAAACCATACAATTTTTAGTAAATTGCCAACTAAAAACGGATTTGATAATCACATCAGAGCCGTACCCTCATGATGAGTCAAACTCTTTCTTGTTTATTAAACATGGTGAGTTGATTACCATTTGTTGTGTAGTACAAGTACTAACACCATGCTGTTGCTTTCAAAACCATTTGTTGCTGTTTAATCTTTGTGCTTCAAAATGTTTTTGCACTTATCAAAAATTACTAATTTTATCAAAAGACTTTACTGGTTTTATGCTGCAAGCAGTACTTTGAGAAAGTACTGTCTAACCAGCAGTACTTTGAAGAAAGTACTTTATTTTTCAAAAGATTTATATAATAATGAAACCATACCAGTAGTTATGCATTAATCTTCAAATTCAGTAGTCCACTTGATGAATAATTTTATGACCATCAATGCGACTTCATCCTCTTGTTCCACTTCCATTCCATGCTCTAGCATTCTGATCATCAGATCTCTTGTGAGTGGATATCTTTGTTCTGCTAGCATATGAATCATAGTGCCATCTTCTAACTCTAAAACATGTATCCCAACTGATCCAAAGAATCTCCATCTGTTAATCTCCCAGTTGTCTTGATTTTCCCACAAAGCACTGTCCTTAGACTCCTCTGTCTCCCAGATTGTTGTGAGATCTCCTAACAATATCAAACCTATTCCTTGTGGTGGAATATGCTCAAAATAAGTTTGCACTTGGAGATATAACTGAAGCATATCATCTCTATCAATCAGATGTAGAATATCCCATAATGAATTAAACACTCTAAAACTTCCATCTTGTCTATGAAAGATTAGATAATCTCCTTCTTTAGATTCTACAACTGAAAAAGTAGATATCTTGGACTTCTTATCAGAATCTTCTTTCAATTTTGGATTCTCAAAGTCAACAACTCTAAGATAATTTCTGAGCTCATCAACTGTGTCTGTTCTTAATTCAACAGCTTCCTTGAACTTCTTTGATGGCTGTTCATCAGTGACTCTTTTCCTCTTTGAGCTTCTTGTAGCAGCTCTTTCCTTTCTTTTATCTTCAAGCTCCTTATCTTCAAAAGAAATAATGCTTGCAAGATCTTTTTGAATAGCTTCTCTAACAGCATCATACAGATCCTTCATCTCTGTATATGTCAATCTAACTAAACCTGTGTATCCTTGACCTTTCAGATAAGCCATCATATCATTCCTTTCTCTAGCTTTACTAATTGGCCTTTTTGATTGAACATCCTTTCTTGATTCTTCAGCATCTATCTCTGCTTGTAATATTCTAGCTGCTTCCTCATTTTTGGCAACCTGAATTTGTCTTAACTGTGCCAATGTCATCTTCTTCTTCTTCTTTTCTATCAAGATCCCTTTGCCTTTATCTTTTGGATCTATCTCTTGTGCAGGTTGAGAAGAAGTATGATGTTGTTGTTCAACCTCATGAATACTGATGCCTCTTTGACTTGACATATTAAGCATGATGTCAGCAATTGTTTCATCATCACTGTTAGTATGAGCTATAACTTCTTCCTGAGCTGGTTTAGAAGGGCCTACTTCCTCTTGAACTTGAATTGAAGGACCAATATCTTCTTCAAAATCTAAGGTTCTAGGTGTAACAGTGAATTGCCTCTCAGTACCTTGTTGAGCAGTACTTTCTTGAGCAGTACTTTCAGCTTCAGCTCCTTCTAAGTTTATTTCCTCAGTATCACCACTTCTCACTTCAACAGTAGCTTCTTCCAAATTTATTTGCTCTGTTTCATCACTCTTCCTCTCAACAGTATCTTGAGGAATATTTTCAGGTGGTGTCCTCTGAGTATCATCCATAAATCCAGCATCTTGTTCAAAATCTTGTTCAAAACCAGCATCATCTTCATTCAAATTCTCTAAATTCCTCCCCATTTGGAATGAAGATTGCTTCTTAGACTTTTTCTTCTTAGAAATCTTTGTAGGTATCCTACCACTCTTCTTCTGAGACTTCACCCATAATCTATGGTGTTGAACTAGTGGCCAAACATACCTCTTCAATTTTTGAAACTTAGTCTTTAATTTGGCTATCTTAGCAGCTTGAGCCTCACTCTCCTTCTTCAGCCTCTTTAACTCCCTTGTTAAAGCATAATTGTCCAATTCTACCTCTTCTTCTTCAAATTGCTTAGACACATTTGTGGAAGAATCATCAATAGGAGATGGTGGATTATTCATACCTTGGTCTGACTCCTCATGAGTAGGAATGTCCATAGGAGCAGTATCTTCCCTAGTAACAGAATGTGGAGAAGCAGTATGTTGAGAAGCAGTAGGTTGAGGAATACTAGCTTCTCTTGAAACTGGAGAATCTTGGCTTGCTGATTCAGAACTTGTTTCTTGCTCTTGCTCTTGCTCTGCATCTCTTACAACTTGTGCAACTCCCAATATATGAGCAGTCAAAGGTGTGTTGGTTCCAGAAAACTTTGCACTTTGTTTAGATAGAAAAGTAAATACCTTTGATGGAAGTTTGACAGTGGGTAGAAAACTTTGAGGTTTAGGGACATCCTCAAGTTGATTGTTCAAGAATAACTGAACAAACCTTGGATACATCAAAAATGGTGAACCATTACTAATATGTGTAAGCATACCATCCAGAATGAGTCTTGAAAAATTGAATCTTCGATCGGTAGCTAAACCCACTAATGCAGATGCAATATTTTGACCAAATTGATCAAAAGAAGTACTCTTGGGACTCAAACAATGAAGTAGAACATGAATTAGGTACTTCCAATGAGAACAAAACAAAGGCTTTTGAAAAGTAAGCTTCGTCAGATCGCCTTCATAACCTAAATCACTTAAAGTGTCCCAAAGCACTTGTTTTTCAAAACGAACAGCCCCCCCTTCATCATCAAACATCAACACATCCCTAATCGTGGCCTCAGTAATCCTAATAGCTCGTCCAGCAACCGTAGCCCTAATCAACGAATCATCTTCTTTCGTCGCAGTAGCCCAAAATTCTTGCATCCAGGGACCAATAACATCAGGGTCAACTAAAATAGAGTAGTTGATGGAAGACCCAGTTAAGAAATCAATGATCGCATGAAAATCAAGATTATCCCTTGTCTTGTCCAAATTAGCGATCATATTATGTTTGCTAACAGTAAGGCGATTAGCCATGATGAGTTGGTAGAGAAGAATTCGCTTTGAGTGTGTGTTTTGATAAAAAGATTGTGGTGTAAAAGCGAATGAGGGATCTCAAATACGTAAAAAGGCGGGGAAATAGGAGTGAGTTTCTTTAAATAGGATGAAAATAAATCAAACTCTTAATAATAAAGTTACCGTTTGGATTAACTTATTATCTCCGCCGTAAGGAATTAATTAACCGTGAGCCCCACAATTTTTGACCGTTGGAACAGTACGTCCACGTAAGCAGTACGTTGAAGCAGTACGTTGCTGAAGCAGTACTTTGAGCAACAAAGCAGTACGTTCCATCTTGTTATCCACAATCGATACTCCAAACTAAAACCAAGAACTTGTAAAAGATTCATGCTTAAGTTCTAACTAATAGCTAATGTTGCCTCCCCTCAAATACAACATATAGGCTAAACTAAACTATTAAAACCAATACTTTCATTAAGACCGAATAGAAAGTATACTAACTAATACTAAAGGCCTCCCCTCAAATGTAGCCTAGTAGTTAATCATCCCAATGCTCACAACTAAGTGGTTGAATCTTGAAACATCAAATCCCTTAGTGAGTAGATCAGCTACATTATCATCTGTGTGAACCTTAACCACATTTATAAGCCTGTGCTCATAACAATCCCGAATAAAGTGATGCCTAATCTGAATATGCTTGGTCTTGGAGTGATAAACAGGATTCTTCACAATGCAGATGGTACTCTCATTATCAATGTTGATAGGAGTATTCTTGAAATTGAATCCATAATCCAAGAGTTGATTTTGCATCCACAAAACTTGTCCACAACAGCTTGCAGCAGCAACATATTCTGCTTCAGTAGAGGAGGTTGCAGCAATGGTTTGCTTCTTACATTGCCAGGAGACTAATCTTCTTCCAAGATATTGACATCCTCCTGAGGTTGATCTTCTATCATAGTTATCCCCTGCATAGTCACTATCTGAAAAGGCTTCTAAGTGAAAAGGTGACTCCTTAGGATACCATAATCCTAACTTTGGTTGATGCTTGAGATATCGAAAAATCCTCTTGACTGCATACATATGGGAAACCTTGGGTGTAACCTGAAATCTTGCACATAAGCAAACAGCAAACATGATGTCAGGTCTTGATGCAGTTAAGTACATAAGACAACCAATCATAGATCTGTAAAGCTTGACATCCACAGCTTGTCCATCTTCATCCTTGCCTAGAGGTTTATTTTTATCAATGGGTGTGGTGGCAGGCCTGAGATTTGGAAGATCAAATCTTTTGAGTATGTCTGCAACATACTTTTCTTGGTTAATGAAGATTCCATCTCTTGTTTGTCTAACTTGAAGACCCAAAAAGAAAGTTAATTCTCCCATAGAACTCATTTGAAACTCCTTCTGCATAAGATCTTCAAATTCTTTCACCATAGACTTCTTTGTAGCTCCAAATATAATATCATCCACATATACTTGGACTAACATAATGTCTTTCTTATCCCTCTTTATGAACAAATTCTTATCAATTGCTCCTCTCCTATAGCCATGTTGTAATAGAAAATTCGAGAGTCTCTCATACCAAGCTCTGGGAGCTTGATGAAGGCCATATAGTGCCTTGATCACTTTGTAGACTTTGTTTGGATGTGCAGGATCTTCAAAACCAGGAGGTTGTTTAACATAAACTTCCTCAGAAATTGTGCCATAAAGGAAAGCACTTTTCACATCCATTTGGTAGACAGGAAATCCCATGTATGATGCAAAGGCAAGAAATAACCTTATTGCCTCTATCCTTGCAACAGGAGCAAATACTTCATCATAATCCACTCCTTCTTCTTGGCGATATCCTTGTGCAACCAATCTAGCTTTATTTTTGATAACATTCCCTCTTTCATCTCTTTTGATTCTGAAAACCCATCTTGTACCAATGACTCTTTTGCCATCTGGTAAATCACATAATACCCAGACTTCTTGAAGCTTAAATTGTAGAAGCTCCTCTTGCATGGCTTCAACCCAACTTTCATCTGTTAAAGCTTGAGCTACCTTTTTGGGTTCTTCTTGAGATAAAAAGCAAGCAAACAGGCATGTTTGTTGATCCTTGTGATTCATCCTGTTTTGTTTGTAGACAAAGCTAAGTAAAGCAGTATGTTGCGTAGAAAGCCCTTTAACTTTGTTCCTTGTAACCACTCCTGAAGAGGGTGATCCAATAATGTTACTCTGAGGATGAGCTTTATGAACTCTCAATGTAGGAGTTGGTGGTACTGGAAGATCAGATTCTAAGTTAGTAAAATCAATTCCTTCATTGGAGAAAATACCTTCTTGAATAAGCTCATCATCAATTTCTTCTAATCCAGGAATGTTAGCATTAACTAAATCATCATCATCAACATTGGAATCATCAGCATTGTTCCAATTTGATTGCTCTAATACATCAGAAGTACTGTCAAAAGGATCATCAGTACTTTGATCTAAAGTACTGTGGGCAGTATCTTGAAAGTTACTCTTTTTCTTTGCAGCCTCATAAGCCTTCCTTTGTTCATCTTCATAGGATTGTGCTATAGTTTCTTGAAAAAGCATCCTATTAAGCTCTTCTTGTATGGCTTGATCTTCATCAGATACTATATTAGATTGTTGAGCAGTACTTTGTTCCTCAACAGTAACTTCAGGTTCTTTGTCAGGAACATCTTCTGGTGTAACATTGACTCCATGAACAATGTACTGTGAATCATCTTCTTTGGAATTAGCCTGATTCTCTTCTCTAACAGGAACATAATTCATAGATGGTGTGAGCTTGAGATCAAGATCAAACATCCAATCAGGACCTTTACCTTTCTGAGTTTCCTTATCTTCCAAAAATTCAACATGAAGACAATCTTGAACCTTTCTGGTATTCCTGTTATAAACTCTAAATCCTTTGCTATTTGTACAATATCCCAATAAATATCCTTCATCTGACTTACCATCAAATTTACCCAGAGAGTCAATGGTATTTAGAATAGTCAGAGAGCAGCCAAAAGGTTTTAGAAAACGAATATTTGGTTTCTTTCCCATGAGTAACTCATAAGGTGTCTTCATCTGAGGTTTAGTTACTGAAACTCTATTCAACACATAGCAAGCAGTACTTATGGCTTCAGCCCAAAAGAGAATAGGTAATTGGGAATCTGCAAGCATTGTTCTAGCTGCTTCTATCAAAGTCCTGTTCTTTCTTTCTGCAACACCATTCTGCTGTGGTGTTCTAGCTATGCTAAACTCTCTCTTGATTCCTTTCTTGGCACAGAATTCATCCATATGCTTGTTCTTGAATTCTGTTCCATTGTCACATCTAATACCTCTTACTTTGAGTCTTAATTGATTTTCAAGGGCTACTATCAGGTCATGGATAGCATCAAAGGTTTCATCTTTGAATCCCAAGAAAAAGACCCAACTAAATCTGCTACAATCATCTGTCACAACCAAGCAGTACTTCTTCTTGTTTAAACTCTCTACTGAAACTGGTCCAAACAGATCCATGTGTAGCAACTCCAAAGGTTCTCTAATATCTCTTTCCCCAAGCTTCTTACATGAAGCTTTATGTTGTTTACCCTTCTTGCAAGCCAAACATGAATGATCAGCCTTAAATGTTTTGGAAGGTAAACCTTTAACTAAATTTCCTTTGACCAGCTTGTTGATGTTCTTAAAATTAACATGACCTAGTCTTCTGTGCCACAGATGTGCTTCTTCCAATGATGCCTTTGCTACTAAACATGTTGCTCTTCCAGCAGAATTGAGACTCTTTAAGTCTAAACTGTATACATCATTGGTTCTTGGTACTCTCAATGTCACCAAGTGATCATCAACAAATTTGAACTCAGGGGAGAGAATGAGACATTCTGTATCAGTGAACAGAATTGGGTACTTCTTGTCACAAATCTGAGATACTGACAATAGATTGAACTTGAGCTCCTTTACATATCTAACATTCTCAAAATCGATACATCCAGCCTTGATTGTTCCTTTGCCAGTGATTCTTCCTCCATCAGGATCATTACCAAATGCAACTCTTCCTCCATAATATGCCTTAAAGTCTGACAGGATCTCCTTGTCCCCTGTCATGCTGCCAGAGCAACCACTATCAACAATAATATGATCTTTAAGCTCCTCCTCTGGGTTGCCCTGCACATTAAAGAAAAGGGTTAGTTTCTTTTAGGAACCCAAGCCATTACTGACTTGTGTTCCCCTTGTGGAGTGACATACTTGAATTCCTTCAGTATGTAATCTCCACTGGTTTTAAAGGCATGGTCAATGATTATTTGAGTTGGTCCCATGTCCTGTGTTGCAAGATCAACAACACTCCCTGTTTCACCCTTATCTGATGAAAGTACTTCTTGTTCCCCATCAGTACTTTCTTTCTTAACCCAATTTCGTTTGACCTTAGGTTTCTCTGAGCTAGGTACTCTGCTTGAGGTGGAAGACCTTTTATATGAATTGAATCTCTTAGGTCTTCTATGTGAAAAAGTATGAGCAGTACCATGAGTGGGTGAAAACTTATCAGTCCTTTGAGAAGGTACTTCTTGAGACTTATCAGATTGTGAAGGTACTGGTGATTTGGAAAACATTCTTTTCTGGTGAGGGTACCTATAGTCTTTTGAGAAGTTACTATGGTTGACCCTATTTGAGTGATTCCAAACTGGTCTAGTCTCTCTTGGCTTATGGGTGGGAGGTCTATTCTTTGGAAACTGACTTAAGTATTCTGAATGAAAGTCACAGTGCTTAATCAAGTGATCAGGACTATAGCATACATAACATAACTTTCTCTCCATATTCCCAAATCCTCTTCTATGATTAAAAGGTTTCCTGTAGTAAGCAGTATTTTGAAAAGTTTCTCTTGGAGGTACTGCTAAATGTCCAGCAGTACTTTGAAAAGTTTTTGGAGGTACTGCTTGTTTTTGAAAGGCTGTAGGAAACTTTTGATCATTACCCCTTTGAAAATCATTCTTAGGTTTCTCAGAACTAATTCTACCATTAAGCTTCTTCCTAAACTCTAGGTTGTCTACACCATAACGAGAAACATCTGTCCTAAGAGGTTGAAACTGACCAGTGGGTGGAGGAACTGAGTGATACTCCTTATCTTTCTTAAACTCAGGAGGTGATTCACTAATTGGTTCCTCATTCCTAGATGTGTTTTCTTCTGAGCTTGTAAGGTCATCATCACTAGGTGGAATCTCTTCCTTAGCACTAGGTGGAGTTTCTTCCTTATCACTAGGTGAGGTCTCATCTGAACTACTAGCTTCACCATAACCTAGTCCAGCTCTACTGTTTATTACTCTTTGTTTTTCAACAAATTGAACATGTGATAGACCAGCCTGTTTAATACTACCAAGTCTTTCTAACAAAGTATCTCTTTCCTTAGTAATCTTTTCTAATTCAGACACCTTACATCCTAACTTCCATTCACTTAATTTCAATTGGTAATCTTGTTGCTCATATTTTTCTGCCCAAGCTATTTCATTATTTTCATGTGTTAAAATTTTGGCTTCCATTGACTCTAAAGTTAATTGATAACCAGCTACCTCAGACCTAGCTGTTCTACAATTATCTCTTTCAGTCACATGATCTTTAAGCAACTTTTGATAAACATCATTACACTTAGAGCATACCTTAGAGACATTGGATGAACTTGGTGAAGTGGCTACCATAGCAATCTGAACAGGTTCATCTTCATCCTCCATGCTCCAGTCAACGCTTCCAAGACCATCTCTTGATTCCAAAGCAGCATATCCAGGTTCCTCATCAAAAGCTGTGCCCCAATCAAACTCTTCCATTGCAACCATAGAATAGGTTACAGGTTCATCATCAAATTCAGCACTCCAGTCAATTTCTGCTAAATTTTCTTGAGCCACCAAAGCTTTTGGTTGTGATTCAGTAATAGGAACCTCCTTTCTTTCAACCTTGGGTTGTTCAATCATCCTGTTTGCCTGATATTTTGCAAACTTGCATTCCCTTGCAAAGTGTCCAAGCTTTTGACAATTGAAACATTCAATCTTAGATTTGTCAAAAGTGATACCTTGTTTGGCTTTGAAATCAATTCCCCTTCCTGTCTTGTTCATGAACTTCTTGATCCTAGCAGTGATCATAGCTACTTGCCATCTTATGTCAATCTCTTCTAAAGCATCTTCTTCAATCTGCAACAAGTCTTCTTGATAGGTAACAGGTAAAGTGGCTTGTTGTGCAAAGAAGGAACATACAATTTCATCAGAATTGGTGTTGTTTGTTGGTGATGGGTTGGGGGTAGTTGTTGTTGTGCAAACATGCTGTGAATCACCAACAGTACTTTGAGAAGGATAAGCAGTACTTTTAGTGGAAGTACTGCTTCTGTTTTCAGAAGATACAAAAGCTATGTTGTGAGTTTTCTGAGAACTGTGACCATTCATCTCTTGCTCGTAGACTTTCAAATTGTTATAGAGATCATCAAAGTCCATAGACTCCAATCTAGGTTGGCCTCTAATCATAGTAGCAACCACATGCCAGACAGATGGCAAACTCCTTAAGAACTTCAAATTTGCATCTTCAACAGATACCTCTGCTCCATATAGTTCTAGCATACTAAGTAGGTTTTGGAATCTGTCATAGGCAGCATCAAGACTTTCTCTTTCACCAACAGTGAAGGTTTCAAATTGCTGCTTCAATAAGTTTCTATGCATCTTCTTTGAAGCATCATTACCTCCAAATCTTGTCTTGATAGCAGCCCATAATTGTTTTGCATCCTTAGCATCATGAAACTTCAATAGGTGACCATCAGGAATAGCAGACAGCAGTATGTTGAGAGCCTTATCTTGATTTCTCTTTGTAGCTGCTGGTAAGGGTGGTTGAGGTGGTTTGGGTTGTCCTTCAATTTGTAGAGGTTCATCAAGAACAACATTACCATTGACAATTACATCCCATAGAGCATGGTCAGTAATAGCAAGGTACTGTCTCATCTTCATGCTCCAGAGATCATATTCTCCCTTCTTGATGATAGGAATTCTAAGTGAGGTGATGGATGGGATAGGTGCAGCTTCAGTCGACATTGTTAAGGGTTTGTTGATAAATCGGTTTTAAGGGTTTCTTCTTAATCAGAGTCTCCACACAAGCTCTGATACCACTTGTTGGATCGATATACTCTGACCAAACTAACTTGTAGCTTGTCTACGGTTTAACAACTTTGAATGAATTCAAAACTATTAATAGTGAAACACTGATATACTTTGCTAAGTATGCGGAATCTACTTCAACAAAGCTAAGAAGAATTAAATAAACGACTTTGAATATTATTAAAACCTTGAACCTGCTTTCTTACACAGATTCACTAACAAACTCTAAACTCTAATAATCGTATATCACTAATCGCATATACTTGTCTCTCTAAAACACATATCTCTAATGCCAACCTAGGGATCCTTTTATAGGCACAAGGAAAACCCTAGTCGGTTTACAATACTTGAACGACAAGTAAATTCTAATTATAACTCTAATCTAATACGAATATTCTAGAATTACACATTAGTCCTTAAACTATTTGCATGGCAGTCCTTTAACGAGCAACAGTACTTTAATCGAACAGCAGTACTTTGACTTGAGTAGCAGTACTTTGACTTTTATAGCCCAACACCAACAATGTCTTTTCTCACCAATCTCATTTCATCAATTGATATGGATCCTCTCATTCAATTCTTTGCCCCATATCCTCAGACTGAGATAACTGAGACTGAATCTGAGGAAACATGGTATGAGAGTGAGAAGCTATCGACTGATAATGAACAAGATGATGAAGAATATGAGCTTCCAGAGCATCTACAATCACTTGACTTGAGATTTCCAATCACATTTGCTGCACATTGCAAACGATGGTCAGAAATAGATCAAAGTGCTGAAGCATTGCTTGAGTCTAAGTCAGATGCAACTGAAAATGCTACGGGTTTTCAAATGCAAAATGCAGGGCAGTATGATGGAAATCAGATGGGTCAGATTGTGAATCAGATCGGGGTCAATCAAAATGAGAATTATTGTTTCATGACTTCTTCTGCAACTTAAAGGAGTGATATAGGTAGAGCTGGAAATGTCAATGCAATGGATAAGGTAGAAAAGCTCCAGTACATGTTGATGCTTGCCAAAAAGGATGACTCGGGAATACCCTTGACTGATGAGGAATACAACTTCATGGTTACAACAATACTTAATGATAATTCTACAGAAATTAGTGGAACCTCTGACGTTATGGATATTCAGCAAGCAACAACATCGTGCAGTGATTCTGACACTCCTTCTACCTATGACACCGAACCACTCCATGAGACATCAACTCCAAGTAATGAGGTTAATCCGTTTGCTCATCAAAAACCACATTCTGTGCCTCTCGTACCTACTTATGATACATATATGGACTCGCCAAGTTGTAGCAATATTAATTTGGCATCTCCAGATATGAATCCTAATGAAGTTCAAGTTGCACAAAATGAAGCTAATGATGAGGAAACTCGTGCTTTATTTGAATCATTACTGAATAATTGTCATATTGAGATTGAAAAGGTGAAAAAGGTCAATAGCGATCTTCAGACCGCGAATCTGAAATTGACCACTGAGCTTGAGAGATACAAGGTGAACGAAAAAGCTTTTGAATTTAACCACAAACGACTGTCAGAACTTGAAACTGGTTACAGTAATTCTGTTTCAAGGGAGAAACATTTGCAAATCAAATACAACACTCTTGATGTTAAATTAAACATGCAAATTAAATCCCTAAAAGAAGAAATTTCTGATTTAACCAACCAACTTTCTAAACAAATATCAACTTGTTTTGATCTTGAAAAAGAAAAGAAAGAGTTGCATTCAAAGTTTTCAAAACGAGAAGATGAACTTCTTGATGAAGTACTTGACAAACAGGAAACTATTAAAAAGTTGGACGAATTGCTTGTAAAAACGGGTCATTCTACACAAACGCTTAACATGATTATTAACGATCCAAACCTGATTTTACACACAAGAAAGAAAATGGCTCTCGGTTGTGAAAACCCTTGTTATTTCAAGAAAGCTCAGCAAAAACAGAATGTGCTATTTAATGGTAATCTTATAAATGATGTGCATGATCCACCTACTTGTTATGATTCGTATGAAACGATTGAGCTTACGAAAGAGAGTCGAAACAAAATGAGACAATTAAATAGAGAAATCAAACCAATTGATTATAATGAAGCAAACAAACTTGCTGGTGTTCATCTTGTTAAAAAGGAGTCACCTTTGTTTTTCAAAAAACCAGTGGCTGCCTCAAAATTCAAAGTTGTTTCAAAACATCTTTCTAACATCGAACAAATGTACTCTACCGACACTTCCGCAAGTGAAGCTAGAATACTATTGGCCGATCTTAAAAGGAGAGTTGAAATGCTTCAAAATGTTGTGGCAACCAAAACTAATACTAAAATCAATGATTGGTTTTCAAGTTTTCAAACAGAACAGAAAAAGATGTTCGAAACAGAAATTACTCCCATTGTATCTGGCATACATGCAAGAGCAATTCATGTTGAGAACGCAATCATCAAAGAAGTAACTGAATTTCTCAAGGACCACACATCCTTGGTAATTGAAGCCAATGAAAACATTGAAAAAATCAAAGTTTTGGAAAAAACAAAATGACGCACTCTCTGAAGAAGCTCTCTCGACTGATATTATGTCCATTATTTATCAAATATATTCTGTTGAAGATGATGAAAGACTTCGAGCTGAGACTTCCCAAATTGTTTCAAAATATGAAAATGCATTTGCAAAGCTTGAAAAAGAAAATGTTACATATTTTAAACAACTTGATCAGAAAAAGGAAGAATGCAAGTATGACAAATTGTCGTATGAACGTTCTTACAAAGAAATGCAAAAACAAATTGATCTTCTGAAGTCTCAGCTTGATAGTCAAAAAGGAAAGGGTGAGGAAAATAAGTCTGCTAGACCAAAAATGTCCATTTCCACACCCTTGCCTAAGGAAAACGAGAAAGGAAAAGGAAAAGCTGTTGTCGAAAACTCAAATGTGATAGCATCTGATCTTAATAGGATTAGTCCCACTACTGCGTCTGCCTCTACATCTCAAACATATAGGGCGATAGACAAAAGTGCAAAAGATAATCCAAAAGAGTCTAGGAATGCTACTACAAATTCAAAGGACAACAAGATGAATCCTAATGTAAGTGCCCCTAGGAATTGCTCACCAAATGTGACCATAAACACTGTTAAAGAATCTGTTGGTTCAAACAACATGGTCCACAATCCCTACCTAGAAAGAGCTAGGAAAAAGGCACAACTTCGAAAAGACGGAATTTTAGGTACAAAACCTAGGGTGATGAATTCTACAACATTACAAGGCACTGCTAGTAGTAGTAAACCATTACCTAGGATTTATCAACAACAGACTAGGGATTGGCCTGCATCTAAGAGTAGTTGCGAAAAAGAAAATGTTAAACACGTAGAATGCAACACTAAGAACTCAAATTCCTCTTCGAACAGGAAACAAGCTTCAAATGACTGTAGTGACAAAGTTAAGGTTGCTATTTTGAACAAGAATGTTGAATTTGTCTGTCCTACATGTCAAAAATGTGTCTTTTTAGCTAATCATGATTCATGTGTGGCACAATATATCAAGAAAGCAAATTTGCGTGCTAAGGCACAATCCACTAAGACTAATAGAAACAAACACGTTGATAAGAAGCAAAAGGCTAAGAAACCCACTAGGTGGATTCCTACAGGACGTAGTTTTTCTCAAAATGAGACTTCCGCTGCATCTAAAAAGAAAACAACTCCTAGATCTTGCCTTAGGTGGATTCCCACGGGGAAAGTCTTTAAAACAGTTGGTCTTAGATGGATTCCCATAGGAAAGATTCTTGATAGTTGCACCACAACAAGTAATAGTGAAAATCATCAGGATAAAGAAGTAGACACCACTACAACCGTTGATAGTGGACACCCTCAATGTGATGATTCATGTTCTTCTAACGCTGTTATTTGTGCATATTCTTCTTTTGTGGATTCTGTGGATGCAGGTACTTATGAAAGTGCAGAAGGTTCATATGCCCAATGTGGAAAAGAAGAACTTTATGCCAACATCGCATCTGGAAATCCTTGTCTTATTCCACTCTTATCTCCACTTTTACTTGTTCATTCTTAATCATTCTTTGTGAATATCATTTTTTTTGAAAAAAAAAATCAAAAAAACAAAATACAAAATTTGAAAAACCAACAAAAGAAAAATACAAAAATAGAAAATTTCAAAAATACAAAAACAATATAAAATATAAAAACCAAAAATATTCTTCTCCGACATGTCTCTCGTATAATCGATATTCTGAACGTACCTAGAAATGTCATTTAACAATGATACGGGCATGTTCAGATGCTTGAGCGAGAGTTCATTTAAATGTTTTCAAAACATGTCGTTTCTAAATATTTCTTCTTAAATGGCTTCTGAGAGACTCACTCCAGAACCCGCGCTTAACCCAATGGCTTCTAATCATATCGGATTAGGACCCGCGCTTCAAAGAAAGGAAAGTGCTCATTCAAAATAAAGGTTTTAAATATTTTTCGAGCACTTATCCTAAAAATCACTATGGCTTTCGTATATTTCAGTACGAAACACGCGCTTAACCCAATGGCTCTTGGACACATCAGTTCAGGACCCGAACTTCAAATAAAGGAAAGTGTTGTGCAAAACCAATTTCTTTTTCTAACACTTATCCTAAAAACAAATGAAGATATTTCTCCTTACATATCTTCAAAAATTTTCAAAATCTTTTCTATCTTGAGCACATTTTCTTCAAGATTTTTCAATAAGATTTTTCTAAATCTTTCATAAAGTGCTCAAGATAACTCCCTCCTAAACCCTTAAAACTGCTTTTAAACTAAAATGTTTAACCATATGCTTTGTTTAAGGGGGAGTAGAAAAACAAAAATGTTCCAATTTCATGCTCAAATCCGTCTATCTCTCCAAAAAGTTTCATTTTAATCAGTTGATATCAAAAATATCACTGCATGCTATTTTTGAGGGGGAGAAGATGTGATTAAAATGTGATCAAAAAGGAATCTCAAAAAGAGCTCTCCAAAAAGACTCAGCATGAACCCTCGAATTGACGAAAGCTAAATGTCAGTAATCGAAAAGACTTGTCCGGGACGGGTAATAATTTCAAGCTGGTCATCCAGTGATGTAAACGTGTCTCGCAAAGGACTTGTCTGAGTAGAATGTACCAATTCGAGAGATGATCTTTTGATATGACCGGGACGGGTAATAATTTCAAGCTAGTCTAACTAGTGATGTAAGCGTGTCTCGCAATGGTCATATTTAATGAAAATCGATCAATTCAAAATGTGCGAACTCTACCCAACATGTGCAATTCTTTCTTAAATCTCATTAGCACATGTGAAGGGGGAGTATTTCAAAAATGCAAAACTCTCAATGTGTTAACTAAATGTGTTTATTCATGAACACTTTGAGAGATTTTCACAAGGTTTTATGGCAAGTGATCAAATCTAGGATAGTCATGGTGTTATAAGGTGACTAAGGTTAGGAAAACCGTCCTATGATCCGCCAGAGCCGGAGGGATCTACCCAAGGACAATTCCAATAGATTAGAATTAGAAGTCCTTAGGTAAGATTGAAAAAAGGAGTAAATGAGAAAGGGAAAGAAAGGGTTGAAGAATTAAAAAGAAAAGTTTAATGTAAGGGTGAAAAGAAATAGCCCTCCATGAAAACTTAGGGCAGAAACCGGGTCAATACATCTGCTATCGGTATTCACTAAGGTGATACTGATATTGAAGACAAGACGTCATGGACCCAGTGACGCGCTGCACCACCCCTCCTAGCCACTCAGATATCTCTTAAAAGATATTTGTTTCATTTCTCACGGAGAACACTACATAATCTATCGGCCTCTCACTCCGAGATGTGTTGATATTGAAAAGGTGGCACTCTGCTCCATGCCTCCGACTACTAAAACCAAAACGCACATTATCGAGTCTAGAATCATGAGATTCATCAAAAATCTCTTAGGATACACTTCCAACTTAATACACTTGTGTTTGCCTAAAAGGACACAAGTTGTAAGAGTCTTTATGAGATCTTCGGATCTTGCCAAGTTTTATCATGATGGTTACGTGCTTCAAACGGTCTACAGTCGTAGGGTGATCTCTAGCGACTCACTGAATCGTGGGTGCACTTCGGTGTGTCCGTGTAAGCCCTCTCGGGGGTATCCGGTTCAGAACGGCCTGGGGGAGATTAGAGAAAGTCTACACACTATGCTGTTGACAATCTCGAAGTCCTAACCCATAAGCGCTGGATGATTATTACTAACAGTTTTATGCAGCTACCTATAAACATCCATCAACCATCATCAGATACATCAAACATTTTCACCTCAGCATACTCATACTTATGAAGAACATCCCTCATCTAAGGTCAAATGTAAAAGTTCAAGACAAGGAGATCAAGTTAAAGACCAAGTGCTAAAGACGTAGTCAAAATGTCAAGAACAAGTTCATATGTCAAATGATGAAAGATTATGGGGAGATTGTTAGCATAAGTATAAAGTCCAAGATGTATGAGTATGTTAGAGGACACGACGCATTATCACGAGAAGACTTTGATCAAGGCAAGAACCACCACAAAAGACGATACTTTGTGTTGGATTATATGAATCATAATAAATCATAAACACATAAAACATCACAAAGCACGCAGCGGAAAGATCTAATGAACATGTAATTAATTAACTTAAATAAACACGTACCTTAATCGCGTAATTACCAAGAACAATCAAGAACCCTAATTAGGGTTTGATTATGTCGAACCACCTAAGGGAAAAACACCAAGAATCACAAGCTAAAATAAGCTTGTCACTCGTTCTTGTACACACGCGATAGTAGCGTTCCAATGGGAAAGCTAGGTTCAAGATCACTAACAAACCAAACACTTAATTGCTATTAGCTCAAGCCGAATTCCCTAGTGGGAATAAAAGAGTCGACTAGCACAAGCAAGAGGGAGAAAGAGAGAAGTTTGGCCTTGGAGTTAGGGATACAAGATTAGGGAAAAACTAAAACACAATGGGATGTATTTATAGTGTTCTCCTTGCTTGTTCCCTACTCCAGTCGATCGGCCCAAACAACCCTAAAGGGTTTTCAGCCGACTTCCTCCCTTCATGGGAATTCTAGATCCTTCTTTCTCCTTTTGCACAATTAGTCCTTTAACGGTCGTTATCTACTAACACCGTTAAGTACTAACCGTCGTTATGTATTTGTTAGTGAAATGAATAAATAAATATAAATATAAAATATATATATATATATATATTTAATTATTCAAACCAATGGAACTCTCACGTATTGTGTGCAATCCCGAGTCTCGGGTTCGAAACCGGACATACAAATATTAATATCATTATACACAAAAACTAACAGCTCCCACTTGGATAATGATTAATATTGTAATGACATGGGCTAGTCTAGCTTTAATAGATCCCAATGCCCCCAGCTCGATCCGAGTTGTGGTTCTCCTGGAAAAACCACTTGATGATATAATCATCATACTTATCCTTTTGTTACTAATACCGCGTTAATTTGGATATGGATCTTGTCATTCCACAATTAACAGTAGTTTCTCGTTTATACATAATTGAACAAGATTACCAAAACATCTGAACGTCTTCCAGATAGACTTTGGGCGTGCGCACGCAAACATCTTGTTAATCACACGAGTGGCCAAGCAGTATTAAACTTCAACACAAAGTTGAAGGAACAAATCCCTTATTGACTGCGAGCATAACCCTTGAATTTTGCATCATTTCTGAAAATAGCCCTTATAACTACCTTTTACGGATAGCGTTAGACTATCTCACAGAAAATGAGCTACATCCTCGGCAATTATCTGTCATCTCAAGTCAGAGGATAAATATTCATGATATACTTAATGACTATGATCCATAAAGTATAATCATGTTGTTGGGATAAGTCCTATATTCAATTTATCCAATATTGAATATCATGTGACATTGGTGTCTTAACCTTACAGTACATTCTACCAATCCTCACATTTGTCTTAGTTCAATAATATTCCCATATTATTAATTGACAACGGACTATTTAGAATAAATAAATTACTCATGGATTTAAACATGCAAATATAGGACACAAATATTAATAATGATAATAAACGTTATCCGCACTTTATTTCATTAAAATAATAATTGTTTACACGTCCCTATCGAAATACTAATCCAACAGATTTACATGAAACTATCTGCTAAACGAAGACCAATACCCTGAGCATGACGATTGAATGTCTCCTTAGGTAATGCCTTCGTGAAAGGATCAGCCAGATTGTCATCTGTGTGAACTTTGAGTACTTTTATTTCACCATCATCGACTTGTTCTCGAACATAGTGAAGTTTCCTTTTAAAGTGTCTGGCGCCTTTCATAACTCCAGGTTCATTGGCGAATGTAATTGCAGCAGAGTTGTCGCAATATACATTTATAGGTAATTCTATTGAAGGCATCACTCCAAGATCCTTAATGAATTTCCTTATCCAAACAGCTTCTTGTGCCGCTTCCGATGCAGCAATGTACTCAGCTTCTGTAGCAGACATGGCCGTTATGCTCTGCTTCTTACTCTTCCAGTCCACAGCTCCTCCATTTATGACAAAAACGTAACCCGTCTGAGACTTCGTATCATCTTTATCAGTCTGAAAGGATGCATCGCAGAAACCTGTAACATTCAGTTCTGCGTCTGGATTTCCCCCGAAAACAAGAAACATATCTTTAGTATTCCGTAGATACTTAAGAATGTCCTTTACAGCTTTCCAGTGTTTTACCCCTGGATTCTGCTGATATCGACTGGTCATGTTTTGAGCAAATGCCACATCTGGCCTTGTGCATCTAACAGCATACATGATAGAACCAACTGCAGAAGCATATGGAACATTCTTCATGTATGCTTCCTCTTCAGGTGTAGAAGCACACATTTCACTGCTCAATTCATGTTTCACTTGCATGGGCAGATATCCTTTCTTGGAATTCTGCATATTGAATCTCTTCAATATTTTATCCATGTAAGCACTTTGACTTAAACCGATTAACCGTTTAGATCTGTCTCTATAGATCTTGATTCCAAGGATATAAGCTGCTTCTCCTAAATCCTTCATGGAAAAACAACTACCAAGATATTCCTTAACTTCATTAAGGCTTGGTATGTCACTTCCCATGATTAATATGTCATCGACATATAGAACAAGGAAAACAGTGTTACTCCCACTAACTTTGTGGTATACACATGGCTCATCGAAATTCTGAGTAAATCCAAACTTCTTGATTTCCTCATCAAATTTCTTATTCCATTGCCTGGATGCTTGCTTCAATCCATAAATGGATCTTTGAAGTTTGCATACACGCTCAGGAAAATCTGGATTCACAAAACCTTCAGGTTGTGCCATATAGATGTCTTCATCTAGGCGACCATTCAGAAAGGCGGTTTTGACATCCATTTGCCAAATCTCATAGTCATAGTAGGCAGCTATGGCTATAAGAATCCTAATAGCTCTAATATCGGCCACAGGAGAAAAGGTCTCCTCATAGTCAACACAATATGTTTGGGTAAAGCCTTTAGCTACTAAACGAGCCTTATAGGTGTGTACGTTGCCATCCATGTCAGTCTTTTTCTTGAAGAGCCACTTACACCCAACTACCTTAGCATTGGGTGGAAGGTCTACTTCAATCCAGACTTTATTGTCTTTCATGGATTGCATTTCCCCATCCATGGCTACTTGCCATTTTTCCTTTTCAGGACTATTAATGGCAGCCTTATAACTAGTTGGTTCATCAACGTGATCCAATAGAAAAGTTTCCTCATCATCTATGCTTAAACATAGGCGTTCAGGAGCTTTTATAGATCTTGAAGATCTACGGATGGGTACCACTTCTACTTCAGGTAGAGGACCTAAACTTTCTGGTTCCACCGGAAGTGTGTTAGTGCTTTCAGAAGGTGAAGTATCTTCATGATCATTTTCAAGATCATATACTCTCCCACTGATTTCTTGAGATATTAGATTATCTTCAAGAAAATCAACGTACCTAGCCACGATGACCTTATTTTCAGGTGGGAAGTAAAAGTAGTAACCCTTTGTTTCCTTAGGGTATCCTACGAAGATACACTTAACAGATCTTTGTTGGAGTTTATCAGGTGAGTCACGTTTGACAAACGCCTCACAACCCCAGACCTTTAAGTAAGAAAAGTTGGGAGCTTTTCCAGTCCAAACTTCATATGGAGTCTTATCAACCTTCTTAGTTGGAATCCTATTCAACACGTGAACAGCCGTTTCAAGAGCATAATCCCAAAAGGATAAGGGAAGAGTTGTAAGATTAAACATGGATCGTACCATATCTAACAAAGTACGATTTCTCCTTTCAGATACACCATTTTGTTGTGGCGTATAAGGAGAAGTGAGTTGTTGCACAATGCCACACTCACCCAGATAATCCTTAAACTCTTGGCTTAAGTACTCACCACCACGATCGGATCGAAGTGCCTTAATCTTCTTTCCGAGTTGTAATTATACTTCATTTTTAAAGACCTTGAATGTTTCAAAGACTTCATGTTTATGTTTAAGTAAATAAACATAACCATAACGACTATAGTCAACCGTGAAGGTCAAGAAGTAGACAGCACCACGTTTAGACACATGTCTAAGTGGACCACACACGTCCGTGTGTATCAATCCAAGTAGATCTGAAGCCTTCTCCATATTGCTATGGAAAGGTTTCTTTGTCATCTTCCCAGATATGCAAGATTCGCATTTATCAACTGAATCATCATTGATATTTTTCAAAAGCCCATCGTGTTGCAGCTTTTCCATGCGATTCTTGCCTATGTGGGCAAGACGGCAGTGCCATAAATAAGACGAGTCCAAGTTAGACTTGACTCTCTTATTCCCGATGCTAAACATTGAATTATCTCTATTGGATACATGGTTATCCATGTCAATCTCAAACACACCATTTAATGAAATAGCATTAAAGTAAAAAACAGAATTTAGAGAAACAGAAATTCCATTATCATTAAACGTATGCTTAAAACCCAAATCCAATAACAAAGAAACTGATACGACACCTCTAACAATAGAAGGTGCGTAATGACAATTGTCTAAAACCAAAATTAAACCAGATGGTAAAACTAGCTCAAAAGTCCCTATGGCTTCTACTGCTGCACGTATTCCATTTCCCACGTACAAGTAGCATTCCCCATAGTTCAGCTTCTTTGCTCCTCTAAGCCCCTGCGATGTATTACAAATGTGAGTACCACATCCTGTATCCTATATCCAGGCATTTTGCTTATGAGGAAAAGAAAATAATTCAACCATAAAAATACCTGAAGTGCCGGCGCCCTGCCCAGCCTTGGTATTCTTATTTTTGCGACACTCCTCTAGCAACAATGGACAGTCACGCTTCCAGTGTCCAGGAGTATGGCAGTGGTGACAAGCAGCCGCATCCTTTTTGGGATAATCCTTCTTGGGAGGAGGATTCTGCTTCTTTGGCTTTTGCTGATGGGTCACAATCTGCTTGCCCTTGTCAGCGTTGCCCTTTCCTTTCTTGTTCACATGTTTCGGTTTACCGGGCTTAGCTACTCTACCACCTCTTATTGCCATAACAGCAGGTGTAGGAGCTTTCTTTGTGAGTGCCTTCTCATGCTCAATAAGCATTGCATGCAATTCAGAAAATGTCTTCCCCTTGCAATGCATGTTAAAGTTGCGCACAAATTCACCATATAATTCCTCATTGAGGGATTTGTTGATGAGGCCAACTTTAACGTCTTCCACAAACCCGCAATTAAGTGCATCCAGTTGGTCAAGATAACCTTTCACTTTAAGTGCATGATCACTTACGGGTGTTGTCGCATCCTGCTTGCACTTGCCCAAGTTGTCAAGTACATCATACAATTCAGCCATAGGAGATTTCTGAAACATACGTTCCAGTTCTTCAATCATGTTTTTCGGGCCATATTTCTCAAACTATTTTACCAGTTGATCATCCATCCCCGATAGCATGAGACAAGCCGCATCATTGTGCTTGTTATAGGCTTCATTGAACTGCCTAAGTATTTCATTAGACGAGTTTGCAGGAGGAGCTACAGGAAGGTCCTCAGTAAGACATTCTGAACGTTTGGCAATTCTAAGAACGAGCCTTAGATTTCGATACCAAGCGTTAAAATTCTTAGTCCCAGTCAGTTTTTCCTTTTCAAGCATCATCTTGAAACAGGAAGTTAAGTTTGACGAGTTTCCGGGTTGGGCCATTTCTATAGAAAAAAGTTCAAAAGTTAGTACTTTCGATAATAAAACATTTCATGAAAATTAAACACCCATTGGTTGAAAAACCATTTAATTTTCACTGAAAACTAGGATCCTAATTGACGCCGTTTCATTACATCAGCTTTGGCTGCTAGCAATGAAAGTGCTCAACAAGGTACGGGATCACCCAATTGCCAATGTCAAATTGCAATTCCTAGAAATCTTGGGACTTACATTATATTGCCAACCACAGTTGCAAAATGTAAGCATGTTTCATCCCCAATTCTTTATGTCTTGGCACCGTTCCATTACATCAGCTTTGGCTGCTAGTAATGAAAGTGCCCAATTAAGTTAACCAACTTAAGAAACTGTAAATTGACGTCAGTTTATTGCATTCAGCTTTGGCTACTAGCAATAAAGTACTCAATTTTACCCTTAGATGTCCACCCTTTGAACATCAACATTCAGCTTTGGCTGCTAGTGATGTAGGATGAAACCTTAGGTGTTTCTTTGTGTAGTTGGGTGACATATAACTTAAATTTATAGGGTAATAAATTTTGATGTGTGAAATCAAAAAAAATATGTACAAAGATGTCATGCATTCATCTTTGTATCATATATGTTTGCAAAACCAAAACCGTTTACAAATTCGTAGCTCAAATCATCAAATCTTTTAATTGAGGCGTTGAATAAATTACAACATTGCCTTAAGATGCTTCGTATTTATCGTGGTGTACTTGGTAAGTCTAAAATTGACGCACAGGCGGGCGTAGGGACGACAGCCGCCGAAGCTGGTTAAAACCGTGCCCCTCTAAGGTCACAATTTAATGCGTACCAACTAGAACCCACTTTTTAGTTTGTCAATTTTAGGTCCGCCGCTTCGACCACTTAGTACAGTCGCAATCAATCAACTAAAAGAATATGATTTTCTTGCTAAAACAATTAATGTAGTAAATTTATTATTGCTAGTCTCGCCTGGGAGCAAATTACCGTGCGAAGCGAACCACTGTCGGCACATAAGACTTGGCAATAAATAAAATTACTACAAAGGTTTCATAGTTATTAGTCTTATTTATTTTTATTATGAAAATTACCCTCTTTTGTTGTTTACAATCCATCATAATATAAAACACAAAAGATCAAGTAATCACAAAAATAAATAAACACATAATAACAAATATATGATCATCCACGATATCATATAGCCACATGCAAACCTTTTTTCAATAAATCCTATTATTAATTCTATGTGTAATTAAATATGTATTAAACTAACAAAACTCCCATTGGTTTTCGAGCTCATTGTGCCCAATGGTCCACAGACACCAAATAACTTGGCCGCGTAAGTTTTAGTTAATTTAATACCACATTGCACATAATTTATTAATTAATATATTGAGGTCTTCCCCAATTTAAGATTTATTAAACAAAACATGTAGCAAAACAATACATACAAATCGTCTCATACATCAAACCATGACAAAATATGCAAGATTTTGTCATGGATACCATATTAACACATAATCATGCAATCAATATTAACATGTTAATATCTAGTATGTATTTAATTAATTGGTGGCATCACATAGTATTCACAAATTAATCCCTAAAAATTTTCCATGCATAATCTAGGGTTTCTAACAAGTTTTTAATAAAACTAACATAAACCCTAAAAAATTAAATGTGGATCGATCCACATATATAAAAAAAATTAGGGTTTCATATTAAAACCCTAGAACATTGAATGCATGTATCTAATCAAGATCCAATTTTTAGGTTTTAGTAATTAATTACAAGTTCTAAACGAGGCTCATGATGCCACTGTTGGATTATATGAATCATAATAAATCATAAACACATAAAACATCACAAAGCACGCAGCGGAAAGATCTAATGAACATGTAATTAATTAACTTAAATAAACACGTACCTTAATCGCGTAATTACCAAGAACAATCAAGAACCCTAATTAGGGTTTGATTATGTCGAACCACCTAAGGGAAAAACACCAAGAATTACAAGCTAAAATAAGCTTGTCACTCGTTCTTGTACACACGCGATAGTAGCGTTCCAATGGGAAAGCTAGGTTCAAGATCACTAACAAACCAAACACTTAATTGCTATTAGCTCAAGCCGAATTCCCTAGTGGGAATAAAAGAGTCGACTAGCACAAGCAAGAGGGAGAAAGAAGAGAAGTTTGGCCTTGGAGTTAGGGATACAAGATTAGGGAAAAACTAAAACACAATGGGATGTATTTATAGTGTTCTCCTTGCTTGTTCCCTACTCCAGTCGATCGGCCCAAACAACCCTAAAGGGTTTTCAGCCGACTTCCTCCCTTCATGGGAATTCTAGATCCTTCTTTCTCCTTTTGCACAATTAGTCCTTTAACGGTCGTTATCTACTAACACCGTTAAGTACTAACCGTCGTTATGTATTTGTTAGTGAAATGAATAAATAAATATAAATATAAAATATATATATATATTTAATTATTCAAACCAATGGAACTCTCACGTATTGTGTGCAATCCCGAGTCTCGGGTTCGAAACCGGACATACAAATATTAATATCATTATACACAAAAACTAACACTTTGAAGATCACGATTGCATGAAGGAACGAAGAATGAAATCTATACTACATCGACACACCAAGTTCAAGACATCGAAGACAAAAGACCACTCACCGGAGCATCAGTGAAATGACCATCCCTTAGGGGGAGATTGTTAGGATTTATATTTTTATGAAGTGATGGTCATTTATCTTTTATGTATGTTTGGTCGGTGTGTCGATCCAAAGAAAATAAAATAGTATAGAAGGGCTTATGGTTGGACTAAGCTAGTATGTTATTAGTTAAGGTCCATGTATTGTCTAAAAGTCCAAGTCCAACATAAGCCCACCAAGCCCAAAGGAAAGCCTTTTAGGGCAACACTTCTTACCTATAAATACTACACTCCCACCACATAAGTTTGTGTGCAATAAAGAGGGTAAGGTGGGAGTGTGTGTGTATTGTTTGTCTCTTGTATTCTCTCTTCTTATCTTAAGCTAATATTACACGGTTTCCTCCTTTCTTTCTATTTGCGCCGCCGCTCTTTCTTCTATTCTTCTTATTCTAATTTAACGTCACATCTCAATCTCAATACTGTTTCATCTTATCTTCTATTACTTTTCTATTATTATTCTCATCTATTCTCTTATCTCTTATTCTTTATTTAACGTGGTCCTACATATATTGCTACTAGTATTTGAATATCATATATTGTGTCGGTGATAGCTTATATTGTTATTTAGATTGTGTGATAAAGTGGTATATTTAGTGCTCTACAAAGTTCCTCTCACTCTCTGAATACCTGCCGGGATGGAAATTGGAACCTGAATGAGACGTCAACCGGCCCTTTCCAACATTTTACTACATCCCGTGACAGTAACAAAACATTTGACCCAGGAGGAACTTGTTAACGAGACTATCTATCAGGGTTATTGACCCTGACTAGTTGCTCCCTTGAAGTACAAGGGGCTCAATTGTAAACTGGCACAAAGTGGTAAATTACGCTGGTCTGACAGCGTCAGACTATGAACGTGACGCCGTCACCCCGTCTGCACAGCAATAATAACTTTACTTCCATCACTTTCATCACAAACCCCACAAACCATATCCACTCCAACCCCACCCACGAATTTTCAAGGTCAAATTCACCGACTTTCGTTACCGATCTCCACGTGGTAAGTAATTCTTATTCATTCTTTTCGCTTTAATTACTCATAGGATTCTTAAATTTTGAAAACCCCCAACTCATGAAACCTTAGGATTGATTCATGCCTAGAACTCATAATGCCTTTAATTAGTGTTATTTAGCAATGATTAAAGCATTTGATGATTGGCAATCAAATGGGTCTATTCACTAATTGGGTGGCCACGAATTTGAACCATAACCTATGATCCAATCACCCATTTTGCTGTAAAAAGGGGCGTTTGGTTTATAAGCTTGGAGTTTGGATATTGATTTTTCCCTCGTTATTTTGGATTTGAATTTGGTGGAACCTGACGGCGTCACCTAGCAAAAGGTGACGGCGTCAGACTTGTCTGATGCTCAGCCAATTCTTTGATTCACAAATTAACCCTTTTTGTTCCTCCTTGCTTTGTTCCAGATAATGAGTAAGCGTCAAAGACCTAGCAGAGGGAGTTCTTCTAGATCTCAACAAGAGAACTTTGGCGACACGGTCCTCAGTTGGGGTGTCTTCGATGACGATGCTGCCACCACTAAATACACCCAATTGCTACAACATAAAGTTGAAAATGGGGCCGTGGTAGATTGGAGCTTTTTGAGGAGGGAAGGTCTTGAGCAAACCTTTCTCCAAAGCTTTCAGACGGATGAATTTATCGGCCCTCAGTGGGAAAACCTGTTTAGAATTCAAGAGCCGGTCTATGACGAATTGGTACGTGAATTCTTTGCCACTTTTCACTTTGACATGGCCGAGGCAAGGACCGATGTGGGCAGGACCACAATCTATTTTAGGCTGGGGGTTGAGCTGAGGACATGCTCGGTTACTGTGTTTGGATGGAGACTTGGGTTGTACAGTCAGCATAAAACCACTCAAGCAGGGTTTATGCCTAGGTTGTTGCATGGAGAGACAATGAGGAATGATTTTAGATGTTCCATGTTCTGGCCGACTATTGGGGATGGTGTGTACACCTTGACTACTGTGGCATCTCAAATTAGGGAGCCTAGAGTTAGGTTGACCCATAGATGTCTCACCTACAGCTTGACAGGGCGCCACAGCTCTCACCACCGCGTCACTGCTTCAGACCTCTTCTATTTGTACACCATTTACTCAGATGAGGTTTACTGCAACATCCCATTTTGGGTAGCTAGCTTTCTGAATGGTGGAGTTGGGGAAAGGGAAGGAGATAGGATTTATGGTGGGATGTTTATCACCCGGTTGGCCCGATCCTATGGAGTCCTCAGGCCCGAGGTCATGAGGTATTTGAGTGGTGGTGATGCATGCAGGACAGTGAAGGTTAGGTCCCTGAAGCAGATGGAGGTTGTTATGGAGATGCATGATGGGACCTTTATGTGGTATAATCCAGACGGAGATGAGGATGTTGGTGATGGGGATGATGAGGAGGAGGAGCATCAGCAGCAGCAGCATGGGGGTTATGAGGCTGGTACGGCAGATTACTACCGGCACATGAGTAGAGGGGATTGGCAGGCTCACCAGGGGGCATGGATGGGCCAGGTTGATACTTGGAGAACCCGGGTGGACGAGAGGTTCGACTGGATGTATGATCACACTGTTCGGCAGATGCAGCATCTATCTACGCGTGATCAGTTGGACCCACACCTGCAGATTGACCCTTTCCCTGGGCGTGAGCAGGACTACCTACCATATGGGTACTACGGGCACCTCCCTCCTAACTATGACTATTGCCAAGGTCCCCCACCCCAGTGATGATTTGATTTGATGTTATGATGTTTTAACAATTTAATCTATGGTTGTATGTTTTGGAACAATTTGGTCTGTAATAGTTTAGGATTAGGCATCTTTTGGCCTTTGAACATTTTGTGACATTTGATTTTCTTTATTGCATGTAGGATTTATTTTGCTTTGTGTGTTTATTTATTTGTTTGTTTGTTTGATTTTATTTGTTTCCGTATGTATGTTTAATTTTTATTATTATTGATTCATGTTCAAAAGTAAATTGTGAAAATGCTTTATCTTGTTTTTAACTTCGTCTTAACTACATATAAAGGTATTTTGCAAAAGATAAGTGTAAGGGAAATCCAAATCGGTTTATTAGAACAAAGGAACATGAATCGTAATAATATTAAATTAACATACATATTAGTATTTGTTTGAGTTAAATGCTTGTATCGAGTCATAGTGATGTTTTGCAGGAATTCCAGGAAGTAAGGTATAGGTTTTTCCAGAAATTTTTCCGGAAACTTAACATGAGAATTCTGTCAGATCACTTCTGACGGCGTCAGGATTTACAACCTGACGGCGTCAGGTTTTAATTTTCTGAAATTTTTGAAAGTTTTGTTTTCATAAAAAAGTTTTTATTAAATCTCTAACTTATAATCTCCAGGAATCTGCAAAATTATCATTCCACAAGCATTATATCCTCATATATAGATTTATCCCGCCAATGTTATGCAGGTTTTCGTGTTTGTTTTCTCAGGTTTAACAGGTTATTTTGGACAAGGAAATGTATGTGGAATCAAGCTTTTGGCGAGGCTTTAGTCTTGGAGCTTCTACATTCACTTGGAAGAAGATCTAACCGTGTTACTTTTTTATCCACCGAGCGAATCAGGGGAGTATTTGATTTCATTCTTTTACCTTATTACTTTTACATCTTGTTATTTGAACATTGGGGACAATGTTCATCTTAAGTGTAAGGGAGGGTAAAATACGATACTTTAGAGAATACAATTACGCTTTATTTGTGTTTGTTTAATGGTAGATGTGTAATAAAACTAAGATAAATACCTGTTAGGGCAATTTTAGTGCCAAATTTAAAATTTTTTACAACATTTAGGAGTGAAACTTTGATCTTAATGAGCGTCTCACGGATAGGAGTTATATGACTAGCACAAAAACCGTACCACTAAAAAATTTTCCACCCCCAAATATGTGAGGTTCACCCCTAGAATTGGTAGGAAAAACATTTATGCTATGATGTGTGTACCGGTAGCACTTAGATTCTAGAACTTGCGTTAGGACCATTCCGAGGCCACAAGTGAGACTACATTCGTGTAGTTAGATTTACTACATGATAAGAGGCATTAGGAATAACCCATTGTTTTACACCTGTGTTTTTGTTATAATTACATTGGCTACATTGGTCAAGTAATTCTCCCACACCCTTTGCGTTGTACTCATTTTTAGTACACGATACCCCTAGTACACCCCTCAGAGCCTATCTTTTCGTTTCGACCTTTAAGCATTTTACTTAAAGGAAGAATTTGTTTACACCCCACTTAAATGTACACCCAAATCGCCTTAGCCTACCTTGTATGCACTCATTTTTAGTGCATTATTGTGACAACATTTGTTTAAACCCCAAGTTAATTATCTAATTGATTACATGGTTGCTAAGTCGAGTCATATCCTTGTACATATTGTTTTGGGACGATTGGGACTCATGGGTAAAGTACTAGTGTAATGGAGTAATGGGGAAGAACAACATTATTACCCGCATATGTGCTAAATATTTTAAAAAGTACTCCAAGTGTTTCGATTATCTTAATTCGAGTCATTAGAATAGTTATTTGTAAAGTTATATAAAAGTTCAAGTGTAAGGTGAATGCAACGCCCCTATGATGTATTATTTTGGATGGTAGGGCAAGAGTGTATGAAAAAAAAAAAAAAAAAAAAAAAATCGAAAAAATCAAGAAAAATACAAAAAAATGAGAAAAAGAAAAGTAGAAAAAACATACGGACTACCATCCCGTTTCATTTTATGTTTTTGTTATTTTCTTTCATTAGCTTAAGTCGATTCTAGTCTTGGCTTAGCAACGCCATATTGTGCATGTAATTAATCAAGATCTTTAACTCGCTACCAGTAAAATATCCCTTATCCAACAAAATCGTGTTTATCATATCCCTACACCTAACGTTATAACCCGTTTAAAAGCCCTCTTTGATAGTTTATCTTAGGTGCTTACGCCTAGTGGAGGAGGTTTTTGATCCTTTCCCAAGCCTATGGTAATCTATTTGCTATGACAGGTAGTGAGAGATATTATCCGTTTTCATTTATGAGATTTATTTTGATGACACCTGAGAGATGTGAGTATCTAAACACTACTTGTGAGGTGCTAGTTTGTAATCTCCGTGCTTATTATGATTAAAGTGGAACGACTATTAATTGTAATTACTTTTATATTAGCATTAAATGACCCCTAACTTGTATTTTGATTAGAATAAAAGCGCATTTGCTTGAGGACAAGCAAATCTCAAGTGTAAGGGTATTTGATGAAGCGAAAAGTGTACCGCTTTTAGGGGGTCATTTAAGCCCTAAATCGTATTTATTTGATCAAATATTTCCCTAAATCGTTCCTTTTGTCATTTTAGGTACTTTGGAGAAGAAATCTGGAAAAGGAAGCATTTTGGACGTTTTTGGAGCATAAAAGTGAAGAAAACGACAAAGTCTCAAAATTGGCTGGAAAAGTACCTTTGACGGCGTCAGGGATTGCTCCTGACGGCGTCATGGCTTGGCAAAAGTGGTGGATATGAAAAATACACATGATAAACCAGAGAATTTTACAGTGGAATTCTGACGGCGTCACCCTTTAAGGTGATCAAGGCCATCTCGGTTTAAGTTAAAGCGGGAAGGCGTCAAGCTCATTTCTGACGGCGTCAAGCCTTGATAAGCCAGAGCGGATTTTGGAGCACTAAAGAGGGACGGCGTCAAGAAGGCCATCCGGGAACCCTAGACACGGCGAGGTGACGGCGTCAAGATCCATAACGTGACGCCATCAGCCCTTAAACTCTATATATAGTTTTGCAATTTTTTGTCATTAGTGTGCAACTTTGTGAGGAGAAACCCTAAGACGAATTTCTGCCATTTTTATGGGTTTTCATACCCTTGGATCTCCCATGTTTAATTGAAGATAAGTAATCGTTTAATCAATCAATATGTCTATGTGTTGTTTGATTATATCTTGTTCTTGTCTTTTGATTAACATGCTAGGCTAGATTTATCTTGTGTTTGCTTAGATCTAATGAAACCTAACTATTGATTATTGGTTATTAGTGTGTTATTAATTGTATTGGATGATTGTTTATCGATGTTAGGCTTAAGAAAACTGGCTAACTTCCTATACGGTAACTTGCTTGAACGTCTTAAGAAACATGAACCAATGCGTACTAAGGTTTTTATGGTTGTATTTAATGCATGAGCAAATTCTAATGATCCCATGTTAGGAGCTTCCTAGCCGGCTCGACATAGGAGTGAAGTAGGAGCTTGTAGAGTTGGGGAAGTACGTACGCCACCCCACGATTGGTATTAAGGAATACACCCGTCATCCACGCAATTAATACACACTAATCAACCGATAAAAGATAGTTAGGGAGTAAGGAAATCTAAGTAAACACATTTCTCTCCACATAAGTTTCACGACCTTCTCATTTTCAGTTATTTTATTTTATTTGCATTTGTAGTTATTTGGGTTAGTTGACTAGCAACTAATTCCGCCCACTCCTTTAAAACCCGAGATTTTACTTGCTTTCATAAAAAAATATAAAAAATACAAAAAGAATCTTCCCTCACCCTTAGACCTATTAAAGTAGTTTTTCAATCCTAACGACACTATTCCCTGTGGAGAACGATCAATCCCCCGTACTTACCACTACACTATACTACATCGGTCAGGTACACTGCCTGGTGGGGTTGTAAGCCTCTTGAGATCCTCGAGAGGTAAAACCTGTTGTAAGGTCGCAAAACCACGCATCAGTAACCCATACCCTAACTTGTTCCCAAAGTTTCCTAAACACTATATAAACAAACCTAGGGTAATTGTTTTGGCTAATCTTTTGTGCACACAATTATCCCTAAGTTTTCTTTGGTCTTTCTTTGTCCTTGTCGATCGTACACCTCCTCCAAGGGTTGTGTGGATCGATTTTTGTTAAACAAAAATCAAGTCTTGTGTTTTACTTGCATAACCTTAATACGGTTTAATTTGTGTGTACAAGAACGAGGTAACAACACACTATTGTTGTTATCAAGAGATCGAATAACAAAACGGTAAGGGGTTATTCATTGATCTAGTTTAATAAATTATCAAGATTTATTGAAGTGCATCGGGTACGTTTTCTATTTATGTTTAAGTTAATAATTATGTGTTATACTAATTGTTTACATACTTCCGCTATTATGTACTTTGATTATGGAGTTTTATGATTGTCATGAGTTTCAAATTCCAACAGTGGCATCACGAGCCATGTATAACATGTAATTGATTACTTAAACAATAAAAAAACGTATCTTTAAATTGTTTAGAATATACATGTTTTATAGTTCTAGGGTTTTATTATTAAAATTTGTTTTTTTTAATAAAAGTCGAAACCCTAACCCTAATTTAGGGGGGGTGTCGATTTGATCATAAACCCTAATTAGGGTTTGTGGTTTTTTTTCATAATTAATTGTGATTAATTAGAAACCCTAGGTCTTTAAACAATTGTTGTGTTATGAATCTTGTAACCTAATTGCTATATGATATGCATGAATCCGTGACTATACATGCATAATTAGTCACGGATAATTACTTGAATTAAATTGTTTAGATGTTTGCTACATGTTTAGATAAATCTAAAATTAGGGAAGACCTAATATATATTAAATTAATGAATCGGTTATGTGCAACGTGGTATATTATCATTAAAACTTACGCGGCCAATTGTTGGTGTCTGTGGTCCATTGGGCACAATGAGCTCGAAAACCAATGGGAGTTTTATTGATTCTATACATAATAATTCACATATAGATTATTAATAGGATTTGTTTAAAAGGATGCATGTGGCTAGATGTTTCACTTACAATTAATTGTGTTATTATTAGTTGATTGTTTGTTTTCTTTTAATTACTTGTTTATTGTTTTTTTATATATGTGATATGTTAAAGTAAGCAATAAAAAGGGTAATTTTCAAAGAAAATTAAATTGGACTAATAATGGTGAAACATAAAGTAATAAAGTAAGGATCTTGCAAAGTCTTATGTGCCGACAGTGGTTCGCTTCGCACGGTAATTTGCTCCCAGGCGAGACTAGCAAGATCTAAACTTTGTCACTTATTTTTTTTTAAGACTAAGATCATAAACTTTTGCTTGATTGATGTTTTTGTACAATAGTGTGTGAAAGGCGGACCAAAGTTGACAAACTGTGTGGTGGGTTTATCTGGAGAGGGGTTTTTTTAGAGATTCGCTCCTACCGGCTCTCCGGGCCCGCTTGTGCGTCAACTGCGACTTACCTATATCACTATTTACGTACACTATCATCTTAAGGGTGATTTACCTCAATTCCACGCGCCACTTTTGTGGCAAATATCCGAATAACATGTAAGTAGTAGGATATGTGGGCGATAATTGTTGGTACTTCTTTAATTGGTGAACCCAATACCTCAAGTAAATAGTTTTGGTTTACTCTTAACTAAATGGTAAATAAAAATTGTTTTGAAAACTAATGATACAAAGATGAGTGCATGCATCTTTGTACATGTTTTTGTCACATCAAAAACTAAATACCCTAAAATTTAAGTTACGTGCCATTTAACTATACGGAACACTTGAAGTTAATTTTGGGTATGCGTGAGACCTGGACCAAAATTAATGACAAGGTAAATTTCCGAGTGTGCGTGAGACCACACATGGATTAATTTGCAGTTTCTAAGTTAGACAACTTAATTAAGCTGATGCGTGAGACCTAGAGCTTAAGGCATGAGATGGGATAAAACATGCTTACGTGACATATTGATGAATCAATATGTAGTAAATCCCATAAACTATCTAGGAATTGGAAAACTTGTTTGCCAATTATTGTACGACAGATTACCATCTTTTGTACTTCCACTACTAGCAGATCAACTGATGTAGTGGAATTATGTAAAGTTGGATCCTAGATTTTCAAGGAAATTAAGTTGGTTATATGAATATATCCATGGGTATTATATTTTCTTGAAAATAAGTATTATCGAAAATACTAATGTTTGAACTTTTCTATTTTCTATAGAATGGCTCAACCCGATAACTCCGTGTTCGCTGCTTTCAAGAGTCATCTTGAAAGAGCCAAATTGACTGGGAAAAATTTCAATGATTGGCACAGATCGCTTAGAATTGTTTTGAGGGCGACTGGTAAGCTCAATTACTTGAATACTCCTTGCCCTAATGAGCCTGCTGCGGACGCTTCTGAAGAGGTCAAAGCAGCATGGAGAGCTGAGTATGCTAAGTACAATGAGGTTGGGTGCTTAATGCTTCAAAGTATGGATCCAATGATGCAAAAGAAGTTTGAGTATTATTTTCCATACAACATACTCGAGCAGCTCAAGAAGTCTTATGAAAAGACTCCTGAAATTGAAATGTATGAGTCTCTTGACAAACTACACAGCTGCAAACATGGTGATGGTAAACCAGTTGAAGACTATGTGAATGAGATGAGAGATTTCTTTGATCAACTTCATAGAGTCGGATTTGGTTATCCCGAGAATGTTCAAGTTAACCTAATCAACATGTCTCTTAACAAGGATTTTGCTGGTTTTGTACAGAACTTCAACATGCATTGCTCGGGGAAGACAGTTTCTGAGTTACTCGCATTGCTTGTTGACTATGAGAAACACTTACCACCCAAGGGCAAGGCTCCTACTCCGCAAGTGTTGGCAATTCAAGGAGGTAGGATCCAGAAAAAATCGCGTGTGAACAAGGGTAAGGGTAAAGGTGATAAAGGCAAGCAGGTCATGGCCTATCAACCAAATCCTAAGGTGAATCAACACCAGCCCAAGAAGAACAAGGTGAGTCCTCCAGGAAAGAAGGATCAGGCTTGTCACCACTGTCATGAAGTAGGGCACTGGAAGAGGAACTGTCCGCTCTACATCAATGACTTGCGACAGAAAAAGCAAAAGAGTGAAGCTGGTAATCCCAGCTCTTCAGGTGCGTTCTTTGTAATCGAATTATTTACTCTAACCCGTAAGTTAAATTCCTGGGTATATGATACGGGATGTGGTATTCATATTTGCAATACTATGCAGGGGTTTAGAGTTGAGAGAAAGCTGGCCTATGGACAACAATTCTTGCACGTGGGTAATGGAGCACATGCAGCAGTTGAAGCTATAGGTGTATTTGATTTAGTGTTGCCTTCGGGCTTAGTACTATCTTTAAATAATTGTCATTATGAACCGTCAATTGTTAGAGGTGTTATTTCATTTTCATGTTTGTTGAACCTTGGTTTTGAACATACTATTAATAGCAATGGAATTTCTGTTTCTTTAAATGGTGTATTTTATTTTAATGCTATTGCCGTGAATGGTATTTTTGAACTTGATATGAATGATAATGGTAATGCTTGTGTTAAAAATAATTCGATGTATAGCATCAACAATAAGAGAATCAAGAAAAGTCTGGATTCGTCTTATCTTTGGCATTGTCGTCTTGCACACATAAGCAAGGATCGCATGAAAAAGCTGCAACATGATGGGCTTTTAGAAAAGATCAATGATGAATCATTTGATAAATGCGAGTCTTGTATTAGTGGGAAGATGACAAAGAAACACTTTAATAATAGGATTGAAAGGGCTACTGATCTACTTGGTCTTATTCATACAGATGTGTGTGGACCACTTAGACATGTGTCAAGGAGAGGTGCTAGCTACTTCTTAACATTTACGGATGATTTCAGCCGTTATGGTTATGTTTATTTACTTAAACATAAACATGAGGTGTTTGAAACATTCAAAGTGTTTAAAGCTGAAGTAGAGTTGCAACTTGGAAAGAAGATTAAAGCTCTTCGATCCGATAGAGGTGGTGAATACCTGAGTCAAGAGTTTGTGGATTATCTAGCTAAGGAAGGAATTGTCCAGCACCTTACTTCTCCATATACACCACAACAAAATGGTGTATCTGAGAGAAGAAATCGTAAATTGCAAGACATGATACGATCTATGTTTAATCTAACAACTCTTCCCTTCTCATTCTGGGATTATGCCTTGGAGTCTGCTGTTCGCATTCTTAATATGGTTCCCACAAAGAAGGTTGATAAGACACCATATGAGTTATGGACTGGAAATGCTCCTAACTTGTCTTATCTTAAGGTCTGGGGTTGCGAGGCGTACGTTAAACGTGACTCGGGCGACAAGCTCCAACAAAGATCTGTAAAATGTATCTTCGTAAGATACCCAAAGGAAACCATGGGTTACTACTTTTATTATCCTCCTGAGAACAAAGTATTCGTTGCAAGGTATGGAGATTTCTTGGAAAAGGATCTCATATCTCAAGAATTAAGTGGGAGGATATATGATCTTGAAGAAGATCAAGATGATGCATTACCTTCTGAAAACACTAGCCAACTTACTGAAGAACTAGAAAGTCTGGGTCCTCCACCAGAAGTTGAAGTGGTTCCCATTCGCAGATCCGTAAGGACTTTAAAAGCTCCTGAACGTCTATGTCTTAACGTAGAATGTGAGGAATATATACAAGGGGATCTTGATGAACCGCCTAGTTATAAAGCTGCCATTAATAGTCCTGAAAAGGAAAAATGGTTGGTTGCTATGAATGGGGAAATGCAATCCATGAGAGACAATGAAGTCTGGATTGAAGTAGACCTTCCTCCTAATGCCAAGGTAGTTGGAAGTAAGTGGCTCTTCAAGAAGAAAACTTACATGGATGGCAATGTACACACCTATAAAGCCCGTTTGGTAGCTAAAGGCTTTACTCAAACGTATGGTGTTGACTACGAGGAGACCTTTTCTCCTGTAGCTGACATTAGGGCTATTAGGATTCTCATAGCCATAGATGCATACTATGATTATGAGATTTGGCAGATGGATGTCAAAACCGCCTTCTTAAATGGTCGCCTAGATGAGGATATCTATATGGCGCAGCCTGAGGGGTTTGTGAATCCAAAGTTTCCAAATCGTGTATGCAAACTTCAAAGATCCATTTATGGATTGAAGAAAGCATCACGACAATGGAACAAGAGGTTTGATAGTGAAATAAAAAGGTTTGGTTTTACTTAAAATCTTGATGAGCCATGTGTATACCACAAAGTTAGTGGGAGTGAAGTAATTTTCCTTATATTATATGTCGATGACATATTGATCATGGGGAAAGACATTCCAAGTTTGCATGAAGTCAAGGCATATCTTGGAAAGTGTTTTTCTATGAAAGATTTAGGGGAAGCTGCTTTCATTCTGGGAATTAAGATATATAGAGATAGATCTCAGCGATTAATTGGATTAAGCCAAAGTGCTTACATCGATAAAATATTGAAGAGATTCAATATGCAAGATTCCAAGAAGGGATATTTGCCGATGCAAGAACAACATGGCTTGAGCAAGGAAGTTTGTGCTTCAACACCTGAAGAGGTGAAACGCATGGCAAAAGTTCCTTATGCTTCAGCTGTAGGATCTATTATGTATGCGGTTAAATGCACAAGGCCAGATGTGGCGTTTGCTCATAACTTAACCAGTCGATATCAGCAGAATCCGAGTGAAGCTCACTGGATTGCTGTTAAGAATATTCTTAAGTACCTTAGGGCTACTAAAGATTTGTTCTTAGTTTATGGGGGTGATCCACAAGCAGAACTTGATGTTACAGGTTACTGCGATGCTTCATGGAAAGGTGATAAGGATGATATGAAGTCTCAGACTGGATACGTCTTTGTCATTAATGGAGGAGCTGTGGATTGGAGGATCAAGAAGCAGAGTACATTAGCGATGTCTGCAGCAGAAAGTGAGTACATAGCTGCATCAGATGCTGCAATGGAAGCCGTCTGGATTAGGAAGTTTGTATCAAGGCTTGGAGTTATGCCTTCGATTCAACGACCTATAAAAATGTATTGTGACAATTCAGCTGCAATTACATTTGCCAATGAACCTGGAATCATGAAAGGCACCAGACATTATCCAATCAAATATCACTATGTGCGAGAGCAAATAGAGATTGGGCAGATCGAAGTACTCAAAGTTCACACAGATGATAACTTGGCAGATCAATTGACGAAAGCTCTTCCTGGCACTAAGCTTTATAAGTTAGCTGAAGGAATAGGTCTTCGTAAGGCTGAAAGTTTCATGCCCATTTGTGATTAGTATTTGGATAAAGGATGTAATAGACAATTATTGATTTTATGAAATAAAGTATTGTTTATGTTTATTTATATTGTCTTGTTGAAATATACATATATCCTGTTTTTGCATGTTTATATCCGTGAATAATTTTATTATTCTAAATGTGTCCATTGTCGGTTGATGATATGGGAATATCATTAAATTAAGACACATGTGAATGTTGGTTAAAGGATATACTTGAAAGTATATTGATGCGTAGTCATACCGAATTCACATGATATTCTATGAGTAGAGTATAGGACTTATCCCAACTAAGCATGAGATTACTTATGGATCTTGTCATCAAGTAATTCATGAAATAGTTATCCTCAGACTTGAGATACCAGATAAGAGTCATGGATGTAGTGCATTTTTGTAAAGCAATCTACCGCTTACCGTAACTGGAAGTTATAAGGATTGTTTTCAGAAGTGTTGCAAAGTCCATGGGTTATTCTTGTAGTCAAGAAAGAATTTGTTCCTTCAAATTTTGTTTGAAGTATAATACTGCTGGGCCCCTCGTAGGGTTGACAAAATGTTTGCGTGGCCACGCCCAAAGTATCTGGAATATGTTCAGATGTTTTGGTAATTTTGTTCAATCATTAACAACGAGAAACAGAAACATTAATAAAGAGTGACTTAGATCCATTTCTTTATTAATAGAGTATTAGTAACAAAAGGATAATAATAATGATGAATCATTAAAGATTTTCCAGGAAATCTAGCTCGAGTCGGACTAGGGGCATTGGAGTGTTGCAAGACGCCAACCAATGTCATTTTGCTATTAATAATTAACCAAGTGGGAGTTGTTGAAATGTGGTTAACAATTAATATGTAAATGTCTAGTATCGAACCCGAGACCTCGGGATTGCACACATTACAAATGAGTATTAAGGAATAATAATAAATGTATTTTATATATATTTATTATTAACACAAGAACTTAACGACCGTTAGTGTTTTCCGTTAAATGACTAACGACCGTTAAACGCAAATAAGGAAAGAAGTGTTTGTATACAATTAGGAAACAAGGAAAATATTCTAGAACCCACCCTTTGGATGGATCGGCCGAATATTGGGTTAGGGTAACCCATACCCTAACTTGTTCCCAAAGTTTCCTAAACACTATATAAACAAACCTAGGGTAATTGTTTTGGCTAATCTTTTGTGCACACAATTATCCCTAAGTTTTTCTTTGGTCTTTCTTTGTCCTTGCCGATCGTACACCTCCTCCAAGGGTTGTGTGGATCGATTTAATTTGTGTGTACAAGAACGAGGTAACAACACACTATTGTGTTTTACTTGCATAACCTTAATACGGTTTAATTTGTGTGTACAAGAACGAGGTAACAACACACTATTGTTGTTATCAAGAGATCGATAAACAAAACGGTAAGGGGTTTATCATTGATCTAGTTTAATAAATTATCAAGATTTATTGAAGTGCATCAGGTACGTTTTCTATTTATGTTTAAGTTAATAATTATGTGTTATACTAATTGTTTACATGCTTCCGCTATTATGTACTTTGATTATGGAGTTTTATGATTGTCATGAGTTTCAAATTCCAACACTAATTACCCTATGCCTTGGTCAGCCTACTTTCCAAGTACTTATTCAGGTTCAATGTCAACAAAACATGATGCTAGGAAGATTCAAGATCCAAAAGAGAAGGCCAAAAAGGCTTTTGATAACAGGCACAAGGTTCTTGGCCTTCCAAATGAATATACCTGTGAAGAAATTGGTATGAAACCATTTGTTGCAAAAACCCCAAATGCTTGTTCAAAAGGTAAGGGGAAAAGAACAGTGGGTTAGTTGGGTTTCTGAATATTGTTCAAGTTTAATTTCCCTTCAATAAAGTGGTTGTAAACCTTAGGAACTACTTCATTTGACTTTCTATAGTCAAATATCAGGTGTAATGTAATGAAGTTAAATGAGTTGTAATACTCATCTTTATGATATCCATGCTAAGTACACTACAAATAGTAGAAAACTAACACTGCTAGTGTATATACCATTAAAAAATGCAAAATTTTCATTGCCATACAAAATGTTGACTTTATGGAGTCAATAACCATTACAATAGCCTAAAACTACTTATCATCTACTTATATCAGTTTCATAATTTCATTCCTAACACAACACAAAAGACTATTAAAATCCCAATCAAAATAAGAAAAATTCGGTCATACAATTGCAATTTTGACTTTGTGCAAGTCAACTCATTAACCAACTGCTTCTTTTTCATTGTTAGGACACCAATGTGTTCTTGCATCTCACTATTTTGATTCCCTCTCTTGGCCTTTTGATGCTCTTCAAATAGCAATTCCCTATAATAATCACTAGGTAAATCATCATCAAAAAATTCATAGTAACCACACTTTTTTCGCTTATCCTGTAATTATCAAACAAAATCACTATCAATTGGAGAGTATCATTCTTCATAGAAAACAAAATTAAATTAGGGCTTACATATTTGGGACAAGCAATGAAACGTTTTCCTGGATTCTCCTTGGTCCACGCCGTTTTGACCGTCATAGCTAGGCCACATCCACAATAAGGTGTAACATACTTATGCGTCACTCTTGGTGTTCCTGGAGCGTATTGTGCCATGATCAATTTGGGAGTTTCGATTAGAACGTTACACAGTGAATTTTTGTGGTGGTGGTGGGTTTTTGTGTGTGATTGGGGAGGAAAGAGTGAAATAATAACGTTATATAAGCCGACAAAAGTTATGCCAGCGTGGATATCCAACGTGGCTAATTACAAACGGTAAACGCATTAATCTCCCGTTAATACACACAATAGTCAAGATTAGTAAGTTCATGTATTCTTTTGCGAGATTAATAGTTCATTGTACAACTTAGTATATGGTGTCAAGTTGGATACATTTACATATCATTATCCCTAATAATAATAATAATAATAATAATAATATAATAATAATAATAATAATAATAATAATAATAATAATAATAATAATAATAATAATAAAATAATAATAAGAGTAAATATCATAAATCCTCCTTGTGGTTTACCGGGTCACTCGAAAATGGTCCCTGTACTTTATTTCACCCGGATCCAGTCCTTGTAGTTTTCAACCCATACGGGTTTGGTCCCTTGACCGGGTCATCCGTCAGTTGACCATTAGTGGAGGACTCAAAAGACGAATATACCCTCATCTTCATCCTCTCCATCTCCACCACCTATTAAACGTGACATTCAGGTTATAAGATGTATAGATAAAAAGCATGCCATGTTTAGACGACTTCAGAAATAATATGTTTGTAGGAAGAGGTATTAGAAAGTAAAAAAAAAAAAAATTAAAACCACATAACTGTCTTTAATATGATAAACGAATCCCATTCTCTATTATCACAACCCACCTGATTTATCAAGTTTTTAGGCTAAAGCAACCGTCATTGTATCCATCACATATCAACACTAAAATCCACTATAAAAAGCACAAAAGTAACAATACAAGATTCTATAAACAAACAAAAACAGATTAACATATAGTTGCTGGTATCTTGTAATCCAGCCAAAACCATGCCCAGTTTTAGCAAACATGGGTTTGAAGTAAAGATTTTACAGCCTTTTAACTTGCTTTTTTTTAATAGAACTGGGTATCTAAAAAATTATTTTTGTAATCACATTAAAATTAAGAAAATAGAAAATAAAGTCATGGTGTGTTGAACCATCCCAACCCAACCTGTTTTCACATGTCACCTATTTGACCAAAACTTTCCTTGTACAATCTAACACTCTTCTATCAGGCCAAATGTAACCCTCGCCCAACATCCTTAACATCACTCAACTAATTCAATTTCTTATATTTCACTCTTATTTCCTCTACTTCCCCGACCCATTACTCTCCTCCTCATCAACATCAATTACTTCAACCACATTTCCATTATCAACCTCAATCACTTCAATATCATTATCACATTGTTCCACATTCTCAAACTTTACATGTCTGCAAGTCCCAACAGCCAATTCTTTCGCGCGATTGTAATTATTTACCAGACCTTTTTCCTCAAGACTCGTTTTTTTCGCATATTTTGACTAAATCTTTTCTGGGTCGAGTTAAAACAGGATATAATTGTACCTGGAGCTTGGATTTGTCTTCTGATTGGTGCTTTGTGATCTGGGTATATATGCAATCTTGAAACTGTGTTGTTTCTTGATGGTTTTGAAGATGATGATGATTTGGGTTTTTTTGCAATGTGATTGGATCCATGTGATGGTTCTGATTGTAGGTTGCGTTTGTTTTTGTTGATTGATAATGTGCCCATTTGATTAAGTTTGTGGAAATGGGGTTTAGAGTTTGGTATAAACACTAGAATGAGGAGATGATATAATGTTTGTTAAAGGAAAAGACGAATATGCTCTTGAACTTAACGGTCAACGGTCAACTAATGGTTGACCTGGTCAAGGGACCAAACCCGTATGGGTTGTAAACCACAGGGACTAGATCCGGGTAAAATAAAGTACAGGGACCATTTTCGAGTGACCCGGTAAACCACAGGGACGATTTATGATATTTACTCTAATAATAATAATATGAGGGTAGTTTGGTCATTTCATCCTTTTAAACAGTCAAACAAACTAAAAATTTGGTCAAGGGACCAAACTCGTTATGGGTCGCAACCACAGGGAAAGGATCCGTTAAAAAAAAGTATAGGGACTAAAAGCGTTAAACCTGATAGACCACAAGGACCATTTTTGAAATTAACTCTATTTCATCTCTACAATTATAGACGTTTATTTGGCAATAGTCGTAGTTGTTCCTAGGTAAGTTGAAACGGATTGGCTCCGTGTTCCACAACCGGATCCTCTTCCTTTGAAAATACTGGAAAGATATATGCTTGTTGTGTGTCGATATTGTAACTTTTAGTGTTGGAGACATGCATGGTGAGTGTATATGTTTGCACCAAATAAAAGTTAGAAAAAATTACACGGATGGTCCTTGTGGTTTACACGGATTTCATGTTTAGGAGCTATTTCATTTTAATTACGCCATAGATACCTATTTTGTGAAACGTTGCACGCGTTTGGTCCCTAAGTTGGATGGACCGTTAGTTTGACCGTTAAGTGTTTAATTAATGTTTGGCCGTTAGTCCCTCCGTTAATATTTTTTGCATCGTTAGTCCAAATACCACAAATTTACTTTTTTTAATACTTTTTGACCCGATAAAAATCGGATCTTTTCCCCTATTTATACATTAGTCTGTTAGTATTTTCTTCTCCTTTTATACATTAGCACCATCCCCACCACTTTTCCAGGTCCACCACCGGAACCTCTGGTCATAGCCTTATCGCCGGAACCATCACCAACATCCCTTTAAAATCATCTCCAAGAGTTTATAAACTCTCGATCTACATAAATCATCTCCAAGAGTAACACAAAACCCAGAAGAATAACACAAAAACTCTACACAAATCATCTCCAAGAATTTATAAACTCTCGATCTACAACCAGAACAGACAAAACTCACCTTCACTCTCGATCCGAACAAAAAAAAACACAATCTTTGATATTCGTGTGTTAAGCAGGAGATATCAGGAATGATTATAACTTGTTTGGTGGTTGGATCCGGAGATTAGGTAGGCGAGACGAGGAGGCGGCGGCGCGTGGGATGGACGGAGAGGGTGGAGTTTGTGTTCAACGAAGATGTGTTGGTGGAAGGTGGTTGTGCGGAAGTTGCGCGTAATGTGTAAAGGGGATAGAGTGGATAAGGCGTTGAAGCTTTTGGAGCAGATGATATTAATGGGTTGTATGCCGGATGTCGAGACTTTTAATGATGTTATTCATGGGCTTTGTAGGGCTAAGCGAATTCACGAGGCTGCAAAATTGGTTGATAGGATGCTTCTTCGTGGTTTTGCGCCGAATGCTTTGACTTATGGTGTTTTGATACATGGGTTGTGTCGGACAAAGCAAGTTGAGGAAGCTAAGGCTTTGTTGATTAAAGTGCCTGAACCGAATAGGGTCAGTTTGATGAAGCGAAAGCAGTTTTGAGATATGGAGATGGTTGATGGTGATGGCGGTTTGATGGAGATGGTGATGGCGGTTTGATGGAGATGGTGATGGCGGGTATATTGTGATATGGAATCTGCTGGTGTTGGCGGTTTGATGGTGTTGGCGGTTTGATGGAGATGGCGGTTTTATGTGTTTTTGATAATTTATAAAATTGATTTTGATGATAAATTGATTTAGTGTTCTGCAATGATACTAACTGGTTAACTATGATGTTTGAGTTTTGTTGGTTTGATTATAAATAGTTAATGTTAGTTTATATGTATTATTAATCAAGAAAAGTAGTATGATCCGTGTTCTTGTTTATAAGGCTTTTGACGAATCTGTACTTGTTCTGAATTTTGTTGTTATATTAGGACATGAAGCTGTAAGATTGTTTCTTCTTGTTTTTTTTGTTGTTCTTGAAAGTAAACCGGAATACTTGAAATCTGTTAATTTAGGTCTTTGATTTAGTTCTAAAGTTTGAGTTAATTGTTTTATGTCTTGATCAGTACATAAGTATGATATATGATATATGCATATTTTCGTGTTCATGAATCATGAGGCTTTTGACGGATCTGTTAGATGTATGTTCATTCATAGGTTTACCGTCTTATAAATCCGAAATAATGGTGGTGGTGTTGGTGGTGGTGGTGGTAGTAATGGTGGTGACATTTTTAATTCATTTTAGAAAATAAGGACTAACGATGCAAAAAATACTAACGGAGGGACTAACGGGCAAACATTAATTAAACACTTAACGGTCAAACTAACGGTCCATCCAACTTAGGGACCAAACGCGTACAACGTTTCACAAAATAGGTATCTGTGGCGTAATTAAAATGAAATAGCTCCTAAACATGAAATCCGTGTAAACCACAAGGACCATCCGTGTAATTTTTTTCTAAAAGTTAAAGTGTGCTTGGTTGAAGCTATTAAAGTATAAAGAATGGTAACAATAATGAATATAAATGGTTGATTAACTACTTTACATAAACCGTTTGATAAAGTTAATCCCCAACTTGCTCTTTACGAGTAGTCAAATTCCTTTTCTCTCTTTTCTCTATCCTCTAACTAATCTCCCACCCCAATTAATACATAATTTCTAAATCTAATCCAATCATTTGATTCAGTTTTTCATTCTACACATATTGATATACTTTTCCCCAATTTTAACCAAGTAATTGAATAGTTGACTATTTGGCGAGTGACCAAATAAAAGTTAAAGTGTGCTTGGTTGAAGCTATTAAAGTATAAAGAATGGTAATATAAATGTTTGATTAACTACTTTACATAAACAGATTTGATAAAGTTAATCCCCAACTGGCTCTTTACGAGTAGTCAAATTCCTTTGTTTAAAATCACACCCTGAATATGAATATGAAGGGAGGGTGAGGTTAGCCTTTTCTCTCTATCCTCTAACTAATCTCCCGCCCCAATTAATACATAATTTCTAAATCTAATCCAATCATTTGATTCAGTTTTTCATTCTACACATACTGATATACTTTTCCCCAATTTTAACCAAGTAATTGAATAGTTGACTATTTGGCGAGTGACCAAATAAAAGTTAAAGTGTGCTTGGTTGAAGCTATTAAAGTATAAAGAATGGTAATATAAATGGTTGATTAACTACTTTACATAAACAGATTTGATAAAGTTAATCCCCAACTGGCTCTTTACGAGTAGTCAAATTCCTTTGTTTAAAATCACACCCTGAATATGAATATGAAGGGAGGGTGAGGTTAGCCTTTTCTCTCTATCTTCTAACTAATCTCCCGCCCTAATTAATACACAATTTCTAAATCTAATCCGATCATTTGATATACTTTTCCCCAATTTTAACAAGTAGTAATTGAATAGTTGACTATTTGGCGCCAAATTACAAAATGATTGAATCCTCAATTACTAGTGGTTCGGTTACTTGTATTTGTAAGTTTTTTTTATCAGTATGTCAAATAAGTTTTTTTTTTTATGAGTATGTCAAATAAGAAACGATCTCAACTGTATTGTGTCTGAGACTGGTAATGAAGTTGTAGTGTTTGATGAATTGCTTGTGAAGAATGGAAGTGAAAGGTGGTTACTAACAGTTTATTGGTTATAATATGTGTATTCATGAACTAAGGTACAATATAAGAAGAACGTGGAACAAGTTTGGTATAGATGATATAAGTGCTAGTAATTGAGAAAGGGATGAGGAAGGTTTGAATGCTGTAATTGAGAAAGGGCCTTGGATGGTCCAAAATAAACCTCTCTTTGTTCAGATAATAGAGCCTAAGAAGTTGCCTGTTTGGTTTAAAATCACAAATATTCCCCTTGAAGCTTGGAGTATGAAAGGGGTAAGTGCTCTTGCTAGTAGCTTAGGGAAACCTATGGTATGGATTCTATGACTGCATCTATGTGTTATAGTGGAGTTGGCAATATTGACTATGCAAGGGTACTAGTAGAGATTGATGCTGAGAAGGAAATTAGGAATGTGATTGAGGTGCAATACAGAGATAAAGAGAATAAAGTCAAAGGTACTAAGAAGGTAAGTGTGATGTATGACTGGAAACCTTCCAGGTGTACTACTGAGTGCAAGGTTTTTGGTCATGATTTTGTTCATTGCAAGCTTAACAAGGCTACTGAGGTTGGTATGGTAACATTAGCTGAGAATGTAAATTTGGAAAAGAATGACAAGGAGCAGAGTAGTATGAGGAGTAATGTGGAAGTTCAAGCCCATAAGAAGCAAGTTACATGTAATGTTAACAGAAGTTTCACACAGCTTACTCATAAGCAACAAGAATATAGGAAGAAGCAAAATATTGGGGAAGTTAGAAGAAATGGAGGGAGAGTAGTAGCTGCTGAAAATAGTTGATGAAAATGAAGAGAATAGCATTGATAATAATAATCCCCAACTGGGTCTTTACGAGTAGTCAAATTCCTTTGTTTAAAATACACTAAAACAACCACAATAAAGTTATTTTTTTTATTCATATTTTTGTTTCTTATTAGAGTAAACTCCAAAATACATCCCTGTGGTTTACCCCATTTAGGAATATAAATATTCAGATGAAGGCTCGGTCACCCCGAGCATCTAATTAGCATTTCTATAGCTCGTAGGCTTATCTATATTATCTTAGTATTATTAGTATTAGTATTAGTATTAGTCATATCTATATTTGTGGAGTGGGTCGGGGCTTTCCCCACTGTCAGCTCGCTCCACAGTCCGCTAGGGACATAATATGTAGTAGTATATATATCCCTTCCCACTCATGGGAAGGGTTGGACCTTTCATACTAATCTAATACACATTTGTTTCTCTCACTAAAAGGCTCCCACTTCTCTCTAGAACTTCTCTTCTATTCGATCCAAACAACCCTCAAACAAGTGATTCATGTATTGTGAATACCCTACAATTGGTATCAAGAGCCATGGTTAGGTCCATGAGAGTTGGTATTCACGAATTTGTGTAGTTTGTGAGGTGTTTATACTTGGGTCGATTTGTAGTTTTCAAGATCTTTCTTGTTCGGTTTGTAGTTTTCAAGATCTTTCTTGTTCGGTTTGATTAGTTGCATACGGTTCATTTTGTGTTTTTGTTTAGTGATTAGAGGTTGTTTTATACTGGATTTGTGTAGTTCTTTAAGTTTTTCTTGGTTAGATTTGTTTAGATTTGTAGTTTTTAAGGTTTTGGTTCGGTTTGTTCAAGTAGCATAAATTTCATCATTGTACTTTGTTTAGTGTTTAGAAGTTGGTTTTCTTTGTACTTTCTAGCTTAAGAATAGTATTAGAGTGGTATTTAGTGCTTGGATTCACAGATCTAAGAACGGTGTGGTGATTTTGAGAAAATTCGTGGGTTGTAGTTGGGTTGTTCTTGGCAGCGGTTTGTCCATTTTGGTCGACTTTTGGACTCGGTTTGTGTCAATCTTGGACACGGTTTGTCTTTTTTACTCGTTTAGGCAAAAGGACAAAAGGCTGTGATAGTGACGTGCCTGGGAGTTTGTGCCTACTCGGTTTGTCCCTACTGCGCGTACTCGGTTTGTCCCTGCTTTGCATACTCGGTTTGTGTAGACTCGGTTTGTCTCTGAAGAATTTACTCGGTTTGTGTAAATTTACTCGGTTTGTGTCTACTCGGTTTGTCCCAGCTGCGTATACTCGGTTTGTGTAGACTCGGTTTGTCTCAGTGAAATTTACTCGGTTTGTACCTACTCGGTTTGTCCCAACTGCGTGCACTCGGTTTGTGTAGACTCGGTTTGTCCCTGAAGAATTCTACTCGGTTTGTCCCAGCTGTGTGTACTCGGCTTGTGTAGACTCGGTTTGTCTCCGAAGAATTTACTCGGTTTGTGTCTACTCGGTTTGTCTCAGCTTCGTTGACTCGGTTTGTATCTGTTGAATCTACTCGGTTTGTCTCTCAAACTTGTATGCGGTTTGTGTCTTGGTGATTTTAGAAATTCCCGCGAAAGATTCAATTTCTCGGTTAAATCACAAGATCTGTAAAATCCCGTAGTTACTATGGCTACCACATCAAGTACATCATCAGATGATATTCAAGCAGCAGGATCTGATACTCGTCCACCTATGCTAGATAGGACGGATTATGAGTCTTGGGCACAACGAATAAGACTTTACTGCTTGGGAAAAGAAAATGGTGTTAATATTCTTAAGTCAATTGACGAAGGACCCTATCAGATGGGCACCACCAGAGATGTTGTTACAACTGGTGAAGATGGGACTGTAACTTTGGGCATTGATAGACCTAGAAACTATAATGATCTTAATGAAGAAGAAAAGAAGAGGTATGATGCTGATATTAGAGCCTCAAACATAGTCATTCAAGGTCTTCCAAAGGATGTATACAAGCTCATCAATTTTAACACTGAAGCCAAGGCTGTGTGGGACAACGTTAAAATGTTGTTGGCAGGGTCAGAACTCACAAAGGAAGATCGTGAGTCACAGCTGTATGATGAGTTCGAGCATTTCAAAATGAACCCAGGAGAGAATATCACAGATTACTATGTAAGATTTCATAAGTTGGTGAATGATATGAGGATGATCAGAATGACTATGCCCAACATCCAACTTAACTCAAAGTTTGTGAACAACATGACTCCTGAATGGGACAGATTTGTTACTGCCGTCAAACTCAACAAAGGTTTAAGGGATACTAACTATGAACAGCTGTATGCTTACCTACAACAACATGAGAAGCATGCTCTCTATGATCGGGTGCTGAGAGAAAAGTTGAATCCTTCAACTACAAATGATCCACTGGCATTCATGACAAACATACAACCAACAATCCAATCATCATCCAATCCAAGCTATCACCAACTTCACTCACAAGTACCTGCTATGAGTTCACAACTTGACTCAGGCTACTCTCAGACCGACAAAATGATTGACAACCTCACCAATCAAGTATCTCTACTGGTTCAACAGTTTCAAGCATCACTCCCTCAGACCAACAATCAGTTAAGGAATTCTTCCAACCCACGCAATCTAGCAATGGTGGAGGATGGGAAAATTGTGGTTCAGAATGTGCAAGGGAGAGCTGGTAGAAACATGGGTCGAGGTTATGTGCAGAATAGAGCAGGGAATGCCAATCAGGGGCAAGGAAAACAGATCAAGTGTTATAACTGTGGGGGGCTTGGACACATTGCTAGAAACTGCAATCAGCCGAAACGTCCTCAGAACTCAGACTACTTCAAAGACAAGATGCTGTTAATGCAAGCTCAAGAAAATGGTGCTGTATTGGATGAGGAAGAGTTATTGTTCTTGGCAGGAGATGGAGGAAATACTTTTGATGAAGACGTGGATGAGAAACCTGTTCAGGATCTGGCACTTAATGATCCTAACATCTTCAAGGCAGATGACTGTGATGCATTTGACTCTGATGTGGATGATGAACCTACTGCTCAAACAATCTTCATGGCTAACTTGTCTTCCCTGGCCTCATCTCGTCAAGCTGGTTCTTCTAATGCATCCGTAATTTCTGAGGTACTAAAAATTTATGACACATATAATATTGTCGAGGGACATCAGATTCCCGAAGAAGTACATCAGGCAGTTGTTTCTGACTCAAGTGATGTTGATATGGAAAATAGCAATATTGTCTCATATGAACAGTATTTGAATAGCAACAACTCGCCTGATGTACCAAATGGTGAATCCTTTGTCAATAATGATGTGTGTGCTATGAGTAATGTATGTGCCTTAGATAATGCGAGTGATGTAGATAATGCATGTGTGTACCATGAGAACCAATTGCCTGTCCCTGATAATAACTTGATCACTAGACTTAACATCTATAAAGAACAAGTTGCTATGTATGAACAGCGTGCTAAGTTTGAGCTTAATGATCGTGAGCAGAAATTAGAAGGTCAAATGAGTACACTTATCAAAGAGTCTAGAGTGCGAGAAGAAACATTAAAAATAGAGTTAAGTTCTTTGAAAAGTCAGCTAGAACAGTCTGTCAAACAGAAACTGGAAGCACAAAAGTGTGTAACAACACTTAAGCAAGAATTCAAACAAAAAGAAACAACTCTTTTAAATGATTTCTCTAAACTCAAGACATTAAAAAATAAACTTGAAGATAAGTTGTACACACAAAATCAAACCATACAAACTGCTCAAATGATTCATAAGCACAGAAAGTTGAGTGATAAGCATAGTAAAATCATGATAGGTGAACCAAAGTCAACCATCCTTAAGGGCATGCAAGTACTTCAACCAGCCCTATATGATGGTAATGTGATGATTAAGCCTATTCATGACCAACCTGAGCATATCTACACTGATGAAGAAGATGAGTTAAGTGATAAAACGAGGGAAAAAATGAATGCGAAAATGAGGGATCCCGAGTGCATAGCCAGACGAATAATAATCAAACCCCATGATTATTATGAGGAAAATCGTTTGACTGTGTTTGCTCCTCAAAAGAAGTTAACACCTGAACAAATATTTTGGAAACAAGATAGTGAAAAACTTAAGGAAGATAAACTTAAGGCCAACACCCCCCTCATTAGAAAAGTTGCGTCCATAACGGTGTATCCTCCCAATACACCTAGGAATCTGGTGCCTTTGTCTCTTCCCACTGAATGCAAAACCTATATTAGCTTATATGTGCTTTGGCAACTATTTGCTGATTTTGATAAAACATGTAAGAAGAGAATCACACCAACCGGCATTACTGAGGGGGAAAGATGTTTTGAACATGCAAAAAGGTGTTACTTAACTGAGGTCATGCCATTCTTTAAACTACTTAAAGAACATTTTGAAGGGTTGCAAACTGCCCTTAAAGTCGAAATAAAAGAAATGGAAGTAGTATTTAAAGACATGGAAAAAGAGGTGAATGAATATGCAATAGAGCTTAAGAGTCGAGAGATTGAAAGAAAAAACATACTCATTACTAACGACAACTTAATTGCTAGATGTATTGCACAAGATGTATTTTACACTGTTTCTGATTCTGCATTGTCTGCTTGTCAATTTAATGAGTATGCTATTGCGTTGAATGTCACTCAGAATCGTGTTGTTGAGCTTGAGGGGGAGAATTTAAAATTGCTTGAAAAAATTCAAAATGATGACCATGATAACATGGTTAAACGTTTTTCAAAATTGGAAGTTGAATACCTTAATTTACAATTGAAATATCAACATTTAAATGAGAAACATAAGATATCGAATGACAAGACATCCTTGGATGCTCCTGAATTTGATACTTATTTTGAATTAAGCAAACGAGATGAAACAATTCAAGCTCACACGAACACGATTCGACTGCTGAGGGCCCAAATTGCCCAACTGAAATCCAACAAGTGTGAAGTATATGGCACCAATAAACCTTCGTCTTCAGATTCTCAGAATTTTCAATATCAAAACACCATAAATAAGTTACATTATGAAAATGAGTGTTATCGAGAAGAAAATTCAAAGGTTAAACAACATTTCAAAGAGTTATATGATTCTATTAAAGTTACAAGAAGCAATCACAATGATCAAATAACTTCTTTGACAAATGAAATTGAGAGTCTGAAGGCTCGGGTGAAAGGTAAAATGCCATGCACCACTTGTAATTGTGATGCACCAATGGCTAATGTTAGTAAAAAGTATGATGTTGATGTTGGGCGTATTCCGTTTAAGCTTAGAAATAACAGCCTTGCCCATCAAACATATCTCGATCATCTTAGAGAGGGCCTTGACACACTTCGTGAGGTAGTTGAAGAGGATAGAAATGATAAGCCACTTGATCAAGCAGTTGTCTATGCATGCAAACTCACGAAAAGGATTCAGGAAAACTTAGAATATGCCATAGGCTCAATTCCTAAGTTTAGAGGCCATAGAGATAGATTTGTTGCATCATCATCCAATGTTGTGAACAAGCATGTAGCCTTTGATCTACCACCCAAAACATCAGAACCCAACACATCATTAACAGGAAGGCATGTGACAGAAAAACAAACTAATGTTACCTTCGATGCTTCTACAGGAGTAAAAAGTGTCACCCAAGCTAGCGGGTCAAGGTCTAGAGGAAATGAAAGAAAGGATATGACTGCGCCAGCTAAGAATGATCACTTGAAGAATGTAGAAGTCCAACCTAGGAACAATAAGTTTACAATGAGTAGGATGAATCGTGTTGATTCTAGTATCAAAAGTACTGTAATTAATTCGAATTCTAATGCTATCTGTAAAACATGCGACAATTGTTTAATTTCTGCTAATCATGATGAATGTGTTGTGTCTTTTCTGATGTCTTCTGCATCATCCCATGTTAAGAATGGTAGGATAACTGAAACATGCAAAAAGGTTTGGAAAGCAACAGGAAAAACATTTGCTAGCGTAGGCTATCAATGGAGACCCACTGGAAGGAAATTCAATTTAGGAAAACAGTGCACGTTACCTAAAATGAATAAGCATAAAATGGAGAATGTTGAGGAATGGAGACCCACTGGAAGGAAGTTCAATTTAGGAAAACACAGATCATTATCTAAAATGAATATGCATAAAAGTGTGATGAATAAGGAATGGAGACCAACTGGTAGAATCTTGCCTTTAGAATCACAATGCCTTCCATCTAGGTCTTGTCCTGTCTCTAGTTCTGTCTCCTCAGTAAAGACAGTAGAATCTGTGAAATCTGTGGCTCCTGAATTTGTATGTGCTGACCAAATGGAACCCAATTGCACTTGGGGATCCACATTTTTCAGTTATCCATTGTTGTCTGGTTTCAAATGCAGGTCGTACAAATCGTCCTGTGGTATTTGGACTCAGGCTGCTCAAAACATATGACTGGGGATCGCTCACGGCTCAAGAACTTCGTGAAAAAGTTTATCGGGACAGTTAGATTTGGGAACGACCACTTTGGTGCTATCATGGGTTATGGAGATTATGTGTTTGGCGATAGTGTAATCTCAAGGGTATATTATGTGGAAGGACTAGGACACAATCTGTTTTCTGTGGGTCAATTTTGTGATTCAGATCTAGAAGTGGCTTTCAGAAAGCATACATGTTTCGTCAGAGAATTGGATGGTTTAGATCTCCTCAAGGGCAGTCGGGGCACCAATCTTTACACCATCTCGATTGAAGAAATGTTGAAGTCCTCTCCTATATGCTTGCTTTCTAAAGCCTCTAAAACAAAATCATGGCTATGGCATCGTCGTTTGAACCACTTGAACTTCGGTACCATTAATAATCTTTCTCGTAAAGATCTTGTTAGAGGGATGCCCAGACTGAAATATGAGAAAGATCATCTCTGCTCTGCATGTCAACTGGGTAAAAGCAAGAAACAAACCCACAAGCCTAAAACCATCAACACCAACTTGGAAGTTCTTCACACCCTCCACATGGACTTGTGCGGTCCAATGAGAATACAAACCATAAATGGAAAGAAGTATGTTCTGGTGATAGTAGATGATTATTCTCGGTTCACATTGGTAAAGTTTTTGAGAACCAAGGACGAAACTATAGAGGTTATCATTAAACTGATAAAACAGCTGCAAGTAAGGCTCGATAAAACTGTCAGAATCATCCGCACAGATAATGGTACAGAGTTTGTTAACCAACAACTCCGTAATTTCTATGAAAGTATTGGCATCACGCATCAGAAAAGTATCCCTCGCACGCCTCAACAGAACGGGGTGGTTGAACGAAGGAACCGTACTCTGGTGGAGGCTGCAAGAACCATGCTTATATTTTCAAAGACACTGATGTTTCTCTGGGCAGAAGCTATTGCAACAGCATGTTACACTCAAAACCGATCCCTAATTCATCCCGTTCATGAGAAGACTCCCTACGAGTTAATTCATAACAAGAAACCAGATCTTTCCTTTCTGCGTGTGTTTGGTGCACTATGCTATCCAACTAATGATAGTCAAGACTTGGGAAAGTTAAGAGCTAAAGCAGATATAGGTATTTTCGTTGGATACGCACCAGACAGTAAAGGGTACCGAATCTACAATAAAAGAACCCGTAAAATCATGGAAACCATTCACGTTACGTTCGATGAGCTGAGTGAGCTACCTGTTTCAGGACAAATCAGTTCTGGACCCGATCTTCACCTTTTGTCTCCTGGACCCATCAGTTCAGGACTTGTACAGAATTCCACGCCTGCAGATTCTTATGTGCCCCCTACATGTGAGGAGTTGAAGAAGTTATTCGATCCTATGTTTGATGAATACTTTGAGCCAACGAATGGAACCATCCCGAGTGAACCAGCTATAATTCCTATGGATGAGGTTCAAGCCCCACAAGGTTCAGAAGGCCCTGCTGCTTCAGTATCAGTCAGTCACAATGCTCCTGCTGCCAGTCAATCGCCTTCGTCATCAAACACTCAAACTTCTCCAGTTATACAAGAATCTTCAGATAATAATTTGGAAGTTAATCCTTTTGCTCCTGTTGAAGAGGCTCCTTTTGAAAACATATTTGCTCCTGAACATTCATCAGACACATCCTTACCTGAGGAACACAGCACTGCTACTTCTGTTCATAACCATCAACCTCACGACCATCTCAGGAAATGGACCAGTGATCATCCAATCGACAACATCATAGGCAATCCCTCACGTCCAGTATCCACACGTAATCAACTAGCCACTGATGCACTATGGTGCTTCTTCAATTCCGTACTGTCTAAAGTTGAACCAAAAGATGCCAAAGAAGCAATGACTAAAGATTGCTGGTTCCAGGCTATGCAGGATGAAATCCATGAATTTGATCGACTTGAAGTATGGGAATTAGTGCCTCCTCCTGAGCGTGCAATGATCATTGCTTTAAAGTGGATCTTCAAAGTGAAGCTTGACGAGTATGGTGATGTCTTAAAGAACAAGGCACGGCTAGTTGCTAAAGGGTTTAGACAAGAAGAGGGCATTGATTTTGAAGAATCGTTTGCTCCGGTTGCTAGAATTGAAGCTATAAGAATCTTCCTAGCTAATGCGGCTAGTCGTAATATGATAGTCTACCAGATGGATGTCAAAACGGCATTCTTGAATGGTGACTTAAAGGAAGAAGTTTACGTGAGTCAACCTGAAGGATTCGTGGATGCTGAACACCCTACTCATGTTTACCGCTTGAAGAAGGCTCTTTATGGGCTAAAACAGGCGCCAAGGGCATGGTACGATACATTGTCCAAGTTCCTCCTAGCAAACAAATTCTCCAAGGGTGTTGTTGATCCTACACTATTCACCAGGAAATCAAGAAACCATCTACTGCTAGTTCAGATATACGTAGATGATATCATCTTTGCTTCAACAGATCCTGGTGAATGTGATAGTTTCTCAAAGGAGATGAATTCCAAGTTCCAAATGTCCATGATGAGACAAATGTCATTCTTCTTAGGACTACAAGTTTCTCAAAGTCCCGGAGGCATATTCATCAATCAATCCAAATACGCCAACGAGATCCTGAAAAAGTTTGGATTCCATTCAAGTGAACCTGTTGACACTCCCATGGTTGATAGAACGAAGCTGGATGAAGATCCTTCAGGGATTCCAGTTGATATCACACAGTATCGAAGCATGATTGGATCTTTGATGTACATCACGGCTAGCAGACCAGATCTTCTGTTTGCTGTGTGCATGTGTGCTCGGTATCAATCCAGACCAACCAAGAAGCATGTTGAAGCAGTGAAAAGGATCTTCCGATATCTTCAAGGCACGGTTCATATGGGTCTCTGGTATCCTAAGGACACTGCAATGGAGTTAACGGCATACGCAGATGCTGATCATGCGGGATGTCAAGACACTCGTCGAAGTACTTCAGGAGGAGCTCAATTTTTAGGGGAAAAGTTGGTTAGTTGGTCTTCTAAGAAGCAGATGAGTACTTCCATATCATCTACTGAAGCTGAGTACATTGCTATGTCTGCTTGCTGTGCTCAAATCCTTTGGATGCGGTCACAGCTTTCGGACTATGGATTCTCATACAACAAAATTCCCCTATATTGTGACAACAAAAGCGCCATTGCCCTTTGTTGTAACAATGTTCAGCACTCCAGGTCAAAACACATCGACATCAGGCATCACTTCATCAGGGAACAAGTGGAAAAAGGAATTGTGGAACTATACTTCGTGAGGACAGAATTTCAGCTAGCTGACATCTTCACCAAGGCCCTCCCAAGAGAAAGGTTTCAGTTTATTCTCCCACGCCTTGGCATGAAAAGCATGACTCCTGAAACCCTCAAGTGTCTTCAGGATGAAAAGGAGGAGTAAAGGATTGTCTTCTTGTATCCTTGTACATAGTTGTATATATCTTAAATCAAAAAGAAAAATACAAAAATATAAAATCTATAAAAAACCATAAAAATCGAAAAATCAGAAAATACAAAAATAGTCCTACCTAGGCATGTCTTCTGTTTATCGATAACATTTACGGATCTAGAAATGTCATTCAACAATGGCACGGATTTTTAAATGAAGCTCGAGCAGAAGTTATACTAATCAGTTAAAACATGTCTTAATGGCTTGCAGGTACTTCATACTGCAACCCGTGCTACACAATGGGGAAAGCATGTCGCCAAAAGGACAGCTGTTCCTCCAACCGGGTGATGTTCACCTGGGCATGGATTACTTTATATCCATGTTTCTCCGACTTGATGTACGCTTCAGTGCATCACTTCGTATATAAGAAGAGAAGTCTTCTTTTCATCAAGATTCTCTATCTTGTTTGATTATTCAAGAGAGTCTTGATGTTACACAAGGTGGTAAATTGAACTAAATTTTCACAAATGTCTGTCGCTCAATTGAATGACTACAGCTCTCTTAACGGAAAACGGGTCATTAATTGAGGGGGAGCATATTTGTTCAAATTTCCGACACCTTGCCAAATTTGTGCAAACATCAACAGTGACACTCTCTCGCTGTTTCAAGGGGAGCATAGTATGCTCCAAAATCAGAATACATTTAAAACCTGACCACATTTTCTCCCAAATTTCTCTAAATGTATTTAAATCAATTGAGATCACAAATCTCAAATGGTTTGAAATTTTTGATCGGGGGAGAGAATGTGATTTAAATAGGAAATTCTGATAAAATGTGATGATTTGAAAGTTAATGTATGCTCTCCCGTATGTGCTAAAAACTTTTTGTATATCAAGGCACATATTGAGGGGGAGCAAAATGTTTTGGGGAGCAAAATGTTTTGATCATAAACGCAAGCTCTTCCATATGTGCGAAAATCTTTCTTATATCAATGCACATATTGAGGGGGAGCAAATGTTTTTTAACAAAACAGAAAGGATTGGGCATCTCATGCGAGTGTGACTCAGACATAACAAATGAATTGACGATAGCTAAAGTCAGTAGTCGAAAGGATATGTCCTGGACGGGTAATAATTTCAAGCCAGTTTATCTGGTGATGTAAGCGTGTCTCGCAAAGGACGTGTCTGAGTAGAATGTACCGATGTCGAGCGATCTTCCTTGAATGTGATCTGGATGGGTAATAATTTCAAGCTAGTTTACTAGTGATGTAAGCGTGTCTCGCGATGATCATGTTCTTGGAAAATCAATCAATTCAAAAGTGCGAGCTTCACCTGACATGTGCAAATTTATAAAACAATCAACCGAGCACATGTTGAGGGGGAGCATTTGAAAAATATAAAACTCTCAAGTGTTTACAAAAATGTGTTTCAGAATCATGAACACTTTGAGAAATTTTTCAAAGATTTGGTTTATGGCAATCGTGGAAGTACACCAAAGACCGACCATTTTAATTAATGCATGGAGCTATAAGGATGGTTAGGTTAGGCTCAAGTTCCCACGATCCCGCCAGAGCCGGAGGGAACTACCCAGGGACAATCCACTAGATAGTGTAGAAGTCCTTAGGTATGATTCAAAAGGAGAAAAGTGAATGAGGGAAGAGTGCCGACTGAGATGGAGCTAACACTGGAACAAACCCAACAAGGTGTTAGTTATGAAGTCTCGGTAAGCACTGAAGGGGTTGAAGAATGAAAAAGAATTGTAAAGATAAAGGGTGAAAAGAAATAGCCCTCCTTACAACTTAGGCAGAAACCGGGTCAATACATATGCTGTCAGAATCACTTAGTTGATTGCTGACATTGAAGACAAAGTATCATGGACCCAGTGATACGCTGCACAACCCTCCCTAGCCACTCAAGGTCCCTCAAAGGATTCTTGTTTCAATTGTCACGGAGTTCAATACATTCCTATCGTCTTTCTCACTCCGAGTTAGATGATATTGAAAAGGTGGCAGTCCTCTCCAGCCTCCGATCACCAAATCAAAACGCACAATAGAGTCTAGAGCCACGAGATGCATAATAAGATCTCATAGGGACACGAATCATTTCTACACTGGTTGTTCAACATTAAGGACTCCAGTTGTAATCTCATGAGTCCTACGCAGATCTTGGCAATCTGCCAGAACATTCATGAGATAATTTACTTATGTAATTCTCAATGATTGAATGGAAATTCCTGCCAGGGTCAACATCAAGCAGCCCTGAAAGCAGGTCACTTAGGTAATTCCTCGTGGATTACGCTTAGTGGTCGCGGCGGTTTCAACCGGTCTACAGTCGTGGAGTGATCTCCAGCGACTCACCTAATCGTTGATTTACTACGGTAAAATCTTAAAAAGCCCTCTGTGGGTTTTCGTTTAGGAACGGTCTTGGTAAGGATTAGAGAGAGTCTTCACACTATGCTGTTGACGATCTCGAAGTCCAAGCTTGTAAGCACCGGTCGAATTATTGCTAACTGTCGTATGCAGGAATTTCTGGCGGATGTTGCTGTGGAATGCTGTAGCTGGTTGCTGTTGTAGCAGGTTGCAGAAAAGATACCAATCCGCCACCACATGTTCACACCACATCATCATCAAAGAAGTCATGATCACCCTAAAAGACCTTCAACACAGCTTCTGCTAACTCTGATGCTGAAGATCATGACACCATATCGTGTGAGCATGTCGACTCTAAGTATATTTCATCACATGGAGTATTACTACAGAAAGATGACTTGGAGACTCAAGTGGGATGATAATTTCAAAGACAACTCAATGTTCATCCAAGACAAAAGAGAAGTCATCTTCAGATCACTGATGTTTGCACAACAATCTATGACATAGAAGATTCAATGAGTACGAGCTATAAAGACAAATTCAGAAGAAAGAATGCTAGAATTCGAATTATTATTTCCGGGGTGACCTCCCTTAGGGGGAGATTGTTAGGAATATAAATATTCAGATGAAGGCTCGGTCACCCCGAGCATCTAATTAGCATTTCTATAGCTCGTAGGCTTATCTATATTATCTTAGTATTATTAGTATTAGTATTAGTATTAGTCATATCTATATTTGTGGAGTGGGTCGGGGCTTTCCCCACTGTCAGCTCGCTCCACAGTCCGCTAGGGACATAATATGTAGTAGTATATATATCCCTTCCCACTCATGGGAAGGGTTGGACCTTTCATACTAATCTAATACACATTTGTTTCTCTCACTAAAAGGCTCCCACTTCTCTCTAGAACTTCTCTTCTATTCGATCCAAACAACCCTCAAACAAGTGATTCATGTATTGTGAATACCCTACAAATTGAAATCGTCATCCCCATTTCGCACCATACATCCCTCTCGAAAAAGTTGCAACATACACATCCCTCCGCTAGTAAAAGTCAAACACAATATGTAGGTCACTAATATCTCAAACACACACTCGATATGACTAATAATAACAAGTACTACTTATCTAGATTAAGCTACGTACAAAAGAGAAATAAGATAATAAGCAATAAGAGAAGAGAATAAGATGAGAATAAGAGAGAATGGAAGGCTTTCACTATTCGAATTACAAATGAGCAGAGCTTACGCAAGATGCATGAAAAACCAACACTTACAATGCATCCCATGCCTTCTATTTATAGGCAATGGGAGGGGAATGATGCTAAGAATATTCCTTAGCATATTTCTAGAAGAATTTAACTAAGATGGCCGGTCCATGGACTACTAATGGACCGGACCATAATTACAAACTATATAGTCCAAAATAAGCAACATCTATCGCATTTGATCAAGACTTGAATATTACAAAACGTGTTTCTAACAATCTCCCCCTAAGTCTTGATCATCAATGTTGCTCGACGTCATCTTTGCTTCTTCGGCTTCTGACGTCTTTATAATCTTTGTTTCTTTGTTCTTGTATAATGATGATATGATGTTGTCTCGATCTGCCAATCTCCAATGTCTTCTCGTCTTCTCCATCATGCTCATATATCTTTGACTTGTTTTCTGCAACATGTTCTCACTTTTCAATCTTAAAACTTGAGAAAGGTTGAAGTGCTTGAACTTTTGACTTTACTGTATCATATGTTGAACTTTTGATGTTACTGAGTCTTTGAGAGAACATTTCTTCAAGATATGAACATGATAGAGTCTTGATGGTCGAACTCCAGCTCCTCAGCAGCAGCAGCAGCATCAGCACGAACCAACCGGTACTTACAGGCTCAGACTTGAGATCGTCAACAGCATAGTGTGAAGACTTTCTCAAATCCTAACCCAGACCGTTCTGAACCGGATTCCCCTGAAAGGGATAAAACGGACACACCGAAGTGCACCCACGATTCAGTGAGTCGCTGGAGATCACCCCACGACTGTAGACCGTTTGGAGCATACACTAAGCGTAACCCACAAGGAGTTACCGAAGTGACCTGCTGTCAGAGTTGTTTGATGTTGCTCTGGCAGGATTTCCATTCAATCATTGATAATCACGATTGTGACTTCTCTCATGAATGTTCTCGGCAGATTGCTAAGATCTGCGAAGGACACTTTCTTAATTTTACATCTGCTGCCCAATATGTAGAACAGCAGAGTAATACTAAGTGTACCTAAGAGATCTTTGATGAATCTCATGGCTCTAGACTCAATTAGTGCACATTTGTTTGGTCATCGGAGGCGTGGAGCAGATTGCCTCCTTTTCAATATCAACATTCTCGTAATGAGAGGTCGATAGATTATGAAGGGTTCTCCGTGTGAATGAAAAAAATGTCTTTTGAGAGACACTTGAGTGGCTTAGAAGGTTTATTAGTGCGTCACTGGGTCCATGACGTCTTTAGTCTTCAATACCGGTGATGCTCATCAACCAGTAGATTATGAATTGAACCCGGTGTCTGCCATAAGGTTGAACAAATGGAGGGCTATTTCTTTTCACCCTTTTCTTTGCTTTTCTTTTTAATTCTTCAACCCCTTCTTTCTCCTTTCATTCATTTTCTCCTTTTTTTAATATCATACCTAGGACTTTCTAGTTCTAAACTATTGGTGTTGTCCTTGGGTAGATCCCTCCGGCTCTGGCGGATCATAGGACGGTTTTCCCTAACCTTAGTCACCTTATAACTCCATGACTATCCTAATGATGCCATAAAACCAAACCATTGAAAATCTCTCAAAGTGTCGATAATTGTAAAGACATTTTGTTGACACCTTGAGAGTTTGATGATTTTCCGAAATGCTCCCCCTTAACATGTGCGCATAAGTAATAAATTTTGAAATTTGCACATGCCGGAAAGAGTAGGCACTTTTGAATTGATTGACTTTCAATGAACCTGATCATCGCGAGACACGCTTACATAACCAGTTAAACTGGCTTGAAATTATTACCCGTCCAGATCAGATTCAAAGATTATCGCTCGAAATCGGTACATTTTACTCAGACACGTCCTTTGCGAGACACGCTTACATCACTAGATAAACTGGCTTGAAATTATTACCCGTCCGGGACATGTCCTTTCGACTACTGACTTTTCCTATCGTCAATTCGAGGGTCAATTCTGAGTTTGAGCACAAGAGATTCCAGCAAATGAGACTCCATATTTTAATCTTCTTTTACTTCTCCCCGTCAAAAATAGCATACTCATGATGTTTTTGAAAAATGTTTATGATTAAAATATGCTGTTTTTGAGTTTTAGGGAAGAATTTCAAGAACATTTTTATTTTCCTGAACAAAGATTATATTTTCAAATACTCCCCCTTAACAAGGGAATACTTGTCCTTATGAGCAGAATGTTTGAAAAAACTTTAGAAAACATTCTGGTTTTAATTCTGCTCATAAGTAAGAAGCTTTCGCTCCTTTTTCAGGATTAAGGCACTGAAGCGTACCTCAGAGTCCTTTCTTTGAGGTCTGGGTTGTACACTGTTATGTGTGCACAAACCGTAATGCATAGGCCAATATGGAAAGAATAATGATATAAGAATTATGTAATATGAGAATATATTTTTACATCAACCGCCTTTGCCAAAAGTTGAGAATACTGGGTCAGTCCGCTAAAATAGTCTGATAGCGAAAGGTGGACGACCCCCAACATAGCTTTCTAACCTCCTCATCTGATCACGATGATATAACCGTTCTTCAATCTTCCGAACAAATTCCTTAACTTGTCGCACCTCCTTAGAATTCCATCTTCTTGATTTCCCCAAAGCTGAATCTCGAACCCGATTAGTTAACCCATCACGTACACTCTTTAAGGTATCGTCACAGAACTTATGAATTTCATTGAATGCCATGAAACGGTGGAAATCTGTTGTACTTCTGTAAACGAACCCAAAGGCTGGACTATGTAGCATGGTGTATTGAGGGTCCTTTTTGCTGTTGAGTAGGAATTACGATTCAACAAGGTTTAGCTTAGTCTGATAACTTTCGACACCTAGCTGGAGATCTTCTACACGTTCTTTGATGATTGTTCTCCTGATGTAGTGACAGAGAGAGGTACTGAGTGCATATCGAAGCTCGTTTGTCAAATGTTGCTGTTTGCCTTGGACTTTCATCAGATACATGTCTTCGATATCATTCAGGTTCAAATCAGGAAGATCAGCCTCAGAGAATGTGTAGAGATTGTTGTCAATTCTTTTTACTGTGATCTCTTCGAGAAATATATAATCACATCTTCTGGATCCGCTCACACTGGTAACGGCCACTATTTTGAGATCACTGTAAACTGGTTCCCGTGATTTCTGGAGAGCAAGTTTGTACTTGTACCAGCTTTGTCGTTTAGAATACCAGTGATGAATCCCCAACTCTGCATCACGATCATATTTCATGAGCTTTTTAACAAACAGATGTCTGTTAATAGCTTCTTCTTCAATAGCTGACTGTGTGTAGTGAGCAGCTGGTGTGAAAGTAATTGACGTAGCATACTTAGTCTTCCCTTGTGCTCCGTTCTTTAGAAGTTCCAGATCGTTGTTGAAGAAAGCTTGGAAAGGAATTTCTGAGTGGTGAGATCTTCGTATCACGGGAAGCGGCTTAGTCCAATCAGTGATGTAAGGACGGTTCTTGCCAACTCCCCTGACTACGTCTGGATTAGCCCAGTCGAAGTCACTTGACATTGCGCGTGCAATGTTTTCAAGATGATATTCAAGTTCGGCTGCGCTGTTGGATTTATCTTTCAGAAGAATGAAGGCATCGTTCTTGATCCGTCGAAGTTCCCGTTTGGTCATCTTCTTAATGTTAAGACTTCTTTTGATCTCTTAAGTAACAACAAACGTGCTGTCTTCAACTCGGGAAGCTTCTTCAGTCGGAATCTGAGCACTTGCCAGATGATCAAACCATTCATTACCTAGCTCATCCTTATCATTATCAAGCCAGGTGACAACAGCTGGTTCATTAGATGACTTCTTGCTGCGTGATGACTTGGATTTGGAGGGCTTTGGTTTTGGTGGTGACGGTGGTGAATGCGGTTGATCGTCTTGCGGCTGAAATTCCATATCTTCAGCCGTAAAATGCTCATATTGATGTTTGGTTTCAGTAGGACCAGATGACTGATGTTTTAGAGGTAGAGATGATGTTGTTCTTCCAGTTGGCTCCTGAATATGAATCCCAGACCCGCTTTTGTGTTTCTTATGTTTGAAGTTTGGGTCCTGATCTTCCTCGTCATCCTCTCGAATGCGTTTCCCTTTGTCAGCATTTTCCTTGCACGATTTCTTCTCAATGTGTGCTTGAAGAGCCGCGATCAGGTTTATTTCTTCTTGAGAAGGAGAGGTGATTTCAAAGAGTCTGTCGAGAAGCACAAGCTCGATATATTCAGTGGTGAGATCTTGAAGCGGTTTAGTTTGGGAAGAAGATGAGACGGCTTCTTTGATTTTGTCTTCAAGTTGTGAATCAATATGCTCATTTATATTTTGCTGAAGATCAGGAAGAAATTGCTTGACAAAATGCCTTGTCTTACGTGTGATATGATCTTTGATATTAAAACCAAGAAATTCATCTATCTTCTTCTTACTTTCCTGCATCTCTTCCACTTGCTGAGACAAGTTCTTGACTAAACTTTCCATTTCAACCAATTTTGTTGTTGCTTGTTTGTCTCGTTGTGCTTGTGCTCTCTTAACTGCTTGTTTAAGTTTCTTTGCTGCAGGAGACACAACTTCAACTTTTGTGACATGGACGATTCTTCTTTTACTCTTTCCTTTGTAAGCCTTTTGAATATTCTTAGAAATAGTTGCTTTTGATTTGGGTGATGAAGATCTTGAAGATGATGGAGTTAGTGAAGGAATTGGTTCATCAGATTTAGTAGTTGAGTCCTTATGAGGTGAGGGTGGAGGTGTTGGATTCTCAGGAGGTGACCCAGGAGGTATCTTGGGTGATGAAACAGATGAGGGCTGAACTGGTGGTTGTTCCTGTTGCTGTTGAGGGTTACTAATGACCATAGCCAGTTCAGTTGGAGGAATAGTATCTTTAGATTTGGTTGTGTCCTTTGGAGGGGAAGGAGGAGGTGTTGGTGTGTGAGAACGTATGTAGCTATCTACTTCCAGGTTCGCTTGAGCATCCTCCTTATGTTTCCTTTCTACTTCCTCTTTTCTTGCTTGTTCCTCAAGATCCATGGCAGCTTTAGTTGTTTTATCTCCCAGAATGTCCCTTTCTTCTTCCATGTTCCAATCTTCTGTATCATCGTTACGTGGTTGTTCCCCGTGATTGTCGTCAAACATAGAATCAGAGATTTCCTTGTCAGATAAAACAATATTGCTTTCCAGATCCTTTTCCTTCTCCTCCTGAGTCTGTGCTCCCAAGTCGGGTTGATTAACCGAACTTGTTTGCTGAGAAGAGACTGATTCAGCCTTATCGAGTTGATTAATCGTATCAGGCTGAACCTTGGTTGATGCAGCTCCAGATCCTCCGGGTTGATTAACCGGATTATCTTGGGTTGAAGCAGCTTCATGAACAGTTTCAGATCCTCCAACTCCATGTGTTCTCTCATACTCCATCTGTTGCTCCAATACTTTCCTAGTCCCTTAACCTTAATAACTGTGAAATCCTAGTCCTAAACCACCATCATGCAAACACTAAGTCTCAATTTTGACATTTAAGGCACACAACTTGTTGGAAATTATGATTTGATTATTACAAAACAAGAAGGACTGATGATGACAAATGTTAGTGTCTCATTGCTGCCGATAGTGGAGTTGGTTCCTGCCGACAATTTTGGTTCCTGCTCAAGCTCATTGCTGCCGACAGTGATATACTTGTTCCTGCTGTTAGTGTTATTACTGCGGGTATTAGTTATTGTTATCCCGTATGTTTAGAGTGTTTGTTTGATTTATTTTTAGAAGAGATTGATGTTTATCTCTTTACATGTTTTATTGTAACAGGCTGTATTAGGTATTAGGGTTTCTTATCTATATAAGAAACATACAGCCATTCATATTGGAACACTTAAATAAGAAAACATTTCCAGTTATCAATAAAAGATCCATAGAGGATCAAAACATTATTAGTTATCTTCTTCATATACTTGTTGTTTAGTTTCCGCATAAACACTTGTATACCATACAGAGATTCTCAACGTAGTTGGTTTGTGTTTACATAAGCTAGCTACACATTAACCAAGCTCAATCAAGCTCGAAGTACTCGATCCTACAAGTGGTATCAGAGCCTGGTGAGGATCTCTGTCGAAGAAGAACTGATTCGAAGGAACAGTAGCAGATTTGATATAATTGAGGTAATCGTTTTTTTTAATTGGCGGTTTTAATCAAATTACCTCGTACTCTAATTTAATGCAATCGATTATTATAATTGGTAAAGTGGTTAATTAAATCGGTTGTGGGAATTCGAATATTAAAATTCTTTCCTCGTACTGATTTGACGCTTCTGGTTAAGTAATTACTTCGAATAGTGGGTTTGGCCAATAAATTGGTGTATTGAATTCGTGGGTAATTATTATCTGAATTTTGAATTCGTATGAGGTTGGAAGTGTATTAATCATCACCTAGTTTGATTGAATTGATTGTGGTCGGTGGTCATAAAGTGTGGTTGACTCGTTTAATTGATTTGTTGGTGTGGTCTATTTGCTGTTTTTTTGTCGATTGTGATAGTAAGAATTTTTGAGGCTGCTGCTATTGATTTCATTTTGGGATTACTGTTTGAAGATTATTGGTCATTTGGGTTTCATTAGTAAGTGGTGGATTAATTTCAATCAGTATGCATTTATTGTGGTCTCTGAGTAGTTTTGCTGTTAGTGTCGAAGAAGCCTTTTTCAAACCATTCTCTTAAACCATCATACCATGACCACATTCGGATCAGGTGATTCTTTTGAGACACGTGCCATGAAGATTAGAAACTTGTTTCCTATTCGTTCTAGGGTAGACTGGTCACAAGATGAAGGAAAAGATGAGGAAAGATGTGCCACTCAAGTTAATGAAATGGTAGCTGGACATGAGACAAAAAGTGAGGTATTCAGTACGATTGCTGAAGCACGGACAGATGTGGCTTTTGAATTCGCTCTCATGAGTTTCCCATCTAAGGTACCAAGTTGTTCTGTTGCTTGTCGTGATTTATATGCTTTATTTAAGAAAGAATATGATGACATGGAATCTCAATATAAAGATATGTTTATACAGCTCAAAGCTCATAAAAATGCTGTTAAAACTTTAGAACAACAAAAAGACTGGTACCAAAAGAATCAGTTAGCCTATGAGGAAAAGATAAGAGTTTTGCTAAGAGATTTAGAAAACACAACTAATGAGCTTAAATATTCTAAGTCTCAAAATGCTAAGATCAAATTGGAAAATCAAGACTTACAGGCTAAATTGGATAGTGAAGTGGCTAGGTTGAATTCGTGGCAACAATCGGAAAAATATCTTACTAAGTATAATGATAGTACTCAGTCTGTTAGGTGTAAGAAAGGGTTGGGATGTGATATAGGGCCAGATGATGCACCAAGAACTTTTGACCCTACCCCTAAGGAGACTAATTACCAAATTCCTGTTAGGTTTGTTAAAGAAGGAGGAATGAATGATGTTCCTCCACCAATAAGAGGAATTTTTATGCCTTCTGATCCCCACACTAAAACAGACGTTGATGAATCACTCATGACCTATGGCAAAAAGTCCATTGACTTGCCAACTTCAGACTGTGAACCTAAAGACTTTGTCTCTTGTTCTAACAGTGACAAATCCTCTCAACCCAAGTCTGATGACCGTAAAACATGTGATTCAAGTGATAAGTCTGCCACACCCAGGCCTAATGACTTACCTACACCCAAGTCCCATGAGTCTTACTCAAGAGTTGCTACTGACCCTATTGCTAAGACTGCCACACAAACAGCTACTTTTACCAAAAGTTCTCTTAATACTATTAAAATTAGTTCTCCTTCAAGTAATGGTAGTGAGACTTTTGTGTGTGATAAAACAAGACATGGAAAGAACAAAAAGATTAAAAAGAAATCTTGTTTTGTTTGTAGAAGTTATTCTCATTTAATTAAGGATTGTGATTATTATGAGAGTAAAATGGGTGTGTGTGCTGAACAACAAAAACCTAGATCAATATGGAAAAATGTAGAGAACATTCCCCCATTTGTCCCTAGAGCAAATGCATTTCCTTCTGGTAATGCAAAACGACCAGCACATGTTCCTTCTGGTAAGCCAGTTCCAGCTGGTCAAACCAAGTCTACTGGTTGGAAAAGGAATGTTGCTAGACCATTCTACATACCTATTAGCACTTACTTTCGGAATGGTTTTTGGCCTGGTTATTATGACCCAAGGTATATGGGGGAAACAAGATGGGATACTGGTGTTAAGCCCTCAACAGGTTGTTCTTGGACAAATAAAAGGAAAGGTTCATTCTGGGTACCCAAGAACAATAGTCTTTGTCAGGTGCACTGATTGAGGGGAGGCATAAGCCTAAGGGGAGGCTTATTGTTGTATATTTTGTGCTAACTAACATTTTTTTTGTTTAGTTTGTTTTGTGTTCACTACCTAAAATAATGCAGCTGTTGATTTTGTCGCTTCCTTTTATTACGTGAATGTTGCTGAATTAATTGAATTGTGGAGTCAGTGGATGGGTCAATGGAGTTTTTCAATTTATGGGGTGAGAAATAAATTGAATGTGGGACTGATCTGCTGATCTTAGTATTTGTTGCTTACTGTTTTGGCTTGTGATTCATCATGGGGAATTCAGTATGTGGAATTGGGTGACTGACTTTCATTGGTCACACATGAGCGGCTACATTATTTTTGGTTGAAAGATTGGTTTATTGAGAGGTCTATGGATGTCAAATGATAATACGCAAGTGGAAATGGAAATCGGTTTGTCGCTTATGTTATTGGCCAAATTTGTTTCAATACATTTAATGGGAACTGATATTGATTGGTGGACATATTTAATTCATATGCGATTGAATATAATTATGGGGCAAGATTATTATATTGGTCTCAAATGGCATTCTTGTCGCGTATGAATTTATGGAATAATGTTCACGTGGGGCTGTTTGTAGAATTGAATGAGCTTCGCTATATGTGCTTGCTCACACGTGTCTTGATTTAGTGCCTCATGAATTTCCAATCATTGGTTATTCGAATATCATTAATGGGAAATAAGCAAATGTTGGTATACATTGTTTCTGCTGCTACATCATTTGTCGTATACTTCAACAAGGGATTATTTTATTCGAGTGTGGAGTCAACATAAATCTTTTGTCATGTACTGAATTTCAATGGTGGATCAGTATTGATGGAGCTTTTGGGTTTTAATGGTACGACAAATTGGTGAAGTGTTGAATATTTATTCAACTGTTGCTTGGGATCAGAGGTTTGTAGAGTGGGAATTCATTTAATTCTTCACAGTGGGTCAATTGGTTAAAGTGTTGCTCAAATATTTTGAATGATGCTGCTGTTATCTAATTAATTCTGCTGCTGCAATATTTTGTTCCTGCTGATGCATCCATTCCTGCTGTAAGTGTTCCCATTCCTGCTGATAACGCCATTCCTGCTGCTCGGTTCCTGCTGTTCGGATTCTGCTGCTATAGTTACTATTATAAAAAAAAAAAAAAAAAATTACATTTTCTTTGTCTTTTATTTTCATTCTAGCTTAAGGGGAGGATTTTTCTTGTTGTTGTTGTATATTTTCTATCTTTCTTTCTTTCTTTTGTTTCTTTTCTTATTTTCTTTTATTTTAGTGTGTTTCTTAGTTTAAAAAAAAATAAAATAAAAAAAATAATTTTTCTTTGTATATTTTGTGTGCTAATAAGTGGTTTTGAGCAACACCTTGCAGGTACAGTGTTGGTGTTTACACCTGCACAATAAATGGTGCTCAACTCACCATGTCTCATAGACAAGAAAGAGTTGACTCACCATGAGGGTACGGCTCTGGTGTGACAATCAAATCCGTTGATAGCTGTAATAGCTTGCTCAAAGCTATAGGGTACTTCAACTCACCCATGATTCAGTTCTGAGAGTTGAAAATGGTTCTCAATTCACCATGGATGTAACCCTTTATGGGATCCAAAGGATTGGCTAGTCCACAAAAGTATGGTTTGTGGTAAAGACAATTGGTATCCATATTTGGTATTCAATTCACCAAGGTTTACTGTAACCTAAGAATTGGCTAGTCCTGAGCAAACGGCTACAGGTAAAGACATGTCAAATCCGTTTATAGTTGCTGATTTGCTAATAAATCAGATGGTTATCAATGTACCATGGTCTAACACACCTAAACATTGGCTACTCCAGTAGTGATGGCTATTGGTAAAGAGACATCAAATCCATTAATTTTCAATGATTCACCTCTCACAGGAGTTAACACTCCTGGATGTGATGAGAATAGTATGAAACTTAAAGTGATTTGATGTACATATTGTCATAGTAGCAGCCAAGTTCAAGTGAAAGTAATGGTGACCAGTATACATGTTTTGAAGAAGATTTCTTTTTCCTGCTGAACTATTGAAGTTGCTGCTGGATGCTATAGAGGTTGAAATCTTGCAGGTTATGGATGTTGCTGCTGGTTACTAATTATTGCTGCTGCTAAGTCGCAGTCCTCAAGCCTGAGAAGTTCAAAGCTATATCATACAGGAAACTTGAGGTTAACCTAGTTTACCGATCCACTAGGTCAACCACAAGTTTAGGGGAGGAATAATGAGTGTTTGCAGGTTATTATTTATGGTAGCATGTTCAAGGGGAAGCATTGTTCAAGGGGAAGCATTGAAGACAGTTTTGTAATATCAAATAGGGGAAGATTGTTGGGAATTATGATTTGATTATTACAAAACAAGAAGGACTGATGATGACAGATGTTAGTGTCTCATTGCTGCCGATAGTGGAGTTGGTTCCTGCCGACAATTTTGGTTCCTGCTCAAGCTCATTGCTGCCGACAGTGATATACTTGTTCCTGCTGTTAGTGTTATTACTGCGGGTATTAGTTATTGTTATCCCGTAAGTTTAGAGTGTTTGTTAGATTTATTTTTAGAAGAGATTGATGTTTATCTCTTTACATGTTTTATTTGTAACAGGCTGTATTAGGTATTAGGGTTTCTTATCTATATAAGAAACATACAGCCATTCATATTGAAACACTTCAACAAGAAAACATTTCCAGTTATCAATAAAAGATCCATAGAGGATCAAAGCATTATTAGTTATCTTCTTCATATACTTGTTGTTTAGGTTCCGCATAAACACTTGTATACCATACAGAGATTCTCAACGTAGTTGGTTTGTGTTTACACAAGCTAGCTACACATTAACCAAGCTCAATCAAGCTCGAAGTACTCGATCCTACACAACTTATCTTATCTTATAATTTTATAACCTAAATTTGTGAAGCAACAATTTCTAAAAGTATGCAAGTACAATTTTTTTTTAAAATTGTGGTAAAAATTATCTCCCATTAAAAAAAATAATTTGAGACATTGTAAAATAAACAACGTGTTGGATAAGGAATTGTACTTGCATTTTTTTTTTAGATATATTTACAAGGATAGGTTGGAAATGTTTGACTTTATTAATTGTTTTTAAGAAACTTTTCCAAATCATTTGGCGTCAAACATCTCATACCAATCCGGTGAACCAGATCCACAAATCTTGCATGAGGCAAGGCTTTTGTGAACAGATCCGCCAGTTGGTGTTCAGTTCCCACAAAATATAATTCAACAGTACCCTTTTCCACGTGTTCCTTGATGAAATGGTACCGGAGATCAATATGCTTTGATTTGGAATGCTGCACGGTGTTGCATGAAATTGCAATGGCACTCTTGGAGTCGCAATACATCGGAATCTTGTTGAATATATAGCCATAGTCCATCAGTTGTGATCTCATCCAGATGACTTGAGCACAACAGGCAGACATGGCTACATACTCAGATTCTGTTGAAGACAGTAAGGTGCAATCTTGCTTCTTTGACTGCCAAGAGACTAGCTTGTCACCTAAAAATTGAACTCCCCCTGATGTACTCTTGCGTGTGTCTAAGTATCCTGCATGGTCAGCGTCTGAAAATGCAACAAGTTCAAACCCAGAATCCTTTGGATACCAGATCCCTAAATTAATGGTTCCCTTGATGTATCTAAGGATTCTTTTTACGGCTGACAAATGCCGTTCAGTCGGTCTAGACTGATATCGGGAGCAAAGATATGTGGCAAATACAACATCCGGTCTGCTAGCTGTGAGATACATGATCGAGCCAATCATACTACGATATTTCGTAGGATCAATGGGTGTCCCATGTATGTCAGCATCTAGCTTTGGGAATGAGGAGGACATTGGGGTATTATAGGTGTCAGAGCTGGTCATACCATGCTTTTTCAGGATTTCCTGAGCATATTTTGACTGACTTAGAAATATACCACGGGGTGACTGATGAACTTGCAATCCTAGAAAGAATTTAAGTTCACCCATCATAGACATCTCAAAGTTTTGTTTCATTAGTTTAGAAAAAGCGTTTGAATATTTTTTATTGGTTGAACCAAAAATAATATCATCCACATAAATTTGAACAATAAGAATGTCTTCCCCGTGTGTTTGTATAAATAAAGTCGGGTCAACAGTTCCAATGGTAAAATGATTAGCAAGGAGAAATGCAGACAGTTTATCGTACCATGCCCTCGGGGCTTGTTTAAGGCCGTATAGGGCTTTGTTAAGCCGATATACATAGTTTGGATGATCTGGGTCCACGAAGCCTTCTGGTTGTGACACGTACACCTCTTCTCGGAGTTGTCCATTGAGAAATGCCGTCTTTACATCCATCTGATAGACTATGATGTTCTTGTGGGCTGCATATGCCAGAAACATTCGAACTGCCTCAATCCGAGCCACTGGAGCAAACGATTCCTCGAAGTCAATACCCTTTTCTTGGCTATACCCTTTTGCTACCAGTCGGGACTTGTTACGAATCACTGTACCATCTGCATCCAGCTTGTTCTTCCAAATCCATTTCAATCCAACAACATAAACTCCATCTGGTCTTTCAACTAATTCCCAAACTTCCAAACGTTTGAATTATTCCAGCTCTTCTTGCATGGATTCAATCCAGTTTTCGTATGTAAGGGCTTCTTTGATGTTTTTAGGTTCAGATTGACAGACAGTGAGTGCATACATGCAGTGTTCACTATCTGAGTGAAGTTTTTGTCTTGTGATGACTGGATTGTTAGGATTGCCAATTATATTTACCAAGGGATGATCTCTTGTCCATTTGTGGGTGGAAGGAAAATGTTGAATGTTGTTTTGATGAGATGACGGGTCCATATTGCTCGAAGATGATTCCCCTATGTCTGGAATGGTTGGTGGTGGAGCAAATGGATTGAAAAATGCATTCCCGTCATAATCAGAAGGTGTGGGAACTTGGTTAGAAGTGGGGGAAGAATCTTCAACTGCAGGTGGAGGTGTTTGAACCATGGGTGATGAGGGTTCAGGTTGTGGTGCATCGTTATCAACTGCTGTAGAAGTGGTTGCAGATTGATCAGTTGCTTGATGTGGGACTTGTTGAGCAGCGAAACTGGTGGAAGCATCTGATGCACTATTAACACGAACTTCATCAAACATTGGTGCAAACAAATCTTCCAGATCTTTCCTGTTAAAAGGTAAAGGTGCAGCCGAAGATTCAGGGAAGTTTAGACGGTTATGTTCGGGTTCTAAGCGGTCTTGCTCAGAAGCCATCTCCGTGAGTTCATCAAAATTTGCGTGTATAGTCTCTTGAATTTCCCCGGTCCGACGATTCAAAATTCTGTATCCCTTAGAATTGTCACAGTAGCCAACGAATATCCCGATGTCTGCTTTAGCCTTAAGTTTACCAAGATCATCTCTATCATTCTTTGGGTAACACGGTGCTCCAAAGACATGAAAGTAGTTGATATTTGGTTTTCTGCCTTGAATAAGCTCATATGGAGTTTTGTTGTGTCGTCTGTTGATCATGCCGTGGTTCTGGGTATAACATGCAGTATTAACAGCTTCAACCCAAAGATAATCTGGTAATTGAGCATTGATCAACATTGTTCTAGCTGCTTCCACAAGCGTACGATTTCGTCTTTCAACTACACCATTCTGTTCGGGAGTGCGAGCAATTGAATATTGATGAACAATCCCATGCTTCTCAGTGTATTCCCGAAGGGTTTGATTCTTAAATTCAGTGCCGTTGTCTGTTCGAATAATCCTGACGGTGTTACGGACTTGAACTTGAATCTTCGTGAGAAACGTGATGACCATTGAAGGAACTTGATCTTTTGTCCGAAGAAAGTAGACCCATGTCCATCGTGAGTAGTCATCAACTATTACCAAAATGTACCTTTTCCCGTTAATAGTTTGAACCCGCATTGGACCACACAAATCCATATGTAGCAGCTGGAGGACATGATCTGTGCTGTGTTCTGTTTTGGGAGGAAAATGAGCACGGTGACTTTTCCCTTGTTCACATGCAGAACACAAATGATCTTTGGCATATCTGAATTTGGGTAACCCGTCAACCAATTTATGTCTTGCAAGGTCAGTCATGGTTTTGAAATTTAGATGAGACAATCTTTTATGCCATAACCAAGCCTTTGTGGGATTAGCTTTGGAGAGTAAACAGATAGGAGATGAAACTGTCATGCCTTCAAAGGATATGATGTATAAACTGGTTCCGCGTCTCCCTTTCATCAAATCATTTCCTTGAAGATCACGAATGAAGCAAGTCTTCTCCCTAAATGCTACTTCTAAATCTCCGTCACAGAATTGTCCCACTGAGAATAAATTGTGACCAAGGCCTTCAACATAGTATACACGACTGATTTCGATGTTCCCATTAACATAATCTCCATAGCCCATTATTGCTGCGAAGTGATCATTCCCGAACCTGACCGTTCCGATGAACTTTGCGATAAAGTTTGTAAGAAGTTTGAGGTTGCCGGTCATGTGTCGGGAACACCCGCTATCAACAATCCATAGGACAATTTGGATCACCTGCATCACAAACATTGGAAACAGGTGGAGAATTGGTAACGGTTGGATCCGTTGGGTTAGTAACACAAGAGGTAATTATCTTTGGTAACCATTTAAATCCTGAAGTGTTTTGTAACCAACGTTGCCATGTCCAACTAGTCTCAGCCTTTTTCCTAATGAATGCACTAGGTGATTTGGTTGTCTTAGGTTTGGCTATGGGTGTTTCAACGGTTTGCTCAGAAACAACTAGTGGTGGTTTCCCTAAAATGGACTTGGCAACAGTTTTGAGCTTAGAGGAAGAGCCACTAGTTCGTTTCTTTTTCCGTTTCAACAGAGTTTTAGCAATGCAATTTTGATGATCACCAGATAATATACTAGCACGACAAACAATACAACTAGCATCAATCATAACATCAACATTATCATTCATAGATTCAACATTTGTTACATCATTTATAGAATTAGACTTAGCTAAGGTCGATTCTATTCCTGACATTACATTTGTGTTATTCAAACTACTTTCTTTAACTTCTGAAGACTTAGATGATCCATTCCTAGACTTTCTGACTCTACTCTTCTGTTGTTTCTTGGGAGTCTTGGAACTGCTAGCCTTAGAGATAGTATCTAGTCCTGTGGAAGTAGAAGTGTTTGCATTAGTGGTTGAGTCGGATGCTTGGCTAATTGCTTTGTCTACTACATACATCCCTGGGTCAATCTTATGAACATTTTTCTTGCCTTTGTCTAAAACTCTGTTTTTCTTCTTCAGATCAACAATGATGTGTTGGAATTCTTGATTTTGTGAATCTAATTTTCTGTTGAGGCGGACTGTGTCATTTCTGTTTTGAAGAATTTCATCCAGTTCCTTTTCATTTTCAAACAGTTTAAGTCTTAAGAAAGCCTTTGTTTCCTTGTGATTATCAGGAACATGACTGTTTTGAAATGATAAAGATCCTATGAGATTTTGAAATTTTAGTTCAAATCCTGCACTTTGATTTTGACACCAATCAAGCCTTTTTTGAAGATTAAAAACTTTGTTTTCCACATCATTGTTGATTTGTCGAAGATCCTCATTCTCTTTGACCAAATTTTCTATTTCCATTTGCAACATCTCAACTTTTACAGCATGATCTTTCACAAGTAATTCATTGCATGACTCATAAAGTGAATTCATAATCACAGAAACAACGTCATAACACAGAACTTTTTCTAAGAGTCGATCATTTTCTTTTGCTAAAAATTTCTTTTGAAGTTTTTGACGTTGAACCTTGTCATCTTTAGCTTTGAAAATGGTTTTCATAGATGCTACTTCCGTGTATAACTCATCTTCCCATTTTGTTGCGCATTTCTTCAGATTTCTGACATGAGGAAGAATTTTCTTTTGAAGAATCTCTTTCTTTTCTTTTTGAACAGGAGAAAGAAAAGAAGAGACAGGAATTTGAGAACTAAACTCAATTTCATTCTCCAAACGAGAAATGTCGTCCATAAATGTCTGAAAATATCGAAGAACCCGACATTTTTGAGGCATTTGTGGATCAACAAGATCCTCTGTCAAACAATCTTTGAATTATGCAGCAGTTGTGGGGACAGAAGTTATAGACGAAGGAGCATTTATGTTTGTGTATGTTAACGTTTGTTCTGGATGGTCCTTAGGAGGGACAAATGATTTGCTCAAATGAGGTCGTGCATTATAATCATAATGTACTCTTGAAAACTCTTTTTGTGAATTTGATCGACCCTCAATCTTGTGTGCAAGAAAATCAGTTTCTTCATCAATAGAATACATAACAACACGTTGAAAGGTATCATCTAACAAAAATGTTGCATTGTATAACTTAGGATTGTCTTTGAGTGCTATGTGTAAATTACGGGGTTTGTCACTTCCAAGTGCAAAACTTACTCCTTTAGGACTCGGTTGCACAGTTAGTTTTTGAATTTGTGTTACAGAATTACCCGTTTTATACACAACATTTTGAAATTCTTTGAGTTTGGTTTCCAAATCCAGAATTTCCTCAAGATATGAGTCAACACGTTTCCTAGTGGCTTGCTTTTCTTCAAGAAGATCCTGCTGAGATGTTGAAAGCTCTGATTGAGTTTTTAACAACTCAGAAGTTAAAGCATCAATTTTTTTTTTGAATTCAAATTGATCTTTTTCTTTTTGAGAGAGAAGCTCAGCTTTGGCAACGGTTAGCTCACGAACTTGACTTTCTAAATTTTGAACTTTTACATACTCTTGTTGGAAAGCAATTTCAAAACCTTTTTCACGTTTATCTTGTTTTAGATATCCCAAAAGTTGTAGTTTATAGCACTCATTGTCCTTTGTTAACAATGCAATCTTTTCTTTCAGATTTTTATTGATTTCATTGCATTTTTCAATTTGTGATTGGGTGGTCATTAACAAGGCCTGAAGCTCTGAATCTTGATCAGTCAAAGGATCATTTTGTTCAAGATGATCCAAATTTTCATCGTCAATCGAATCATCAAATGAAATGACGGTTTTATCATCATCAAATGATACAACAGAGTTTATTTGATCATCCGATGGAGATGAGAATGGTGAATCATGTTGAACAGAATTGTCATTTGTAGATGAAGATGCAGATGGTGAAGCAATTTCATGTATAAGACATTGTGGATCAGGTACCTGAGATAGACCATCGGTGTCATAGACCGGGCCTGTCTCGGACATGTTCATCTCTTGCATGTTTGCCATGAGCATTACTGCAGCATTTGCCTCAAGATCTTCCATCTCATCATCAGATGCAGCATTTGCCATGAAGCTTTGCTCATTTTGTGTCACCATTCCTACTGCCTTTTCATCTTTAAGAGCCATCAGAAGAGCTTCCTTGTGATATGCACTGCCCATAGTACGAGGCTTTGGACATGCATTTGCCATGTGACCATTCCCACCACAGTTGTAGCATGTGATTGAAGTATTTGCAATGCCTTTCTGTGCATTCCCTGTCATCTGATTTCTGCTCTGAGTATTACCCACACTGTTCCTGTTACCCCCTGCTGAATTGAACCTATTCCCTCATGACTGAAACCTCTGAGACCCGTAGTTTCCACTGTTTCCTTAACCGTATCTGCCCGAAGACCGATTCTGAATTTCCACTCTGCCATCATTAATAACAGCTTGATTCCTGGTGTTGGAAGATGAGCGAAGACGGTTTTTGGATTTGGTGAACTTGCCAAATGCCTTAGCAATTAATCCAAATGCTTCATTAAGAGAGTTGAATGCATCCTCCTCTTCATCATAATCAGCGTTTGAGTATAACATGGAATCTGAGTTGTTATATGGAACCATTTGGTTGTCAGAGTATTGTGATGGTGCTTCATATGGGATGATTTGGTTAGAAGGTTGTGGTGGAAAACTTGGTTGGAAAGATGATTGACCAAATTCCTGGTTTGGTAGTGGAAAGTTGGATTGAGCAACGAGAGCAAGTGAGTTGGGTGTTGGTGCTGGGATGAAACCGCCTCGTGCTGCAACTTCCTTATCTACCTCAGATTGATGTTGTTTTAGAAAGTCATACATTAGTCCATACTTGACCTCACCAATCTTCTTAGTTTTCCTGACAAATGTTGCATATTTCTGCCATTCTGGTCCAAGGCAACCCATAAATTTTGAATTGATAGCAATCTTAGGTAACTTGATGCCATGACGATCGAGGTCATTTACAACATTTGTGAAAAGGTGGTAGTATGATTCAATTGTCTCCCCTGGTTCCATGATGAAATTGTTATATTCCATGTAAAGCTTTGACTCAAGGTCTTCTTGATTTAACTCAGTCCCTTCCATGAGAAGATGCACATGTTCCCACATGTCTTTGGCAGTCTTTTGAGCATCAATACTTCGATAAATAGGATTAGGAATCCCCTGAAGTATGTAAGACATTGCCAATTGATTTGCCTCTTGTTGCAGTGTTTGTTCATTTGTGTAGTTAGCGACAGCAATGGGAGTTGATGTTTCATCTCTTTCTGTAGTTCCTGGAACAACATTTACTGGAAGTGGAAAGGGTCCTTCTTCAATGGCTTGCTTAAGATATTTCCCATGGGGTTTGCGGAGTTCAATGAATCTGAGAAATCTACTTGCCCACTGCACATAGTTACCAGGTGTCAGCATAGGTGGAGTATCCTGATTCCCAGCTTCATGTCGGGATTGCTGACTGCTGATTGCCTCACACATCTTGTTAAACCAATGTGGCTCTCTGGAGTAGGATGGATTGTTCAGCATTTGATTCTGTTGCATGATTTGTTGTGGGGATACTTGTGGTGGAGAGAGAAATTGATGCTGTTGCACAAATGCTTGTTGGTGTTGTTGTTGATACTGAGGATGAAATTGCTGTTGTTGAGGATATTGCTGTAGCTGATAGTAGTAATTGAAGTGAGGTGGTTGAGACATATCTGGATCTTAAAGATAATTAAGATATGTGTTGATGAGTTATGTTAAGTTGGTTTGGAAATCAGAAGATTTTGTTCAACTGCGATAAGTACTGTTCACTGAAGTGCGATAAGTACAGTTCACCAAGTGCGATAAGTACAGTTCACCAAGTGCGATAAGTACAGTTCACCAAATGCGATAAGTACAGTTCACCAAATGCGATAAGCTTCAATAGCGATATCGATAGTAGAAAATGCGATAAAACTAGAAAGTGCGATAAACAATGACAAATTTGATATGTTATCTTAAAGTGCGATAAGTTATAGCAAAATGCGATAAAATATCAAACTGCGATAAGATAAGATAGCAAACTGTGATAATTTATGGCAATTGCGATAGTTTTATCTCAATTCCAAGTTCGATAATTCTCAACTCTTGTACAAGAGAAGAGAAGCAACCAAGTCGAAGTATTTTCACTTTCTAATACAAGAAAGTACAATACTGAGTCCCAATGCCGATGACTGAAGATCTGCCAAATGCGATGAAACCCTAACTTATCTTGATTCGAACTGCGATAAAACCCTAACTTATCTTGATTCGAACTGCGATAAAACCCTTAGTTGTCGAAGTTCACTCAGAAAGCAAAAATATCACTTTTCATCAACTTTTCCAATTCGCTAATAATACGGATTACACCAAATCGTCCAAATAACCAATAAAACCCGATTGTTTTTTACTTTAAACGATTAGTAATCACAAGATTTGATGAAGATTAAGCTCGTTAACGTAGAAAATATGAAATTCGATGAAGATTTGTGAAATTTTAACGAAATCAAAGCTACTTTTGCAACACGAACAAGAGTTTAACGTTAAGATTTGAACGAAAACCTTATGAAATCTAGAAAACCAACGTAATTAACGATATTAATGACTCAAAAACACGATCCTAATTATCCCTAGGCGAATGATACCACTTGTAGGTCACTAATATCTCAAACACACACTCGATATGACTAATAATAACACGTACTACTTATCTAGATTAAGCTATGTACAAAAGAGAAATAAGTAAATAAGCAATAAGAGAAGAGAATAAGATGAGAATTAGAGAGAATGGAAGGCTTTCACTATTCGAATTACAAATGAGCAGAGCTTACGCAAGATGCATGAAAAACCAACACTTACAATGCATCCCATGCCTTCTATTTATAGGCAATGGGAGGGGAATGATGCTAAGAATATTCCTTAGCATATTTCTAGAAGAATTTAATTAAGATGGCCGGTCCATGGACTACTAATGGACCGGACCATAATTACAAACTATATAGTCCAAAATAAGCAACATCTATCGCATTTGATCAAGACTTGAATATTACAAAACGTGTTTCTAACACAATACATCCACGAGGACGAACGGTGCAAATACTGTGTCGTTAACTTGGACACGTGGCAGTTAAGTAAGGGTATTTGTGTCATTTTATTTATCCCACCTACTTCATCTCTCTTTTTCAATTCAGTCAAACCCAGAAAAACTCAAACTTAAACACAAACACAAATCCTAAACCCTTTTAACAATTTCAGTCATAAACCCAAATAAAACACAAACACAAATAAAAAACAAAATTGCGGACTACAAATCTATTCACAGTGGACTACAAATCTACCAAAAAAAAAACAAAACTGTGCAAAGAACAACAACTATTTCTTTGTACTCACAATCTTTCAAAAAAAAAAAAAAAAAAAAAAAAAAAAAAAAAAAAAAAAAGCCAAAAAAACTAACGATTAGATCTACAATCTTTTTTCAATTGCACTATATTTCCTCAGATCTTGAACCATTTTTTTCCCCAAAATATGATGCTTGAACCAAACTCTTGTAATTTCAATAGCTTCAAGAGTCTTCAACAACAACAACAAACTCTTCTAATTTACCCTTTTACCCGACCCACCACTTCTCAACCCGATCCCAATCTTCAACAACACCAAAAAAATGGTGTTTCTGCTATGCAATTGCTTGAGACAGGGAACTTAGTATTAATAAAAGATGGTGGTAGTATTGTTTGGCAAAGTTTTAGTCATCCTACAAACACACTTATGGCTAATCAAGATTTTATTAATGGGATGAAGCTTGTGAGCAATCTCAAGAACAATTTGACGCACTCATTACAATTTTGGAATGAAGATTTGATCTTGTCTGCTGAATTCAAGAACCCGCAACCTTATTGGTCTATGGTGAAAGACAAGAGGACAATAATTAACAGGAGTGGTGGAGATGCTAATTCTGCCACCATTGAAGCCAATTCATGGCGGTTTTATGATGAAAACAAAAATTTCTTATGGCAATTTGTGTTTGCAGATAAATCTTATGCAAATTATTCATGGGTTGTGAATAATTTTGAGTTTTTTTTTGGGTTTAATTTGAGCCATGGTTGATTGGATTGAATTAGATTTGGGAGAAAATTTATAAAATTGGATTGAATTGGATTTGGGGGAAAATTTGAGTGACTGGCAATTGGTATTAAAAGAGAGATGAAGTAGGTGAGATAGATAAAATGACACAAATACCCTTACTTAACTGCCACGTGTCCAAGTTAATGACACAATATTTGCACCGTTCGTCCTCGTGGATGTATTGTGTTTAACTTTTACTAACGGAGGGATGTGTATGTTGCAACTTTTTCGAGAGGGATGTATGGTGCGAAATGGGGTAAACCACAAGGATGTATTTTGGAGTTTACTCTTCTTATTATGTTTTTTATTCATATTTTTTAGGTAATTTTTATTTTTATTTGATTGAATAAAAAATTATTTTTATTTTTATATTTTTGTAGTTTTATTTTCATTATCGTATTATAGTTTGTTAATATTTAATGTATGTAATGTTTTTATTTTTAATGAATTTGAAGTCTTTTGTTTAAAATGTTTGAATAAATAAAAAAAACTGACGTGACAGCTGGTGACTCAAGTCACCACTATGAATAGCCTAATGAATATAAATGGTTGATTATGATTAATTAGTTAAATGTGTTTACATAAACCGATTTGATAAAGTTAATCCCCAACTGGCTCTTTGCGAGTAGTCAAATTCCTTTGTTTAAAATCACACCCTGAATATGAAGTTAGCCTTTTCTCTATCCTCTAACTAATCTCCCACCCCAATTTAGTACATAATTTCTAAATCTAATCCCCGATCATTTGATTCATTCTACACATACTGATATACTTTTCCCCAATTTTAACCAAGTAATAATTGACTATTTGGCGCCAAATTACAAAATGATTGAATCCTCAATTACTAGTGGTTAGGTTACTTATATTTGTAAGTTTTTTTTATCAAATAAGAAACGATCTCAAAGAGAGACTAAAGTCCCAACGAGATATCAAGATCATGTAATTAGGAATAGTGACAAGGATTCTAATGAAGAAGAAGCATCATCTGTAAGTATTTCTATGCCGCCTACTCATGTGGAGAATGTTGTTATTGCTAGTATTGTTAATAATAAGACTGTTAATAAGGAAACTGCCACTGATAAGGTGAATAGTAGTATTAATAATGGTGATAAGATTGGTGATAGTACCTCTTATGCAAATGTTGTGAAAAAGAATGAATTTCCTAAGGAACTCATGTTCATTCCAACTATATTGTGGTAATAAAGTTATAGTGTTTGATGAATTGCTTGTGAAGAATCAGTTTATTGGTTATAATATGAGTATTCATGAACTAAGGTACAATATAAGAAGAATATGGAACTGGTTTGGTATAGATGATATAAGTGCTAGTAAGAATGGGCAGTATTTGTTTTAGTTTAGGGATGAGGAAGGTTTGAATGCTGTAATTGAGAAATGTTGAGAATTTCAGAAATAAGATATTTCTTGTTGCTGCCGATAGTGAAAGTTGGTTCCTGCCAATAGCTTTGGTTCCTGCTGAAGCTCATTGCTGCTGATAGTTCTATCTTGTTTCTGCTGATAGTAGTTGTTACTGCGGGTTTGTTAGTTGTTATCCCGTATGTTTAGAGTTTGTTAGAGTTATTTTAGGAAAAGATAGTGTTTATCTCTTTACATGGTTTTGTTAGCCAGGCTGTATTAGGGTTTCTTGTGTATATAAGAAACTGACAGCCATTGATATTGTAACTCTCCGATATACAGAAAAATAGCTTCATTAGTGAAATAATGGATCCATAGAGGATCAAGCATTATTAGTTATTCTTCTTCTTATTTGTTCTTATTCAGAGATTCTCTTGTAGTGTGCTTGTGATTACATAGGCATCCTACCGATCCACTAAGGCTCAAAGATCTAGCAGGTGTGTTAGATTCAACAAGTGGTATCAGAGCCTCGTGAGGATCTCTGATAAAGAAGAAAAGTTCGATAGGAAGCAGATCTGAACAAGTACTGTGATCGGTAATAATTTTATTCCAACTCAATCGTGATTTTTTTAAGTGTTATCAATCTGGTTATTTTATTGAATTTATTGGTGACAAAGTTATTTGAGTGGTTTATTTAATTCAGTTGTGGGGATTCGAGTATTAAATTGTATCCTCGTACTGCTTGTATTAATTGGTCGGTGAAAAGTAATTGAGGGAATTGACGCTTTGTGATTTATTTGAACGCATCATTCTTATTATTTTATTCTGCTATTGGGATAAGAATTGATAGTGGTTGATTAAGTGGGTTTGCTTTTTGAGTGTGGGACTGATTTTCATTGCTGCTGATTATTATTTAATTTGGACGACTGATCGTTATTGTCGCTTGTGATTTTCTCTTGGTCAAATTAATGGGACTAAGCTGATGTTCAAGTGATAAACACAAGCCAAATTCACAAATTCGTGAGTGAGGGTTTAATTTGGATGCTAGTGTTTGTGGGGTCTGAGAGTTTTATTGCTGCTATATTAAATTTGTGGGGTATTTGAATATTCTCATACGTGTGAATTGATTGGTCAATCAAATCATAGTGAGCTGTTGTTGACTCTTTTTGAAGAATTTTGGTCAACGTTGGAATATTAAATTGCTGCTGCTATTGTTGACTTCCTTGTCACTTGCTGTTGGTAATTTGGAAGTCAATGGTCATTAATTTTGGTCGGTGGTGCATGTGATTGCTGCTATTGAATTTCCTTCTTATCGCTTGTGGTTTTATTGTGTGTAATAAAGAATTTGTGTGGCTGCTGCTGTTCTGTATTTAATTGGTCAATTGTTTATTTCAAACAATGTCTTCATCCGGAACTGATGAATATGAGAAATGGGCTAAGAAGATGGAACAATGGATCTCCAACAGAGATCATAATCTCTGGAATGTTATTCTTAATGGGAACAGCAAGAAGAGGATTGGGAAAGATCAGAAGGGGAAAATAATCATACTTCCACCTGTATCAGCTGAGGAGCATGTTGCTGTGCAAAGGGAGACCAAAGCAAGAACTCTTTTGCTTCAGGCTCTCCCAGCAGACCACATGGGTGATTTTAATCACCTGGATGATGCTAGGGAGATCTGGCGTGCTGTAAAAACCAGATTTTTTGGGAATGATAAGTTCAAGGAGTCCATGCTCAAGCAGGAGTTCCAGGAGTTCAAGATCCCTGTGGCTAAGGAATTTGCTTTTATGGGAGACACTCCTCAGGTACAACAATGTCCTTTTGATTGTCATGTTAAGTATAATGCACTTGAAAGAGAGTTTGATGAAATGGAGCCTAAATAATAATAAATTATTTGTAGAAATTCAAGCTTATAAAAAGGCTCTTAAAACTGTGGAAAAACAAAAGGCTTGGCATGAAGCAAATCAGCTTGCTTATGAAGAGAAAATAAGGGTTTTACAGAGAGATTTAGAAAACACCACTAATGAACTTAAATATTCTGAATCTCAATTTGCTAAGATCAAATCAGAAAATCAGGATTTACAGGCTAAACTAGATAGTGAAGTGGCTAGGATAAATTCTTGGCAACAATCAGACACATATCTTGTTAATTATACTAATAATCCTAAGTGGCGTAAGAAAGGGTTGGGATATGATGTTGGGGAATATAACCCTAGAATATTTGACCCTACTCCTAAGGAAGTTGATTACCAAATCCCTGTAAAGTATGTCAAAGAAGGAAAAATGCATGCTGTTCCTCCACCTATAAGAGGAGTGTTTAAGCCTGTTCCTATACACACAGCCCTTGAATTAGACATGGATGAATCACACATGACTTATGGCAAAAAGTCAAATGACTTGCCTAAACCTGATGACTTTGTCTCTTGTTCTTCCAGTGACAAGTCCTCAGAACCAGAGACCAAAGACTTTGTCTCTTGCTCTTTCAGTGACAAGTCTTCTAAGACCAAGACCAATGACTTTGCCTCTTGTGATTCAAATGACAAGTCAACCACACCCAAGTCTGATGACTTCTCACCAAAAGTAGCTAGTATGGAATCCAATTCAAAGAAAGCTACTTTTGATGACATCCCTTTTAGTCCTGTTAAAAACAATTGTTCTTCTTATTCTGTTTGTGAGAAGTCTTTGTGTGATAAGCAAGGTCATGATAAGAAAAGTCAGGATAAGAACAAAAAGGTTAAAAGGAAATCATGTTTTGTTTGTGGTAGTTACTCTCATCTTATTAAGGATTGTAATTATTATGAGAGTAAAATGGGTGTGTGTGCTGAACAACGAAAACCTAGATCAGTATGGAGAAATGTTGAGAATATTCCCCCATTTGTCCCTAAGGCAAATGGATTTCCTAGTGGTAAGCCATTTAATGCAGGAAAACCAGTTCCAGCTGGTAAGTCTATTCCTGCTGTTTGGAAAAAGAATGCTACTGGACCTTACTACAGACCTACAAGTACTTTCTTTCAAAATGATTATAGGTTTGGTTTTTATCACCCAATGTTTGTGGGGGGGGGGGGGCAAAGATGGGATCATGATGTTCAGTACACAGGCGGTTGGCCTTGGAAGCACAATGGTCACAATATGAGAATGAGGTCCAAGGAAAATGGTGGATCTCATCATTGCTGGTATTGAGGGGAGGCATAAGCCTAAGGGGAGGCTTATTGTTGTATATTTTGTGATAACTAACATTTTTTTTTAGTTTGTTTTGTGTTCACTAACTAAAATAATGCAGCTGTTGAATTGTTCGCTTCCTATTATTGAGTGAGTGGTTACTGCTGTTGCATATATTGGTCTATTACTGATCTTTGTGGGAACTGATTGGGTTTTATAATTTCAACCTCGATCTGATTGGCTGTCATTCTCAAGCAATATTGATAGCTGTGATCAATCACATATGGAGATTAGTGGATAGTCATGTGACCTCATACTAGTTGGCTTTTATTTTATTTGTGTGGTCAGTCGTGGGTGATCGATGAAGTGAAGCAAAGTAGTTTTAGTCAACTGGAATTATTCGATTTGGGGTCAAGGTATTAACATATGCTATTGACTGATTTAATGGGGCTGAATTGTCGAATGGACAATTAATTGGTATTGGATGCTGCTGTTGGTTATTATAATGCTCTCACATGGATCGATATTTTTATTTAATATTTGAACATGTGGGACCAATTGATACTGAAGTGAAGTGGGACTGGATTTAAATTGGTCAAGGTATTGACTTACGTTAATAAGTCAGTAGCAGTTTTCTTTTATCAATTTATTGTTTGCTAGTCACGTGAATTGGCATGGGACGATTGAGGGTGCTTTGAATCATTGAATTGGGACAATTGGAAGATTGGCGTGGACTATTGATCATATTATATGATATATATTTTAGTTGATTGGACGCATGTGAGTTTTTGGCATCTGATGGAAAGAATTAATCTTGCTGCTACTTCACATGGGGCTTCAAGTATTATGTTGTATCTTATAGTGGGATCAATAATGAATTAATATTCTTTATGAATCACGATACTGCTTCTATTAATTGGGATTGGAAATTGGCATGTAGGGATAATCTGTTTGTGATGTTTGTCGCTTGTGGATATGGTTGTCATATTCGATTGGTGGGAATATGTGAGACTTCTAAATTGGTTTGTCGCATATCAGCACATGGGTCGAATCAGTGATTGGTCAATGTTGTTTGATTGGTCAATTTTAATTCAACATTGATGGCTGCTGTTTGTGCTATATTATTGTGGAGTGGGAACGCATTTAATTCTTCACAAGTGGGTCAATTGGTTAAAGTGTTGCTCGAATCTTTTGCTGATTGACTGATGCTGCTGCATTAATTTCATGTCTGCTGCTATCACACGGTTCCTGCTGCTACTCCCATTTCTGCTGATAGTGTTTCGGTTCCTGCCGACAGTATACCAGTTCCTGCTGAACACCATTTCTGCTGGTAATTTGGTTCCTACTGCTACATTATTTCTCGTGTACTGTTGGGTGTATTAAATTCGTTTGTGTGGGACGAATTTACATGGGACTTTGATTTTAATCTCATACCCATTTAATTCATTCGGAGGTTATTGTTTAAATTATGTGGCGGTGGTTAAACATAAGCGACGATTGTTGATCAATTAAATATTCGAATGAATGATTCAAGTGAGATCGTGATCTTATTGGTGGAATTTTATCTGATTGGTCATGTGGGCAGTTGGTGTTTTGTGCTTAATACCATGGATCCGTTTGGTTTATTTTAACTGTGGGGTCAGCAGCAGTTAATTTATCCTCGTACAAGTTTTAATGGGCTGGTGAAGTGTTGAATATTATATTGGTTTACAGATCGATTATTTTAATCACTGGTTGGATGCACGTGTGGTGATGTGAGGTTCTACTGACAAGTTAATGTGATATTTAATATTCTTGGACAATATAATACGAGATATCACATGGGTTAATAGTGATTTGTAGTTTGCTGTGATTCATTAATTGGGCGAGTGTGAATATGGGGTTGCAGTTTACTCAATGTCAGATGGCATTGAAAAATGGAATTGGTTGACTATTTTTATATATGCTGCTACTTCACGTGGGTTTAAAGAATTGAATTGATTTTGGGGCTATATTAAAAATTCAGTGAGCTTGTATTGGTCCAACTTGAGGTACAAATGGTATTGGTGCAGTCAACAGCAGGGTAGGACCATGTGTGGGAATTAATTTTGGTCTAGTTTCAATATTTTCATATCAGCTGCTCTCACATGGATACTGCTGCTAAGCTTGAACTGTTCCTGCTGGTAGTACTTTGGTTTCTGTTGGTAGTGTTCCAGTTCCTGCTGGTAGTACCATTGTTTCTGTTGCACGATTCCTGCTGATCGCCCACCCATTCCTGCTGGTAACTTAAGATTCTGCTGTTATTAAAAAAAAAAAAAAAAATTATTATTTTGTTTTTCTTACTTTATTTTTCTTTATGATTATTTCTTTTATTCTCTTATTAGTTATAAAAAAATAAAAAATAAAAAAAAAAAAAAAAAAAAAAAATTGTTGTTGTTGTATATCTTTCTTTCTTATCTTTTCTTATTTTCTTTCTTTTTCTTTTGGTTTGTTTCTGATTTCTTTTAGTTCAAAAAAATAAAAAAAAATTCTTGTATATTTTGTGTGCTAATAAGTTGGTTTTGAGCAACACCTTGCAGGTACAGTGTTGGTGTTTACACCTACACAGCAAATGGTATTCAACTCACCATGTCTCACAGACAAGAAAGAGTTGACTCACCATGAGGGTACGGCTCTGGTGTGATAATCAAATCCGTTGATAGCTGTAATAGCTTGCTCAAAGCTATAGGGTACTTCAACTCACCCATGGTTCATTCCTGAGAGTTGAAATGGTTCTCAATTCACCATGGATGTAACCCTTTATGGGATCCAAAGAATTGGCTAGTCCTGAGCAAACGGCTACAGGTAAAGACAAGTCAAATCCGTTTACAGTTGCTGATTTACTCAAAATCAGATGGTTATCAATGTACCATGGTCTAACACACCTAAACATTGGCTACTCCAGTAGTGATGGCTATTGGTAAAGAGACATCAAATCCATTAATTTTCAATGATTCACCTCTCACAGGAGTTAACACACCTGGATGTGATGAGAATAGTATGAAACTTAAGTGATTTGATGTACATATTGTCATAGTAGCAGTCAAGATCCAGAATGACATGGTGACCAGCTTAAATTTTCTTTTGAAGATAATTTCCTATTGCTGCTGAACTATCGAAGTTGCTGCTAGAAGTTTCAAGTGTTGTTGCTGGTTACTTACTGATGCTGCTGCTGGATTAATCCTCTCCCTATGAACTTCAAAGTACTTTCAGAGTAGAGTGAACGCTTAGGGAATCTTGTCAGAAATAAGCTATTTCCTCAAGATTAGGGGAGGATTGTTGGGAATTTCGGAAATAAGATATTTCTTGTTGCTGCCGATAGTGAAAGTTGGTTCCTGCCGATAGCTTTGGTTCCTGCTGAAGCTCATTGCTGCTGATAGTTATATCTTGTTTCTGCTGATAGTAGTTGTTATTGCGGGTTTTGTTAGTTGTTATCCCGTATGTTTAGAGTTTGTTAAAGTTATTTTAGGAAAAGATATTGTTTATCTCTTTACATGGTTTTGCTAGCCAGGCTGTATTAGGGTTTCTTGTGTATATAAGAAACTGACAGCCATTGATATTGTAACTCTCCGATATACAGAAAAACAGCTTCATTTGTGAAATAATAGATCCATAGAGGATCAAGCATTATTAGTTATTCTTCTTCTTATTTGTTCTTATTCAGAGATTCTCTTGTAGTGTGCTTGTGATTACATAGGCATCCTACCGATCCACTAAGGCTCAAAGATCTAGCAGGTGTGTTAGATTCAATAATGTAATTGAGAAACGGCCTTGGATGGTCCAAAACAAACCTCTCTTTGTTCAGATAACAAAGCCTAAGAAGTTGCATGTTTGGGTTAAAATGACAAATATTCCCCTTAAAAGAAGCTTGGAGTATGAAAGGGGTAAGTGCTGTTGTTAGTAGCTTAGGGAAACCTAAGAATATAGGAAGAGCAAAATATTGGGGAAGTTAGAAAAAATGGAAAAGCTGGTCCATCTGGTAGTAATGGGACTAATGAAAAGGAGATCAAATCTGCAGATGTTGGGTCTTTTGAGACACAGGAAAAAGATGCTGATGATGCTAATGGTAAAAAATATGAAGAGGAGTTCCCTGCTCTAGGATCTGAAGAAGGAAGGAACAAATCACAAAGCATAACACAAAAAGTGAACAAGAACATATTTGATGTATTGGGAAGTGGAGGCAACAATGAAACTCTTGACTCTAATGATAATCAAAAGTGCCAGGATGAGGGAGATTTATGTAGGGATAAGAATGGAAAGTCCGTAAGTATGGAAGGGAATATAGTCAAAGAAAATGAGGAGGTTGATATTTTAATTAGGTGGGACAAGGAGGAGGAAATGATTGATATGTTTGTGAATAATAAGAGGAATCCCACTGATGAAGAATTAGAGACTTGGGGTCGATATATGTGTGAGTGGTACAAAAAGTGGGATGCAAAATGGAAATGTAAATGCTGTTGGGAACACGTCTTAGATAATTGAAGTATCGATCATGTTTTATATTAGGTTGCTTTGGTCTTGATGCGTGGTTTTGCAACCTTACAACAGGTTTTACCTCTCGAGGGATCTCAAGAGGCTTACAACCCCACCAGGCAGTGTACCTGACCGATGTAGTATAGTGTAGTGGTAAGTACGGGGGATTGATCATTCTCCACAGGGAATAGTGTTCGTTAGGTATGAAAAACTACTCTAATAGGTCTAAGGGTGAGAGAAGATTCTTTTTATGTTTTTATAATTTTTATGAAAGCAAGTAAAATCTCGGGTTTGAAAGAGTGGGCGGAATTAGTTGCTATTCAACTAACCCAAATTACTACGAATGCAAATAAAATAAAATAACAAAAATGAAAAGGTTGGTGAAAACTTATGTGGAGAGAAATGTGTTTACTTAGATTTCCTTACTCCCTAACTATCTTTTACCGGTTGATTAGTGTGTATTAGTTGCGTGGATGACGGGTGTATTCCTTAATACCATTTGTGGGGTGGCGTACGTACTTCCCCAACTCTACAAGCTCCTACTTCACTCCTATGTCGAGCCGGCTAGGAAGCTCCTAACATGGGATCACTAGAATTCGCTTGTGCATTAAATACAACCATAAAAACCTTTAGTACGCATTGGTTCATGTTTCTTAAGACGTTCAAGCAAGTTACCGAATAGGAAGTTAGCCAGTTTTCTTAAGCCTAACATAGATGAACAATCATCCAATACAACTAATAACACACTAATAACCAATAATCAATAGCTAGGTTTCATTAGATCTAAGCAAACACAAGATAAATCTAGCCTAACATGTTAAACAAAAGACAAGAACAAGATAGAATCAAACAACACATAGACATATTGAATGATTAATTGATAACTTATCTTCAATGTAACATGGAAGATCTCAAGGCAAAAAGCCTTGAAAAAGCTGCCAAATTCGTCTTAGGGTTTTCACACACAAAATTCCTCAATAAGTTCCACACTAATGACAAAGAATTGCAAAACTATATATAGATTTTTAGATCTGACGGCGTCACGTTATGGAGTGTGACGCCGTCACCTCGCTGCTTTTAGGGTTCCCGGATGACCTTCTTGACGTCGTCCCTCTTTAGCTCTCAAAAATCCGTTCTGGCTTATCAAGGCTTGACGCCGTCAGGATGAAGCGTGACGCCGTCCCTCTTTAAATTAAGCCGTGAAGACCTTGATCATATTAAAGCGTGACGCCGTCAGAATTTCATGCAAATTTCACTGGCTTATCATGAGTAATTTTGACATCCACCATTTTATTGCCAAGCCGTGACGCCGTCTGGAGAGGATCCTGACGCCGTCAAAGGTAACTTTTAGCATGATTTTGAGACTTTGTCGTTTTCTTCACTTTTATGCTCCAAAAACGTCCAAAATGCTTCCTTTTCCAGATTTCTTCTCAAAAGTACCTAAAATGAAAAAAGGAACGATTTAGGGCCATATTTGATCAAATAAATACGATTTAGGGCTTAAATGACCCCTTAAAAGCGGTACACTTTTCGCTTCATCAAATACCCTTACACTTGAGATTTGCTTGTCCTCAAGCAAATGCGCTTTTATTCTAATCAAAATACAAGTTAGGGGTCATTTAATGCTAACATAAAAGTAATTACAACAAATATTTGTTCCACTTTAATCATAATAAGCACGGAGATTACAAACTAGCACCTCACAAGTAGTGTTTAGATACTCACATCTCTCAAGTGTCATCAAAATAAATCTCATAAATGAAAACGGATAATATCTCTCACTACCTGTCATAGCAAGTAGATTACCATAGGCTTGGGAAAGGATCGAAAACCTCCTCCACTAGGCGTAAGCACCTAAGATAAACTATCAAAGAGGGCTTTTAAATGGGTTATAACGTTAGGTGTAGGGAAAAGGAAAACACGGTTTTGTTGGATAAGGGATATTTTACTGGTGGCGAGTTAAAGATCTTGATTAATTACATGTACTATACAATGTTGCTAAGCCAAGACTCGACTCAATCTTAAGCTAAAAAAAAAATAACAAAAACATAAAATAAACATAAAATGAAACGGGATGGTAGTCCGTATGTTTTTTCTACTTTTTCTTTTTCTCATTTTTTTGTATTTTTCTTAATTTTTTCGATTTTTTTTTTTTTTTTTTTTTTTTGATACACTCTTGCCCTACCATCCAAAATAATACATCATAGGGGCGTTGCATTCCCCTTACACTTGAACTTTTATATAACTTTACAATTACTATTCTAATGACTCGAATTAAGATAATTGAAAAACTTGGAGTACTTTTAAAACATTTAGCACATATGGGGGTAATAAATAATGTTCTTCCCCATTACTCCATTACACTAGTACTTTACTCATGAGTCCCAATCGTCCCAAAACAATATGTACAAGGATATGACTCGACTTAGCAACCATGTAATCAATTAGATAATTAACTTGGGTTTAAACAAATGTTGTAACAATAATGCAATAAAAATGAGTGCATACAAGGTAGGCTAAGGCGATTTGGGTGTACATTTAAGTGGGGTGTAACAAATTCTTCCTTTAAGTAAAATGCTTAAAGGTCGAAACGAAAAGATAGGCTCTGAGGGGTGTACTAGGGGTATCGTGTACTAAAAATGAGTACAACGCAAAGGGTGTGGGAGAATTACTTGACCAATGTAGCCAACGTAATTATAACAAAAACACAGGTGTAAAACAATGGGTTAATCCTAATGCCTCTTATCATGTAGTAAATCTAACTACACGAATGTAGTCTCACTTGTGGCCTCGGAATGGTCCTAACGCAAGTTCTAGAATCTAAGTGCTACCGGTACACACATCATAGCATAAATGCTTTTCCTACCAATTCTAGGGGCGAACCTCACATATTTGGGGGTGGAAAATTTTTTAGTGGTACGGTTTTTGTGCTAGTCATATAATTCCTAACCATGAGACGCTTATTAGAACTAAAGTTTCACTCCTATATGTTGTAAAAAATTTTAAATTTGGCACTAAAATTGCCCTAACAGGTATTTATCTAGTTTTATTACACATCTACCATCAAACAAACAAAAATCAAGCGTAAGAGCATTCTCTAAAATCGTACTTTTACCCCCCCTTACACTTAAGATGAACATTGTCCCCAATGTCCAAATAACAAGATGTAAAAGCATAAAGTAAAAGAATGAAATCAAATACTCCCCTGATTCGTTCGGTGGATAATGAAGTAACATGGTTAAATCTTCTTCCAAAGTAATGTTGAAGCTCCATGACTAATGCATCGCCATAAGCTTGATCCAACAAACATTTCCTTGTCCAAAATAACCTGTTAAACCTGAGAAAACAAACACGAAAACCTGCATAACATCGGCGGGATAAACTCTATATATAAGGATATAATGCTTGTGGAATGATAATTTTGCAGATTCCTGGAGATTATAAGTTAGAGATTTAATAAAAACTTTTTATGAAAACAAAACTTTCAAAAATTTTCAGAAAATTAAACCTGACGCCGTCAGGTTATAACTCCTGACGCCGTCAGAACTGATCTGACAGAATTCTCATGTTACGTTTCCGGAAAAATTTTGAAAAAAACCTATACCTTACTTCCTGGAAATCCTGCAAAACATCATTATGACTCGATACAAGCATTTGACTCAAACAAATACTAATATGTATGTTAATTTAATATTATTATGATTCATGTTCATTTGTTCTCTAATAAACCGATTTAGATTTCCCTTACACTTAACTTTTGCAAAATACCTTTATATGTAGTTAAGACGAAGTTAAAAACAAGATAAAGCATTTTCACAATTTAGTTTTGAACATGAATCAATAATAATAAAATTTAGACATACACACGGAAACAAATAAAAACAAACAAACAAATAAATAAACACACAAAGCAAATAAAACTTGGGTTGCCTCCCAAGAAGCGCTTTTCTTTATTAACGAGTCTTGTAGCTAGACTCAAAGTCACGTACATTACGTGATTCCATCATTGGTCACGGTTCCTAGGCCATTTTCATTCCCGGTTTTATATTCCGGTCCTAATTTCAAACAATCCTTGTAGAAACCGAATATCCTTTCCATAACATAGTCTACTCCTTTATTTCTATCCTCATCATTCCTATAGTAGACCGCTTGCTTGAGCTCCTTCTCAACATTTGACAAGTGTTGGAATTGTTCTATCTTATATGGCATTTGGTAGTTTACCTCATCGGTCTCATCCTTAAATCTAACTATCCCTAAGGAAGGTTCATAAGTCATTCTAGAGACCTCAACAAATGGTTTTCCAAAAACCACTTGAGTTAAGGATGCATCGACTATTGGGCGGATGTCTTCTACAATTACAAAGTCGGTGACATAGGTGAAGTTTCCTACATAAACCGGTAATCCCTTAACTCTTCCCGTGAAGTTACTCATCCAACCCTTGTCAGGGAACATCCTATACCCAAGTTGATTTTTCATTATCAAGTTGTAGTGGGCTCTAGTCATGATGTTTATGGGTGATCTAAGGTCGATGTAGGCTTTCCACACATGCAAATGTCCGATGTTGCATGGTATGTTGAGATTAGAAGGGTCGCCTATTTCTATGATTGGTCTACCTAGGAAGTATGGTGCCTCGGGGTCATCGAATAAGTTTGTATGATATGCGCGCTCTTCCTTAGTGGGTAGCCTATTGAAGTAGTCCTCATCATCATCTACTTCTTCAATCTCACTTGTCCTAACTTCCTTATCAACCTCGACTTTCTTATCCTCATCCTTAGGTTCACTATTATCCTCATTCCTATCAATTGGTTTAATAGTGACAATGTTGACAAAGTGGACGTGTTTGGATGAAGAGGGGTCTTTTACTTGGGGTCCGCTATTTGTGTTCCTAGCGTCCTTATGTGGAGGTGATAACACTTGGTTATTGAGAGCTTTCAACAAGTTGTCAATTTTATTGGTCATCTCCGTTTGTTGTTGATTGAATTCGGATTCGAATCTAGCTATCCGAGCTTCTTGAGATGCCATAAATTGAGACATCAATCCTTCAAAGTTATCGGTACTACCATTGCCGAAAGGATTGTTGTTGAAAGTACGGTTCGAGTTGGAACCGCTTGATTGGAAACGATTAGGTGGGTTGGAAGAATTGGTTTGTTGTGCGTTTTGGCTTTGTTTCCACCTAAGGTTTGGGTGATTTTTCCATGAGGGGTTGTATGAATCACCGTAGTGGTTTGGCTCGGGTTTGAAAGTGTACCACTTGTCTCCCGCTCCGTCGGTACGTGAGGATGCGTAGTCCACAAAAGCTTGTTCGGGGAGTTCCATGCAATCACGAGTGTCGTGGGGACCACTACATAATTCACATGAAGAAGTGATTTTGTTCACTTGGCTTGAAGGTTTAGGAGCCTCGTAGGATTTCATGAGAAACTTGACTTGGTCTTCAAGTTCTATGATCCTACGGTCGGAAGTGCTTGAATTGTTCGAAGGCAAAGATATTGCCTTGACCGTTTTATTCAAATCACGGGGATCACTCCAACTTTCGTTGTCATAAAGAGCAAGATCCTCTAGGAGAGCCCATGATTGTTCCGCACTTAGATCACGTAGCTTACCACTGGCCGATTGGTTAATGGTTTGCCTCGTGTAGAGATTGATATGGTCATTGAAGATTTGGACTTGGAGCCAAAGTTCTATGCCATGGTGAGGGACTTTTTGGAGTAAGTCCTTGAATCGAGTCCATGCCTCGTAGAGGGTTTCGCCTTGACGTTGTTGGAACATCAAGATATCATTCCTTAGCTTGGTAGTTCTTCCCAGTGGGAAAAACTGAGCAAGGAAACGAGTGGTGAGATCATCCCAAGAGGTGATGGATCCTGCGGGTAGACGTTCTAGCCATTGACTAGCTTGGTCCCGCAGAGAGAATTGAAAGAGACGCAGTCGGGTCGTCTCTCGAGTGGCAACATCAAGGTCTATAGAATCAACGATTTTAAGAAAGTCCTTGAGATGTTGATTAGGATCTTCAGAACGAAGTCCATGGAATGCGCATCCGCTTTGCACCAACCGGATGGTGTCGGATCGCAAGGGTGTGATATTGGCTCCTTGAGTGAGCTCAATGGTGTTTCGATAGCCATGGTGGCTAGGACGGGAGTACTCTCCTAAAGTACGGGCTCTAGGAGGTGGTGGTGGTTGTTGTGGCGGTGGGTTGTTGGGATTAAGGATATTACCATCTTCCATGATGTCGAATGGTAATGGTTACGAACAAAGAAACGAAGAAAATAGATAGACTAAAGAAAACCTAGAAAAATAAAATAAAAATCTCACTAGAAAGGAATCTAGTGAGTAGACCTATAAAATAAAAATTCAACCTAAACAATAACTATTCCCCGGCAGCGGCGCCAAAAACTTGATGCGTGGTTTTGCAACCTTACAACAGGTTTTACCTCTCGAGGGATCTCAAGAGGCTTACAACCCCACCAGGCAGTGTACCTGACCGATGTAGTATAGTGTAGTGGTAAGTACGGGGGATTGATCGTTCTCCACAGGGAATAGTGTTCATTAGGTATGAAAAACTACTCTAATAGGTCTAAGGGTGAGAGAAGATTCTTTTTATGTTTTTATAATTTTTATGAAAGCAAGTAAAATCTCGGGTTTGAAAGAGTGGGCGGAATTAGTTGCTAGTCAACTAACCCAAATTACTACGAACGCAAATAAAATAAAATAACAAAAATGAAAAGGTTGGTGAAAACTTATGTGGAGAGAAATGTGTTTACTTAGATTTCCTTACTCCCTAACTATCTTTTACCGGTTGATTAGTGTGTATTAGTTGCGTGGATGACGGGTGTATTCCTTAATACCATTTGTGGGGTGGCGTACGTACTTCCCCAACTCTACAAGCTCCTACTTCACTCCTATGTCGAGCCGGCTAGGAAGCTCCTAACATGGGATCACTAGAATTCGCTTGTGCATTAAATACAACCATAAAAACCTTTAGTACGCATTGGTTCATGTTTCTTAAGACGTTCAAGCAAGTTACCGAATAGGAAGTTAGCCAGTTTTCTTAAGCCTAACATAGATGAACAATCATCCAATACAACTAATAACACACTAATAACCAATAATTAATAGCTAGGTTTCATTAGATCTAAGCAAACACAAGATAAATCTAGCCTAACATGTTAAACAAAAGACAAGAACAAGATAGAATCAAACAACCCATAGACATATTGAATGATTAATTGATAACTTATCTTCAATGTAACATGGAAGATCTTAAGGCAAAAAGCCTTGAAAAAGCTGCCAAATTCGTCTTAGGGTTTTCACACACAAAATTCCTCAATAAGTTCCACACTAATGACAAAGAATTGCAAAACTATATATAGATTTTTAGATCTGACGGCGTCACGTTATGGAGTGTGACGCCGTCACCTCGCCGCTTTTAGGGTTCCCGGATGACCTTCTTGACGTCGTCCCTCTTTAGCTCTCAAAAATCCGTTCTGGCTTATCAAGGCTTGACGCCGTCAGGATGAAGCGTGACGCCGTCCCTCTTTAAATTAAGCCGTGACGACCTTGATCATATTAAAGCGTGACGCCGTCAGAATTTCATGCAAATTTCACTGGCTTATCATGAGTAATTTTCACATCCACCATTTTATTGCCAAGCCGTGACGCCGTCTGGAGAGGATCCTGACGCCGTCAAAGGTAACTTTTAGCATGATTTTGAGACTTTGTCGTTTTCTTCACTTTTATGCTCCAAAAACGTCCAAAATGCTTCCTTTTCCAGATTTCTTCTCAAAAGTACCTAAAATGACAAAAGGAACGATTTAGGGCAATATTTGATCAAATAAATACGATTTAGGGCTTAAATGACCCCTTAAAAGCGGTACACTTTTCGCTTCATCAGTTGCTTTGGTCTTTAAATTAGTTTTAGTTTACAGCCTGTGCAGAAGGCCCATGGGCTGTATGCTTTTGTTTATTTGGTTATTAGACTGCTCCCCAATGTCTAATTATTTGTTTAATGGGCTGCGCCCATCCTTATCATTTCCATTTAGGGCTAGGCCCATTTCATCTCTTTGTACTATAAATACTCTTCCTATTGTAAGGGAAGAGTTGTTGGTTAATTGCATTATAAAAGTTTATTATTCTTGAGTTTAACCTACAATTCTTTCTCTCTAAATCCTCCTAGTAACTTGTGTGAAAATGAGACCCAACAAGTGGCATCAGAGACAAACAACGAATTTGGATTTTTTTTTTTGGTTCGTTACTGTTCACCCGTGTTTTTCCAAGTAAGGAAAAGTTGAAAATTTTCCGAGTTAGGAAAGTTTTTCAAAAGTCATGAGTAACTTAATACTTTCCGAGTTAGGAAAGTTTTCCAAAGTCCCAAGTAATTGTGATTTTTCCAAGTTAGGAAAAGTTACAACAAGTCCCGAGCAACTGTAATTTCTCCGAGTTAGGAAAAATTACATCAAGTCCCGTGATTGCAAGTTTTCCGAGTTTGGAAACAAAAGGAAACTTTCCGAGTAAGGAATTCTTTCCACTAAGTCCCGAATTATCATAATATTTCCGAGCTAGGAAATTGTCCTGAGATAACAATAATTCTAACTCAATTCTTCCGAGAAAGGAATTGTCGAGTTATAGAGTTAACGAGCAAGAAAGTTTTCGAGTTAGGAAAGAATTCCGAGTTAGCTTTGTAATTTCCAAGTTTGGAAGAAACGTTATTTCTTAGTGAGACTTAATATTTCCGAGTTAGGAAAGTCGTGGATCTTCTAAGTTTTGAAAATTTCAAAAAAAATTCCGAGTTAGGAATATTTATATATCTTCCGAGTAAGGAACTATAATAAATCTTCCGAGTAAGGAATTTTTTCTGAAATTTTCGAGCAAAGAACATTCTTAAGTCTTCCGAGTAAGTAAACGTTTTATCTTACAAAAGTTATTGTGATTCTTCCGAGTAAGGTAGTGACCGAGCAAATTCTTATAATTATTTCCAAGTTAGGAAACAGTTAGTGAACAAACGAACGCAAATCCCATTTCCTTGGAACGATCCAACATCCACAGGTTACGACAATGTCTCAACCACCATACAACAACTACTTCAACAATCAACAACAACAGTATCAATAACAACAACCGTACCAACAACAGTACCCTCAACCGATGTATCAACAACAATACCCACAACAACAGTATCAGCAACCACACATCCTCATGCAACAACAACAAGTTGTTCCTCAACCACAACCAATGCAGAACTACCAGTAACTACCTCAAAAGCAGCCTCACTGGTTTGACAAAATGTGTGAGGTAATAAGCAGTCAACAGTCCCGACACGAGGCCGGATCTCTAGACACCCCTCCTATGCTTACTCCAGGTAACTACGTGCAGTGGTCGAGTCGTTTCCTTCGATTTATCGAGCAGAAGAAGCCCTATGGTAAGTACATGAAGCAGGTCATTATTCAAGGACCATACCCATATCCTACAACCACAGTTCCAAGTGATACCAATGCCGTTCCACCAAGAGCGACAACCACTACCCCTGTCCCTCTTGCTCAACTCACCACTGAACAAACAAATCAGCAAGAGGCTAATGAATTGGCAATGTCTTATATACTTCAAGGGATTCCAAATCCTATATTTCGAAGCATTGATGCACAAAAGACAGCCAAGGATATGTGGGAACATGTGCACCTTCTTATGGAAGGTAACGCGTTAAATCAAGAGGACATGGAGTCTAAACTCTACATGGAGTATACAAACTTTATGATTGAACAAGGGGAATCTTTGGATTCATACTACCACAGGTTTACTAATGTCATCAACGACTTGGACCGTCACAACATCAAATTACCCAGGATTGCTGTAAACTCTAAGTTTTTGGGATGTCTCGGACCAGATTGGCAAAAGTACGTGACGTTTGTTCGACAAGCCAAAAGGATAAACGATGTGTCTTATGGGTTGCTATTTGATTACCTTAAACAGCACCAATCTGAAGTTGACAAGGATAGAGCAGCACGTAGAGGATTCTCATCTACACCTAATCCAAACTCACTTGCATTGATGTCTCAATCTCATTTTGCTCCATAACCACCACAGGGTTTTGTCCAACCACCATCAGGTCAAAGTGTTGCCCAACCACAACAACCAACAAGTTATCCCTCTCAAACCACATCAAATCAACTCGTTCCATACGGAGCCTCATCACAACAAATGGTTCCATATGAAAATACCGATGCTAACAGTGATGACGATGACGCGTTCAAATCATTGAACGAAGGATTTGTTTTGATTGCGAGAGCTTTCAGCAAGTTTTCGAACAAATCTAACAACCGTCTGAGGTCTTCTTCCAACACCATAAATCAGGCAGTTATTCAAGATGGCCGAGTTGAGGTACAAAATCGAGCTTTGGGGAGATCTGGATCGGGAAGCTACATGGGTAATTCAGGTGGACAGAGGTTCAATTCTACTGGAAGTAACAATAACAGGGCACAAGTTGTTGAAACAAGGAATTTTGGGATTGGAAACAGCGGGATTAAATGCTACAAATGCGGGGGAAAGGGTTACGTAGCCAATGCATGCCCCAAGCCAAGAACCAGGGGGAGTAAATATCACAAGGAAGCTTTACTTCTAGCCCTAAAAGATGAACATGGAGGCACTCTCACTGAAAAGGAGCAAAGCTTCATGGCAGATGCTTACTCAGATGATGACATGGAGGACCTAGAAGCAGCTGTTATGTTGATGGCTAATATGCAGGAAATTCACATGAGTGAAACAGGCCCGATTTATGATACCGATGGCTTGTCTCAGGTATCAAACTCAAATTGTCTAACTAATGAAATTGGGTTACCCTCTGCATCTGCATCAGCTGAAGCAGATCTTGGTCAAAATGATTCATCATTACCATTTTAAGTCGATGTCCAAATAAACACTGTCGTTACATTTGACGATGATCAAATTAACCCCGTTGTTTCATTTGATGATCCTCCTTCTGATGATAATGATGATCAATATGAACAAAATAATCTTTTGCCTGATCCAGATTCAGAACTCATGACCCTAATATTGACCACCCAAACACAGTTGAATGAACAAAAATCCCAAATTGAACGGTGCAATGAAATAAACAGAAATCTAAGAGCAAAAGTCGTTGTATTAATTAAGGATCTTGAGTGTTACAAGCTTCAACTTTCAAATTATGAAACTAAAGAACAACGAGAGAAAAGCTTTGAGGCTGCATTCCAACAATCTTATGCGAAAACACAAGATTTAGAACATCAAGTTAGTGAATTAACCATTTCCAAAAGTGAATTAATTTTTGAAATGGAACAAGAGAAATTAGATTTTCAAAAACAAGTTGACATTTTACAATCTGATCTTACTAAAACTAAGACAGAGTTGTCCACTTGTCAAAATGATTTTTCTGAACACCGACAAAGCTCTAGGAAACGGGTTGATTCATACCTTGAGGAAATTCTTGTATTGGAATCTAAACTTAAAGAATTTCAAAAGCTTGTGTATAAAACTGGTTCATCAATAACAACCACACAAAAGTTAATGGTAAAACCAGCTCCCAAAGGGTATGGATTTGCAATTGGTAATGATCAACCATGTTTTTTAAACAAAGCACTCAAGGAAAATCCTAAGTTGTACAGTGCATAACTATTGCTTGATGATACTGTCACACGTGTGGTTGTGCATAATACTGAAGAGGAAATAGAACAGGAGGATGAAAGTCGATCTAAAATGAGCAAAGACCATTATCATAAACCATATGATTATTTTCAAGTACCTCATATTAGCGAAACATTCGTCCCGCAAAAGGAAAAATCACAACCATCATGGTTTGTTGAACCAGATGCATATCCTGAAGTAGTCCCTGTAACCAGTGAGGAACAAGTAAATAACTCTTTGCAAAATACATGTGTCGTTTCTTCTACGCCAAAACCATGTCGTGTCCACCGATATTTTAATACTTTTTTGGAGGACATAAAATTTTGGATGACGCAATTGAATGAAACTCAGAAATAACAGTCTCTACTTTTCTTTCTCCTTATGAAAAGGAAAAGAGAGAAGTTTTTCAATAATAATTTTTACCACACGTTCAACACCTGAGACTTTATGCTACACATTGGGAACAGGAACTCCAGTCGGATATTGCATCAATGATGAGCATTTTCAAAGCAAAAGACGACAAAATCTTGAAACAAAAATTTCAAAAGAAAATTTTGGAAAAAGAAGCAGATCGACTTTTGGAAAATGTTCTATGTTCTGATGTTATTTCTGTGATTATGAATTCTATTTTTGTGGATTGTAATGATGTGATTGTTGATGCTCATTCTGTTGATATTAAGTTGTTGAAATTAGAAATAGATAATTTGAGACAAGAAAATAAGAGGCTTAAACAAGTCAATGATGATGTGAAAAACGGTTTTTCAAAAGAAATTCGCAAACTCAACCAGAGGTTGCAATGGTATCAAACTCAGAGTCTCGCCTTTGAGTTAAAACAACAAAACAAAATCACATCTTTGTCCTTTCAAAACAGTCATGCTTCTGAAAATCTGATTGAGAAAGAAAATGCTGTTTTAAAACAACAAATTTCTAAATATGAAAGGGACATCGCTAAAGTTTGCGACAACCGAGATAACCTTCTTCGATTAAATCGTGAATTAGATTCTAAAATTCAACAGCAGAAACACATCATCATTGAATTGAGAGAGAAAATTAATGTACTTGGAAAAGGGAAAGATGTCAACAAAAATGTGATAAAACCAGGCATGTATAAAGTAGGTAACATACATAAGAAAGTATCTTCCCAGAACACTAATGTGCATGCTTCCACTTCTACAGGACTAGGAATCTCCCCTAAGGTTAGCAGATCCAAGACTACCATGAAGAATAGTGTTTGGATACCTAAGAGCAGCTCCCCTAAGGACCAAGAAGTAGAAGCTCACACTAGGAATTTGAATAAGAAGCAAGTTATATCTAGAGTAGAATCAAGCCTTAAAACGTGTAATTCTAATTCTGATGTAACGAATGCTGATACTTTGAATGTTTTGAATAATGATCCTATTGATGCTTATTGTGTGTTTTGTCGTACGAGTGTTTTGTCTGGTAATCATAAAAGTTGTGTTGCACATACCCTTTTGTATCGTAAAAAGAAACGCACTACTGGCATTTCCTCTAGGCCCCCTACCGCTGCCAAGTCTATCTCAGGGAAACCGCCAAAAGTAGTTTCTAAGAATACCGTAGACAAGACCATAGGCCCTACAAGAACAATCCAAACACCTAGTGCCTTTACTAGGAAGAAAGCAGAATCTAGTTGGAATTGGCAACGTTGGCTTCAGAATAAATCTAGTTTTACTTGGTTACCTAAGAAGCTTAATAATTGTGCTGCTAACCCAACGGGTTCCACCGTTACTCCATCTGCATTGTCTTCTTGTGATGCAGGTGATTCAAATCATACTATGGATTGTTGATAGCGGGTGTTCCCGACACATGACAGGCAACCTAAAACTTCTAGTAAACTTTGTTAAAAAGTTCATAGGAACTGTCAGATTCGGGAATGATCAGTTTGCTGCTATCATGGCCTATGGGGACTATGTCAGTGGGAACATCGAAATCAGTCGTGTGTACTACGTTGAAGGCCTTGGTCATAACCTCTTCTCCGTTGGCCAATTTTGTGATGGTGACTTGGAAGTCGCATTTCGGGAGAAGACATGCTTTGTTCGTGATCTACACGGGAACGATCTCATGACTGGCAAACGCGGAACGAATCTGTACACAATTTCATTATCAGATATGTCCGCTTCTTCACCAATATGCCTGCTATCTAAGGCACAATCAACAAAAGCATGGTTATGGCACAAGCGTCTGTCTCATTTGAATTTCAAAACAATGACTGAACTTGCACGTCATAAGTTAGTCGACGGTCTTCCTAGATTTCGGTACGCCAAAGACCACCTTTTTCCGGCATGTGAACAAGGGAAAAGCACTCGTGCTCGTTTTCCTCCAAAAACCGAGCACAGTACAGATCATGTACTCCAACTTCTTCATATGGATTTGTGTGGACCAATGAGAGTGCAAACAATCAACGGGAAGCGTTACATTTTGGTAATCGTCGATGAATTCTCACGATGGACTTGGGTCTACTTTCTTCGCACCAAAGATCAAGCTCCTTCAATGATCATAACCTTTCTCACCAAAATTCAGGTTCAGCTCCGCAACACCGTTCGAAAAGTTAGAATAGATAACGGAACTGAATTCAAGAACCAAACTCTTCGTGAGTACTTTGAGAAAGTCGGTATTGAACAACAAACATCTATTCCTCGCACCCCTGAACAGAATGGAGTGGTTGAAAGACGAAACAGAACGTTAGTCGAAGCTGCAAGGACGATGTTGATTAACGCTCAATTACCTGATTACCTTTGGGCTGAAGCTGTCTCCACTGCCTGCTACACCCAAAACCGTTGCATGATCACCAAAAGACACAACAAAACCCCATATGAACTTGTTCACAATCGAAAACCGAACATAAATTACTTTCATGTATTTGGGGCCATCTGTTACCCAAATAATGATCGTGATGACCTTGGTAAGTTGAAAGCCAAAGCGGATATAGGTATCTTTGTTGGCTATTGTGAAAATTCAAAAGGATTTCGCATCTGGAACCGTCGCACCCGAAAAATTCAAGAGACGATACACGCTCATTTCGATGAACTCACGGATATGGCTTCTGAGCATGACAGCTTAGGAATATGAATATTCAGCTGAAGACTCGGTCACCCCGAGTACTTATTAGTACATCATAGCTCATAGGATTATCAGTAATATTATTAGTAGCTTAGTTATTATTATTAGTATTGTGGAGTGGGTCGGGTCTTTACCCTCTGTCAGCTCACTCTACAGCCCGCTAGGGGCATATTATGTAGTAAGTATAAATACCCCTTCCCACACAAGGGAAGGGTTGGAACTCTCATTATTTTCAATCTAATACACATAGTGTTTCTCTCACTAGAAGTTCCCACTTTCTCTCTCTAGTTATCTTTCATTCGATCCAAATCTAAGCCTCAAACAAGTGTTTCTTGCATTGTGAATACCCTACAATTGGTATCAAGAGCCATGGTTAGGTCCATGAGAGTTGGTATTCACGGATTTGTGTAGTTTTTGAGGTTTTTTGGTTCGATTTGTTAAGTTACATTTATTTCATTTTGTGCTTTGTTTAGTGATTAAAAGTTGTTATACCTTGTACTTTCTAGCTTAGGAATAGTATAAGAGTAGTATTTAGTGCTTGGATTCACAGATTTAAGGTTTGTGTGGTGTTTTTGGGTGATTCGAGTGTTTTTCTTTCAAGTGTTCTTGGATGCGGTTTGTGTATTTTGGACGTTCTTGAACGCGGTTTGTGTCCCATCGAGAACGCGGCTTGTCCTATTACTAGTTTAGGCAAAAGGACAAACAGCATTGAAAGCGACGTGTTTGGAAGTTTATGCCAACGCGGTTTGTCTCTAAGGTGCGTACGCGGTTTGTGTCAACGCGGTTTGTCTCTGCAGCGTGAACTCGGTTTGTGTCAACGCGGTTTGTATCTCCAGCGTGAACTCGGTTTGTGTCTACGCGGTTTGTATAAGCAGCGTGAACTCGGTTTGTGTCAACGCGGTTTGTATCTCCAGCGTGAACTCGGTTTGTGTCTACGCGGTTTGTATCTGCAGCGTGAACTCGGTTTGTGTCTACGCGGTTTGTCTCTGAGGTGTGTATGCGGTTTGTATCAACGCGGTTTGTCTCTCCGACGTGAACTCGGTTTGTGTCTACGCGGTTTGTCTTTGCAGCGTGTACTCGGTTTGTATCAACGCGGTTTGTCTCTCCAGTGTGAACTCGGTTTGTGTCTACGCGGTTTGTCTCTGCAGTGTGAACTCGGTTTGTGTCTACGCGGTTTGTCTAGGCGGTTTGTATCCTCAAGAGTGCTATTTGTCTAGTCGGTTTGTGTCTTGGTGATTTTAGAAATTCCCGCGAAAGATTCGATTTCTCGGTTAAATCACAAGATCTGTAAAATCCCGTAGTTACTATGGCTACCACATCTAACACATCATCAGAAGATATTCAAGCAGCAGGATCTGACACTCGTCCACCTATGCTAGATAGGACGGATTATGAGTCTTGGGCACAACGGATAAGACTTTACTGCTTGGGAAAAGATAATGGAGTTAACATTCTTAAGTCAATTGACGATGGACCATATCAGATGGGTACCACCAGAGATGTTGTTACAACTGGTGAAGATGGGACTGTGACTTGGGGGATAGACAGACCTAGAAACTACAATGATCTTAATGAAGAAGAAAAGAAGAGGTATGATGCCGACATTAGAGCCTCAAACATAGTCATTCAAGGTCTTCCAAAGGATGTATACAAGCTCATCAATTTCAACACTGAAGCCAAAGCTGTGTGGGACAACGTTAAAATGTTGTTAGCAGGGTCAGAACTCACAAAGGAAGATCGTGAGTCACAACTGTATGATGAATTCGAGCATTTCAAAATGAACCCAGGAGAGAATGTCACAGACTACTATGTGAGATTTCATAAGTTGGTGAATGATATGAGGATGATCAGAATGACTATGCCCAATATCCAACTAAACTCAAAGTTTGTGAACAACATGACTCCTGAATGGGACAGATTTGTTACTGCTGTTAAACTCAACAAAGGTTTAAGGGATACCAACTATGAACAGCTGTATGCCTACCTGCAACAACATGAGAAGCATGCTGTCTATGATCGGGTGCTGAGAGAAAAGTTAAGTCCTTCAACTACAAATGATCCACTGGCGTTCATGACAAATGTTCAACCGACAATCCAATCATCATCCAACCCAAGCTATCATCAACTTCACTCACAAGTACCTGCTATGAGCTCTCAACTTGACTCAGGCTACTCTCAGACCAACAAAATGATTGACAACCTCACCAATCAAGTTTCATTACTGGTTCAACAGTTTCAAGCATCACTCCCTCAGACCAACAATCAGTTAAGGAATTCATCCAACCCACGCAATCTAGCAATGGTGGAGGATGGGAAAATTGTGGTTCAGAATGTGCAAGGGAGAGCTGGTAGAAACATGGGTCGAGGTTATGTGCAGAATAGAGCAGGGAATGCCAATCAGGGGCAAGGGAAACAGATCAAGTGTTATAATTGTGGGGGGCTTGGACACATTGCTAGAAGCTGCAATCAACCTAAACGTCCTCAGAACTCAGATTACTTCAAAGACAAGATGCTGTTAATGCAAGCTCAAGAGAATGGAGCTGTATTGGATGAGGAAGAGTTATTGTTCTTGGCAGGAGATGGAGGAAATACTTTTGATGAAGATGTGGATGAGAAACCTGTTCAGGATCTAGCACTTAATGATCCTAACATCTTCAAGGCAGATGACTGTGATGCATATGACTCTGATGTAGATGATGAACCTACGGCTCAAACAATCTTCATGGCTAACTTGTCTTCCCTGGTCTCATCTCCCCGTCAAGCTGGTCCTTCTAATGCATCCGTGATATCTGAGGTACTAAAAATCTATGACACATATAATATTGTCGAGGGACAAAAGAATCCCGAAGAAGTACATCAGGCAGATGTTTCTGACTCAAGTAATGTTGACATGGAAAATAGCAATATTATTTCATATGAACAGTATTTGAATCACAACAACTCGCCTGATGTACCAAATGGTGAATCTTTTGTCAATAATGATGTTTGTGTTATGAGTAATGTATGTGCCTTAGATAATGCGGGTAATATAGATAATGCATGCGAGTGCCATGAGAACAAATTGCCTATCCCTGATGATAACTTGATCACTAGACTAAACATCTATAAAGAACAAGTAGCTATGTATGAACAGCGTGCTAAGTTTGAGCTTAATGATCGTGAGCAGAAATTAGAAGGTCAAATGAGTACACTTATTAAAGAGTCTAGAGTGAGAGAAGAAACATTAAAATTAGAGTTGAGTTCTTTGAAAAGTCAGCTAGAACAGTCAGTCAAACAAAAACAGGAAGCACAAAAGTGTGTAACTACACTTAAGCAAGAATTCAAACAAAAAGAAACAACTCTTTTAAATGATTTCTCTAGACTCAAGACGTTAAAAAATAAGCTTGAAGATAAGTTGTACACACAAAATCAAACCATACAAACTGCTCAAATGATTCATAAGCACAAAAAGTTGAGTGATAAGCATAGTAAAATCATGATAGGTGAACCTAAGTCAACCATCCTTAGGGACATGAAAGTACTTCAACCAGCCCTATATGATGGTAATGTGATGCTTATGCCTATTCATGACCAACCTGAGCATATCTACACAAATGAAGAGGATGAGATAAGTGATAGAACGAGGGAAAAAATGAATGAGAAAATGAGGGATCCCGAGTGCATAGTCAGACGAATAATAATCAAGCCCCATGATTATTATGAGGAAAATCATTTGACTGTGTTTGCTCCTCAAAAGAAGTTAACACCTGAACAGATTTTCTGGAAACAAGATAATGAAAAACTTAAGGTAGAAAAACTTAAGGCCAACACCCCCCTTATTAGAAAAGTTGCGTCCATAATGGTGTATCCTCCCAATACACCTAGGAATATAGTGCCTTTGTCTCTTCCCACTGAATGCAAAAATTTTATTAGCTTATATGTGCTTTGGCAACTGTTTGCTGATTTCGATAAAACATGTAAGAAGAGAATCACACCCTCCGGTATTACTGAGGGGGAAAGGTGTTTTGAACATGCAAAAAGGTGTTACTTAACTGAGGTCATGCCATTCTTTAAACTACTTAAAGAACACTTTGAAGGGTTGCAAACTGCCCTTAAAGCCGAAATAAAAGAAATGGAAGTAGTGTTTAAAGATATGGAAAATGAGGTGAATGAACATGCAATAGAACTTAAGAGTCGAGAGATTGAAAGAAAAAACATACTCATTACTAACGACAACTTGATTGCTAAATGTATTGCACAAGATGTATTTTACACTGTCACTGATTATGCATTGTCTGCTTGTCAATTTAATGAGTATGCTATTGCGTTAAATGTCACCCAGAATCGTGTTGTTGATCTTGAGGGGGAGAATTTAAAATTGCTTGAAAAAATTCAAAATGATGACCATGATAATATGGTTAAACGTTTTTCAAAATTGGAAGTTGAATATCTTAATTTGCAATTGAAATATCAACATTTAAATGAAAAACATAAAATATCAAATGAAAAGACATCCTTGGATGCTCCTGAATTTGATACTTATTTTGAATTAAGCAAATGAGATGAGACAATTCAAGCTCACACGAACACAATTCGACTGCTGAGGGCCCAAATTGCCCAATTGAAATCCAACAAGTGTGAAGTATATGGCACCAATAAACCTTCGTCTTCAGATTCTCAGAATTTTCAATATCAAAACACCATAAATAAGTTACATTATGAAAATGAATGTTATCGAGAAGAAAATTCAAAGGTTAAACAACATTTCAAAGAGTTATATGATTCTATTAAAGTTACAAGAAGCAATCACAATGATCAAATAACCTCTTTGACAAATGAAATTGAGAATCTGAAGGTTCGGGTGAAAGGTAAAATGACATGCACCACTTGTAATTGTGATGCACCAAAGGCTACTGATAGTAAAAAGTATGATGTTGATGTTGGGCGTATTCCGTTTAAGCTTAGAAATAACAGCTTTGCCCATCAAACATATCTCGATCATCTTAGAGAGGGCCTTGACACACTTCGTGAGGTAGTTGAGGAGGATAGGACTGATAAGCCACTTGATAGGGCAGTTGTCTATGCTTGCAAACTCACGAAAAGGATTCAGGAAAACTTAGAATATGCCATAGGCTCAATTCCTAAGTTTAGCTGCCATAGAGATAGATTTGTTGCATCATCATCCAATGTTGAGAACAAGCATGTAGCCTTTGATCTACCACCTAAAACATCAGAACCCAACACATCATTATCAGGAAGGCATGTGACAGAAAAACAAACTAATGTTACCTTCGATGCTTCTACAGGAGTAAAAAGTGACACCCAAGCTAGCGGGTCAAGGTCTAGAGGAAATGCAAGAAAGGATAGGACTGCGCCAGCTAAGAATGATCACTTGAAGAATGTAGAAGCCCAACCTAGGAACAATAAGTTTGCAATGAGTAGGATGAATCGTGTTGATTCTAGTATCAAAAGTACTGTAATTAATTCGAATTCTAATGCTATCTGTAAAACATGCGACAATTGTTTAATTTCTGCTAATCATGATGAATGTGTTGTGTCTTTCTTGATGTCTTCTGCATCATCCCATGTTAAGAATGGTAGGATAACTGAAGCATGCAAAAAGGTTTGGAAAGCAACAGGAAAAACATTTGCTAGCATAGGCTATCAATGGAGACCCACTGGAAGGAAATTCATTTTAGGAAAACAGTGCACGTTACCTAAAATGAATAAGCATAAAATTGTGAAAGTTAAGGAATGGAGACCCACTGGAAGGAAATTCAATTTAGGAAAACAGAGATCATTACCTAAAATGAATATGCATAAAATTGTGATGAATAAGGAATGGAGACCAACTGGTAGAATCCTGTCTTTAGAGTCACAATGCCTTCCATCTAGGTCTTGTCCTGCCTCTAGTTCTGTCTCCTCAGTAAAGACAGTAGCATCTGTGAAATCTGTGGTTCCTGAATATGTGTGTGCTGACCAAACGGACCCCAATTGCACTTGGGGATCCACATTTTTCAGTTATCCATTGTTGTCTGGTTTCAAATGCAGGTCGTACAAATCGTCCTGTGGTATTTGGACTCAGGCTGCTCAAAACATATGACTGGGGATCGCTCGCGGCTCAAGAACTTCGTGAAAAAGTTTATCGGGACAGTTAGATTTGGGAACGACCACTTTGGTGCTATTATGGGTTATGGAGATTATGTGTTTGGTGACAGTGTAATCTCAAGGGTATATTATGTGGAAGGACTAGGGCACAATCTGTTTTCTGTGGGTCAATTTTGTGATTCAGATCTGGAAGTGGCTTTCAGAAAGCATACATGTTTCGTCAGAGAATTGGATGGTATAGATCTCCTCAAGGGCAGTCGGGGCACCAATCTATACACCATATCGATTGAAGAAATGTTGAAGTCCTCTCCCATATGCTTGCTTTCTAAAGCCTCTAGAACAAAATCATGGCTATGGCATCGTCGTTTGAACCACTTGAACTTCGGTACCATAAATAATCTTTCCCGTAAAGATCTTGTTAGAGGGATGCCCAGACTGAAATATGAGAAAGATCATCTCTACTCTGCATGTCAACTGGTAAAAGCAAGAAACAAACCCACAAGCCTAAAACCATCAACACCAACTTGGAAGTTCTTCATACCCTCCACATGGACTTGTGCGGTCCAATGAGAATACAAACCATAAATGGAAAGAAGTATGTTCTGGTGATAGTAGATGATTATTCTCGGTTCACATGGGTAAAGTTTTTGAGAACCAAGGACGAAACTCCAGAGGTTATCATTAAACTGATAAAACAGCTGCAAGTAAGGCTCGATAAAACTGTCAGAATCATCCGCATTGATAATGGTACTGAGTTTGTTAACCAACAACTCCGTAATTTCTATGAAAGTATTGGCATCACGCATCAGAAAAGTATCCCTCGCACTCCTCAACAGAACGGAGTGGTTGAACGAAGGAACCGTACTCTGGTGGAGGCTGCAAGAACTATGCTTATATTTTCAAAGACACTGATGTTTCTCTGGGTAGAGGCTATTGCAACAGCATGTTACACTCAAAACCGATCCCTAATTCATCCGGTTCATGAGAAGACTCCCTTCGAGTTAATTCATAACAAGAAACCAGATCTTTCCTTTCTCCGTGTGTTTGGTGCACTTTGCTACCCTACTAACGATAGTCAAGACTTGGGAAAGTTAAGAGCTAAAGCAGATGTAGGTATTTTTGTTGGATACGCACCAGACAGTAAAGGGTATCGAATCTACAATAAGAGAACCCGTAAAATTATGGAAACCATTCATGTTACGTTCGATGAGCTGAGTGAGCAACCTGCTTCAGGACAAATTAGTTCTGGACCCGATCTTAACCTTTTATCTCCTGGACCCATTAGTTCAGGACTTGTACAGAATTCCACGCCTGCAGATTCTTATGTGCCACCTACATGCGAGGAGTTAAAGAAGTTATTTGATCCTATGTTTGATGAATACTTTGAGCCAACGAATGGAACCATCCCAAGTGAACCTGTTGTACTTCCTATGGCTGAGGTTCAAGCCCCACAAGGTTCAGAAGGCCCTACAGCTTCAGTATCAGTCAGTCACAATGCTCCAGCTGCCAGTCAATCGCCTTCGTCATCAAACACTCAAACTTCTCCAGTAATACAAGAATCTTCAGATAATAATTCATTGGAAGTTAATCCTTTTGCTCCTGTTGATGAGGTTCCTTTTGAAAACATATTTGCTCCTGAACATTCATCAGACACATCCTCACTTGAAGGACACAGCACTGCTACGTCTGTTCATAACCCTCAACCTCACGACCATCTCAGGAAATGGACCAGTGATCATCCAATCGACAACATCATAGGCAATCCCTCACGTCCAGTATCCACACGTAATCAACTAGCCACTGATGCACTATGGTGCTTCTTCAATTCTGTACTGTCCAAAGTCGAACCAAAAGATGCCAAAGAAGCAATGACTAAAGATTGCTGGTTCCAGGCTATGCAGGATGAAATCCATGAATTTGATCGACTTGAAGTATGGGAATTAGTGCCTCCTCCAGAACTTGCAATGATCATTGCTTTAAAGTGGATCTTCAAAGTGAAGCTTGATGAGTATGGTGATGTGTTAAAGAACAAGGCACGGCTAGTTGCTAAAGGGTTCAGAAAAGAAGAGGGCATTGATTTTGAAGAATCATTTGCTCCGGTTGCTAGAATTGAAGCTATAAGAATCTTCCTGGCAAATGTTGCTAGTCGAAATATGATTGTCTACCAGATGGATGTCAAAACGGCATTCTTGAATGGTGACTTAAAGGAAGAAGTTTATGTGAGTCAACCAGAAGGATTCGTGGATACTGAACATCCTACTCATGTTTACCGCTTGAAGAAGGCTCTTTATGGGTTAAAACAGGCGCCAAGGGCATGGTACGATACATTGTCCAAGTTCCTCCTAGTGAATGGATTCTCCAAGGGTGTTGTTGATCCTACACTATTCACCAGGAAGTCAAGAAACCATCTACTACTAGTTCAGATCTATGTAGATGATATCATCTTTGCTTCAACAGATCCTAGTGAATGTGATAGTTTTTCAAAAGAGATGAATTCCAAGTTCCAAATGTCTATGATGGGACAAATGTCATTCTTCTTAGGATTACAAGTTTCTCAAAGTCCCGGTGGCATATTCATTAATCAATCCAAATACGCCAACGAGATCTTGAAAAAGTTTTGATTTTATTCAAGTGAACCTGTTGACACTCCCATGGTTGATAGAACGAAGCTGGATGAAGATCCTTCAGGGATTCCAGTGGATATAACGAAATATCGAAGCATGATTGGATCTTTGATGTACATCACGGCTAGCAGACCAGATCTTCTGTTTGCTGTGTGTATGTGTGCTCGGTATCAATCCAGACCAACCAAGAAGCATGTTGAAGCAGTGAAAAGGATCTTTCGATATCTTCAAGGCACGGTTCATATGGGCCTCTGGTATCCTAAGGACATTGCAATGGTGTTAACGGCTTACGCGGATGCTGATCATGCAGGATGTCAAGACACTCGTCGAAGTACTTCAGGAGGAGCTCAGTTTTTAGGGGAAAAGTTAGTTAGTTGGTCTTCTAAGAAGCAGATGAGTACTTCCATATCATCTACTGAAGCTGAGTACATTGCCATGTCTGCTTGTTGTGCACAAATCCTTTGGATGCGATCACAACTTTCGGACTATGGATTCTCATACAACAAAATTCCCCTATATTGCGACAACAAAAGCGCCATTGCTCTTTGTTGTAACAATGTTCAGCACTCCAGGTCAAAACCCATCGACATCAGGCATCACTTCATCAGGGAACAAGTGGAAAAAGGAATTGTGGAACTATACTTCGTGAGGACAGAGTTTCAGTTAGCTGACATCTTCACCAAGGCCCTCCCAAGAGAAAGGTTTCAGTTTATTCTCCCACGCCTTGGCATGAAAAGCATGACTCCTGAAACCCTCAAGTGTCTTCAGGAAGAAAAGGAGGAGTAAAGGATTATCTTCTTATATCCTTGTACATAGTTGTATATATCTTAAACCAAAAAGAAAAATACAAAAATATAAAACCTATAAAAACCATAAAAATTGAAAAATCAGAAAATACCAAAAATAGTCCTACCTAGGCATGTCTTCTGTTTATCGATAACATTTACGGATCTAGAAATGTCATTCAACAATGGCACGGATTCTTAAATGAAGCTCGAGCAGAAGTTATACTAATCAGTTAAAACATGTCTTAATGGCTTGTAGTTACTTCATACTGCAACCCACGCTGTACATTGGGGAAAGCATGTCGCCAAAAGGACAACTGTTCCTCCAACCGGGTGATGTTCACCTGGGCATGGATTACTTTATATCCATGTTTCCCCGACTTGACGTACGTTTTAGTGCGTCTTGTCGTGTATAAGAAGAGAAGTCTTCTTTTTCATCAAGACTCTTTATCTTGTTTGATTCTTCTAGAGAGTCTTGATGTTACACAAGGTGGTAAATTGAAGTAAAATTTTCACAAATACTTATCGCTTAATTGAATGACTACAGCTCTTTTAATAGAATATGGGTCATTAATTAAGGGGGAGAGTACTTGTTCAAATTTTTGACACCTTGCCAAATTTGTGCAACATCAGCAGTGACACTCTCTCGTGGTTTAAGGGGGAGCATAGTATGCTCCAAAATCAGAATACATTTAAACCTGTCCACATTTTCTCCCAAATTTTTCTAAACGTATTTAAATCAATTGGGATCACAAATCTTAAATGGTTTGAAATTTTTGATCGGGGGAGAGAATGTGATTTAAATAGGAAATTCTGATAAAATGTGATGATTTGGAAGTTAATGTAAGCTCTCCTGTATGTGCTAAACCGTTTTGCATATCAAAGCACATATTGAGGGGGAGCAAAATGTTTTGGTCATAAACGCAAGCTCTTCCATATGTGCGAAAATCTTTCTTATATCGATGCACATATTGAGGGGGAGCAAATGGTTTTAACAAAACAAAGGATTTGGCATCTCACGTGAGCAAGGCTCAGTCTTCACCAATGAATTGACGAAACTTGAATTGCCATCAATCGAAAGGATACGTCTTGGCCGGGTAATAATTTCAAGCTGGTCTAACCAGTGATGTACGCGTGTCTCGAAAAAGATGTATCTGAGTAGAGTGTACCATTTCGAGAAACTTTCTGTGGACTTGACCAGGCCGGGTAATAATTTCAAGCTAGTCTAACTAGCGATGTAAGCGTGTCTCGAATCGGTCATGTTCACTGAAAGTGGATCAATTCAAAAAGTGCGGGCTCTACCTAACATGTGCAAATTTATAAAACTATCACTCGAGCACATGTTGAGGGGGAGCATTTGAAAAATATAAAACTCTCAAGTGTTTGCAAAAATGTGTTTCGTAATCATGAACACTTTGAGAGATTTTTCAAAGATTTGGTTTGGCAATTGTGGAAGAACACCAAAGACCGACCATTGTATTTCATATAATGGAGTTATAAGGATGGTAAGGTTAGGTACAAGTTCCCACGATCCCGCCAGAGCCGGAGGGATCTACCCAGGGACAATCCACTAGTTAGTGTAGAAGTCCTTAGGTATGATTAAAAAGGAGAGAAGTGAATGAGGGAATAGTGCCGACTGAGATGGAGCTAACACTGGAACAAACCCAACAAGGTGTTAGGTATGAAGTCTCGGTAAGCACTGAAGGGGTTGAAGAATGAAAAAGAATTGTAAAGAGAAAGGGTGAAAAGAAATAGCCCTCCTTACAACTAAGGCAGAAACCGGGTCAATACATATTCTGTCAGAATCACTTAGTTGATTGCTGACATTGAAGACAAAGTATCATGGACCCAGTGATACGCTGCACAACCCTCCCTAGCCACTCAAGGTCCCTCAAAGGACTCTTGTTTCAATTGTCACGGAGTTCAATACATTCCTATCGTCTTTCTCACTCCGAGTCAGATGATATTGAAAAGGTGGCAGTCCTCTCCAGCCTCCGATCACCAAATCAAAACGCACAATTGAGTCTAGAGCCACGAGATGCATAATAAGATCTCATAGGGACACGAATTATTTCTACACTGGTTGTTCAACATTAAGGACACCAGTTGTAAACTCATGAGTCCTACGCAGATCTTAGCAATCTGCCAGAACATTTATGAGAGAATTTACTAATGTAATTCTCAATGATTGAATGGAAATTCCTGCCAGGGTCAACATCAAGCAGCCCTGAAAGCAGGTCAACTTCAAAACCGGTCTACAGTCGTGGAGTGATCTCCAGCGACTCACCTAATCGTTGATTTACTACGGTAAAATCTTAAAAAGCCCTCTGTGGGTTTTCGATTAGGAACGGTCTTGGTAAGGATTAGAGAGAGTTTTCACACTATGCTGTTGACTATCTCGAAGTCCAAACTTGTAAGTACCGGTCGAATTATTGCTAACTGTCGTATGCAGGAATCTCTGGCGGTTGTAGCAGTGGAATGCTGTAGCTGGTTGCTGTTGTAGCTGGTTGCAGAAAAGATGCCAATCCATCACCACATGTTCACTCTACTACATCATCATCAAAGAAGTCATGATCAACCTAAAGACCTTCAACACGGCTTCTGCGTACTCTGATGTTGAAGATCATGACCCTGATTAGTGTGAGCATGTCAGCTCTAAGTATATTTCATCACATGGAGACCTACTACTGAAAGATGACTTGGAGACTCAAGTGGGATGATACTTTCAAAGATTGCTCAAAGTTCATCCAAGACAAAAGAGAAGTCATCTTAAGATCACGGATGTTTGCACAACAATCTATGATATTGAAGAATCAATGGTTACGAGCTATGATGTCAAGATCCAAGGAAGAAGTACTGAATTTCAGAACATTACTTCTGGGGTGACCTCCCTTAGGGGGAGATTGTTAGGAATATGAATATTCAGCTGAAGACTCGGTCACCCCGAGTACTTATTAGCTCATCATAGCTCGTAGGATTATCAGTAATATTATTAGTAGCTTAGTTATTATTATTAGTATTGTGGAGTGGGTCGGGTCTTTACCCTCTGTCAGCTCACTCTACAGCCCGCTAGGGGCATATTATGTAGTAAGTATAAATACCCCTTCCCACACAAGGGAAGGGTTGGAACTCTCATTATTTTCTATCTAATACACATAGTGTTTCTCTCACTAGAAGTTCCCACTTTCTCTCTCTAGTTATCTTCCATTCGATCCAAATCTAAGCCTCAAACAAGTGTTTCTTGCATTGTGAATACCCTACAGAGCATAACAGCTTAGGACCCGATTTCAACCGTCTAAACTTTCCTGATCTTTCAGCTGCACCACTATCATTCAACCGCAAGGACTTAGAAGATCTGTTTGCTCCACTGTTTGATGATTCGTTCATTAGTCGTGCTCCTGCCGAACCCACCAGTTCCGCTGCAATACCTATTCAAGTACATGCACCTGATACACCAGCAACCTCTACCATAGTTGCTGAAGATGCACCACCTACGGAACCATCATCAGCAGTCGATCAATCAGCCTCTAATTCCAAGACTATAGCTGAAGATCCACAATCACCTTATGGCGTACCCACACCATCAAGTTTTGACGGAGACACACTTTTCAATCCATTTGCTCCGGCACCCACCTTTCCAGATATGGCCGAATCATCAACGAGCAACTTGGATCCGTCAAACATGCACCAAAACTTTCAACACTACCCATCTACCCACAAGTGGACTAAGGATCATCCTTTAGTGAACGTGATTGGTCATCCAGACAATTCGGTCATGACATGCAAGAAACTCCAAACCGATGGTGAACACTGCATTTATGCACTCACCGTTTGTCAAACTGAACCGAAAAATATTAACGAAGCCCTCACTTACGACAATTGGATTGAGTCAATGCAAGAAGAACTCGATCAGTTCAAGCGTCTAGAAGTGTGGGAATTGGTAGAACGACCAGATGGAGTTTATGTTGTCGGCTTAAAATGGATCTGGAAGAACAAGTTGGATGCGGATGGGACAGTTATTCGCAATAAATCTCGCCTGGTAGCTAAAGGATACAGCCAAGAAGAAGGTATCGACTTCGAGGAATCTTTCCCACCAGTGGCAAGAATTGAGGCCGTTCGTATGTTTCTAGCATATGCAGCTCACAAAAACATCACTGTATATCAAATGGATGTGAAGACGGCGTTTCTGAATGGACAACTCCGGGAAGAAGTGTACGTCACACAACCAGACGGCTTTGTCGACCCAGAACATCCGAAGCATGTTTACAGGCTCAAGAAAGCCCTCTATGGCCTTAAACAAGCCCTGAGGGCATGGTACGATAAACTGTCAGCATTCTTAATAGCTAATCACTTCACAAAAGGTTCTGTTGATCCAACGCTGTTCATACAAAAACACGAGGAGGACATTTTAATTGTTCAAATCTATGTGGATGATATCATTTTTGGTTCAACACATAAAAAATACTCAAACGCTTTCGCTAAATTAATGAAACATAACTTTGAGATGTCCATGATGGGTGAACTGAAGTTTTTCTTAGGACTGCAAGTTCATCAATCACCCCGTGGTATTTTTCTAAACCAGGCCAAATATGCACAAGAAATTTTGAAAAAGCATGGCATGTCAAGTTGTGATACCTATAATACACCGATGTCTTCATCATCCCCTAAGCTGGATGCTGATTTACATAGGACACCTACTGACCCTACCAAATACCGTGGTATCATTGGGTTACTCATGTATTTAACAGCCAGCAGACCAGACATAGTCTTTGCCACATATCTTTGCTCCCGCTATCAGTCTAGACCAACTGAACGACACCTCACTGAGGTTAAAAGAATCCTTCGATACATAAAGGGAACCATTCACTTGGGGATATGGTATCCGAAGGATTCTGGCTTTGAACTAATCGCCTTTTCAGACGCTGATCATGCAGGATGCTTAGACACAAGGAAAAGTACTTCAGGGGGAGTGCAATTCTTAGGTGACAAACTCGTATCTTGGCAGTCAAAGAAGCAGGATTGTACGTCACTGTCATCAACAGAATTGGAATACGTAGCCATGTCGGCATGCTGTGCTCAGGTCATCTGGATGCGATCACAGCTGATGGATTACGGATACGTGTTCAACAAGATTCCGATATATTGCGACTCCAAGAGTGCCATTGCTATATCGTGCAACACCGTTCAGCATTCCAAGTCCAAGCATATTGCTCTTCGTTATCACTTCATCAAAGAGCATGTGGAACAGGGTACCATAGAACTTTACTTTGTGGGTACGGAATACCAACTGACCGACTTATTCACCAAAGTCTTGCCTCTTGCAAGATTTGTGGGATTAGTTCACCAGATTGGTATGCAATGCTTGACTCCTGCAGACTTAGAAAACTTTCTTACACAAAGTTAAATGAGTCAAACATCATGGTTTTTTTTGTAAATATTTTCATATTCTTAAAAAAAAAAAAAAAAAAAAAAAAAAAAAAAAAAAAAAAAAAAAAAAAAAATCTCATCACAATGGATAATATGTGTTATCCCTTCATATCACAAGGGCTGAATGTGTCAAGTTTTAATAGGTCTTGCATTCTAGGACTTTTAATAAACTAGGTAAATAGTTAAGGGATTAAAGATGTCAAGAGTGCATACTTTCAAAACTATAAAAGCCCAAGTCTTATTCGTTTTTTTCTTTTTCACAAATCTCACAGTTAACACACACACATAAAATACACCCCGCCTAATTTTAGCCACTCATACGCACATTTTTGATTTTCTGGAAAACGCATTTGTAATTGTTAATCATGTCTAATTATGTATTGTCATCACTCGTTTGAAATCTCATATCATCTCTGTGGCTCAATTTGCTCGTTCGTGAATTAGGGTTCATAGGATAGATTTAGGGATTTCTTGTTTGGAACGATTCAGTCTAATTGTGTGGTTTCTTGATCATGACAACATGTTAAGGAGTGATCTTTCAATGTTTAATTGTCTTGTTTAACAACATTTGCTGCGTATTGAGATTATGATAGTTATTTAGGTCGAATTATTGGCTGGGAACATATGAATGTCTATTTTAGTGATTTTATTGGTAGGATATGTTTGATTCTGTGTTGTTAGCATGCGCCTAAGTTCTTGATGAAGCGAAAAGTGTACCGCTTTTAGGGGGTCATTTAAGCCCTAAATCGTATTTATTTGATCAAATATTGCCCTAAATCGTTCCTTTTGTCATTTTAGGTACTTTTGAGAAGAAATCTGGAAAAGGAAGCATTTTGGACGTTTTTGGAGCATAAAAGTGAAGAAAACGACAAAGTCTCAAAATTATGCTGGAAAGTACCTTTGACGGCGTCAGGGATTGGTCCAGACGGCGTCATGGCTTGGCAAAAGTGGTGGATATGAAAATTACTCATGATAAGCCAGAGAATTTTGCATGAAAAATCTGACGGCGTCACCCTTTAATGTGATCAAGGCCATCACGGTTTAAACTAAAGAGGGACGACGTCAAGCTCAATTCTGACGGCGTCACCCCTTGATAGGCCAGAGCTGATTTTGGAGCACTAAAGAGGGACGGCGTCAGGAAGGCCATCCGGGAACCCTAAAAGCGGCGAGGTGACGGCGTCAGGATCTATAACGTGACGCCGTCAGCCCTTAAACTCTATATATAGTTTTGCAATTTTTTGTCATTAAGTGTGGAACTTATTGTGTGTAACATTGGAGGAGAAACCCTAAGACGAATTTCTGCCATTTTTAAGGGTTTTCATACCCTTGGATCTCCCATGTTTAATTGAAGATAAGTGATTATTTAATCATTCAATATGTCTATGTGTTGTTTGATTACATCTTGTTCTTGTCTTTTGATTAACATGCTAGGCTAGATTTATCTTGTGTTTGCTTAGATCTAATGAAACCTAACTATTTATTATTGGTTATTAGTGTGTTATTAGTTGTATTGGATGATTGTTCATCGATGTTAGGCTTAAGAAAACTGGCTAACTTCCTATACGGTAACTTGCTTGAACGTCTTAAGAAACATGAACCAATGCGTACTAAGGTTTTTATGGTTGTATTTAATGCATGAGCGAATTCTAGTGATCCCATGTTAGGAGCTTCTTAGCCGGCTCGACATAGGAGTGAAGTAGGAGCTCATAGAGTTGGGGAAGTACGTACGCCACCCCACGATTGGTATTAAGGAATACACCCGTCATCCACGCAATTAATACACACTAATCAACCGGTAAAAGATAGTTAGGGAGTAAGGAAATCTAAGTAAACACATTTCTCTCCATATAAGTTTTACCACCTTTTCATTTTCAGTTATTTTATTTTATTTGCATTCGTAGTTATTTGGGTTAGTTGACTAGCAACTAATTCCGCCCACTCTTTCAAACCCGAGATTTTACTTGCTTTCATAAAATTATAAAAACACAAAAAGAATCTTCCCTCACCCTTAGACCTACTAAAGTAGTTTTTCAAACCTAACGAACACTATTCCCTGTGGAGAACGATCAATCCCCCGTACTTACCACTACACTATACTACATCGGTCAGGTACACTACCTGGTGGGGTTGTAAGCCTCTTGAGATCCCTCGAGAGGTAAAACCTATTGTAAGGTTGCAAAACCACGCATCAAGTTTTTGGTGCCGCTGCCAGTGAATAGTTTTTGTTTAGGTTGAATTTTTATTTTATAGGTCTACTCACTAGATTCCTTTCTAGTGAGATTTTTATTTTATTTTTTTTCTAGGTTTTCTTTAGTCTATCTATTTTCTTCGTGCTTTTGTTCGTATAAGATTTTCATTGACTATTCAGTTTGCCATTATGGAAAATGCGAATCCGCCCCTTACACCTGGCGAAGTAGCTTTGTTGCGTAGCCAACTTGAGAATGAGATTAGTTAGCTCAGAGAGCTCAATAGAATGATTGATATAGAGCTTGATTATGCCTTGAACAACTTAGAGACCGCCATATACTCAGATAATTACTTAGAACGTAATAATCTTACGGTTGAGAAGTTGATTGAGAAAATTGATGAAGTGAAGGTAGATCCTAGGTTTGATGATTATTTCAATAAATACCCCACTAAGGAGGAGATTGCTTACTATAACAACCTAGTTGATAACCCTCGACCACCTTTTGTTAGAATTGACCCAAAGATTAAGAGGGGTGATCCCGGGAATGTGAAGATACCATGTATGATTGGGTACCAATACGTTGAGCATGCTTACATTGACTGTGAATCCCCAATCAACGTGATGTCCTCAGGCCTTTATAGCCAGATCATAAACACACCACTTGAGCCTAGGATGGACCCCAAGTGCCCAGGCGGAGATTGCAACTTCGTTGGAAGGATTAAGGATATGCATATCCTTGTTGGGAATTTTACCTTTGTCACCAACTTCATGATCTTAGAAGATTTGGCAAGTGTTGTTGACTGCCGCCTATCTCGCGTGGTGTTAGGTAAGCCATTTATTGAAGCATCCAATTTAAAGTATGATCGTTTGAGAGGCATGGTTCAGTTTTCTAATCACATAGATAGGATCACATATAGGATGCCTTATCGGGTAAATGAATTTCGTTTTGTGCCTCGATTTGACAAGGACAACATTGGTGCGATGGAGGACATCAATGATGAGGATAAAGAGAAAGGCATGGACTATGTTTGGAATAAGAGAAGCCTTTATTATAAAGATTGCTTGAACCTTGGACCTAAATACAAAGTTGATATGGAGGTTGTTAGAATGATCAGAGGGGAAATTAAGAAGCAAAACGGAAAAACGTAGAGCCCCGGACTTTGAGTCTAGCTACAAGACTCGTTAATAAAGAAAAGCGCTTCTTGGGAGGCAACCCAAGCTTTATTTGCTTTGTGTGTTTATTTATTTGTTTGTTTGATTTTATTTGTTTCCGTATGTATGTTTAAGTTTTATTATTATTGATTCATGCTCAAAACTAATTTGTGAAAATGCTTTATCTTGTTTTTAACTTCGTCTTAACTACATATAAAGGTATTTTGCAAAAGTTAAGTGTAGGGGAAATCTAAATCGGTTTATTAGAACACAAATGAACATGAATCGTAATAATATTAAATGAACATACATATTAGTAATTGTTTGAGTCAAATGCTTGTATCGAGTCATAATGATGTTTTGCAGGAATTCCAGGAAGTAAGGTATAGGTTTTTCCAAAAATTTTCCGGAAACTTAACATGAGAATTCTGTCAGATCATTTCTGACGGCGTCAGGATTTACAACCTGACGGCGTCAGGTTTAATTTTCTGAAAATTTTTGAAAGTTTTGTTTTCATAAAAAGTTTTTATTAAATCTCTAACTTATAATCTCCAGGAATCTGCAAAATAATCATTCCACAAGCATTATATCCTTATATATATTTATCCCGCCGATGTTATGCAGGTTTTCGTGTTTGTTTTTGATGCGTGGTTTTGCGACCTTACAACAGGTTTTACCTCTCGAGGGATCTCAAGAGGCTTACAACCCCATCAGGCAGTGTACCTGACCGATGTAGTATAGTGTAGTGGTAAGTACGGGGGATTGATCGTTCTCCACAGGGAATAGAGTTCGTTAGGTATGAAAAACTACTCTAATAGGTCTAAGGGTGAGGGAAGATTCTTTTTTTGTTTTTATATTTTTATGAAAGCAAGTAAAATCTCGGGTTTGAAAGAGTGGGCGGAATTAGTTGCTAGTCAACTAACCCAAGTTACTACGAATGCAAATAAAATAAAATAACAAAAATGAAAAGGTTGGTGAAAACTTATATAGAGAGAAATGTGTTTACTTAGATTTCCTTACTCCCTAGCTATCTTTTACCGGTTGATTAGTGTGTATTAGTTGCGTGGATGACGGGTGTATTCCTTAATACCATTCGTGGGGTGGCGTACGTACTTCCCCAACTCTACAAGCTCCTACTTCACTCCTATGTCGAGCCGGATAGGAAGCTCCTAACATGGGATCACTAGAATTCGCTTGTGCATTAAATACAACCATAAAAACCTTTAGTACGCATTGGTTCATGTTTCTTAAGACGTTCAAGCAAGTTACCGAATAGGAAGTTAGCCAGTTTTCTTAAGCCTAACATAGATGAACAATCATCCAATACAACTAACAACACACTAATAACCAATAATCAATAGCTAGGTTTCATTAGATCTAAGCAAACACAAGATAAATCTAGCCTAGCATGTTAAACAAAAGACAAGAACAAGATAGAATCAAACAACACATAGACATATTGAATGATTAATTGATAACTTATCTTCAATGTAACATGGAAGATCTCAAGGCAAAAAGCCTTGAAAAAGCTGCCAAATTCGCCTTAGGGTTTTCACAAACAAAGTTCCCCAATAAGTTCCACCCTAATGACAAAGAATTGCAAAACTATATATAGATTTTCAGATCTGACGGCGTCACGTTATGGAGTGTGACGCCGTCACCTCGCCGCTTTTAGGGTTCCCGGATGACCTTCTTGACGCCGTCCCTCTTTAGCTCTCCAAAATCCGTTCTGGCCTATCAAGGCTTGACGCCGTCAGGATTATGCGTGACGCCGTCCCTCTCTAAATTAATCCGTGACGAACTTGATCATATTAAAGCGTGACGCCGTCAGAATTTCATGCAAATTTCACTGGCTTATCATGAGTAATTTTCACATCCACCATTTTATTGCCAAGCCGTGACGCCGTCTGGAGAGGATCCTGACGCCGTCAAAGGTAACTTCCAGCATGATTTTGAGACTTTGTCATTTTCTTCACTTTTATGCTCCAAAAACGTCAAAAATGCTTCCTTTTCCAGATTTCTTCTCAAAAGTACCTAAAATGACAAAAGGAACGATTTAGGGCAATATTTGATCAAATAAATACGATTTAGGGCTTAAATGACCCCTTAAAAGCGGTACACTTTTCGCTTCATCAAATACCCTTACACTTGAGATTTGCTTGTCCTCAAGCAAATGTGCTTTTATTCTAATCAAAATACAAGTTAGTTGTCATTTAATGCTAACATAAAAGTAATTACAACAAATATTCGTTCCACTTTAATCATAATAAGCACGGAGATTACAAACTAGCACCTCACAAGTAGTGTTTAGATACTCACATATCTCAAGTGTCATCAAAATAAATCTCATAAATGAAAACGGATAATATCTCTCACTACCTGTCATAGCAAATAGATTACCATAGGCTTGGGAAAGGATCGAAAACCTCCTCCACTAGGCGTAAGCACCTAAGATAAACTATCAAAGAGGGCTTTTAAATGGGTTATAACGTTAGGTGTAGGGAAAAGGAAGACACGGTTTTGTTGGATAAAGGATATTTTACTGGTGGCGAGTTAAAGATCTTGATCAATTACATGTACTATACAATGTTGCTAAGCCAAGACTCGACTCAATCTTAAGCTAGAAACAAAATAACAAAAACATAAAACAAACATAAAATGAAACGGGATGGTAGTCCGTATGTTTTTTCTATTTTTCTTTTTCTCATTTTTTTGTATTTTTCTTGATTTTTTCGATTTTTTTTTTTCCCATACATTCTTGCCCAACCATCCAAAATAATACATCATAGGGGCATTGCATTCCCCTTACACTTGAACTTTTACATTACTTTACAAATAACTATTCTAATGACTCGAATTAAGATAATCGAAAAACTTGGAGTACCTTTAAAAATATTTAGCACACATGGGGGTAATAAATGATGTTCTTCCCCATTACTCCATTACACTAGTACTTTACCCATGAGTCCCAATCGTCCCAAAACAATATGTACAAGGATATGACTCGACTTAGCAACCATGTAATCAACTAGATAATTAACTTGGGTTCAAACAAATGTTGTAACAATAATGCACTAAAATTGAGTGCATACAAGGTAGGCTAAGGCGATTTGGGTGTACATTTAAGTGGGGTGTAACAAATTCTTCCTTTAAGTAAAATGCTTAAAGGTCAAAACGAAAAGATAGGCTCTGAGGGGTGTACTAGGGTATCGTGTACTAAAAATGAGTACAACGCAAAGGGTGTGGGAGAATTACTTGACCAATGTAGCCAAAGTAATTATAACAAAAACACAGGTGTAAAACAATGGGTTAATCCTAATGCCTCTTATCATGTAGTAAATCTAACTACACGAATGTAGTCTCACTTGTGGCCTCGGAATGGTCCTAACGCAAGTTCTAGAATCTAAGTGCTACCGGTACACACATCATAGCATAAATGCTTTTCCTACCAATTCTAGGGGCGAACCTCACATATTTTGGGGTGGAAAATTTTTTTAGTGGTACGGTTTTTTGTGCTAGTCATATAATTCCTATCCATGAGACGCTCATTAAAATCAAAGTTTCACTCCTATATGTTGTAAAAAATTTTAAATTTGGCACTAAAATTGCCCTAACAGGTATTTATCTAGTTTTATTACACATCTACTATTAAACAAATAAAAATCAAGCGTAAGAGCATTCTCTAATCGTACTTTTACCCCCCCCCCCCCTTACACTTAGGATGAACATTGTCCCCAATGTTCAAATAACAAATGTAAAAGCATAAAGTAAAAGAATGAAATCAAATACTCCCCTGATTCGCTCGGTGGATAATGAAGTAACACGGTTAGATCTTCTTCCAAAGTAATGTAAAAGCTTCATGACTAATGCATCGCCATAAGCTTGATCCAAAACATTTCCTTGTCCAAAATAACCTGTTAAACCTGAGAAAACAAACACGAAAACCTGCATAACATCGGCGGGATAAACTCTATATATAATGATATAATGCTTGTGGAATGATAATTTTGCAGATTCCTGGAGATTATAAGTTAGAGATTTAATAAAAACTTTTTATGAAAACAAAACTTTCAAAAATTTTCAGAAAATTAAACCTGACGCCGTCAGGTTGTAACGCCTGACGCCGTCAGAAACAATCAGACAGAATTCTCATGTTAAGTTTCCGGAAAATTTTTTGGAAAAACCTATACCTTACTTTCTGGAAATCCTGCAAAACATCATTATGACTCGATACAAGCATTTGACTCAAACAAATACTAATATGTATGTTAATTTATTATTGTTATGATTCATGTTCATTTGTGTTCTAATAAACCGATTTGGATTTCCCTTACACTTAACTTTTGCAAAATACCTTTATATGTAGTTAAGACGAAGTTAAAAACAAAATAAAGCATTTTCACAAATTACTTTTGAACATGAATCAATAATAATAAAACTTAAACACACATACGGAAACAAATAAAATCAAACAAACAAACAAATAAACACACAAAGCAAATAAAGCTTGGGTTGCCTCCCAAGAAGCGCTTTTCTTTATTAACGAGTCTTGTAGCTAGACTCAAAGTCACGCTACCCTATGTAAGTAAGCTCGTCATCGAGGACGTCTTTAGGGTTAAGCTTGGATTGAAGTTTCCTATTGGTCCGCTTAGTACGATATATCCTTTCAAACTTCTCTCCATCCGAGTCATACAATGTCATCTTAATATGTCATGACCCATCTCCATCTTTGGGTGGTTTATCCCAATTCCACTTAGGATCATCTTCCTCACAAGTCCACTTATTCATTCCTAGGTTAATTGGCAAAACTCCTAGGAAATCAATCATCTTCCTAAAAACTAGAGAGTCTTCAAATGGATCCAATTCGGTGTCCCTAGCTAAGAGTTGCTCTACCGTATGTGTTCGGTTAACAAAGTCCTCTTCTAGGTAAAATGGGCGTTGGGGTCCTATGAAGTCTCCATCAATCCAAGGTCCATATCTAGATGGTCTCCTATTTGATTCTAACCAATGTGGTGTTGGTTCCTCACTAGTATCATAGGCATGTTTCTTAACATCATAGACTGACCAAGTATCTCCTTCTCCTACCGCTATCTTAGATTCCTTACAATCAATCATAGCACTAGCGGTTGCTAAAAATCCTCTACCTATCAACAAGGGGCATGTAGGGTCGCTAACCATATCAAGGACGTGGAAATCGGCTAAAATGGTTAGTTTTCCTATGTGTACTAACACGTCCTTAACTACTCCAACCGGGTAAGCAACACTTCCATCCGCTAAGCCTATTATTACCTCGGTTTCTTCAAGTTTTCCAAGTTTTAGAGAGGTGTAGAGAGGTAACGGAAGTAGGTTAAGGCTTGATCCAAGATCGGCTAATGTGTCATAAGCCTCCGAATTACCGATCTTGCAAGGTAGAACAAATAAGCCCGGATCATCTAACTTCTTAGGTAGCTTGTTTTGAACAAAGGCGGTCCCTTTTTCGCCTAACTTGAGCTTCTTCTCATCCAACACATCAATAACCGGACTTTCAAGGTGGATCTCCTTGAATTCTTCGTCAAGGTTTTGAGTGGGAGGTGTTTCAACTACAACTTGGGTTTGTTTGAAACACGTGCTCATGGAATTGACCGAATAATATTGTGGACAAGAACTAGGAGACGAAACCGATGAAATAGCGTTGACGTTTAGTTTTGGGTTCTTGACCGTGTTGCTAGGGAGTGCTCCCATTTCTCGGTCATTGAGGGCTTTCAACAAGGTGTCAATCTTATTGGTCATCTCGCTTTGTTTTTGTTTGAAATCGGCTTCAAACTTGGCTAAACGAGCTTCTTGAGATGCCATAAATTGAGACATCAATCCTTCAAAGTTATTGGTACTACCATTGCCGGAAGGATTGTTGTTGAAAGTACGGTTCGAGTTGGAACCGCTTGATTGGAAACGATTAGGTGGGTTGGAAGAATTGGTTTGTTGTGTGTTTTGGTTTTGCTTCCACCTAAGGTTTGGGTGATTTTTCCATGAGGGGTTGTATGAATCACCGTAATGGTTTGGCTCGGGTTTGAAAGTGTACCACTTGTCTCCTGCTCCGTCGGTACGCGAGGATGCGTAGTCCACAAAAGCTTGTTCGGGGAGTTCCATGCAATCACGAGTGTCGTGGAGACCACTACATAACTCACATGAAGAAGTGATTTTGTTCACTTGGCTTGAAGGTTTAGGAGCCTCGTAGGATTTCATAAGAAACTTGACTTGGTCTTCAAGTTCTATGATCCTACGGTCGGAAGTGCTTGAAGTGTTCAAAGGTAAAGATATTGCCTTGACCGTTTTATTCAAATCACGGGGATCACTCCAACTTTCGTTGTCATAAAGAGCAAGATCCTCTAGGAGAGCCCATGATTGTTCCGCACTTAGATCACGTAGCTTACCACCGGCCGATTGGTCAATGGTTTGCCTTGTGTAGAGATTGATATGGTCATAGAAGATTTGGACTTGGAGCCAAAGTTCTATGCCATGATGAGGGACTTTTTGGAGTAAGTCCTTGAATCGAGTCCATGCCTTGTAGAGAGTTTCGCCTTGACGTTGTTGGAACATCAAGATATCATTCCTTAGCTTGGTAGTTCTTCCTGGTGGGAAAAACTGAGCAAGGAAACGAGTGGTGAGATCATCCCAAGAGGTGATGGATCCTGCGGGTTGACGCTCTAGCCATTGACTAGCTTGGTCCCGTAGAGAGAATTAAAAGAGACGCAATCGGGTCGTATCTCGAGTGGCAACATCAAGGTCTATAGAATCAACGATTTTGAGAAAGTCCTTGAGATGTTGATTAGGATCTTCAGAACGAAGTCCATGGAATGCGCATCCGCTTTGCACCAACCGGATGGTGTCGGATCGCAAGGGAGTGACATTGGCTCCTTGAGTGAGCTCAATGGTGTTTCGATAGCCATGGTGGCTAGGACGGGAGTACTCTCCTAAAGTACGGGCTCTAGGAGGTGGTGGTTGTTGCGGTGAGTTGTTGGGATCAAGGATATTACCATCCTCCATGATGTCAAATGGTAATGGTTACGAACAAAGAAACGAAGAAAATAGATAGACTAAAGAAAACCTAGAAAAATAAAATAAAAAATCTCACTAGAAAGGAATCTAGTGAGTAGACCTATAAAATAAAAAATTCAACCTAAACAATAACTATTCCCCGGCAGCGGCGCCAAAAACTTGATGCGTGGTTTTGCAACCTTACAACAGGTTTTACCTCTCGAGGGATCTCAAGAGGCTTACAACCCCACCAGGCAGTGTACCTGACCGATGTAGTATAGTGTAGTGGTAAGTACGGGGGATTGATCGTTCTCCACAGGGAATAGTGTTCGTTAGGTGTGAAAAACTACTCTAATAGGTCTAAGGGTGAGAGAAGATTCTTTTTGTGTTTTTATATTTTTATGAAAGCAAGTAAAATCTCGGGTTTGAAAGAGTGGGCGGAATTAGTTGCTAGTCAACTAACCTAAGTTACTACGAATGCAAATAAAATAAAATAACAAAAATGAAAAGGTTGGTGAAAACTTATATAGAGAGAAATGTGTTTACTTAGATTTCCTTACTCCCTAGCTATCTTTTACCGGTTGATTAGTGTGTATTAGTTGCGTGGATGACGGGTGTATTCCTTAATACCATTCGTGGGGTGGCGTACGTACTTCCCCAACTCTACAAGCTCCTACTTCACTCCTATGTCGAGCCGGCTAGGAAGCTCCTAACATGGGATCACTAGAATTCGCTTGTGCATTAAATACAACCATAAAAACCTTTAGTACGCATTGGTTCATGTTTCTTAAGACGTTCAAGCAAGTTACCGAATAGGAAGTTAGCCAGTTTTCTTAAGCCTAACATAGATGAACAATCATCCAATACAACTAACAACACACTAATAACCAATAATCAATAGCTAGGTTTCATTAGATCTAAGCAAACACAAGATAAATCTAGCCTAAATGTTAAACAAAAGACAAGAACAAGATAGAATCAAACAACACATAGACATATTGAATGATTAATTGATAACTTATCTTCAATGTAACATGGAAGATCTCAAGGCAAAAAGCCTTGAAAAAGCTGCCAAATTCGTCTTAGGGTTTTCACACACAAAGTTCCCCAATAAGTTCCACCCTAATGACAAAGAATTGCAAAACTATATATAGATTTTCAGATCTGACGGCGTCACGTTATGGAGTGTGACGCCGTCACCTCGCCGCTTTTAGGGTTCCCGGATGACCTTCTTGACGCCGTCCCTCTTTAGCTCTCCAAAATCCGTTCTGGCCTATCAAGGCTTGACGCCGTCAGGATTATGCGTGACGCCGTCCCTCTCTAAATTAAGCCGTGATGACCTTGATCATATTAAAGCGTGACGCCGTCAGAATTTCATGCAAATTTCCCTGGCTTATCATGAGTAATTTTCACGTCCACCTTTTCTTGCCTAGCCATGACGCCGTCCAGGGATAATCCTGACGCCATCAAAGTTTACTTCCAGCATGATTTTGAGACTTTTTCGTTTTCTTCACTTTTATGCTCCAAAAACGTCCAAAATGCCTCCTTTTCCAGATTTCTTCTCAAAAGTACCTAAAATGACAAAAGGAACGATTTAGGGCAATATTTGATCAAATAAATACGATTTAGGGCTTAAATGACCCCTTAAAAGCGGTACACTTTTCACTTCATCAGTTTTCTCAGGTTTAATAGGTTATTTTGGACAAGGAAATGTTTGTTGGATCAAGCTTATGGCGATGCATTAGTCATGGAGCTTCAACATTACTTTGGAAGAAGATCTAACCGTGTTACCACATTATCCACCGAGCGAATCAGGGGAGTATTTGATTTCATTCTTTTACCTTATTACTTTTACATCTTGTTATTTGAACATTGGGGACAATGTTCATCTTAAGTGTAAGGGGGGGGGGGGGGGGGGTAAAGTACGATTAGAAAATGCTTTTACGCTTGATTTTTGTTTGTTTAATAGTAGATGTGTAATAAAACTGAGATAAATACCTGTTAGGGTAATTTTAGTGCCAAATTTAAAATTTTTTACAACATTTAGGAGTGAAACGTTGATCTTAATGAGCGTCTCACGGATAGGAGTTATATGACTAGTACAAAAACCGTACCACTAAAAAAAGTTTTCCACCCCCAAATATGTGAGGTTCGCCCCTAGAATTGGTAGGAAAAGCATTTATGCTATGATGTGTGTACCGGTAGCACTTAGATTCTAGAACTTGCGTTAGGACCATTCTGAGGCCACAAGTGAGACTACATTCGTGTAGTAAGATTTACTACATGATAAGAGGCATTAGGATTAACCCATTGTTTTACACCTGTGTTTTTGTTATAATTACATTGGCTACATTGGTCAAGTAATTCGCCCACACCCTTTGCGTTGTACTTATTTTTAGTACACGATACCCCTAGTACACCCCTCAGAGCCTATCTTTTCGTTTCGACCTTTAAGCATTTTACTTAAAAGAAGAATTTGTTTACACCCCACTAAATTGTACACCCAAATCGCCTTAGCCTACCTTGTATGCACTCATTTTTAGTGCATTATTGTGACAACATTTGTTTAAACCCCAAGTTAATTATCTAGTTGATTACATGGTTGCTAAGTCGAGTCATATCCTTGTACATATTGTTTTGGGACGATTGGGACTCATGGGTAAAGTACTAGTGTAATGGAGTAATGGGGAAGAACATCATTTATTACCCCCATATTTGCTAAATATTTTTAAAAGTACTCCAAGTGTTTCGATTATCTTAATTCGAGTCATTAGAATAGTTATTTGTAAAGTTATGTAAAAGTTCAAGTGTAAGGGGAATGCAACGCCCCTATGATGTATTATTTTGGATGGTAGGGCAAGAGTGTATGAAAAAAAAATCGAAAAAATCAAGAAAAATACAAAAAAATGAGAAAAAGAAAAGTTGAAAAAAACATACGGACTACCATCCCGTTTCATTTTATGTTTATTTTATGTTTTTGTTATTTTGTTTTTAGCTTAAGATTGAGTCGAGTCTTGGCTTAGCAACATTGTATAGTGCATGTAATTAATCAAGATCTTTAACTCGCCACCAGTAAAATATCCCTTATCCAACAAAACCGTGTTTATCATATCCCTACACCTAACGTTATAACCCGTTTAAAAGCCCTCTTTGATAGTTTATCTTAGGTGCTTACGCCTAGTGGAGGAGGTTTTTGATCCTTTCCCAAGCATATGGTAATCTATTTGCTATGACAGGTAGTGAGAGATATTATCCGTTTTCATTTATGAGATTTATTTTGATGACACTTGAGAGATGTGAGTATCTAAACACTACTTGTGAGGTGCTAGTCTATAATCTCCGTGCTTATTATGATTAAAGTGGAACGATTATTTGTTGTAATTACTTTTATATTAGTGTTAAATGACCCCTAACTTGTATTTTGATTAGAATAAAAGCGCATTTGCTTGAGGACAAGCAAATCTCAAGTGTAAGGGTATTTGATGAAGCGAAAAGTGTACCGCTTTTAGGGGGTCATTTAAGCCCTAAATCGTATTTATTTGATCAAATATTGCCCTAAATCGTTCCTTTTGTCATTTTAGGTACTTTTGAGAAGAAATCTGGAAAAGGAAGCATTTTGGACGTTTTTGGAGCATAAAAGTGAAGAAAACGACAAAGTCTCAAAATTATGCTGGAAAGTACCTTTGACGGCGTCAGGGATTGGTCCAGACGGCGTCATGGCTTGGCAAAAGTGGTGGATATGAAAATTACTCATGATAAGCCAGAGAATTTTGCATGAAAAATCTGACGGCGTCACCCTTTAATGTGATCAAGGCCATCACGGTTTTAAACTAAAGAGGGACGACGTCAAGCTCAATTCTGACGGCGTCACCCCTTGATAGGCCAGAGCGGATTTTGGAGCACTAAAGAGGGACGGCGTCAGGAAGGCCATCCGGGAACCCTAAAAGCGGCGAGGTGACGGCGTCAGGATCTATAACGTGACGCCGTCAGCCCTTAAACTCTATATATAGTTTTGCAATTTTTTGTCATTAAGTGTGGAACTTATTGTGTGTAACTTTGGAGGAGAAACCCTAAGACGAATTTCTGCCATTTTTAAGGGTTTTCATACCCTTGGATCTCCCATGTTTAATTGAAGATAAGTGATTATTTAATCATTCAATATGTCTATGTGTTGTTTGATTACATATTGTTCTTGTCTTTTGATTAACATGCTAGGCTAGATTTATCTTGTGTTTGCTTAGATCTAATGAAACCTAACTATTGATTATTGGTTATTAGTGTGTTATTAGTTGTATTGGATGATTGTTCATCGATGTTAGGCTTAAGAAAACTGGCTAACTTCCTATACGGTAACTTGCTTGAACGTCTTAAGAAACATGAACCAATGCGTACTAAGGTTTTTATGGTTGTATTTAATGCATGAGCGAATTCTAGTGATCCCATGTTAGGAGCTTCTTAGCCGGCTCGACATAGGAGTGAAGTAGGAGCTCATAGAGTTGGGGAAGTACGTACGCCACCCCACGATTGGTATTAAGGAATACACCCGTCATCCACGCAATTAATACACACTAATCAACCGGTAAAAGATAGTTAGGGAGTAAGGAAATCTAAGTAAACACATTTCTCTCCATATAAGTTTTACCACCTTTTCATTTTCAGTTATTTTATTTTATTTGCATTCGTAGTTATTTGGGTTAGTTGACTAGCAACTAATTCCGCCCACTCTTTCAAACCCGAGATTTTACTTGCTTTCATAAAATTATAAAAACACAAAAAGAATCTTCCCTCACCCTTAGACCTACTAAAGTAGTTTTTCATACCTAACGAACACTATTCCCTGTGGAGAACGATCAATCCCCCGTACTTACCACTACACTATACTACATCGGTCAGGTACACTACCTGGTGGGGTTGTAAGCCTCTTGAGATCCCTCGAGAGGTAAAACCTGTTGTAAGGTTGCAAAACCACGCATCAGTTCTCATTACATGATTCTAATAATTGTTCTTATTCGAATGATTTTAGGCTCTAAATGTGCTATGGAATTTTTTGTTTGGTTTGTTATGCGTGCATGATTGTGTTTAGGACAGTTGTTTTAAGTTGTTAGTAGTTTCCCACTTATTGCTTGATCATGTCCTAAAAGATTTACGGTTGTTTGAATGTTTCCGAGTAATTGTTGAATATTATCGAGCAAATCATGTTCTCTCCGAGCAAGGAGATTGGTCTTAGTTACTTTGAAAATGTTAAACCATTTTTCCAAGCAAGTCTATTTATCTCCGAGCAAGGAATTTTAAACAGAGGGACTTAGAAGATTTCTATGAAATATTGCGAGTAACTCAGATTGTCTCCGAGTAAGGCGATCAATAGACTTTCCGAATAAATGACTTTCATTTTTTCCGAGTAACTCAGACTTTCCGAGTAATGCTTAAATTAGTTTTTCCGAGTAAATATGTGAACCAAATTTCCGAGTAAGCCACAACTCTGAGTCAGGAGGATTTTGGAAAGTTTCCGAGTAAGGAAACTTGTTGTCTCCTACTTAGACCGGATATTTCCAACTTTGACCAAAATCCTCCGAGTAAGGGTTATTTTCTCTGAGTAACTTCTATTTTGCAGACTTAGTTAAGTTTTTGTATCAGTTCTGCTCTTAAGTCTGTTTGCTGATATTTTGCTGATGAGTGCTGATCTTTGCCTGTTTAAGTCATGTATGAGTATTTGTGATTGTCTCTTTCTACGTAATACATCATTTTGGCCGAATTGAGATCATGAAATACATCACTAACACTAACATTGTTCTACACCCACTTTTGTGAGGTTGTTTGTGTTTGTGATATACAGGATAGTCATGTCTCAGACTTCCATTGCAAGGTCAGTAATGATCCCAGAAGGGGATGAGCGCGAGATCAGCAAGTCTAACTCCAGAGCAAATTTCGATGAGCTGAAATGTCACAAGTCCTGTCAGATAATGGTTGAAATACTGAAGAGACACTTCGTCAACCCTGTCATGACTAAGACGGCGAGTGTACCTGAGGTTTACATGCATCAGTTCTGGCACAAGATGTTTGTCAGCAAAGACACGAAGACGATGGGAATAACGATTAATGACAAGTGAATCAAGTTTGGCGTCGACACTCTTAGGACCATTCTTGATCTTCCTCCACCAGAGTCCACTCCCAATGGAGTTTTCCGCAAAGATCCCACCTTTCAGCAGATTGTTGATAATCTGAAAGCTATTGGCTATGATGAAGACAGTGAGGACCTCACCTCCAGTTCTAAGGTCGACCGAAAGTATATTCCACAACCATGGTTGACACTCTTCACAATCATAAGTCACTGCATCACTGGGAAGGAAACAGGTTTAGAACACCCCAGACTTGAACACCTCAAGTTCTTTCATGGTGTCATTAACCTGCACCACGTGGACTTTGCTCGCTATATCTGGACCGATATGATCTATCAGTACGAACAGTTTGCTAAGAAGAAGGCTTACAAAGTTCCGTTTCCTCGCTTCACCAAATTGATCATCGCTTATTTCATGGATCAGCATCCAGAAATTGATAGACGCCCAAGCGAAGATTATCACATGGAAAGTATGGATCACGTCCTCTCTACTATCAGGATCCATGCTTCCAACACTACCAAACGCGGATTAAGGATTCCTCCCAAGCTATTGTCTGATCCGGTCAAGGCAACTGAAGCCTATGACTGGTATGATGATGCGGAAAAAGCTGGTGAAGTCGGTGTTACAGCTAAGAGGGCTAAAGCGACAAGAGGCAGAGGTCGCGGAAGAGGCAAAACTGTTATCTCTTCCTCTTCGCGTACCAAAAAGATTACCCGTGAGACAAAGAAGAAGATGACACTTCGAGATGAATCTTCGGAAGAGCATGAAGAAGAAGAAACCATAGATCTGAGGGAGGAACGTCGAAAATCGATCATCAAGCTCAAATCCGCACTGGCTAAAGGTGATAAAGATTTGGGAAAAGGCAAGGGTAAAAACATTAAGATCACTGATACATCATATGAGCAGATTGAACCACCATCAACAAGAGACGAGGAAGAAGAACAGTTACAAAAGGCCACAGAAGAGAGTTTAGCCAAGTATAAAGCTGATAAGAAGAAACACAGAGGAAAGGAACTGGGTGAAGGATCAGCTTCACATCCATGGGATGAATCGGAGTCAGAAGAGGACTCAGAGGCTACACATAGTCAGACTGTTGGTAGTTCGGAAATGGAGTTTGAAAATGAGTCCAAATCTGACCACGGCGATCACACAGACTCGGAATCTGAAAGTGACAAGGAAGAGAATGATAAGAATGAAGATGAAGGGAACACTGAGATAGAAAAAGATGCTGAAGATGATGAGAAATCAGCAGATGATGAGATGAATGATGATGAAGGAAAAAGTGAGAAAGTTGATCCGTGCTAAAGTGTATATATAAATAATATCAGACGGATACACGTGAATAAAGACAAATCAACCCTTTAGGAAAAAGGCTAACTTGCAAAAACTCACGTTTGTGATATGTGTGATACCAGGTAAGTGATTACCCGGGTCGTGTCCCAGCGAGGTGTGAATGGACAACCGTTTGAGTTTTGGAATTAGAGTGACTGATGATTGGGATATGAAATTTTTTTATTTTATTATATTCTAATTGAATAATGAGAAACAAATTCTCAAAATAAAATTAAGATTAAAACAATTTATATTAAAAACGCGAAACGGAAATTCTAAAAACGGGATTAAAAAGTGAAATCTATAAAATTTAATCTTACAAGTACCAAATTATTTTTCCTAAGTTATAAATGATAAAAGAAAATTTTAGAAAAAAGATTTATATTTTTCTGAGTTTTATATTTTTTATTATGATTTAAAAACTGAATTACTCTAATTAAATGATTAAAAATACTAAACCTATTTAGAAAAATCTGAAACTTTTTCTATAAATACTTTATATAATAATAGTCCTAGGAAAATTAGAAACAAGGATCCAGCTTATTTGAATAAGCTAGTAATAAGCTAATAAGCTCGAATAGCTAAAAAGGGAAAAAGGGTTTAAATATATATGGGTGCAAAGTTAAACCAGAGAAGTCCCAAGGGCACAATGGTAAGGGGTGTGTGTGTTGAGTCCAGTGACTGGGGTTCAAATCCCACTCCTGACCCTTTTTGCTTTTTATTTTCTTTTTTGATTTTTATTATAGAAACTGATTAAGCTAATGATAATAAGAACTTTTCACAACTGGAACTTTTTTTGAAAACTTATAATAAGCCCAGAAATAAGCCAAGTTGGCTGATCAGTTGGTTAACAAAGGATTAAGCCCAAGGCTTTGATCAAAAGGGCTGATAAGCTTGTAAATAAGCTAAAGGCAAACTTGAAATAAGCTGAGACAAGTATAATAAGCTAAGATAAACATGAAAAAGCCACAATAACATAGAAATAAGCACTGAACAAGCTCCAAATAAGCACAAGGTTTGCTGATCTACCCTATGGTGCAGGGCAAATATTGGCTTTTTCAAGCTTAAATTTAAGCACTTAGATAATCACTAAACACCACAAAAACTGATTCCACTTAAAATTCACCTATTGAGGATCACATAAAACCAAAAATCAGACAAAGAGGAGCTGATTTGTTGCTTAAAAATAAGCTGGAAATTTGGCTCAATCAACAAAATCCAACACTGATGACTCAGTGTTATTTTTGTTTGATCAGGCAAATTTTGAGCTTGATTTAAAGCTTGAATAAGCTATGCTAAGGGGCTGATATTGGAAATAAGCAAAGATCAACTATCAAACTACTGAGAAACCAAAAATTCTAAACTTAGATTAACACAAATAAGCACTTAATGGGTCTAGAAAAATCATGCAGACTGCATATATGGGTTTAATGTGCAGACCTGCACAAAATGGCATAAACCAAATGTACACTTAACTAACTCTTGCTGGTACACTAAATGGATTCAAAGGACCTCAGAAAAGCCCCAAGAAAAGGTCAAATGACCTGAAGCTTATGGGAAGCTTATTTGATCAGTTGAGGTTCTAAGATTTTCACAGTCCACTCAAAACTTCAAAATGGCTCAAAACAGCTTAAAGGCTTTTACTAACAACTGAAATATGCTTAATTAACCAAGATCAAACTTGGGATAAGTGCAATTGAACAGTGAATAACCATTTTGACCCATTTGTCTTTTAATGCCAAACAGTCCTTATTGAGGGACTGATTTGGATTTTCAAATGAACAGGCCAATTTTAACCCTGATTCTTGTTTATTAATGATTGTCTAACTTGATTAACACCTAAATAGCAATTCCTATATGTGAATAAGCACTAATAAGCTAATGGTCTATTTAAGCTAATTTGGGCTGTTTTTAGGTTTTTAAGTGAAACTGAGACTTAAGCTTTAACTAAGTATCAAACTAGCCTACAATTACTTCAAGTAAAACAGATAAGCAAATAAAATGACAATAATTTAAAAGAATAAGCTAAGGAACAATGATAAGCTAAAAATAGCAAAAATTAGAAAATTCTTACAACTGACTTGCCTTATAGAACATTAGAACTAGATCAGAAACACACCTAGCTTGTCAAAAACAAGCTAGAAAACCCCATAAGCTCTTCCATGAGCAGCTTATCATCCAGAACTGCTTATTTGAGCTTCTTTGACTTTTTGTTGACTTTCTTGGATATCTTGGAATGATACTGAACCGAACTAAAATAAGCTCACACTAAGCTATATTAAGCTTATATGAGCTTATAGAAACAGATAAGAGGCTATTTTTAATAACACTTAACCTAATTCGAATTCTTAGTACAACATAAAAATTTAAAAACTTGGATTTAACATTAACCAATGGAAATTGTAAAAAGATTAATGATAAACAGACTTAAATTAACTTGGAATGATAACTGAACATTGAAATTGATACAACTTAAACAATAAAATTACAATACGATTTAAAGAAATTAACTGCTTGCCATTATAGGCTACATTGTGGTTCTATTTATACTAAAACTAAGTGGGATAAGTCCTATCTTCATCTCTGAGCAAATCCCAACCTTCCAATTGTCTTTTTATCATCTCAGCCGTTCAATCCATTTTTGGCGCCAAAATGGTGTGAGTGGGATTTTCATCATGGCCTGGTAACTTGTGATGGGGAAGAAGCAATTAATGCTTCTTGGCTTGTTAGGTGGAGTGGGATAGGAGGAGGGGGTGGGTGTGTTCAGGGATAAGGCGGTGGATGGTGGTGGTTTCTGGTATGGTTTTGGGCGGTAAACGGTTTTGAGGGAAGGTTTGACCGAAGTCAAACGGTTTTAGTTAAAAGGGTGGGTTGGATCGGGTTTAATGATTGGGCTTGGGTTTATTTGTTGGGCTGGGTTGGGTTAAGTGAGTGGGTTATTTTATTTTTGGCTGGGTTTAGTTTAGGGATTATATTTTGGATTTGGATTTAACTTTAAGGACCAATGTTGCCAATTCTGAAAATCCAGGGACCAAGGCTACCAAAAATGAAATTTATTTCCAAGGACTATTTGTGTTATTTTGGTATTTTTTGGGGGTTGACTTGACTTTGTCTTTGACTTTTGTCTTCACTTGATCAATTGTTGTCGAGTCGATCCAAAGATATTCGTTTTTGTTCCGTTTTCAATCCTTCAGTACCTGAAACACATAAAACACAAACCAAGGATATCTGCAATATATATTGGGTGTTTTAGGTCATTTTAGTGTCTTTTATGGGTATAAAATGATGAGTATTTACACACTCATCAAAAGTCAAGGATACTGACGATGCTGAGGAAACAACTGATGAAGAAAGTAGTGAGGAAACAGGTAAGGAAAGTGATACAGAAACTAAAAACTAGGGTGATGATAGAATACCAACCCCACTAGTGAATCCATCACCACCTGCTGACACCTCTAAAACTAAAACACCGTTACCAATTACTGACACCACAGTGCACACTCCACCATCACCTGCACCTACTAAACCATTACCTGACAACAATGATAAATTCAAAGAGTTAGAAGCAAAGATCGAAGCACAACAACAACAGCTCGAAGCACTTCAGAAGCATATGCATGAGTTCAAAGGCTATAACATTGAGACGGTGTGTGATCACTACATCAACAACACCCTACCTTAACAAATTAGCGCGGAACTGTCAGAAACTATTCCTGGGCTGATGAAAGAGTATGTGAAGAGAAAGCTGGATCGCGTGGTGGCTAATCGTCTTCGAACCACGCCCGTGACTCTTCAGACTTTACCGTCCAATCCACCAGTTTCATACTTCAAAGAAAAGTTACTCGAATGTGTCGCCGCTGATCCAAATGAAAAAGAGCTTCGTCGAGCCTTGATCAACTCAATCAGGAGAGCTGAAAGGAAAGGGGAGACATGCAAGCAAGAAAAACCCAGTAAACGTCATCGGGATGTGATGAAGCGAAAAGTGTACCGCTTTTAAGGGGTCATTTAAGCCCTAAATCGTATTTATTTGATCAAATATTGCCCTAAATCGTTCCTTTTGTCATTTTAGGTACTTTTGAGGAGAAATCTGGAAAAGGAGGCATTTTGGACGTTTTTGGAGCATAAAAGTGAAGAAAACGGCAAAGTCTCAAAAATCGGCTGAAAGTCACCTTTGACGGCGTCACATTTAACCCCAGACGGCGTCATGCCTTGGCAAGAAAAGTTGGACGTGAAATTTACTCATGACGGGCCAGTGAAAATAGCATGTGAATTCTGACGGCGTCACGCTTTAACTTGATCAAGGGCGTCACGGCTTAAATCATAAGGGGACGGCGTCACGTTCAAGGTTCGACGGCGTCAAGCCTTGATAAGCCAGAATGGATTTTTGAAGAGCTAAAGAGGGACGGCGTCAAGAAGGTCATCCGGGAACCCTAAAAGCGGCGAGGGTGACGGCGTCACACTCCATAAGGTGACGCCGTCAGATCCTAAAATCTATATATAGTTTTCTAATTTTTTGTCATTAAGGAGAGCTTAGTGTGTGGAATTTTGGGATAAAACCCTAGGACGATTTTAGCTCCTTTTTCAAGGCTTTTTGCCTTGAGATCTTCCATGTTACATTGAAGATAAGTTATCAATTAATCATTCAATATGTCTATGTGTTGTTTGATTCTATCTTATTCTTGTCTTTTGTTTAACATGTTAGGCTAAATTTATCTTGTGTTTGCTTAGATCTAATGAAACCTAGCTATTGATTATTGGTTGTTAGTGTGTTATTAGTTGTATTGGATGATTGTTTATCTATGTTAGGCTTAAGAAAACTGGCTAACTTCCTATTCGGTAACTTGCTTGAACGTCTTAAGAAACATGAACCAAATGCGTACTAAAGGTTTTTATGGTTGTATTTAATGCACAAGCGAATTCTAGTGATCCCATGTTAGGAGCTTCCTAGCCGGCTCGACATAGGAGTGAAGTAGGAGCTTGTAGAGTTGGGGAAGTAAGTACGCCACCCCACGAATGGTATTAAGGAATACACCCGTCATCCACGCGACTAATACACACTAATTAACCGGTAAAAGATAGTTAGGGAGTAAGGAAATCTAAGTAAACACATTTCTCTACACATAAGTTTCTCTCCAACATTTTATTTTCAGTTATTTATTTTATTTGCATTCGTAGTAAATTGGGTTAGTTGACTAGCAACTAATTCCGCCCACTCCTTCAAACCCGAGATTTTACTTGCTTTCATAAAAACTATAAAAACATAAAAAGAATCTTCCTCAACCCTTAGACCTAATTAGAGTAGTCTTTCACACCTAACGAACACTATTCCCTGTGGAGAACGATCAATCCCCCGTACTTACCACTACACTATACTACATCGGTCAGGTACACTGCCTGGTGGGGTTGTAAGCCTCTTGAGATCCCTCGAGAGGTAAAACCTGTTGTAAGGTTACAAAACCACGCAATCAAGTTTTTGGCGCCGCTGCCGGGGAATAGTTATTGTTTAGGTTGAATTTTTTATTTCTAATAGGTCTACTCACTAGATTCCTCTCTAGTGAGATTTTTATTTTATTTTTCTAGGTTTTCTTTAGTCTATCTATTTTCTTCGTGTCTTTGTTCGTAACCATACCATCCGACATCATGGAAGATGGTAATATCCTTAACCCCCACAACCCACCACCACAACAACCACCACCACCTCCTAGAGCCCGTACTTTAGGAGAGTATTCCCGTCCTAGCCACCACGGCTATCGAAACACCATTGAGCTCACTCAAGGAGCCAATATCACACCCTTGCGATCCGACACCATCCGGTTGGTGCAAAGCGGATGCGCATTCCATGGACTTCGTTCTGAAGATCCTAATCAACATCTCAAGGACTTTCTTAAAATCGTTGATTCTATAGACCTTGATGTTGCCACTCGAGAGACGACCCGATTGCGTCTCTTCCAGTTCTCTTTGCGGGACCAAGCTAGTCAGTGGCTAGAACGTCAACCCGCAGGATCCATCACCTCTTGGGATGATCTCACCACTCGTTTCCTTGCTCAGTTTTTCCCACCGGGGAGAACTACCAAGCTAAGGAATGATATCTTGATGTTCCAACAACGTCAAGGCGAAACTCTCTACGAGGCATGGACTCGATTCAAGGACTTACTCCAAAAAGTCCCTCATCATGGCATAGAACTTTGGCTCCAAGTCCAAATCTTCTATGACCATATCAATCTCTCCACGAGGCAAACCATTGACCAATCGGCCGGTGGCAAGCTACGTGATCTAAGTGCGGAACAATCATGGGCTCTCCTAGAGGATCTTGCTCTTTATGACAACGAAAGTTGGAGTGATCCCCGTTATTTGAATAAAACGGTCAAGGCAATATCTTTGCCTTCGAACAATTCAAGCACTTCCGACCGTAGGATCATAGAACTTGAAGACCAAGTCAAGTTTCTCATGAAATCCTACGAGGCTCCTAAACTTTCAAGCCAAGTGAACAAAATCACTTCTTCATGTGAATTATGTAGTGGTCCCCACGACACTCGTGATTGCATGGAACTCCCCGAACAAGCTTTTGTGGACTACGCATCCTCGCGTACCGACGGAGCGGGAGACAAGTGGTACACTTTCAAACCCGAGCCAAACCCTTATGGTGATTCATACAACCCCTCATAGAAAAATCACCCGAACCTTAGGTGGAAACAAAACCAAAACGCACAACAAACCAATTCTTCCAACCCACCTAATCGTTTCCAATCAAGCGGTTCCAACTCGAACCGTACTTTCAACAACAATCCTTCCGGCAATGGTAGTACCGATAACTTTGAAGGATTGATGTCTCAATTTATGGCATCTCAAGAAGCTCGTTTAGCCAAGTTTGAAGCCGATTTCAAACAAAAACAAAGTGAGATGACCGATAAGATTGACACCTTGTTGAAAGCCCTCAATGACCGAGAAATGGGAGCACTCCCTAGCAACACGGTCAAGAACCCGAAACTAAACGTCAACGCTATTTCATCGATTTCGTCCCCTAGTTCTTGTCCACAATATTATTCGGTCAATTCCATGAGCACGTGTTTCAAACAAACTCAAGTCGTTCCAAATGACCAAGAAGTTATGACATCCAAATTGGTCAACAACATAGTTGAAACACCTCCCACTCAAAACCTTGACGAAGAATTCAAGGAGCTCCACCTTGAAAGTCCGGTTGTTGATGAGTTGGATGAGAAGAAGCTCAAGTTAGGCGAAAAAGGGACCGCCTTTGTTCGAAACAAGCTACCTAAGAAGTTAGATGATCCGGGCTTATTTGTTCTACCTTGCAAGATCGGTAATTCGGAGGCTTATGACACATTAGCCGATCTTGGATCAAGCCTTAACCTACTTCCGTTACCTCTCTACACCTCTCTAAAACTTGGAAAACTTGAAGAAACCGAGGTAATAATAGGCTTAGCGGATGGAAGTGTTGCTTACCCGGTTGGAGTAGTTAAGGACGTGTTAGTACACATTGGAAAACTAACCATTTTAGCCGATTTCCACGTCCTTGATATGGTTAGTGACCCTACATGCCCCTTGTTGATAGGTAGAGGATTTTTGGCGACCGCTAGTGCTATGATTGATTGTAAGGAATCCAAGATAGCGGTAGGAGAAGGAGATACTTGGTCAGTCTATGATGTTAAGAAACACGCCTATGATACTAGTGAGGAACCAACACCCCATTGGTTAGAATTAAATAGGAGACCATCTAGATATGGACCTTGGATAGATAAAGGCTTCATAGGACCCCAACGCCCATTTTACCTAGAAGAGGACTTTGTTAACCGAACACATACGGTAGAGCAACTCTTGGCTAGGGACACCGAATTGGATCCATTTGAAGACTCTCTAGTTTTTAGGAAGATGATTGATTTCCTAGGAGTTTTGCCAATTAACCTAGGAATGAATAAGTGGATTCGTGAGGAAGATGATCATAAGTGGAATTGGGATAAACCACCCAAAGATGGAGATGGGTCATGGCATATCAAGATGACATTGTATGACCCGGATGGAGAGAAGTTTGAAAAGACATATCGTACTAAGCGGACCAATAGGAAACTTCAATCCAAGCTTAACCCTAAAGACGTCCTTGATGACGAGCTCACTTACATAGGGTAGCGTGACTTTGAGTCTAGCTACAAGACTCGTTAATAAAGAAAAGCGCTTCTTGGGAGGCAACCCAAGCTTTATTTGTTTTAATTGCTTTGTGTGTTTATTTATTTGTTTGTTTGATTTTATTTGTTTCCGTATGTGTGTTTAATTTTTATTCTTATTGATTCATGTTCAAAACTAATTTGTGAAAATGCTTTATTTTGTTTTTAACTTCGTCTTAACTACATATAAAGGTATTTTGCAAAAGATAAGTGTAAGGGAAATCTAAATCGGTTAATTAGAACACAAATGAACATGAATCATAATAATATTAAATTAACATACATATTCGTATTTGTTTGAGTCAAATGCTTGTATCGAGTCATAATGATGTTTTGCAGGAATTCCAGGAAGTAAGGTAAAGGTTTTTCCAGAAATTTTCCGGAAACTTAAAATGAAAATTTTTGTCAGGTCATTTCTGACGGCGTCAGGGGTTATAACCTGACGGCGTCAGATTTAATTTCCAGAAATTTTTGAAAGTTTTGTTTTTAAAAAGTTTTTATTAAAATCTCCAACTTATAATCTCCAGGAATCTGCAAAGTTATCATTCCACAAGCATTATATCCTTATATATAGATTTTTCCCGCCGATGTTATGCAGGTTTTCGTGTTTGTTTTCTCAGGTTTAACAGGTTATTTTGGACAAGGAGATGTTTATGGAATCAAGCTTATGGCGATGCATTAGTCATGGAGCTTCAACATTCTCTTCGGAGGAAGATTTAACCGTGTAATTTCATTATCCACCGAACGAATCAGGGGAGTATTTGATTTCATTCTTTTACTTTATGCTTTTACATCTTGTTATTTGAACATTGGGGACAATGTTCATCTTAAGTGTAAGGGGAGGGTAAAAGTACGATTTTAGAGAATGCAATTGCGCTTGATTTTTGTTTGTTTGATGATAGATGTGTAATAAAACTGAGATAAATACCTGTTAAGGCAATTTTAGTGCCAAATTTAAAATTTTTTACAACATATAGGAGTGAAACTTTGATCTTAATGAGCGTCTCACGGATAGGAGTTATATGACTAGCACAAAAACCGTACCACTAAAAAATTTTCCACCCCCAAATATGTGAGGTTCGCCCCTAGAATTGGTAGGAAAAGCATTTATGCTATGATGTGTGTACCGGTAGCACTTAGATTCTAGAACTTGCGTTAGGACCATTCCAAGGCCACAAGTGAGACTACATTCGTGTAGTTAGATTTACTACATGATAAGAGGCATTAGGATTAACCCATTGTTTTACACCTATGTTTTTGTTATAATTACTTTGGCTACATTGGTCAAGTAATTCTCCCACACCCTTTGCGTTGTACTCATTTTTGGTACACGATACCCCTAGTACACCCCTCAGAGCCTATCTTTTCGTTTCGACCTTTAAGCATTTTACTTAAAGGAAGAATTTGTTTACACCCCACTAAAATGTACACCCAAATCGCCTTAGCCTTCCTTGTATGCACTCATTTTTAGTGCATTATTGTTACAACATTTGTTTAAACCCAAGTTAATTATCTAGTTGATTACATGGTTGCTAAGTCGAGTCATATCCTTGTACATATTGTTTTGGGACGATTGGGACTCATGGGTAAAGTACTAGTATAATGGAGTAATGGGGAAGAACATCATTTATTACCCCCATATGTGCTAAATGTTTTAAAAGTACTCCAAGTTTTTCAATTATCTTAATTCGAGTCATTAGATTAGTATTTGTAAAGTTATGTAAAAGTTCAAGTGTAAGGGGAATGCAATGCCCCTATGATGTATTATTTTGGATGGTAGGGCAAAAGTGTATGTCAAAAAAAAAAAAAAAAAAAAAAAAAAAAAAAAAAAAAAAAAAAAAAACATACGGACTACCATCCCGTTTCATTTTATGTTTGTTTTATGTTTTTGTTATTTTGTTATTTCGTTTCTAGCTTAAGATCGAGTCTAGTCTTGGCTTAGCAACATTGTATAGTACATGTAATTGATCAAGATTTTTAACTCGCCACCAGTAAAATATCCCTTATCCAACAAAACCGTGTTTTCCTTTTCCCTACACCTAACGTTATAACCCATTTAAAAGCCCTCTTTGATAGTTTATCTTTGGTGCTTACGCCTAGTGGAGGAGGTTTTCGATCCTTTCCCAAGCCTATGGTAATCTATTTGCTATGACAGGTAGTGAGAGATATTATCCGTTTTCATTTATGAGATTTATTTTGATGACACTTGAGAGATGTGAGTATCTAAACACTACTTGTGAGGTGCTAGTTTGTTATCTCCGTGCTTATTATGATTGAAGTGGAACGATTATTTGTTGTAATTACTTTTATGTTTGCATTAAATGACCCCTAACTTGTATTTTGATTAGAATAAAAGCGCATTTGCTTGAGGACAAGCAAATCTCAAGTGTAAGGGTATTTGATGAAGCGAAAAGTGTACCGCTTTTAAGGGGTCATTTAAGCCCTAAATCGTATTTATTTGATCAAATATTGCCCTAAATCGTTCCTTTTGTCATTTTAGGTACTTTTGAGGAGAAATCTGGAAAAGGAGGCATTTTGGACGTTTTTGGAGCATAAAAGTGAAGAAAACGGCAAAGTCTCAAAAATCGGCTGAAAGTCACCTTTGACGGCGTCACATTTAAACCCAGACGGCGTCATGCCTTGGCAAGAAAAGTTGGACGTGAAATTTACTCATGACGGGCCAGTGAAAATAGCATGTGAATTCTGACGGCGTCACGCTTTAACTTGATCAAGGGCGTCACGGCTTAAATCATAAGGGGACGGCGTCACGTTCAAGGTTCGACGGCGTCAAGCCTTGATAAGCCAGAATGGATTTTTGAAGAGCTAAAGAGGGACGGCGTCAAGAAGGTCATCCGGGAACCCTAAAAGCGGCGAGGTGACGGCGTCACACTCCATAAGGTGACGCCGTCAGATCCTAAAATCTATATATAGTTTTCTAATTTTTTGTCATTAAGGAGAGCTTAGTGTGTGGAATTTTGGGATAAAACCCTAGGACGATTTTAGCTCCTTTTTCAAGGCTTTTTGCCTTGAGATCTTCCATGTTACATTGAAGATAAGTTATCAATTAATCATTCAATATGTCTATGTGTTGTTTGATTCTATCTTATTCTTGTCTTTTGTTTAACATGTTAGGCTAAATTTATCTTGTGTTTGCTTAGATCTAATGAAACCTAGCTATTGATTATTGGTTGTTAGTGTGTTATTAGTTGTATTGGATGATTGTTTATCTATGTTAGGCTTAAGAAAACTGGCTAACTTCCTATTCGGTAACTTGCTTGAACGTCTTAAGAAACATGAACCAAATGCGTACTAAAGGTTTTTATGGTTGTATTTAATGCACAAGTGAATTCTAGTGATCCCATGTTAGGAGCTTCCTAGCCGGCTCGACATAGGAGTGAAGTAGGAGCTTGTAGAGTTGGGGAAGTAAGTACGCCACCCCACGAATGGTATTAAGGAATACACCCGTCATCCACGCGACTAATACACACTAATTAACCGGTAAAAGATAGTTAGGGAGTAAGGAAATCTAAGTAAACACATTTCTCTACACATAAGTTTCTCTCCAACATTTTATTTTCAGTTATTTATTTTATTTGCATTCGTAGTAAATTGGGTTAGTTGACTAGCAACTAATTCCGCCCACTCCTTCAAACCCGAGATTTTACTTGCTTTCATAAAAACTATAAAAACATAAAAAGAATCTTCCTCAACCCTTAGACCTAATTAGAGTAGTCTTTCACACCTAACGAACACTATTCCCTGTGGAGAACGATCAATCCCCCGTACTTACCACTACACTATACTACATCGGTCAGGTACACTGCCTGGTGGGGTTGTAAGCCTCTTGAGATCCCTCGAGAGGTAAAACCTGTTGTAAGGTTACAAAACCACGCAATCAGGATGATACTGACAAGGACAATCAGGCCAAGAAGAAGGGAAAACGACCAAGAAAGGAGGGTACTTCTGTAACCCAACCTACTACTACCGTTCAATCCACTGGCACTGAAGGGTTTGTTCCACAAGAAACGGGTGTGCTTGACGAAAATGAACCCCATAATGACTTCCTAATGGAGCAACATGAAACGGATATTGCTCCTCCCAGGTTCACAACTATTACTGCACCACCAGCTGATGTAGCTTTGTTGCCTGCACCAGAATGGGTCAATCCCGAGGCTACGAAGCAAACATGGTTTGAACAACTGGTGGATGCGCATCCTGATACTCCTGAAGATGTTCAAACTACCGCATCTGTTGTGGATTTTACCAAACGTCTGAAAAAGGTAATGCGGGTTCAGCAGTTAGAGCTTTCTGACATTGTAAAGGTTCGAGAAGCTGGCTTTACTAAGTTCAAGACAGTTACTACCACACATTTGGAGTTCGAATATAACTTGGAACAGGTTGCAAGGGCAATTTCCGAGAATGTGAATTGGGACTCTACTGGCTCCTCTAATCTCCGTGATTATTCCAAACCTTTACCTCTCATCGGACCCTCACACAACCTACAGATACCCAAGAAGTACTTCTTCAATAAGGACTTGGAGTATCTGATCTATGGTAATACGGATCCTGAAAAACGGTATGCAACCTCCCTCACTAAGTGTCCGACAGCTTCCTACGTGATCGATGGTTTTGAAGAACAGATAGACGACTTATTCCTCAAAGAAGTTGAAGAATATAACGACGACGCCGTTCTCGGTGTCTATCACTGGCCAGATATGCGTAAGTGGTTCTATAAGTATAAGCTTTCAAAACCGTCTAACAAGGATGTGTTTCACAAGAGTCGGATACTCTCTATCGTCAGCGCTGAAACTGAATCCAACTATGGGTATAACTTCCTGACAAAGATCACCGTACGACGACAAGATGGACAGGAATACACCTTCAAGGAATCTGATTATCCGTACCTGAATCTCAACGACATCGAAGATATGTATCTTCTTAAGATTCAAGGCAAGCTTGAACATCTATCGGGTCGTCTTCAGTATGACATCATCAATTCTCTTCTGATTTACATCTGCAGTATTGTAATCAGACAGAGAGTTGAGGATGTTCATCTTGGGGTAGAGAGCTACCAGAGGAAGTTAAACTTGGTCAAGCCTGATTTCCAACCGCCAGGGATCGGAGAAAGGACACCGTATACTTTTAGGGACAGACCATTTGGGTTGGTGTATGTACGGGATCAAAGGCGAACAAGGTTCATGGGATATCAGGATATCCACATGTTCGGTGACGAAACTTTGATACGTGTTAAAGCTGAACTTGAAGGGATTTTGGAGAATCACAAAAAGGAGCTAAGGGTAGGATGGTTGAGGCATATGTGGTGGACAAGAAGAGACGTCAAACAAGCGTACAAGTTCATCGACCGCATCGATCGAAAGCTTAAGTTTCGTGAGCAGATGAGGCGATTTGAAAGTTATGTGGGTGGGCGTCCAAGAATTCCGAACATTCTTCCCTTCCGACGTCCTGCATAGCCTAATGGTATCCTTGGTTTATATTCATTTCAATCATTCATCATTTGATTAGATTTGACAATGGCTTGTGTACAAATAACAGTGCACAACCCGTTCCTGTAACAAAAGGACCCTGAGGTACGCTTCAGTGCCTCAATCCTGATCAAAGGAGCGAAAGCTTCTTACTTATGAGTAGAATTAATCAGAATTTTTCTAAGTTTTCAAAAAAATTCTGCTCATAAGGACAAGTATTCCCTCGTCAAGGGGGAGTATTTGAAACTAAATCTTTGTTCTGAAACCAAAGTTCTTGAAATTCTTCCCGTAAACCTCAAAAACAGCATATTTTAATCAAATGTTTTCAAAAACAACATGAGTATGCTATTTTTGAGGGGGAGAATAAGTGATGATTAAAATATGGTAAATGCAAAAGTTGTAATCTCACGAGAGCTCGACTCAGATTTACCCTTGAATTGACGGAAAAGTTAGTAATCGAAACGACATGTCCCGGACGGGTAATAATTTCAAGCCAGTTTATCTGGTGATGTAAGCGTGTCTCGCAAAGGACGTGTCTGAGTAGAATGTACCGACTTCGAGCGATTTTCCTTGAATATGATCTGGACGGGTAATAATTTCAAGCTAGTTCTACTAGTGATGTAAGCGTGTCTCGCAACGATCATGTTCATTGAAAATCAATCAATTCCAAAAGTGCTGACTCTTCCCGACATGTGCAAATTTACCTTAAATACTTATGAGCACATGTTAAGGGGGAGTATTTCTGAAAATCACTAAACTCTCAAAGTGTTAACAAAATATGTTTTGATAATCATAAACACTTTGAGAGATTTTTTAAAAATTTTGGTTTGTGGCAACATAGGAGTTATAAGGTAACTAGGTTTAGGAAACCGTCCTATGATCCGCCAGAGCCGGAGGGGTCTACCCAAGGACAATCCCAATAGTATGGAATTAGAAAGTCCTAGTTATTATGAAAAAAGGAGTAATGAAATGAAAGGAGAAAGAAGGGGTTGAAGAATTAAAAAGAAAAGTAAAGAAAAGGGTGAAAAGAAATAGCCCTCCATTTGTTCAACCTTAGGGCAGAAACCGGGTTCAATACGTATGCTACTGGTTGTTACTACGGTAACACCGGTATTGAAGATTAAGTCGTCATGGACCCAGTGACGCACTGCACTAAACCTTCTAGCCACTCAGGTGTCTCTCAAAAGACACTTGTTTCATTTCACACGGAGATCCCTACATAATCTATCAACCTCTCACTCCGAGAAGTGTTGATATTGAAAAGGAGGCACTCTGCTCCACGCCTCCGACGACCAAACAAATAAGCACTAATCGAGTCTAGAGCCAAGAGATACATCAAAAGATCTCATAGGAACACTTAGCATTACACTGGTTGTTCTACATTAATGGACGCCAGTTGTAAAATTAAGAAGAGTCCTACGCAGATCTTAGCAATCTGCCGAGAACATTCATGAGAGAAATCACAAATGTGATTCTCAGTGATTGAATGGAAATCCTGCCGGGGTCAACATCAAACAGCCCTGATAGCAGGTCACTTCGGTTATCCCGTGTGGGTTACGCTTAGTGTTAGTGTCAAATGGTCTACAGTCGTGGGGTGATCTCCAACGACTCACTAAATCGTGGGTGCACTTCGCTTAGTGTTAGTGTCAAATGGTTTACATGTAGCGAATCATGGAGAACGGAAGTTCTAAATCCACCATTTCATCATGCTCATATCCCAATGAAAAGTATAAGATCAAGCAGAACAACATTTCACAAGTCCTTGATGTATGAAGAACAAAAGTCAGAAGCTATATGAGCATGGTGGAAAAGATGTAAAGACACCAGTGTTAAAGATTGTTGGTGGAAGGCAGATCATTACATTACCATATCACATAGTCAAGAACAAAGAACAAAGATCCAGATGACGTCGAAGCCAAAGAAGCAAAGATGACGTCAAGCAACCTCGATGATCAATACTTAGGGGGAGATTGTTGGGAACACGTCTTAGATAATTGAAGTATCGATCATGTTTTATATTAGGTTGCTTTGGTCTTTAAGTTAGTTTTAGTTTACAGCCTGTGTAGAAGGCCCATGGGCTGTATGCTTTTGTTTATTTGGTTATTGGGCTGCGCCCCAATGTCTAATTATTTGTTTAATGGGCTGCGCCCCATCCTTATCATTTCCATTTAGGGCTAGGCCCATTTCATCTCTTTGTACTATAAATACTCTTCCTATTGTAAGGGAAGAGTTGTTGGTTAATTGCATTATCAAAGTTTATTATTCTTGAGTTTAACCTACAATTCTTTCTCTCTAAATCCTCCTAGTAACTTGTGTGAAAACGAGACCCAACAAATGCCCCATTGTAGGAAGAAGTATATGGATTATTGATTGATTGAAGTTGTTTGACACTGATGTTGTCCTTGTAGTGCTGTCTATATGAGTTGTCATGTTTGTATGAGTTTTCATGTTATGGTGGGAGAATTTGAGAGTATGCAGTCATGGATAGAAGGTATGTTATCTGATATCAGATAGAATGTATGTTTGCTGTTAGTTGTTGGGTAATGTCCATCTCAGTTGAGTGAATATCTTGTAATCGTTGATGAATATTAATATAATTCACCCTTTGCACCCAAAAAAAAATCACACCCTGAAAGTCTGAACTGAAGGGAGGGAGAGTAGTAACTGCTGAAAACAGTTGATGAAAATGAAGAAGGTTAATAATTATTTAAAACAAAATCAATAGCAGAGAATAACATTGATAATAATAATCCCTAATTTCTTTTTCAACCTCTCAACAGTTAGCGTTTAGTGTTTTTGTAATAACCGGTTTTAGGCTTCAATTATTGAGTTAGAAATTAAGTGTTTTAGTATCTTCCCCTGACACAGATTAAGGCTGGCTTACATACCACACGCTCTACTACTTTTAGATAATTTCTATGTAAACTTATGCTGATTTGTAGGAATGGAATGCTCCAAGTGCTAAGCACGTTCGTTTATTAGAGGCTGCTTTGCTTCAACATATTGTGAGTAGGTGCTATAACATATATGAATTAAGTTCATCTAAAACTCGTTTCAACAGTTATTGTTTATGTAATCTAATACCCCATACTTTCTTTATAACCAGTCGGAGAAACAAAATTCAGATATTTGGTCTCCGTTTCCTGACCAAGGATGGAAACCTTGTACAGACTCGGTTACCGTTCCATGTGAGATCCTTAACCTGTGTTTTTTTTATATTTTGTACCATGTTGTGAGTTATATAATTGTTCCTGTTTCATCTCTCATCATAATGTAATCGAATCCCGATTTTATTTTTCAAGCCATTCCAGAGAAATCACTGGGATACATTTAGGTGTTTTTGGATGGAGGATTGAACCAACAGAGAATGGGGGTACGCGCTATTTTGTCTCTTAAACAAATATAAGGGGGTGTTTGGCGTATGGGCTTATTCAACTTTTGAAAAGCTAATAAGCTCAGATTTTAAGACTTATGAACTTACCAACTTGAGCTTGTGGCTTATCTAAGTTCATAAGCTCATAAGCCTAAAAGGTTGAGCTTATTAGCTTTTCAAAAGTTGAATAAGCCCATACGCCAAAAATATAAGATAAAACAAACACCCCCTAAGAAAAAAAGTAAGTAAATAATAATAATTTTTTCCTAAATTTCTTGCCTGTGTTAAAGATTTGTGATGCAGTAGCTCTTGCTAAAATCTTAAACACGACGCTAGTAATACCACACCTTGAAGTTAATCCGGTCTGGCAAGATACAAGGTATTTTTACGGCCGCTATTTGACTTTATATCGTGTTTTTAAGTTAACTCGCAGACTGGTGGTAAGATGTTACGTTTACTGTGCAGTTCCTTCACCGATATATTTGATGTCGACCACTTTATTGAGGTCTTGCAAGATGAAATCTCCATAGTTATAGAGCTGCCGAGCATGTACTCTTGGAGCACAAGGGATTACTATGGTACTGGCATACGACCTACTAGAATCAAAACGGCGCCTGTTCATGCTTCTGCTAATTGGTATCTGGAAAATGTGCTGCCAATGCTAAATAGGTTCGTTATAATCTTTTCTTTGACTTTGTAATTCAATTCGAGCATAAACAATTTCAAATTACAATGTTTCAGTCATGGAATTGCTGCGATTGCCCCATTCTCGCACCGTTTAGGTTTTGATAACCTACCAAAGGAGATTCAGCTTCTTCGATGTAAGGTTAACTTTCAAGCATTGGTTTTTGTTCCTCACATCAGAAGCAAGGTTGTAAATATCGGTTCTCGGTATGTTATCGGTTGACCCCCTTGAAGCGATATATCGGTCGTAGCGGCGATATATCGATGATATATCGGGGACCATAAATTATAAAGGAATTTATTTTAAAAAAATAAATATTAGCAATATATTCATGGTTTGTACGTTTTACATGTATTTTCTACGTGTATACCTCTTATGATGATTAATGGACATCGGTTTTCACAACAAAAGTGGCTGTCAAACTTTCAAACATGGTGAAGTTGTCAACAAACTTACAAAAGTAGCTATCAAACATGGTGAAATTGTCGACAAAAGTGGCTATCAAAATGTAAAAGTGGCCAGACAAAAAAAAGTAAAAAAAAGGTTAAAAAAAGTCAAAAAAAAAGAGTCAAACTTTTTGTTTGACCGAGATATGGCCGAGATGGCCGATATTGACCGAGATTGACCGACCCCGATATATTTGGCCGATAATCACAATCTCGTCTCAGTAGTGGACCGAGATCTGATATCTCACCGATATATCGGCCGAGATGACCGAGATTTACAACAGTGATCAGAAGACTAGGAGACACCCTCGTTCAACGCCTTCGAAACTCTCCTACTACAAACAAAGGAACAACGAACGATAAATTGGAGGATGAAAGGGGAAGTGGAAAGTTTATCGTTTTACATCTCCGCTTTGACAAAGTATGTATCCTTCCATGTCTCATGTACTGCTTGATTGTATATATCTTATTGTGATTCGAGAGTGGCACCAAGTGGGTCAAAATGGGTCGGGTTGACCCACCAACACTTGCCCTCTCAATTACTTTTGCATAAGTTACAAATAGGTGATTGTGGGACTATGAAGGACATGTTGTTTACAATATTTTTATCGAACAGGATATGGCTGCCCGTTCAGCTTGTGATTTTCGTGGTGGAAAAGCTGAAAAGTTGGCACTTGCAAAATACCGCCAAGTCATATGGCAGGGAAGAGTGATGAAAACTCAGTTCACTAACGAGGAATTGAGACTGCTTTTGAAAGCTTTGGGTTTTAACAATAACACGCTCCTCTACTTGCATCCCACAAGGTATCATCTAATCCACCCCATGGAAAATTTCAAGTTTTAGATTCATACACGATTTGAAGGAATTATTTGACTATTTATGGGATAATTGCAAAAGTAGCCCAAGCAACCAAGTGATTTTCTTTATCTACCCCGAGATCGAAAAATATTTTTTTTGTCAAGGGCAACATACACTTTTTTGGGCAACTGAAATCTGGAAGTGTATTTTTTGGGCAACTTGTGTATTTTTGGGTAACTTGTGTATTTTTTTTGGGCAACAATCGACATTTTTTGGGCAATTGGGGACACGTGTCATCATATGGGGCGAGTTGCCCAGTTGCCCGGGGTACGGGCTAGAAAAAGAAAATCACTTCGATCCATGGTCTATTTTTGTAATTATCCCTTTTTTAATTTGCACATAATTTGGAGAAAATTTTTAACTGTCTGATAAAATCTGCACAATTTGAAGAAATAGTGTTAACTTATCCATCAAATGTCGAATCACCCATTAAAAAGACGACACGCGGAATTTTCTTAGACCTAAATCAATATCATCAAATTTTTTGGTCTGCTGATAATGGGCAAATTAGTATTGACTATATATAAACCTAGATCTTTTTTGTGGGTGTAAATAGATTAATGACCACTTTGTCTCAAAAAACTCGGTATAAACAGCAACTATTTGAACTTATAATGTTTGTTACTTTCACTCATCAACCATGTCAAGCTGTTATTTTAGCAATTCAAACAGTGAAACCCGCAAATTTTACATAATCTGCTTGCTTTATCTCTGAAACATAGGTATATGGTGGAGAGGCAAGAATTTCTGCACTGCGTAAACTGTTTCCACTTATGGATGACAAAAAAAGCCTTGCATCTGACAAAGAACGGGCAGAAGTTGAAGGAAAAGCGTCGTTATTAGCGGCTGTTGATTATTATGTCAGTATGCAATGGTATGTAACTATGTATTTATCTCTGTTAAAAACTAACAGTAGTCTTTTGCTTAGCATGTAAAAGAGAAACCTTACACTATGTAAAAAGGAATTTTAGATAATTTTTGAGAGAGTTTACAGAAAATTAACTAAATGAGCTGTGGGATATATTATAAACTCTTACAAATGACCCTATAATCGCAAAATTAACTTTTAGGAAACAGCAAAACAGTAAAAAGTGCATAATATAATGTAAAATTGCTTTGAATTAATACAATTTTTTTTGTGATAATTTACGATTTCTTTTTATATGTGCAAAAATATTGGAAGTTTTTTACTTCTTTGAGAATTTTAGGTGTTTTGGAAAATTTAATTTTGCTAATTATAAGGTTATTTCTGGATGTGGATGAATCAAATGTAGAATTCATCCATTTAGGTGATTTCGAAAATATGCAAATATGACCGTTGTACATCACATCTTCATAGAAAATTGCTCAATTTGCATAATCTTTTTTGCATTTTCAAAAAGAATGATGTTTTGCTTTAGAGGCTGCTATTTCAACCCATTTAAATAAAAAACGATAAAGTCCAGTTGACTTATATTAATGAGGAATCAAATGGGTCAAATATTCAGTTTAATAATAAAAAAAAGTAAACTGGTTGGTGGGTTCAAACCCAACCCATTTCGTTCCAACCCGTCTAACGGACCTTTTTGACCCTTTTGCTTCGCTGACTATAAAAATAAAGTATGATGCTTTAACAACTTGGAATTATCCATGACCCTTACTTATAAAATGAATCATTGTTGCTTGTTTTTCAGCTAGGGTATCGAGCATACAAAAACTTGAAGACTATCAGACCAAATATGGTGCTCTCGAGCCAGCTCTTTCTTAACGAAACTATGGAATGGCCCGAATTTCAATGGGCTATACAAAACGCGCATAAGAATAGACAAGGTCAAGTTAGGTTGAGAAAGGAGACACAATCCATATATACCTATCCAATACCAGATTGTATGTATCAACATCATTAGTTGGTTCTTTTTTCAGTTTTGTAGAGTTAGAGAAACTATACTGTTCTAAGCTGTTGTTCACTCGATCATGCGTGTAAATGAGCACGGATAACAGTAAAAAACAAATTCAATATATATTTTTGCTTCTCTCTGAGGGCGTTATGTATAGGCCATTGAAACTCAGGCCACTCCATAGTTCCGTTAAGAAAGATGCAACATCTGGTTTGGTTTTATGTTTTGCATGTGTTTTTAATCGTTGTTATTTAGTCGTTATATCTGATTTTGGTGTACTAGATTTGTTATTATGTGTTTTATGGGAGGGTGTTTTAGGCGACTTTCAAATAGATTGAATTATGGACGTCACGTTATCAAGTAGTGAGATTATACAACACACCCATACTGCGAACAGTTATAGGGGATCTGATTTGGGTATTCACAAGGATTGTCGCACGTCAACCATGGTTCCTATCGATGCCATTGGATTTTGCGAAATGTAAATGTTTAATTGGGACATGTATTTCATTTTGCTCAATAAACATGACTTGGGGGCTAGCATTGTTTGGTTTTGCTCCTTTTTTGCGTAAAAGTGAAACCAATCCATAAATATTCGGTTTCCGTTTTTATCACAGCATGGTTATCGTTTTTTTCCTCTCCTCCATCTCTATGGCCTTGGAGATAGTCTCCAAGGCTGTGGTTTCAACTACTTGTGGAGGAAATGGTACTGATATGATGAGGGTTTTCACTCATTAAATATACTGTCACTAGAGTTTCTGCATGAATTCGAAGAAGATGAATGAGAGGGTGACAGTTAGATAAAAACATAGTAGTAAAGCACATACAGATCAGTTCACATATACATATAAGTTCACACATAATTAGTTTGCCAATAAACATTCTACCATATTATCATAAATTGATTCGACGAAAGTACAAAAAACAAATTAGCTAAATACGTTATAAATAGAAATAGTAAAATGATCAAACAGTACAAGTGAAGATGGGCAGCTTCTATGGAGAGCAACGAGTAAGTTTGAACACACATTGAGACCATTCACCAAGTAAACTTAACGAAGAGCTTGTTAGCGTTTCCCATTCTCCTTCAAGACCATTTCTTATTTCACAACATTTGAGGTCAGGCCAATTTCCAGATTTGTTTTCCGTCACCCCCATGTCAATTAGCTTCAAAAAGTAATCATCGACCTTGAGCCTCATCTAAAGATGTGCCTCTACGTACAGGGGTTGGCAAATAGAAAACAATGCATCAAAGAGGAGTACCGAGTAGTTAATAAACGAGCCTAGCTCGTTTAGGCCTATACTCGACTCGGCTCGGATCATTATTTAGATCCGCCACTGCTTGATTCGCCGTTTATGCCAGAGTGCCACCTTAAAAACCAAGAAACTACTTTAATTTAGCTTATAAGGAATTGCGCCATTAGTATGAAATTAAAATGCAATTGACAATAGAGAATCTTTGAAAACAGGTACAATAGTTGCATTTTATCGATGGACCGTCTACCAATCTACCATCTTTTTGAAACTTTAACATCTTTAACAGAATAAGGGACCAAAAGTGTAACAAGCTTTATAATGGATACCGTTTATGTAAATTTTGGTATTTAGAGACCAAAAATGTAATTTGGTATAAACTATAAGGACCACCGTGTAATTTAATTTCTTTTTTCTTTAAAAAAGCTACTACTGTAGTATCAAATTCAATATTAAAATAAGAGAAAAATGAATTTAGAAAACAAGGAAAGTGTGTTATTTACTCACTGACGGTGACAGGTTGTATTCTTTATCTCCAAAGACGAAGCTTGGGAGATGCAGCGATATCTTCAGGTAGCTTCTCAAGAAGAGCACAACCAAGAAGGTTGAGATACGTCAGATGTTTTAACATACAAATGCTATGAGGAAGATGTTTAATCTTTGTAGCTGATAAATCTAGACTCTCCAGAGATTCTAACTGGCCAATGTTCTCAGGCAACTTCCCAAGACAAGAACAGTCTGCAACATTGAGCGACCTCAGACGTTTTAGCATGCAGATGCTATCTGGAAGATATTCAATCTTCTTACTCCTCACATATAGCTCTTCTAAACATTCTAATTGGCCAAGATTCTCTGGTAACTTCTCAAGAAGATCACCTGTATCAACTACGAGAAATTTGAGATTTGGACATGCACTAGACACGTGAAGTTCTTCAAAATCAGCACAACCTTCAAGATCTAACCTCTCAAGATTTGGAAACAGCTCAAGGTCAAGGCTCCTCAACCTTGAATTACCAAGTTTAAGGAATTTGAGATTTGGACATGCACTAGACACCTGAAGTTCTTCAAAATCAGCACAACCTTTAAGATCTAACATCTCAAGATTTGGAAACAGCTCAAGGTCAAGGCTCCTCAACCTTGAATTACAAAGTTTAAGGAATTTGAGATTTGGACATGCACTAGACACCTGAAGTTCAAAATCAGCACAACCTTTAAGATCTAACATCTCAAGATTTGGAAACAGCTCAAGGTCAAGGCTCCTCAACCTTGATTCACGAAGTTCAAGGAATTTGAGATTCGGACATGCACTAGACACGTGAAGTTCTTCAAAATCAGCACAATGAATAAGAGATAATTTCTCGAGATTCGGAGTTAACCAAAGGTCAAACGTTCTTAACTTTGAGGAACTGATACAGAGGTAGTTGAGCTTTTGACAGCTAATAGGCATGAAAAGTTTTACTAAATTAAAAGAATATTTAAGAGATAACGTCTCGAGATTCGGAGTAATCCTAAAGTCAAAGGTCGTCAAGTCTGAGGTAGAGAGAGAAAGGAATTTGAGTTTTGGAAGAACCTGCCAGCAAAAATAAGACAAAAAGATTAATATTAGTGTAGTAACAAACCAATAAATTAATAGCATTATTTAGGAATTATGCAAAACAACGAATCAACAATTATTCTACCTTTTTTTCTCCCACTTCCCAAAGTTGTACCATTTTATTAGAAATTATGCTCCACTCCATCTCAAGTCCAACAAGATTATTTGCTTGAAATGTTTTGGGTAAATACAAGAAAGGGTAATTCCAACATTCTAGATATCTTAAAGAGTTTGAAAAGTATTGGGCGGTATTATCAAGAACTTCGGCATAATCTTGATTTCCAAAATACACTTTAAGATATCTAAGTTGCTTCATTTTTCCAAGACCTTTCATAACAGTTCCCGCATTTGTGTTCGAATAAAGAAGTTCTAGACATAGTGTTGCTTCAGTACCCTGCAATACAAAAACAATGTCCAGAAACCTGGAAAGTCAGAACAAATGCAAAGTTTTAGTTTTCTCTACATTACAAGTAAACTGATCTTTACCTCGTCATTAGCCAATATATCTTCAATTTCCTCTTTAATCCACAATCGGCTATGTTTGTTAGGTTCATTCGGGTGCTCACGACGAACAATGTTCTTTCCCATTTCTTCTATATGGTCATGCATGCCCAAGACCGGCAGACCATATTTAGTTGAAATAGTTATGAGAGATCTCTGCTCAAGAACTCTTAAACCAATTCTAGCATGAAATCCACAGCATTCAAGAATTCTGATTGCATCTTCTTTGAACTTGCCTTTCAATATGCATGCAATGTCTAGAAATATTTCCTTATAATCTTTCTCCAGACTTGTATAGCTTAATTCTAGCTTTTCCTGAGTCTCCTGTAAGGGAATTTCTTTTAGTCTTTCTATGGCATCTACCCATTCATCCTTATCTTTACCACATAGAAATGAACCCAAAACTTTGACTGTTAAGGGAAGACCAGCAGCATAATGTACAACTTTTCCTGACAGCTCTTCGAATTCTTGAGGTGGACTCGCCCTTCCAAATGCATGTCCACTGAGGAGAAAAATTGCTTCCTCATCTGATAAGAGATCGATATCTCGAATCTTCACTCTGTGATCGACCTTATCGATATCTCGAAAGTTCACTCTGTGTGCTTGCAATACTTGCTCATCTCTTGTTGTAACGATAATTCTACTTCCCTTCTTAAACCAGTTAGTCTTACCGGCTAACGCCACAAGTTGGTCTATGTGATTCACATCATCTAAAACAAGAAGAACCTTTATACCTTGCATCCTCTCTTGCATCATGTTTTTCCCATCATAAACACTATCTAGAGTGACTTGTTCATTTAGCACTCTTGAAAGGACCTGTTCTTGTAACTTCTTCAAACCAGACATAGAGGGTTCTGAAACTTCCCTCACATTCGCAACAAAGCTCTTGGCTTCAAAATCAGCAGATAGACGATCAAAAACAGCTCTAGCTGTAGTTGTCTTCCCAGCCCCTCCCATGCCTTTGATCCCTATCATCCAAACATCATCATCTATTCCCATTTCTAAAGATGAAACAACATCCTTTACTCGAGTCTCCATGCCGACCAACTTTTCATCGAAGCCGAAACTGATGGAGCGTAACTCTAGTGAAATCTCTCCAACAATTTTTTTGATAAATTCAGCTTCGTGCCTGTATGCATGGTAAAAGAAGGTTTTGTTTAGCATAGTCTAAATACATAAACAATGTTTTAGATCTATATATAACATATATACAAAGTAATACTATGTAACATAATACTAGCAAGGATGAAGAAACAAAAGTAACGAATATCGCAAGTAGAGATATATGGAGTAATTACCCATTAGCAGTCGCCTGCAACTCCCTCCCAGCCAGATCGGCTGCTTCTTTCAAAGCCTCTCTCCATTTCCCAGCAGCCTCTTTGTTTCTGTTTTCCAAAAAGGCTTTTCCAAATGCCCCACTTTGTTTGCGGACTTCGGTGGGTTCCACATCCAAAAAGATGGGATAGGCAGTCTGTTCGCCAGTCTTTTGACGCTCCATGATCTCAACAAGCTCATCCAAGCACCAAGACGAAGAAGCATAGTTCTTTGAGAAAACAATGATGAAGAATCTTGAGTCTTTAATAGCTTGGATAAGCTGGTTGTCAATGGTTTTCCCTTGCTTCATTTCCTCATCATCTTTGAAAGTTTCAAGGCCTTTTTGTTTAAGAGCTTGATAAAGATGGCCAACAAAGGTTTTGCGAGTGTCTTCACCCCTAAAGCTTATAAACACATCATACTTAAACCTCTTTTGAATGGAAGAGCTTGAAGCGGACGCCCCAGGAGTTATGGATGAAGGATCAGATAAACGTAATCTCTTGTTGGAGGACATTGGACACATATATGGTTGAAAGAGTTTATGTAAAAAAGTGTTTGTGTTTGTGTGGGTAAAATAGTGGAATGATGATGTTGAGAAACAAAAGCTACTCGTTCCGTCTTTGGTAATAACCAAGACTCTAAAAGTAATAACCAAGGATATATACTAAGATACTGCCGGCGGCAGTAACAGTCGTGACAGCTAATGGTGTTTAAACTCGCCGGAAAAATGCAGGGTGGTGTTATATTTTTTTTTTGGGTACCGGAAAATTCGATAGAGAGCTATTAGGTAAAATGAAATAATTATTGGGAGCTTCAATTATATTTTCGTAATTTCATAAAGGGATAATCACTTTTTTCATAATCATTTCATGGAAATTTCATGGAATTTTAAAAAAGACCACTTTTTAACATTTCATGGAAATTTCTTTGCCATCTTTTATATAATAATAATAATAATAATAATAATAATAATATTAATAATAATAATAAAAGTATATGCTTTATTAACACCACCAATTATACCCGATAAAATGAAATAATTAGATGGAGCTTTAATTATATTATTTTCGTAAAAAAATAATGACTTTTACCAATGGAAATTACCTTGTCTTTTAATCGAGACTACTTTTTAACATTCACTCCTTACACCAATAATTCGAAAAACGAAATTTCCTTGTCTTTTACAATAAAGAAACATCATAATAATTCCTAGCTATAGTTAAGTAAGAAATTTGTAATAGCAAAAAAAAAAACATCATAGAAACTCCTAGATAAACATATATGTCATGATAAAAGAAATATCTTGACATAGTTAACTAAAATTATATCTCGAGCCCCTCCTCCCCCCCCCCCCCCCCAAAAAAAATAAATAAATAAATAAATAAAAGAAAAAAAAAAGTTATATTTTGTCTTAATAACAACATAAAGCAATGGACTAGTGGAATGAGATCCTCTCAAGTTGAGAGATACAACTTGACTCAAGTTGGATGATTGAGCCATTGGATTTGATCCAATGGTTCAAATCAAAAGAAGTTCTTTTGATTTGAGCCATTGTATCAAATCCAATGGCTCATAACGCCCCAACTTGAGTCAAGTTGTACCTCTCAACTTGAGAGGATCCCAGCCCTGGACTAGCCAATTCCATGAGGTTTCAACTAAAGACGCTCAAACTTCTTATCCCATACAATTACAAGAATGGAACCCCCATACCATTACAAGAATGGAACCCCATGGATATTTGCAACATACCGTTAATTTTTGTAAAAAACCTTCTATTTTTCCTAAATGCATATGATTTAAAAAAATTATGTTTTTATTTTTTTATTTTTTATATTTTTTTTCTTCTTAAATGCGCCTGGTTCCGTCCCTAGTGTTACCAATGTGGGTTGGATAATCTTTTGTTTCGTTAAACAAGGTCCACCACATCCAATCATTCAACATCGCACAAATTAGCCAAGTACAAATCTATGACATTACACTGTCCACATATATAAAAATGCGCTAAACCAACATATAAAACAAAAATACTTATCAACTATGTTTAGATCATATTTGAATATCTTGTATGTTTAATCACATACAATCTTAGTACTCCGTATCAATATCAAAATAAAAGCTCTCTCATTAAAAACTCATTATTTACTTGTCCTATTCATAAACTTTTTGACTCGATTATTAAAAGCGAGATATTTTTCGTCTGTGCATTGCAACGATTGCAAAAACATTCATTTTATAGTTACGAAATATAGACGTGATATGTAGTTAACTAAAATTATATCTCGAGTTCAAAAAAAAGAAGAAAAAGTCATATCATGTCTTAATATCAACATAAAGCAATGAACTAGCCAATTCCATGAGGTTTCAACTAAAAACGCTAGAAACTTCTTATCCCATACCATTACAAGAATGAAACTCTCATGGATATTTGCAGCGTATCGTTAATTTTTGTAAAAGACCTTTATATTTTCCTTAAATGTACATGGTCCAAAAAAATTATGTTTTTATTTTTTTTTATTTTTTTTTTTTTTTTTTTTTTTTCCTTCTTAAATGCACATGGTTCCTTGAATTTATATGAAATTTGCATTTTTAACCATAATGGTGAAACATTTGCACCGTTAGTCAAAACGTATAAAAGTAGGGGCTATAAATTCTCACAGTAATATGTAAAGGTTTAGAATAATTGTAAAAGTAATTGAAACTAGTTAAGCATGTATCTCCCCCAAAGAGTTAATAAATAATTAAATGATAGAAATTGTGGGGATATGACTCACCTTAGCTGTAAGGTCAAAATAATGTTATGTCAAAAGTATCACGGGAACGGCTCCAACACACGACCTGAATAATAGGGAAGTTTGATATTTCGATGGTTTAAGATTGACATGATGTGAATAGTGATTGTGGAAGAATATCGGATAACGAACCGGTTCGTGATGAAAATGATTTGATATGCTTAATATGCTTAAAGTTCAAAAATAATATTATATATAATATTATCATGTTTTTATGTCTTTGAATCAGTAAATATCGGCTCTTCAAAAGTTGGTCGATGATAAGTTATGCTTGTTCGTTAAGAATCACGTTAAGTAAATAAAAACGTAACGTTAGTTATAGTAATCGTACGAATTGTAAAAATGGACATTTATACAATAGAAATGCATAACATAATTTATGTAAATGTTTATAGAATTAAGTTACTGGTTGATCCTCGAATTTATATGAAATTTGCATTTTTAACCCTAATGGTGAAACATTTGCACCGTCAGTCCGGGGTTAGTATATAATTACATTTTAAGTCCGTAAAGGTTCCAATTTGTCATTTTATGGTTTCTAGTTAATGTATTAACCTTTTCTACCCATAATTTACAGATATGATAGTTTGTACAATATTTTTTCGAAAGTTACAATTTCAACCCTAATATTAAATATGCGTTGCATTTTTAGTCCAAAATGTACAAAAATAAGGTGAAAAGTATTCCGAAAGTTTTAACAACTTAAAATAGCTTATTCTAACTTATAAAAACTGTTTATTACACCAAAGAGCTTATATATAGCTTATTGGGCTTTTTATCAAATTAAATCAAAGCCCAATAAGAGTTTTTGATCCGTTGGGTTCCAAGTGAGTTTGGGCCTGGTTTTGGGCTATTTTTATAGTCCTAAAAATGTATTCAATGTGCTTATTACACTGCTTAATCGAAAGTGCTTATTGGGCTTTTAAAAGCCCAATCGATATATAAGTTTTCTTTTAAAAATAGTCCCGATCATGATTTACTTTGGGGTTCGAAAGAGTATTTAGAGAGCTTATAAATGAAAGTTTATAACTACAACTTATTAAATGAGCTTATGGAGAGTCGATTCGAACAATAAAAACAGTAGGTCGCGTATACGAATTTGATTTTATATAGCCCTTTTCTAGTAGAGTATAACTTGGTTCAAATAATTAGAAAATGACATATAAGTGTTTATATGAAATATGAGACTTGACATATAATTAAAATGAAGTTCGATAAGCTAATAAACGAATATGTATGTGTCAAGTAAATGTAAGACACGATTTTCTAGCCATCCATGAAGGAGGTCAATATGTATATACGATATATAAATAACAAGAGCTCATAAGAAACAATAAAAAGTAAATACGTTCGAAAGAAAACATGTACTATGCATGATGTGTGTAAAATGAATATAAGAGTAGGAATTTGGTTCGAGTATACTTACCACACCTTAAAAATGGTGGTGATAACGTGATGAAATAAACTAGAGATCGATGTTTATTGCAAGGACTCGATAAAACCCATCCAAAAGAATCGAGATCAACTCTAACCCCTTAAAAAATAGATTCGGATGACTAGGACTTGGCTTGTTCTTCTTCAAATGGGTAGCAAGAGGGAACACTTGGGAGATATTGAGAGTAAAAGAGTTTTAAAGATTGTATGTGATTGTACACGTATATATATATATATATATATATATATATATATATATATATATATATATATATATATATAGGGGCACTTTCTTGCGAGAACCATCTTATCTGCGAGAACTGACAGAACCACCAAAAACATACATGCACGCCTTCAATAATTGTATTTTTGCACATATGTTCTAAAAAACAACATATATGTTTTTAAAAAAAACATGGTTGTTCTAAAGAATTTGACAAAAAATTGGAAATAAAAAAAATTTCTTTGAAGGTGTGCATGTATGTTCTTATAAGGCGTGCAATGACAATATTGCGGCCGTGTGTAAGGTTTTTGTGAAAAAATAGGATGAGTTCATGATGATATTGAAGAACATAGGTCGATACTTACGATTATTGATGATTTGCATGTATTTTTATTTTATTTTAAAAGGCGTGCATGTATGTTTTTGGTGATTCTGTCAGTTCTCGCAGATAAGATGGTTCTGAAATGAAAGTCCCACTATATATATATATATATGTGTGTGTGTGTGTGTGTGTGTGTGTGTGTGTGTGTGTGTGTGTGTGTGTGTGCATGTATCTCGATATATATTATGATAATGCAAGTTGAGATGTTATATTCGATTGGCAGAGGAAGATAAGGGGACAAGGAGAATTTTGGCTATCAACTTGTATGTAGGCTCAAGTGGGAAAAGGGAAAAGAGTGTGTGAGTTATACGAGTACACACACATGTATACTATAAAATATAATGTATTATTGGTCCCAAGTTGGCGTACAGTAGAAGTGGCAGGAGTTTTGGTGAAATATACTTGAGTAGGAAGACTTTTTAGAAGAGGTGGTGTGTTGGTTTAGCTTAGGTCGATTTGTGTAATTTATATATGTCGACATATGTTCTAAAGGGTCCAAAACAATACATCATCGTGTGATATTGTGAAATAAGGTGAGACATGAACTTGTTAACTCATATTTGATCATAGAATGTCGAATGAACTAGGTGAAATCAAGTTAAAACCGAATTTGGAAGAAGGGTTAAACATTTGAGTGAACTTGTGAACTTGTCGAGGGTTAATTACTTTGCCTTTCGTTTAGTGATCAAACATTCGAAATAAAATGTGAGATTCGACACCTTGATTTTATGGTGGGTGAGGATTCGAGACGTGCAAAAAGTTGGGTGAGTTGTGTGTCGAATTTGAGAGAAATCGAGGCCAAGCTTGTATGAGTTAACCGAATGATATAAGGAAATAAATAAAACTTATTAATATTGGGTTGGGCTTGTGAATAGTAACAGGCCAGAATTTTGGGCCATGAATAGTAAATGGATCCATTTAGTGTTTAATGAGTTTGTTTGATTCGTCGTGGTCCGCGTGTGAGCTCGTTCCAAAGTATCATGTATTACGTAACAACGTTTATAAATAGAATTGTAATAAACAAAATTTTTAAATTTTGCTCGGAAAATGGTTAAGTGAACAGAAATGATGTGTTAATACTAGATTAACGTTCACTAATGACTAGGGAATTCTACGAGTTGCTACAATACACATGCGGAAGCGTAGGATCTATTTTAACATATAAAGAATTAACCGAATAATAAAGTAAATGTACCTTTAATTCTAGCTACACAAGAATCAACTTCAATAATCCTTCAATTAAGATCAAGAAACCTAATTAGGGTTTATAATTGGATTAACGAATTACCCCTTACCGTTTTGTAATTCAATCCAAGATGTAAACAATAGTGTGTTTACACCACGTTCTTGTACACACATACTATAACCGAATTAATGTTTATGCTAGTAATTAAACACAAATTAAACCAAACAATTTTGTTTTGGAAAAACCAAAACCGATCGGCCCTAATGGGTGTTTGATCGATCGGCCTAAGCAAGAAAAGGAAGAGAAAAGACTTAGGGTTATAGCAATTGCACAAGAGGTATTGAATCAATAACCCTTAGCCTTGTATATATAGCATGACAATCTTGGAGAACAAGTTGGAATGGGTTTGGGTTTCCCCAAGCCCATGCCAATCGGCCTAAGGATCCCATAGGGATTCTGGAAGCTTCTTGTTCCTCTAATTTCATCTATAGTCCTTCTCTTATTCTCTAACGATCGTTAGTTAATTGTCGTTAACTACTTAACGTCCGTTAGTCGTTATTTTGTGCTTTAATAATTAAATACATAACGGTTTATATATTAATTATTATCCATTAATTCTTCATACGTAATGTGTGCAATCCCGTGGTCTCGAGTTCGATTCTAGACATACACATATTAATATTTTGTCCACAAACCTAACACCAAGGACCGGACCAAAGTACGTTCGGTCCAGTTTCTCCAGTTTGGCCCGCGATATTTTATGCTCGGCCTTAGTGCATAGTAAAAATGTGTGGAAATGAAAAAGGATCTTACGAATGAGATTAATAGTGTGATTGTTTAGAGACACATGATAATAACAAAATAAAACTCATCATAACTCTTGGTGTAAATCCGATGACGAGGTCTAACTCGAACAGCGTGTACCAATCGTCTATAGATTGAGCCATTTGGTGAGCCATGCATAAATCAGTTTAACTTTACAGTTACCACAATATGCCATTTTTTATTGGGAGTTGCTATAGCAACACCCCCTAGAGTACACAGTACAAAACCGCTATGCACATAGTATAACCCCACTATGCATAAAAGGGTGTGTATATAGGACGTTTGGGGTGTGTGTATAGATTCCCCCTTTTTTATTATTACATTACACAAGATATTTTTGACATTTTAGCCAAGCTAACGAGGATATTCAACTCCAGTTGCATTGCCTATCTTTTACTTTGGTGAAACTTCCTACATGGAGTAAAGAGAAGAAGCTTTGCTTACTTATATATGATCGTGAATGTGGTTTGAATAAACTGAGATTAGTATTATGTTGTTGGTTTCACATGTTCAATGTTGTTTACAGAGAAAAAAACAACTTTGAATGCGTGGAGCAACAATTCGTACAACATCTAAATTTTTTGTAGTCTCTTTCATATGCAATTAGTAAGTCACTTTATCCTTTATTTCCTATTAGCAATCAACATAGTGAATATCTCAATGACTACAATAGGTAATACTTATAAATATTTGAACTTAGAAATTGCAATTTTTGTTTTCTACAACGTTATAGTAGTTTTAGAAATAATACTTTTATGTGACACTAAATAACCTTGTTTGAGTTGGCATCAAATGTCTAATAGCTTCAAAAGAAAAAAAATGCAATTTAAATTACAATAACGTGTAACCGACTTTGAAAAAAATCCTAATTATTGTAATTGACTTATTCATCTTTTTGCTTAATTTGTAATTTTGATTGTTTATATCAAATTAGATGGCTATACAACGTCTACGTTTAGTGCGTATATGATGGTGATGGGTTATCTTATTACAAATTGTTGACTAATATAATGGTTTAAAGTGTAAACATATTCAAACATGACACTTGTGGAAGATCAAGTAAGATCAATTATGCTTCGCCACACTAATAGTGAATGGTGAACTTTGATTACGTTGTCACTAAATAACCGAACTTGAGTTTGGTATCAATTTTCTCTAGCTTCATAAGAAAGAAAATCAATGTGTGATAGGAAGACAAATAAGATTTGATTACGTCAATAAATTAAAAGTTACATTTTCTATGAAGTTACTCTTGTGAAACTTGTTTTAAATTGCAATCCCACATGGGGTAAAGAGAAAAAGTTTAGCTTACTTATATGCTCTAGTAAATATGTCTAAATAAGTTGCGATTAGTATTATGTTGTTGGTTCTATTCTTAGATGTTGTTTAAAGAAATAAAAACAATTGCTAAGACTAGAGCTAATAATTTCATACAAAATCTGGACCTTTTTGTCATTTTGAGTACAATAAATAGGTCGAGACACGCTTATGTTGTTGACTTGTATTGTTGAATGTCCTTTAAAGAAAAATAAATAACATCGAATCATAGTAATTGGTAAATTCATACGGGATACGAACTTTTTGTCATTTTCACTACAGTTAATAATAAAAGTTAAAGTGTAGTAATGAATATAAATGGTTGATTAACTACTTAAATGTGTTTACATAAACCGATTTGATAAAGTTAATCCCCAACTGGCTCTTTACGAGTAGTCAAATTCCCTTGTTTAAAATCACACCATGAATATTCAATAAATTGAGAATGCTGATATACTTTCTTCGTTTTTTCTTAGATCTAGCTCCAATTAATACATAATTTCTAAATCTAATCTGATCATTTGATTCAGTTTTTCATTCTACACATACTGATATACTTTTCCCCAATTTTAACCAAGCAGTGATTGAATAGTTGGCGCCAAATTAAAAAATGATTGAATCCTCAATTACTAGTGGTTCGGTTACTTGTATTTGTAAGTTTTTATGAGTATGTTGGTCTAATTTGTGACCGAATGTGTACACCTTTTTTTTTTTTTTTTTTTTTTTTTTTTTTTTTTAATTGTGTGTGTTTACATGAAGTGTGTATCTTTTTGTGTGTTTGCAGTTATGTGTGTGTTTTGCAGCGAAGAAGATGGTCAAAATTGTTTGACTATATTTTGTGTAGCCTTAACGTGGTGTTTGTTTGTTTGTATAACTGTCATGGTTATTTATTTTTTTGATTTGCTTGGATACTTTTAAACAACATCAATTAAGTTTGCATATTTTTATTTGCTCATTTTATTAAAGAAAAATACACTAAAACAACCACAATAAAGTTATTTTTTTATTCATATTTTTGTTTCTTATTTTGTTTTTAATTCATATTTTTTATGTAATTTTTATTTTTATTTGAATGAATAAAAAATTATTTTTATTTTTATATTTTTGTAGTTTTATTTTCATTATCGTATCGTAGTTTGTTAATTTTTAATGTATGTAATGATTTTATTTTTAATAAATTTTAAGTTTTTTGTTTAAAATGTTTGAATTAAAAAAAAAAAAAAAATGACGTGGCAGCTTGTGACCAAATGAATATAAATGGTTGATTAACTACTTAAATGCGTTTACATAAACCCATTTGATAAAGTTAATCCCCAACTGGGTCTTTAGGAGTAGTCAAATTCATTTGTTTAAAATTACCCCCATGAATATGAATATTAATATGAAGGGTGGGTGAGGTTACCCTTTTCTCTCTTTTATCTAACTAATCTCCCGCCCCAATTAATACATAATTTCAAAATGATTGAATCCTCAATTACTAGTGGTTAGGTTACTTGTATTTGTAAGTTTTTATCAGTATTTCTATGCCTACTCATGTGGATAATAATGGTGATAAGGTGAATAGTAGTATTAATAATGGTGATAAGATTAGTGATAGTACTTCTATGCCTCTTGTGCAAATGTTGTGAAGAAGAATGAATTTCCTAAGGAACTCATGTTCATTCCAACTGTATTGTGGTAATGAAGTTGTAGTGTTTGATGAATTACTTGTGAAGAATGGAAGTGAAAGGTAGTTACTAACAGCTTGCTTGTGGACAATTTATTGGTTATAATATGAGTATTCATGAACTAAGGTACAATATAAGAAGAATGTGGAACAAGTTTGGTATAGATGATATAAGTGCTAGTAAGAATGGGCAGTATTTGTTTAAGTTTAGGGATGAGGAAGGTTTGAATGCTGTAATTGAGAAAGGGCCTTGGATGGTCCAAAACAAACCTCTCTTTGTTCAGAAATAGAGCCTAAGAAGTTGCCTGTTTAGGTTAAAATGACAAATATTCCCCTTGAAGCTTGGAGTATGAAAAGGGTAAGTGCTCTTGCTAATAGCTTAGGGATTCTATGACTGCATCTATGTGTTATAGTGGAGTTGGCAATATTGACTATGCAAGGGTGCTAGTAGAGATTGATGCTGACAAGGAAATTAGGAATGAGATTGAGGTGCAATACACAGATAAAGAGAATAAAGTCAAAGGGTACTAAGAAGGCAGGTGTACTGAGTGCAAGGTTTTTGGTCATGATTTTGTTCATTGCAAGCTTAACAAGGTTACTGAGGTTGGTATGGTAACATTAGCTGAGAATGTAAATTTGGAAAAGAATGACAAGGAGCAGAGTAGTATGAGGAGTAATGTGGAAGTTCAAGCCCAGAAGAAGCAAGTTACAGGTAATGTTCATAAGCAAACTGGTGTTAACAGAAGTTTCACACAGCTTACTCATAAGCAACAAGAATATAGGAAGAAGCAAAATATTGGGGAAGTTAGAAAAAATGGAAAAGCTGGTCCATCTGGTAGTAATGGGACTAATAAAGAGGAGAACAAATATGCAAATGTTGGGTCTTTTGAGAGACAGGAAAAAGATGCTGATGATGTTAATGGTAAAAAATATGAAGAGGAGTTCCCTACTCTAGGATCCAAAGAAGGAAGGAGCAAATCACAAAGCATAACACAAAAAGTGAACAAGAACAGATTTGATGTATTGGGAAGTGGAGGCAACAATGAAACTCTGGACTCTAATGATAATCAAAAGTGCCAGGATGAGGGAGATTTATGCAGGGATAAGAATGGAAAATCCGTAAGTATGGAAGGGAATATAGTCAAAGAAAATGAGGAGGTTGATATTTTAATTAGGTGGGAGAAGGAGGAGGAAATGATTGATATGTTTGTGAATAATAAGAGGAATCCCACTGATGAAGAATTAGAGACTTGGGGTCGATATATGTGTGAGTGGTACAAGAAGAAGTGGGATGCAAAATGGAAATGTAAATGCCCCATTGTAGGAAGAAGTATATGGATTATTGATTGATTGAAGTTTTTTGACACTGATGTTGTCCTTGTAGTGCTGTCTATATGAGCTTCTGCTAATTGGTATCTGGAAAATGTGCTGCCAATGCGGAATAGGTTCGTTATAATCTTTTCTTTGACATTGTAATTCAATTCGAGCATAAACAATTTCAAATTACAATGTTTCAGTCATGGAATTGCTGCGATTGCCCCATTCTCGCACCGTTTTAGGTTTTGATAACCTACCAAAGGAGATTCAGCTTCTTCGATGTAAGGTTAACTTTCAAGAATTGGTTTTTGTTCCTCACATCAGAAGACTAGGAGACACCCTCGTTCAGCGCCTTCGAAACTCTCCTACTACAAATAAAGGAACAACGAACGATAAATTGGAGGATGAAAGGGGAAGTGGAAAGTTTAAATCGTTTTACATCTCCGCTTTGACAAAGTATGTATCCTTCCATGTCTCATGTACTGCTTGATTGTATATATCTTATTGTGATTCGAGAGTGGCACCAAGTGGGTCAAAATGGGTCGGGTTGACCCACCAACACTTGCCATCTCAATTACTTTTGCATAAGTTAAAAATAGGTGATTGTGGGACTATGAAGGACATGTTGTTTACAATATTTTTATCGAACATGATATGGCTGCCCATTCAGCTAGTGATTTTCGTGGTGGAAAAACTGAAAAGTTGGCACTTGCAAAATACCGCCAAGTCATATGGCAGGGAAGAGTGATGAAAACTCAGTTCACTAACGAGGAGTTGAGGCATCAGGGACGATGTCCACTCACTCCTGAAGAAATTGGACTGCTTTTGAAAGCTTTGGGTTTTAACAATGACACACGCCTCTATCTTGCATCCCACAAGGTATCATCTAATCCACCCCATGGAAAATTTCAACTTTTAGATTCATACACGATTTGAAGGAATTATTTAACTATTTTTTTTAATTTGCACATAATTTGGAGAAATTTTTTAACTGTCTGATAAAATCTGCACAATTTGAAGAAATAATGTTACTTCTTCATCAAATGTCCCTAATCACCCTTCAAGAAAGACGATACACGAAATCTTCTTAGACCCAAATCAATATCATCAACAAAAAAAATGGTATGCTGAGAATGGGCAAACTAGTATTTGACTATTTTATGACCTACGTCAAGTGTACCAAGGCTGAGTTTAGCAAATCAAACAGTCAAAACAGAAACTTTTACATTATCGGCTTTGCTTTATCCCTGAAACATAGGTATATGGTGGAGAGGCAAGAATTTCTGCACTGCGTAAACTGTTTCGGCTTATGGATGACAAAAAAAGCCTTGCATCTGACAAAGAATTGGCAGAAGTTGAAGGAAGAGCGTCGTTGTTAGCGGCTGTTGATTATTATGTCAGTATGCATACGGACATCTTCATTTCAGCTTCACCAGGCAATATACACAATGCAATGGTATGTATGGTTGACCTCATTCAGCATATTCTCTACCTTTTTATTTGGATATATTCGGGAATGACCCTATAATTCGCAATATTAACTTTTTTAGGAAACAACAAAAAGGTAAAAAGTGCATAATATTTGTAAAATTGTTTTGACTTTAATCACAATTTTTTTTGTTTTATTTTTTTCATAATTTATGATTTTTTTATTGAAAATGTGAAAAATATTCCAAGTTTTTTACTTATTTGAGAATTTTATTTTGCAAAAATTTAATTTGCTAATTTTAAGGTCATTTGTGCATGTGGACGAATAAAATGATTATTCCTTCATTTGTATAGGGGTTCACACCAAAAATCCATTTAGGTGATTTCGAAATTATGCAAATATGACTGTTGTACTTCAGGTTCTCATAGAAAATTGCTCATTTTGCAAAAAAAAATCTTGCATTTTTCAAAAAGAATGATGTTTTGCTTTAGAAACCGCTATTTCAACCCATTTAAATAAAAACGGATAAAGTCTGGTTGACTTTTATTGATAAGGAATCTAACGGGCCAAATATTTAGTTTAATGAAAAAGTGAACGGGTTGAATTTGGTCTGAAGTGTATTCAAACTCAAAAAGACTTGGGACAAAACTGTGCTGGTGTCCAAATCCAACCCATCTAAAGGGCCTTTTTGACCCTTACTTCTAAAACGAATCATTGTTCCTTGTTTTTCAGCTATGGTATCGAGCATACAAAAACTTGAAGACTATCAGACCAAATATGGTGCTCTCGAGCCAGCTCTTTCGTAACGAAACTATGGACTGGCCTGAGTTTCAGTGGGCTATACAAAACGCGCATAAGAATAGACAAGGTCAAGTTAGGTTAAGAAAGGAGACACAATCCATATATACCTATCCAATACCAGATTGTATGTGTCAACAACATTAATTGGTTCTTTTTTCAGTTTTGTAGAGTTAGAGAAATGTGTGTAAACGAGAACAGATAACAGTAAAACACAAATTTGATATGTATTTTTGCTTTTCTCTGAGGGCGTTATGTGCATCCACGATATTTTTTATAGGGTCGCAGGTCGGTAGGTGAATGATGCAACATCTGGTTTAGTTTGCAAGTTTTAATCCAAATGTATGTTTCGCATGTGTATTTTACTGTTGTTGATTAGTTATATCGGATTTTGCTATACTGGATTTGTTGTTACGTGTTATCTATGGGAGGGTCTTTTAGGCGACTTACACATAGTCAAATAGATTGAACTATATATGGACGTTGTTATCAAGGAGTGAAATTATACGGCACACCCATTACCGAGAACAAGTATATGGGATCTACTTCGGATATCACAAGGATTGCCACACGTCAACCATAGTTCCTATCAATGCCATGGTTCCTAGCCATTGGATATTGCAATATGTCAATGTTTATTAGAGGACATGTATTTCATTTTGCTCAATAAAGGTTTTAATCACGGTATGGTAATCGTTTTTTCCACTCCTCCACCTCCACGGCCCTGGAGACTGTCCACAGCCGTGGTTTCAACTACTAGTGGAGGAAATGGTATTGATATATTTGATGAGGGTTTTTGCTCATTAAATATGATGTCCACAACCGTGGTTTCAATTGCATGATTTCAAAGAAGAAAATGAATAATAAGGTGCGAGTGGTGAGATAAACGATTAAAAACTCGGTAGTAAAGCACATACTGATCATTTCACACTACATATAAGTTCACACATAATTAGTTTACCTATGTCACAATAAACATTCTACAATATTATCATAAGTTGGTTCGACGGAAGTACAAAAAACAAATTAGCTATATACGTTATAAATAGAAATAGTAAAACAATCAAACAATGCAAGATAGGTAGCTTCTATGGAGAGCAATAAGCAAGTTTGCACACACATCGAGACCATTCATCAACTAAACTTAACGAAGAACTTGTTAGCGTTTCCCATTCTCCTTCAACACCATTTCTTATCTCACAACATTTGAGGTCAGGCCAATTTCCAAATTTGTTTTCCATCACCCCCATATCAATTAGCTTCAAGAAGTAAGCCCCTCATCTGAAGATGTGCCTCTATGTATAGGGGTTGGCAAATAGAAAACAATGCATCAAAGAGGAGTACCGAGTAGTTAATAAACGAGCCTAGCTCGTTTAGCCTTATACTTGACTTCGTTCGGATCGTTAACACCATGTCTAGATTCGCCACTGCTTGATCAGCCGTTTATGCCAGAGTGCCACCTTAAAAACCAAGAAACTACTTTAGCTTATATGTTTAGCTAAATACGTTATAAATAGAAATAGTAAAATGATCAAACAGTACAAGTGAAGATGGGCAGCTTCTATGGAGAGCAACGAGTAAGTTTGATCACACATTGAGACCATTCACCAAGTAAACTTAACGAAGAGCTTGTTGGCGTTTCCCATTCTCCTTCAAGACCATTTCTTATTTCACAACATTTGAGGTAAGGCCAATTTCCAGATTTGTTTTCCGTCACCCCCATGTCAATTAGCTTCAAAAAGTATCAGCGACCTTGAGCCTCATCTAAAGATGTGCCTCTACGTACAGGGGTTGGCAAATTGAAAACAATGCATCAAAGAGGAGTACCTAGTAGTTAATAAACGAGCCTAGCTCGTTTAGGCCTATAATCGACTCGGCTCGGATCATTCTTTAGATCCGCTACTGCTTGATTCGCCGTTTATGCCAGAGTGCCACCTTAAAAACCAAGAAACTACTTTAATTTAGCTTATATGGAATTGCGCCATTAGTATGAAATTAAAATGCAATCGACAATAGAGAATCTTTGAAAACAGGTACAATAGTTGCATTTTATCCGTGGACCGTCTACCATCTTTTTGAAACTTTAACATCTTTAACACAATAAGGGACCAAAAGTGTAACAAGTTTTATAATGGATACCGTTTATGTAAATTTTGGTATTTAGAGACCAAAAATGTAACTTGGTATAAACTATAAGGACCACCGTGTAATTTACTTTCTTTTTTATTTCTACAAAACTACTAGTATTATTTTGTTCCAATAACTTTTGTTGGCCTATATCAAATTCAATATTAAAATAAGAGAAAAATGAATTTAGAAAACAAGAGTGTTATTTACTCACAGACGGTGACAGGTTGTATTCTTTATCTCTGAAGAAGAAGCTCCGGAGATGCAGCGATTTGCAGATTTTTGAAACATTCTAATTTTCCCAGATCCTCTGGTAGCTTCTCAAGAAGAGCACAACCACAAAGGTTGAGATACGTCAGATGTTTTAACATACAGATGCTATTTGGAAGATGTTTAATCTTTGTAGCCGACAAATCCAGTCTCTCCAGAGATTCTAACTGGCCAATGTCCTCAGGCAACTTCCCAAGACAAAAACAGTTTCCAACATCGAGCGACCTCAGACGTTTTAGCATGCAGATGCTATCTGGAAGATATTCAATCTTCTTACTCCTCACATATAGCTCTTCTAAACATTCTAATTGGCCAAGATCTTTGGGTATCTCTGGAATATCGCATTTGAGTTCAAGCTTTCTTAGGCATCGTAAACTACAAATCATGTCTGAAAATTTCTTAAAGTCTGTGCAAGCACATAGACCAAAAGAAATAAGCTTCTCAATATTTCCAACTGATGACGGTAGATTTTCTTCATATTTACAGTCAAACTGAAACGTTGGGAGATTAATGTTGGGGTGCAACTGGCATAAATCTAGGGACTTGCCAACCAGACGTAAACTAGCTGAAGAACGACTAACCTTTGGTTCCGATCCACCAACGGGAACCAGAAAATAGGAAAACCTCAAACATGAGTTTAAGTTTAAGTAGACAAGTTTTCTTAGACATCCAACGGGAGAGTTAATTTCTACCAACTTATCACAACCTTCAAGATCTAACCTCTCAAGATTTGGAAACAGCTCAAGGTCAAGGCTCCTCAACCTTGATTTACAAAGTTTAAGGAATTTGAGATTTGGACATGCACTAGACACGTGAAGTTCTTCAAAATCAGCACAATCATTAAGAGATAATTTCTCGAGATTCGGAGTTAACCCAAGGTCAAACGTTCTTAACTTTGAGCAAGTGATATGGAGGTAGTTGAGCTTTTGACAGCTAACAGGCATGAAAAGTTCTACTAAATTAGGAGAATATATAAGAGATAACGTCTCGAGATTCGGAGTAATCCTAAAGTCAAAGGTCGTCAATTGTGACCAAGTGAGAGAAAGGAATTTGAGTTTTGGAAGAACCTGCCATCAAAAATAAGACAAAAAGATTAATATTAGTGTAGTAACTAACCAATAAATTAATAGCATTATTAGGAATTATGCAAACCAACGAATCAACAATTATTCTACCTTTTTTCCCCCCTGTTTCCAAAGTTTTATCATTCTGCTCCACTCCATTTTAAGTCCAACAAGATTGTTTGCTTGAAATGTTTTGGGTAAATACAAGAAAGGGTAAAAAATACATTTCAGATATTTTAAAGAGTTTGGAAAGTATTGGGCGGTATTATCAAGATCTTCGGCATGTCTTTCATAATAATCTTGATTTGGAAAATACACTTTAAGATATCTAAGTTGCTTCATTTTTCCAAGACCTTTCATAACAGTTCCCGCATTTGTGTTCGACTTACGAAGTTCTAAACATATTGTTTTTTTAGTACCCTGCAATACAAAAACAATGTCCAGAAGCCTGGAACGTCAGAACAAATGCAATGTTTTAGTTTTCTCTACATTACAAGTAAACTGATCTTTACCTCGTCATTAGCCAATATATCTTCAATTTCCTCTTTAATCCACAGTCGGCTATGTTTGTTAGGTTCATTCGGGTGCTCACGACGAACAATGTTCTTTCCCATTTCTTCTATATGGTCATGCATGCCCAAGCGCCCATTTTTATCAAGAGTTATGAGAGATCTCTGCTCAAGAACTTTTAAACCAATTCTAGCATGAAATCCACAGCATACAAGAATTCTGATTGCATCTTTTTTTAACATGCCTTTCAATATGCATGCAATGTCTAGAAATATTTCTTTATAATCATCCTCGAGACTGATGTAGCTTAATTCCAGCTGTTTTAGAGTCTCCTTTAAGGGAATTTTTTTTAGTCTTTCTAGGGCATCTACCCATTCATCCTTATCTTTACCACATAGAAATGAACCCAAAACTTTGACTGTTAAGGGAAGACCAGCAGCATATAGTACAACTCTTCGTGATAGCTCTTCATATCCTTGAGATGGAATCTCCCTTCCAAATGCATATCTACTGAAGAGACAAATTGCTTCCTTATCTGATAAGAGATCAATAACACGAATGAAGTTCACTCTGTGAGCTACCAACACTTGCTCATCTCTCGTTGTAACGATAATTCTACTTCCCGGCTTAAACCAATTAGGCTCACTTGCTAACGCCTCAAGTTGGTCTATGTGATCCACATCATCTAGAACAAGAAGAACCTTTATACCACACATCCTCTTTTTGATCATGTATTTCCCATCCTCAACACTATTTTGAGTAACTTGTTCATTTAGCACATTTAAAAGGACTTGTTCTTGTAAAAATTTCAAACCAGACACTGAGTCATTTGAAACTTCCCTCACATTCCCAACAAAGCTTTTAGCTTCAAAATCGTTAGATAGATGATCAAAAACAGCTCTAGCTGTAGTTGTCTTCCCAGCCCCTCCCATGCCCTTGATCCCTATCATGCGAACTTCATCAGTACCAACTTCTAAAGATGAAACAACATCCTTTACTCGAGTCTCCATGCCGACCAACTTTTCATCGAAGCCGAAACTGATGGAGCGTAACTCTAGTGAAATCTCTCCAACAATTTTTTTGATAAATTCAGCTTCGTGCCTGTATGCATGGTAAAAGAAGGTTCTGTTTAGCATAGTCTAAATACATAAACAATGTTTTAGATCTATATATAACATATATACAAAGTAATACTATGTAACATAGTACTAGCAAGGATGAAGAAACAAAAGTAACGAATATCGCAAGTAGAGATATGTGGAGTAATTACCCATTAGCAGTCGCCTGCAACTCCCTCCCAACCAGATTTGATGCTCCTTCCAAAGCCTCTATCCATTTCCCAGCAGCGTCTTTGTTTTTGTTTTGCGAAAAGGCTTCACCAAATGCCCCACTTTGTTTGCGGACTTGGGTGGGTTCCACATGAAAAAAGACGGGATAGGCAGTCTGTTCGCTAGTCTTTTGACACTCCATGATCTCAACAAGCTCATCCAAGCACCAAGACGAAGAAGCATAGTTCTTTGAGAAAACAATGATGAAGAATCTTGAGTCTTTAATAGCTTGGATAAGCTGGTTGTCGATGGTTTTCCCTTGCTTCATTTCCTCATCATCTTTGAAAGTTTCAAGGCCTTTATCCTTGAGAGCTTGATAAAGATGGCCAACAAAGGTTTTGCGAGTGTCTTCACCCCTAAAGCTTATAAACACATCATACTTAAATCTCTTTGGAATGGCCGATGAGCTAGAGGTGGACGCCAATGAAGTTATGGATGAAGGATCGGATAAACGTAACCTCTTGTTGGAGGACATTTCTACAAACTTGATAATATGAAGAAAAGTGAATGAAATGGATCGATAACCGTGATCAAAGCTAGGCGTTTACTCAGAAGACGACTGTAAAGAAACTTGATTGTGTTTGTGTGGAAATAAAATGTGAATTACGTGGAAATTTGGTTGAAGCTGTTAAAAGAGTTTATGTGAAGAAAGAAACTAGTTCCAGCTGCGGTGATATTGAGAAACAAAAGCCCACTCATATGGTCTTTTTAGTCAATCAAAAAGAAATATAAGATTCACTCTCGATAGGCTACTCATATGGTCTTTTGGTCAACGAGAAAGAAAGAAAAGATTCCCCAAAAAAAAGAATAAGCAACCCTATACATCCTCGTGGAAATTGGTTATTCAAGTCAAAGTAATTTAATCTATTTCTCCAACAAGACACAAATAAACTCATCAATTTATCTAACAACATCTTAGAAACTGCTTTAAAGACTGGCTCCAACATTGTTATTATAATTTTTTTTCCCACATAATGAGCGTTCTTGTAAACTATTGCCCGGCCACTTATACTATACTAGGCGAGTACTTGTGCATAGCAACGGGATTTTCTAGCGGCAAAAAACTATAGTTGCGACATTGTGATAAGTGTTTCGTGTGATGTTTAAACATAAAACGTGAAAATATAAAAATGTAATTGTAAAAAGTTGTAACATGCGATAATTCAACTCATACAATATAATTCTTAACATGTATCAAATAACATATAAACATTTAGTAAAACTGAAAATAAAACATTACATCAATTACAATAGTCTTGAAGAGCAAATGTATGCAGCGAGTGTTAATCAGTTGAGTAGTCAATGTTCATTCCGTGATCACCTAATAAGTTTAAAAAACAAAAGTGTAAGTAAAAGGAAGTTGATGATAGTATATGTAAAGTTAAAACATGATATAAAATATGTCATATGTATATTATACATACCTCTCACCCATAATGGTTCAGACATCCCTCGTTCTGTCTCCTATCGTCCCCATACGGACCATGGAACTGCATGTCCTCCCGGCGGAAATTGTTGACCGGAAACTTTTTGATGGCTTCTGATTGCGTGGTTTTGTAACCTTACAACAGGTTTTACCTCTCGAGGGATCTCAAGAGGCTTACAACCCCACCAGGCAGTGTACCTGACCGATGTAGTATAGTGTAGTGGTAAGTACGGGGGATTGATCGTTCTCCACAGGGAATAGTGTTCGTTAGGTATGAAGGTCTACTCTAATTAGGTCTAAAGGTTGAGGAAGATTCTTTTTATGTTTTTATATTTTTATGAAAGCAAGTAAAATCTCGGTTTTGAAAGAGTGGGCGGAATTAGTTGCTAGTCAACTAACCCAAAATAACTACAAATGCAAATAAAATAAATAACTGAAAATAAAATGTGGTGAGAAACTTATGTGTAGAGAAATGTGTTTACTTAGATTTCCTTACTCCCTAACTATCTTTTACCGGTTAATTAGTGTGTATTAGTCGCGTGGATGACGGGTGTATTCCTTAATACCATTCGTGGGGTGGCGTACTTACTTCCCCAACTCTACAAGCTCCTACTTCACTCCTATGTCGAGCCGGCTAGGAAGCTCCTAACATGGGATCACTAGAATTCGCTTGTGCATTAAATACAACCATAAAAACCTTTAGTACGCATTTGGTTCATGTTTCTTAAGACGTTCAAGCAAGTTACCGAATAGGAAGTTAGCCAGTTTTCTTAAGCCTAACATAGATAAACAATCATCCAATACAACTAATAACACACTAACAACCAATAATCAATAGCTAGGTTTCATTAGATCTAAGCAAACACAAGATAAATTTAGCCTAACATGTTAATCAAAAGACAAGAATAAGATAAAATCAAACAACACATAGACATATTGAATGATTAATTGATAACTTATCTTCAATGTAACATGGAAGATCTCAAGGCAAAAAGCCTTGAAAAAGGAGCTAAAATCGTCCTAGGGTTTTATCCCAAAATTCCACACACTAAGCCCTCCCTAATGACAAAAAATTAGAAAACTATATATAGATTTTTGGATCTGACGGCGTCACCTTATGGAGTGTGACGCCGTCACCTCGCCGCTTTTAGGGTTCCCGGATGACCTTCTTGACGCCGTCCCTCTTTAGCTCTTCAAAAATCCATTCTGGCTTATCAAGGCTCGACGCCGTCGAACCTTGAACGTGACGCCGTCCCCTTATGATTTAAGCCGTGACGCCCTTGATCAAGTTAAAGCGTGACGCCGTCAGAATTCACATGCTATTTTCACTGGCCCGTCATGAGTAAATTTCACGTCCAACTTTTCTTGCCAAGGCATGACGCCGTCCAGTATAAATTGTGACGCCGTCAAGAGTGACTTTGAGCCGATTTTTGAGACTTTGCCGTTTTCTTCACTTTATGCTCCAAAAACGTCCAAAATGCCTCCTTTTCCAGATTTCTCCTCAAAAGTACCTAAAATGACAAAAGGAACGATTTAGGGCAATATTTGATCAAATAAATACGATTTAAGGCTTAAATGACCCCTTAAAAGCGGTACACTTTTCGCTTCATCAGCTTCCGACCTTTCTCCCCTAGGCAGCTCAGTGCTAGCGAATTCCTTCTCTGACCTGACAAAGTCATCGACTCGTGTCATCATCTCCTCCACTGTCTTGGGCACCCTGTCTGCGAAGCGTTTCGCCAGCTTTGGACACTTGCTTGCGTCCATGAAGGAGGAGATTTTCATGACCTCCGGTACACCGAGTATGAAGCTTGTTTCTATGGTCCATCTCTCTTTAAATTCATGGAGACATTCGTTTGCCTTTCTCACTATCTTGGTTATCTCTGTTGGGTCTTTGAAGCATGTCTTGTGCAGAGAAAAGCGGGTCACAAACTGATGGCGGAGGTCTGCCCATTCGTCGATTCTTCCCGGGGGAAGCCTGTCGAACCATCCTCTGGCTCTACCGTCCAATGTTTGTTGGAACATCCGGCACCATACCTGCATGGGTCATTCCCCTTGCATAGCGGCCCCTGTGAACCGGCTGAGATGATCTTCAGGGTCTGTTGACCCGTCATAAAGTTTGATGTGGGACGGCATCTTATGTTCCGGTGCCGAGAATTCCAAAAGCCTCCGGGATAACGGTGATTTCGACACCTCCTTAAAAGGTTTCCCTGAGTCCCCATCGGCCACTTTTGCTCCCATCGCTATCCCTCCGTCTTTCCTTGCGGCGTTTCTATTGTGATCTAGTCCCTCCTCACTAAAATCCAACCGTATGGGCTCAACATTTTCCCTCCGGTTGTGTTCTTTGACCATGGATTTCAGAGCAGACAAATACCCTTCGATTTGTTCCCTGGTTGTCGGAGGAGTATCATCCCCACCTCCCCCGGAACCACCAGGACCGGAACCTGACATTCTATAGCCTGGGCAGATTGAATGCGGGTCCCACGGATGGCGCTAATTTGTTTGAGTAAATCCTTGCTGCCTAGCGGAATGTCCGAAATGCCTTCCGTCTAGAGCTGTGGAATCCTTCGGTATCTGTACAAATGAAACAAATGCGTTAGCCTCACCTCGGATGCTATCCCAGGACCAAGCTCCGGCGTGAGAGTAAGTAGGGGGTTCTGTTGAAAGTAATAAATATGTGTGTGTGTGTGTGTGTGTGTGTGTGTGTGTGTGTGTGTGTGTGGAGTCAATGCCAATGATATGTAAGAGTAAATGAGGGGTATTTATACTATCTCAAAACTGTACCTGGTTACTGTTCCGCTACTGTGCAAGGTACGGTTAGGCTACTGTTCCTGACACCTAGGGTATGGCATGCCGAACTACCCATAGCCTAGGGTGTCAGCTAGGTCAGCCACGTGGTGGACATAGACCCGTGAATCCAAGGCTAGAGGCGGCGCTGTCCGGGTCCTTCGGCCTTTAGTCCTTCCGGATGTTATCCTTCCGGTCTTGGTCCGGTCGGTCATATACACGATCAAACTGAGATTAGTATTATGTTGTGGGTTTCACATGTTCAATGTTGTTTACCGAGAAAAAAAAAACAACTTTGAATGCGTGGAGCGACAATTCGTACAACATCTAAATTTTTTGTAGTCTCTTTCATATGCAATTAGTAAGTCACTTTATCCTTTATTTCCTATTAGCAATCAACATGGTGAATATCTCAATGACTACAATAGGTAATACTTATAAATATTTGAACTTAGAAATTGCAATTTTTGTTTTCTACAACGTTTTAGTAGTTTTAGAAATAATACTTTTATGTGACGCTAAATAACCTTGTTTGAGTTGGCATCAAATGTCTAATAGCTTCAAAAGAAAAAAAAAATGCAATTTAAATTACAATAACGTGTAAACGACTTTGAAAAAAATCCTTATTTTTGTAATTGACTTATTCATCTTTTTGCTTAATTTGTAATTTTGATTGTTTATATCAAATTAGATGGCTATACAACGTTTATGTTTAGTGCGTATATGATGGTGATGGGTTATCTTATTACAAATTGTTGACTAATATAATGGTTTAAAGTGTAAACATATTCAAACATGACACTTGTGGAAGATCAAGTAAGATCAATTATGCTTCGCCACACTGGTAGTGAATGGTGAACTTTGATTACGTTGTCACTAAATAACCGAACTTGAGTTTGGTATCAATTTTCTCTAGCTTCATAAGAAAGAAAATCAACGTGTGATAGGAAGATAAATAAGATTTGATTACGTCAATAAAAGTTACATTTTTCTATAAGGTTACTCTTGTGAAACTTGTTTTAAATTGCAATCCCACATGGGATAAAGAGAAAAAGTTTAGCTTACTTATATGGTCTAGTAAATATGTCTAAATAAGTTGAGATTAGTATTATGTTGTTAGTTCTATTCTTAATGTTGTTTATATAGTACGAGCACGTGAGCCCGCGCGTTGCTGCGGGATGCTTTAGCCATGCATAGAACAATTGTGATAATGTATATGTAGTTGCAATTGTTAGTATGGGAGTGTGTTTTTAATGTGAATGTTTTTGGACATGTTAATTTGAGTTTGTTTTGCTATTATAGTGTATGTACCTAATCTGTCTCTTTATTAGATAACTAAATGGTTCTCCGATTATAAATCTCAAAGTGACAAAAATCACCATTAAAAACCACATCCAAATACTTGTCACAATTTTAACTCCTCGATTGTATATCAAAATACATACATAAAGCCTAATGATATGACTGATCAAAACTACAACTTATATTATTAAAAGGTTTTAATCTTATTATTGAATGTGCAAGCTTAATAAAATTTAAGGGCTTCCCACAGTGTCCAAACCAACTGAGCAGCCATGGCTGCACTTAGTCTAGCTGCAGCATTCGCTATTGCATTCATTATGAAAATGGGCAACTTGAAGACGCCTCACTCGTGATGAAATCTTGGCTAATGGACTCAACTTCACCCTTGATTATACCCGCGAGTAACTCTCCTCGGTCGTAGAAGAACTCCACTTTCGACACCTTGAAGTTTTCGTCCAGCTAGTACAAAATGTTCACAAATTAGACATCCATCAGAAAACGGGTCAAGTCCTATAACAAAAATCTCTGAAGTGATACACGTTACACAACTTGAAAACATTGGAATGAGTCAAAACCGTTATACCTCGGATAAGATTAACTTTAAATCCCCTGTGAGGTTCATATGTTAAGACACTCTGCATCATTAAAGTCAAAACTTATCCTCGTATTATACTGTAGCCACTCAAAAAAATTGTTCATTATTGCTATAAGTCAAGTGAACTTACTAAACAATAGTTACGTGGCCTGCACGCTTAGTTGCCTTATACTCGACTTATGTACAGGCACATACACTATGCATATAAATACATGTCTAAACTTGAGTTGTAGGATTAGACGATTAGTAATCAGTTCCACACAAATAAGTAAGAACATACCCTCAAGCCTATGCACCCGCCAATAGAATTTCGTATGCATAAAAATTTTCTGGACTTAGTAATGATTCACGTTTTTGCACAAAGCTCTGTTTGTAAATGTTTTACAAAAACATGGATCTTTTCCCACATGTGCCAACTTATATAAATCAAGTTGTTACAATTTTCTTTGCTTATAAGTTTTTTTTTTTTTTGCGTGTTTACATCGGGTATGCTCATACTTTGTTTCTGCGGATACAGCTTTTTAACCCAGACAACGGCGACTCCAAACCCATTTTCAGAAGCTTATATGACTCAGTCATGTTAACTCAAATGAAAAAAAGACTTTGCACATCAGAATGTATACTTTGGAACCTGATTTATGGGTCTATTAGCAACCCCAGAAGTTGCAGAGAAGGTCCAACAGGTCATGAGAAATTGTAGCAGTATTAGAAGAGCCAAGTTGCCGTATCTGGAACGAAGCCTTTTTCACGCTATCCCCCTTTACCAAAAAAAAAATAATAATAATAAAATGGGTCAAATAAATGCTTAGCTAAAACGGCGACAGGTCAAATGGGTCTTGTGGGTTGAAATTGGTTCAAAGCCATTTAATTTATAGAATCCAAATATTATTGCAACTGTTTCAACTAAATCTTTATAAGTTTAAGCGTACGAAAATTTAGTGCCACCTGTGAGTCGTTAAGGTTTTTAAGACAACTCCTGAGTTTACATATTAATGAATCATCTCCACAACAAAAGCAGTCACGAACACTTGCTGATTCATGTATTACGTACGTGTCATAGCAATACTTATTTTTTGCTACATGATAATTCTTTGTAAATGCTTATAATAGCTGTGACATCTTCAAATCCAAGCACCCCTATTCATGAATCAGTTGGTATCCATTTTGCCTGTACATCTTCAAATCCAAACACCCCTATTCATTTAAACATATTAAGCATGATAACTGCTTCATGTTTAATCTCACACCTCAAATACTCAAATCACATTTGACACTAAAAATTGTATATAGCTAACATTTTAATCCTTCAAAATGCAGTAGACCCTTCACTATTCTGGTTGAAGTGTTTTTAACTGTAAACCCAAACACTCATGTTCATTTAAGATTGGTAAAATTTAGATTGCAACACAAAACAGCTGGTATTCATTTTTCCTACACACCTCTAAATCGAAAAACCCATATTCATTTAAACCTATTGAACATGATAGTTGCTGGTTAGAACATATCTAATGCGAATCTTCAAAAATTAAATTTGTAACCTATACAACATGCATAAACATTTTATGTAACTCTGAAGACCAGTGGCCATCAGATTTTTAATGTAAATCTGACTTTTGGAAGTAAGTATAAGTTCCAAAAGCATAAAAAATCAGGATCATTTAGAAAGGACAGACAAAATTTGTGATAATGTCACTGTTCTAGTGCTTACCTCATGATATTAGGAGTAGCTAATAGCTGATTTACTGCCTTTCCTTCCGTAACTGCAAGTTGTGAATTTGTCGTACCCAAGTCAGTCCCGATAACTTCATTCCTAAGAGGTCTCTTAACCTGCATAGCATACAACCGATTGAGAATGCAATAAGCAGATTGTAAAGCGAAAATTAGGACATTCCATAAACCTTTGTGAAAGGCTCTGGGCATTCCAATACTATAAATTAACACCCACTAACCTCCCCCCCCCCCCAAAGAAAACAACGGCAAAGTCTAAGGCACTAGAAGCTAAAAGTAATAACAACAAGACTCTTTAAACAAATAGCAAAAGTAATAACCAAGGATATATACTATGATACTGCCGGAAAAAAAATTCCGGTCACAAGTGGGGGCGGTTTCCGTCAATGAAAACTTGAATCTGCCTCAGAAAAGTGTAGGGAAGCTTCACTCGCCGGAGGTGATATCCAATTCGCCGGAAAAAATAAGAAAGAAAATTTGTAGCCGGAAACTAACGCCGGCGCTTGGAGGCGCGTGGCCGGGCTTCAAATGAGTCGGTTTGAGGTGTTTTGGTCGAGAGAAAAGTAGCTATCCGGTGGTGGTGTTTAAACTCGCCGGAAAAAAGCAAGGTCGCCGGCGGCTGTAACAGTCGTGACAGCTAATGGTGGTAATATCTGTTTTCTTGTTACCGGGACACTTTTCTCAAGGAAATTTCTTTGTCTTTTGGTAAATACCACTTTTTAACATTCAATTCCTACCCCAAAATTTCAAAAACTACTTTTATTAAAGGCATATGTTTTATTAGATGGGTTGTAAAGGAATAATGACTTTTACAATAAAGAAATATCATAATAATTCCAAATTTCCTTGTCTTTTACAATAAAGAAATTTCATAATAATTCCTAGCTCAGAAATTTTTAATATCAAAAGAAACATCATAAAAACTCCTAGATAAACATATATGTCATGATAAAAGAAATAACTTGACATAGTTAACTAAAATTATATATCGAGTTCAAAAAAAAGAAGAAAAAGTCTTATCATGTCTTAATATCAACATAAAGCAATGAACTAGCCAATTCCATGAGGTTTCAACTAAAAATGCTAGAAACTTCTTATCCCATACCATTACAAGAATGGAACTGTCATGAATATTTGCAGCGTAGCGTTAATTTTTGTAAAAGACCTTTCTATTTTCCCTAAATGTACATGGTCCAAAAAAATTATGTTTTTATTCTTGGTTTTTATTTTTTTTTTATTTTTTATTTTTTTCTTCTATTTCTTAAATGCGCATGGTTCCGTCCCTAGTGTTACCAATGTGAGTTGGATAATCTTTTGTTTCATTAAACAAGGTCCACCACAACCAACTAGTACAATACCCGTGCGTTGCTCGGGTATAACGATTCAATAATTTAGAAGAAAAAAAGATTATAAACTTCTGTCAGTATAATAAAATTAAAAAAAAAAAAAAAAAAAAAAAAAAAAAAAAGTGCACAATCATTCTTATTTAATGATAAATATTAAATCTAAAACACACCAAAGTACTAAAAAAATGATTTAATGCAGTAGCCGAATTTGCAAATTTGTTATTGTAACTTGAGTGAGAATATGTCACATTACATTACAGATTTTAGCTTATCTATGAGCATTAGCATAAAGCTACACTTCAGCTCAAAACCACTAATTGGTGGTTAGTTGAGAATGTAATTTTCCCTTGAGTTGGATAATATTAAAAATTTACTATCCTATTATTGATTCAAGTCTTAGTTATGTTTTTTTTTCTTCCATATACACAATCTGAAAACATTTACAGCTTACTTATAAGTCACTTTAGTAGGATTTATATTATTGCATACTTTGTTGGTTGTTTTGCGTTTGGTGTTCCCAGATCAGGGTAAAGATAATCAATCAAGGTACCGGATATTCACTTGAAATCGTGTAATCACTTTCCAATAGAAACTATTCGACCCTATGCCTGGGTTACACGAATATCTCTATGGGATAAGACCAAGTGATGTTCTTGTTTTAGGCACAAATCAAGAACCAAATCGTATTCAAGTGTTTAGGGTTTCTGTGTTGTATATTCATGCAGTAAAGTTATGATCTCTATTTATAATAGAGATTACTCAAACCCTAGCCCATGGAATTATGAATAATTAACGGCCCATTAATCATACCATAACAGTTTCCATAATATCAGGGATCAGTGGTTTAAACGAGCAGTACAAACTGTTAAGTCCAGCAGTACTAACTGTTATGTACAGCAGTACTAACTTAGCCTAGCAGTACTAACTTTGATCTGGTAGTCTTAACACTAGCAGTAGAAACTGGTAGTCTTAACACTAGCAACAGAATGTTCTGCATCAGCAGTAGTATCAATAACACGAGCAGCAGAATGATCTGCTTCAGCAGTTGTATTATTAATACTAGCAGCAGAACCAAAACCACTAATTGAGTCAGGGTAAACAGTGACCTGATGGGTGTACACTCTGTACCTCCAAGCCCATTACCATGTGTGAATTAATCCCTCAAGTGCACTAAATTTTCCAACAATCCTCCCCAAATTTAGTTCACTTCCTTTGCATGAAAAATAAACAATAAACAAACATGTGCATAAATGAAAATATCTTGAAGATTGAATTCTCATCTTAGTACATTACACGTTCAAATATTCGAGAATCAGGGTGTTCTAAGAATTGAACCCTTCAACCCATTTGAATACCTGAAGATAAAATACACACAATGTTTTCAAACACTTAAATACTCCTGACACTATACAAGCCATATGTCCATATCCAATTCATAAATGTTGTAAAAGCTAAAATTCCAAAACTTCCTGAAGCGGCAAAACTTCAACATTTACATAGGTGGTTCATCTTTCTTCATGCTCCTGCTAAGCACTTTTTCAAAGAAAATTAACCATTGAGAAGTAAAGACTTCATCCTCCTTTTCAGCAGGTTCTGAGCACAACCTTGGGATGAAAATAATCATGTGCTCCAGTCCACTAAATGTTCAGCTTTCCACATTGAACTCAGCTCCCAAGTTTCCTCAGGGGGGAGTTGGGTGTCTTAGCATTCAGTGACTAAGTTGGACTTAAACCCATCCCTTTAGAAGACTTTAAAACCAAGTCTCTAGCCAAACCCTTCGTCAAGTGATCAGCTAAGTTTTGTTGAGATCTAACAAACTCTATAGATACCACCCCATTCATGATAAGCTTACGAATCATGCTATGCCTGACACCTAAGTGTCTAGACTTCCCATTGTACATTTGGCTATAAGCCTTTGCCAATGTAGCAGCACTATCACAACGGATAGAAATAGGTGCTATAGGTTTAGGCCACAATGGAATCTCAAGAAGCAAGTTTTTCAACCATTCAGCTTCTCTACCAGCAGCTGCTAAAGCCACAAATTTAGATTCCATAGTTGAACTGGTGATGCAAGTTTGCTTCTTGGATGCCCAAGAAATTGCACCTCCACCAAGTAGGAATACCCAGCCACTAGTAGACGAATTGTCTTCAGTGTTACTGATCCAACTTGCATCAGTGTACCCTTCTAATACTGAAGGATAACAAGTATATGAGAGACTATAATCCATAGTTCTCTTCAAATACTTCAGTACCCTCTGAATTGCTTGCCAATGATGAGCACTAGGATTACTAGTATATCTGCTCAATTTTCCCACAGCAAATGCAATATCAGGCCTTGTACAAGTCATGACATACATTAGGCAACCAATCACCCTAGAATACTCAAGTTGAGATACAGCTTTACCAGTATTAGGTAAAAGCTTCTCACTTGTATCCATAGGAGTACTCACTGGAGTACAATCAAAGTAATAGAAATATCAAATGACTCGACCAAATGACAAATTTTGGTTAACATATGCTAGTTAGAACATACAAAATAAGAACATTTTGAATCACGGATGTGGCATATCAAAAAGCAAAACCTCATATGTCTGAATGCATTAAAACATAAGACACTTGGACCAATTCAAGTTTTAGTAATTAGAAGGATCCCATTTGTTCAGCCTGTGCCTAGATCTTCTGCAGTAACTAGAAGGATCCCATTTGAATCCAAATCGAAGCAAACCTCTATAGCCGCCTTTACGTTGGTACCTAGCACAAGGTTGCTGAAGGAGAATTCGCCAAGCAATACGCTGTCTTTAGTTTTGACCCCCTCACCTTGATACACGACAATTCGTAATGATGTATTACCAATGGTATGTGAATAAAATTTTTTCTTTTTACTTATGGGTATGCATGTGTTCCTGGGGATAATAACTGGCATGTGACCCTTTTCACCATTTTTGGTGGCTCGAATTCCTAATGAGTGAGGAGTGACATCAAGCAGCACCACATCTTTCTTCATATCATCAACATCTCCACTTAACCTAGCAGCCAAGATTGCTGCACCTGAAACAACAGCCTCGTCACCATTTAAACTCCTGCAAAGTGTCTTCCCACCAAAAAACACCTCAACCATTCGTTGAACTTTTGGAATCCTACTCGAACCACCAACAAGAACCACCTCATCCATGTTAGAGTTTATGGATTTTAATTAATATTTGTATGACCGGTTTCGAACCCGAGACTTCGGGATTGCACACAATACGTAAGAGTCTCAATGGTTTGAATAATTAAATATAGTTTTATGATTTATTTATTCATTTCACAATCAAATAACTTAACGGTCGTTAGTATTTAACGGAGTTAGAGATAACGGTCGTTAAAGGACTACTAATGAAAAAGGAGAATAGAAGGATCTAGAACCCCTCCTTGGGCCTAGATTCGGCCGACCCTTTCTTAAGGGGTTAGGGTTTCAAGCCTTGGAGTGGGGAACAAGAAAAGGGAGTCTATAAATACAAACCCTTTGTGTTTGTAATTCCCTAATCCTAATTCCAAGCTAGCCATACTTCTTCTTCTTCTCCTCTTGTGGTATACGATCGGCAATACCCTATCCCTAGGGTTTTTCTATCCAAATCTCACATAAGTGTTTGGTTATTGTTTGTGATTAGAACCTAGCTTTTCCCATTGAAACGCTAGTATTATGTGTGTACAAGAACGGAGTACAAGCTTATTTTAGCTTGTTGTTTATTGCCCTATTCGATCCATTATAATCCCAATTTAGGGTTTATACTTTGTTCTTGGTGATCCGATTCCTTATTCTTGCTAGGAATCAAAAGCTACGCATCTATTTAATCTTTAGTTAATTATTTACATGTTATTGTAGATCCTACTTCCGTTGTGCATGCTTTGATGTAAATTGTTTATGTTTATTAGTTTATAGTATTATGATTCTAATATTCCAACAGTGGCATCATGAGCCCGTTTTTAACATGTAATTAATTACTAAAAAACTTAAAATTGAATCTTGTTGAATAGATACATGCAATCTTGTTTATTCTAGGGTTTTATTTTACAAACCCTAATTTTTTTAATTTGGGTCGACACCCATTTAATATTTTTTAGGGTTTTAGTTTTTGATAAAACTTGTAGAAACCCTAGGATTGCATGCAATTTTAAGTGTTTAATTAATGAGTACCTATGTGATGTCATTAATTAGATTGCGTACGATATTGACTTGTAAATATGTGTTACATGATTTAAAGTGCAATATGGGATCCATGACAAAATCTTGCATGTTTTGTCATAGAATGTTTTGTGTTTAAATTGCTACATGTTTTTTAAGATAAATCTTAAATTAGGGAAGACCCTAAATATATATATATATATATATATATATATATATATATATATATATATATATATATATATATATATATATATATATATATATATATATATATATTAATTTGTTATGTGCAATGTGGTATATAATTATCTAAAACTTACGCGGCCAAGTTATTTGGCGTCTGTGGTCCATTGGGCACAATGAGCTCGAAAACCAATGGGAGTTTTACTAATTACATACATTAAGAATTCACATAGAATATTAATAGGATTTATCAAAAGGTTTGCATGTGGCTATATGATATTGTTAATGATCATATATGTGTTATTTAGTGTTTGTTTATTTTTTAATTACTTGTTCTTTGTGTTTAATTATGATGGATTGTAACATCAAAGAGGGTAATTTTATGAATAAAAAATAAATGAACCTAATAACTATGAAACCTTTGTGGTATATTATTTATTGCCAAGTCTTATGTGCCGATAGTGGTTCGCTTCGCACGGTAATTTGCTCCCAGGCGAGACTAGCAATTAATAATTTACTACATAATTGTTTAAGCAAGAAAATCATAAGTGTTTAATTAATTGATGCGACTGTACAAAAGTGGTCGAAGCGGCGGACCTAAAATTGACAAACTATAAAGTGGGTATAAGGTTGGTTTCGCATTAAATTGTGACCTTAAAGGGGCGCGTTTTTAATTAGCCTTCGGGCAGATGTTTGCCTCTCCGCTCGCCTGTGCGTCAATTTTAGACTTACCAAGTACACCATGATAACGTACGAAGCATCTTAAGGCAATGTTGTAAGTTTCTCAACGCCATTAATTAAAACTTTGATGATTTGAGCTATTAATGTAACGAATGAGTAAACTGTTTTGAAAACATATGATACAAAGATGAATGCATGACATCTTTGTACATATTTTGATTATACATATCAAAATTTAATACCCTTAAAATTTAAGTAATATGCCAACCAATTAATACGGAAACACCTAAGATTACATTCTATCATTGCTAGCAGCCTCAGCTGATGTAATGATTCAAAGAATGGTAGTCAAAAGGGGTAAATTGAGCACTTTCATTGCTAGCAGCCTCAGCTGATGTAATGAAATGGCGTCAATTTACATGTTTCTAAATTGGTTAACTTAATTGAGCACTTTCATTACTAGCAGCCTCAGCTGATGTAATGAAACGGCTTCAAGGCATAAAGATTTGGGGATGAAACATGCTTACATTTGCAACTGATGTTGGCAAAATAATGTAAGTCCCATGATTCTAGGAATTGCAATTGGATATTGGCAATTGGGATTGACCCGTACCTTATTGAGTACTTTCATTACTAGCAGCCTCAGCTGATGTAATGAAACGACGTCAATTTGGATCCTAGTTTTCAGTGAAAATTAAATGGTTATTTACCATGGGTGTTTAATTTTCTTGGAAAATTTAATTATCGAAAGTACTAACTTTTAAACTTTTTTCTATAGAAATGACCAACCCTGACAACACAAACATGTCAAACATGACCTCTGCTTTCAAGATGATGATTGAAAGAGAGAAATTGACTGGGTCTAAGAATTTTAACGATTGGTTCCGTAATCTAAGGATTGTTCTTAGAATGGCCAAACGTTATAATTATCTTAGTGAGCCTCTTCCTGTTGCTCCACCTGCTAACTCTTCAAATGAAATACTTGCAGAGTTCAACACTGCTTATGACATACACAATGATGTGGCTTGTCTCATGCTGTCGGGGATGGATACTCAGCTGCAAAAGCAGTTTGAGAATTGGAGTCCGATGGATATTATTGAGGAACTCAAACGTATGTTTGAGAAACCTCCAACGGCAGAGCTATACGACTTGTTAGATAATCTGAACAAGTGTAAGCAGGATGCAAACAAACCTGTTAGTGCCCATGTATTGGAGATGAAAGGATATCTTGACCAATTGGACACACTTAGATGCGGGTACGTGGAAGATGTGAAAGTTGGCCTCATCAATAGATCCCTCAATGAGGAATTTATGGTGGTTTTGTGCGCAACTTTAACATGCATTGCACGGGGAAGACTTTTAGTGATTTGCATGTAATGCTAATTGACTATGAGAAAGGACTCTCTAAGAAAGCACCTACACCTGCTGTGATGGCAATTAGAGGTGGTAGGGTTGCTAAGCCCGGTAAACCGCATAATGTGAACAAGAAGGGCAAAGGGAAAGCTGACAAAGGAAAACAGGTTGTGACCTATCAGCAGAAGCCCAAAAAGCAGAATCCTCCTCCAAAGAAGGATTATCCCAAAAAGGATACGGCTGCTTGTCACCACTGTAACACTCCTGGACATTGGAAGAGGGACTGTCCATTGCTGCTTGAGGAGTGTCGCAAGAATAAAAATGCTAAGGCTGGGAATGGCGCCAGCACTTCAGGTATTTTTATGGTTGAATTATTTTCTTTTCCTCGTAAGCAAAATGCCTGGATATATGATACAGGATGTGGTACTCACATTTGTAATACATCGCAGGGGCTTAGAGGAGCGAAGAAGCTGAACTATGGGGAATGCTACTTGTACGTGGGAAATGGAATACGTGTAGCAGTAGAAGCCATAGGGACTTTTGATCTTGTTTTACCTTCGGGTTTAATTTTAGTATTGAACAATTGTCATTATGCACCGTCTATTGTTAGAGGTGTTATTTCAGTTTCTTTATTATTGGATATTGGATTTGAGCACACATTTATTAATAATGGAATTTCAGTTTCTTTAAATTCTGTTTTTTACTTTAATGCAATTCCATTGAATGGTGTGTTTGAAATTGATATGGAAAATCATGTATCCAATGGAAATAATTCTATGTATAGCATTGACAATAAGAGAATCAAGTCGAACTTGGATTCATCTTATTTATGGCACTGTCGTCTTGCTCATATAGGCAAGAAACGCATGGAAAGGCTGCAACATGATGGGCTTTTGAAAAATATCAATGATGATTCATTTGATAAATGCGAATCTTGCATATCTGGAAAGATGACAAAGAAACCTTTTCATAGCAATATGGAAAAGGCTTCGGATCTACTTGGATTGATACACACTGATGTGTGTGGTCCACTTAGACATATGTCTAAACGCGGTGCTACCTACTTCCTAACCTTCACGGATGACTATAGTCGTTATGGTTGTGTTTATTTACTTAAACACAAACATGAAGTCTTTGAGACATTCAAGGTTTTTAAAAGTGAAGTAGAATTACAACTCGGTAAGAAGATTAAGGCTCTTCGATCCGATCGTGGTGGTGAATATTTAAACCAAGAGTTTAAAGATTATCTAGCTGAGTGTGGTATTGTCCAGCAACTCACTTCTCCTTATACTCCACAACAAAATGGTGTATCTGAAAGGAGAAATCGTACACTGCTTGATATTGTACGATCTATGTTCAATCTTACAACTCTTCCCTTATCCTTTTGGGACTATGCTCTTGAAAGTGCTGTTCGCATATTAAATATGGCTCCAACTAAGAAGGTTGATAAGATTCCATATGAATTATGGACTGGAAAAGCTCCCAACTTGTCTTACTTAAAGGTCTAGGGTTGTGAGGCGTTTGTTAAACGTGACTCACCTGACAAACTCCAACAAAGATCTGTTAAGTGTATCTTCGTAGGATACCCTAAGGAAACAAGGGGTTACTACTTTTACTTCCCACCAGAAAATAAAGTCATTGTGGCTAGATATGGTGAATTCCTTGAGGAAAGTTTCTTGTCTCAAGAATTCAGTGGGAGAGTATATGATCTTGAAAATGATCAAGAAGATACGTCACCTTCTGAGAACACTAACGTACTTCCTGTGGAACCTGAAAGTTTAGGTCCTCCACATGAAGTTGAAGTGGTACCCATCCGTAGATCTACAAGATCTACAAAAGCTCCTGAATGTCTATGTTTAAACGTAGAGTGTGAGGAAACTATACTAGGGGATCTTGATGAGCCAACTAGTTATAGGGCTGCCATTAATAGTCCTGAGAAGGATAAATGGCAAGTTGCTATAGATGGGGAAATGCAATCCATAAAAGACAACAAGGTCTGGATTGAAGTAGACTTTCCTCCCAATGCTAAGGTAGTTGGGAGTAAGTGGCTCTTCAAAAAGAAAATGGACATGGATGGCAATGTACACACCTACAAAGCTCGTTTGGTGGCTAAAGGCTTCACCCAAACATACGGTATTGACTATGAGGAGACCTTTTCTCCTGTAGCTGATATTAGAGCTATTAGGATTCTTATAGCTATAGCAGCCTACTATGACTATGAGATTTGGCAAATGGATGTCAAAACCGCCTTTCTGAATGGTTGCCTAGATGAAGACATCTACATGGCGCAATCTGAGGGGTTTGTGAATCCACCATTTCCTGAGCGTGTATGCAAGCTTCAAAGATCCATTTATGGATTGAAGCAAGCATCAAGGCAATGGAATAAGAAATTTGATGAGGAAATCAAGAAGTTTGGATTTACTCAAAATTTCGATGAGCCATGTGTATACCACAAAGTTAGTGGGAGTAACACTACTTTTCTTATCCTGTATGTCGATGACATATTAATCATGGGAAATCATATACCTAGTCTTAATGAAGTTAAGACATATCTAAGTAAATGTTTTTCCATGAAGGATTTAGGAGAAGCAGCTTACATCCTTGGAATCAAGATCTATAGAGACAGATCTAAGCGGTTAATCGGATTAAGCCAAAGTGCTTACATGGATAAAATATTGAAGAGATTCGATATGCAAAATTCCAAGAAGGGATATTTGCCCATGCAAGTAGAACATGGCTTAAGTAGCGAATTATGTGCTTCAACACCTGAAGAGGTGGCATACATGAAGAAAGTTCCATATGCTTCAGCAGTAGGATCTATCATGTATGCAGTTAGATGCACAAGGCCAGATGTGGCGTTCGCACAAAATTTGACCAGTCGTTACCAGCAGAATCCAGGGAAAGATCACTGGCATTCTGTTAAGAACATTCTTAAGTATTTAAGGAATACTAAAGATATGTTTCTTGTGTACGGGGGAAATCCAGACGCAGAACTGAATGTTACAGGTTACTGCGATGCGTCCTTTCAGACTGATAAAGATGATACGAAGTGTCAGACGGGTTACGTTTTTGTCATCAATGGAGGAGCTGTAGACCGGAAGAGTAAGAAGCAGAGTACAACGGCCATGTCTGCTACAGAATCTGAGTATATTGCTGCATCGGAAGCTGCACAGGAAGCTGTTTGGATAAGGAAATTCATTTCGGATCTTGGAGTGATGCCGTCAATTGAATTGCCTATCAATGTGTATTGCGACAACTCTGCTGCAATCACATTCGCCAATGAACATGGAGTTATGAAGGGCGCCAGATATTTTCGTAGGAAATATCACTATGTTCGAGAACAAGTCGAACTAGGAGAGATAAATGTACTCAAAGTTCACACAGATGACAATCTGGCTGATCCTTTCACGAAGGTATTACCTAAGGAATCATTTACTCGACATGCTCAGGGTATTGGTCTTCGTTTAGCCGATAGTTTCATGTAAATCTGTGATTAGTGTTAGCCTTAAAGTTATGTTATATTTGGGAATTGCATTTAGTCATTTGTATTGGGGCTAGTTAAACGTGTTGGGCTTTTTGGACTAGAATAGATAACAAAGCTTGTATTGTCCAAAGTGTCTAATGTAAAGCCCATGAGCCAAAAGTCCAACCGAAAGCCCATCTAGTGCATTAGGGCATCACCCTTTTGCTATAAATGCCTTACTTGTTTCATCAAGTAAGGTTGGATGTTCATTTGTAATAAGAGGTGTGTGTGGTTTTCTTCTTTCTCTCTCTAGAAAACACACACACCTCCCCCATTCTTTAATCTAATATTGCCATATTTAACCTTTATTTCGAGCATCCCCGACCTCCTGAAGTACGTGGTTTTGATATTTACAATTGGTATCAAGAGCTAACCAGGGGCGAACCGTGGTGATTTGAGGTGAAAAGAGTGATTCGTTGTGTATTTTTGTTCATTACTGTTCATTTAGTTGTCTCGTTTTTTTTTTTATCAAAATAAGTTAAAAGTTGCGTTTTTTCAAAAAGCCGTGTACTTTTGATCTTATTCTTGATTTTTACGAGAGTTTTTTTGAAAAAAGGTGATAGCTTTTTGACTGATTCGTGTTATTGTGTAAGCTTTTGGTGAAAAGTTGCATGCTTTGTGTTAAAAAAATTGGGTATACATCATTTTGGAGACAAAAGCTGTAGCGTTATCAGTTGTGTGTGATTGTTTGAAGTTTTGATCGAAGAAAAAGTGTTTCAAAAGGCTCAAGGTTCGAATCTTCAAAGTGGTGAATTGATTTTTATTACCTTTCTTGTATAAGAATCGTAATAAAAGAAAGCTACTCGTCTCGTGTTCAATATCGAAATCTTTTAAAGATTTCGATTGAAAAGGGTTTTTCGCATTTGAATTGCGAGTGAAAAGGGTTTTTCGGAAATCATTTGCGACTCAAAAGGGTTTTTCGAAATTGGTATAAAGATTTGGCACTCTTTCGCAATTACTGCTCTCTTTCGAAATTGTGTCTTCTTTTCGAAATTACTCGAGCCTTTCGCAATTCATTGCTTTCGGAATTGGTCAGATTTCGCAATTGGTGGTACCCTGTCGCAATTGATCAAGCTTTCGCAATTCAAAGAGTTTCGCAATTGGTCTCTCTTTCGAAATTGGCCAGCTTTCACAATTGGTTCTCGGACAAGGCCGGCTTTCGCAATTGCTTCTCAGACAAAGGCTATCCAAAAAAAAAAAAATTTTTGGCCGGAAAATTTGAGTAAAATTTAATTAGGAGGAGTGACTTAACAGTCAATTTTTACGCGAAATTCAAATTCTGGTACAATAGTGAAAATTTTGGTCCAAATTCAAATTTTTAGGTCAAAATTCGAATTTTTCGGGGAATTTTTGGCGTAAAAATTTCTTAAACTCAAAATTTTCCAGCATCATTAGAATGTCATTTTATGGCATATTTCACACCAAAATCACAAATGATATTACTGGTATACATCCTCAAATCCTACCACGTATAGCCAAAAAGATCCTGATCAAGAATCACAATCAAATAACAATGGCTAATTGATTGTTATCAACCGTGACTACAAGGTTGATGATTCATAATAACCTATTTGAAGTCGAAGTGGAATATCACGGGTGCGTGTACTTAGTATCTTGAAGATATCGAGGTTGGTTGGTTGCATGATTCTTCGAGATCCTTGCTCGAACTTAAACTGCTCTCAGAGCATTCGATGATTAAGACTTGATTTGTCTAGTTATACCTGATGTAAGGAGTTACGTTGTTGTGCTCACAGAGTATAGCTATCACTTTAAAGGAGTTACGTTGTAGTGCTCAAGTGTCACACAAAGATGTGGATAATTCAAGATGAGTTCATATACAGTAAAGGAAGGTTGGATGGGTATATGAAACGACCTATGCTTTAAGGAGTTACGTTGTAGTGCTCAGTATAGGTGCTTAGTCATACAACAGTGCAAGTTTAAGTCACAAGTTTGGGTTATTTTACTTCAGTCTCAAGTTCGTTATAGTGGGTTTTCTCCATCAATAGTCACTACATGAAGCCGTTTGTTTTTATACAGGGGGTTGATGAAGAGTTAGACATTATAAATGGTATTATTAATAGATTGGGTTTATCTACATCTTCTCACGGGCTGATATGATTCCTGATAAAAGGGCTTCCAGTTTGTATTTCACGTACACATCAGTATGCTGATTCCGATAAATCGTAACCAGCAAAGGAGAGAAATGTACGGGGTGATCTTTCATGGGAAAAATAACTGGATGCATTTGGCAAAATGAAGATGTTGATACTCTATTCCCCCGAACAGCAGGGCACTTAGGGCACTTATAAGTATGGTTGTCAGTTTGGGGGAGAGCACTAATTAGGGGAGAGCACTCAGGGCTCCCAGAATTAAACCCTAATTAGATTTGCTCACATTGTTCTTCTGCAAGTAAAGAAATGAAAGCTGAGAAGATTCTACAAGCTGAACGATGTAATGAAGTTTGAAGACCATTCTCTGCGCTTATGGTTTTATATTTTACTTGTAGGGAACGTTGTAAGCAATTCCCGTATAACATCACTTTGGGGAGAGATTGTTAGCCTTAAAGTTATGTTATATTTGGGAATTGCATTTAGTCATTTGTATAGGGGCTAGTTGGACTAGAATAGATAACATAGTCTGGGTATGTGGTGGATGAGGGCCTGCCTATGTGGCAGGTACGACTCTCTAAACCAAAAATTGAAAGTCGCCTTCCAAAAAAAAAAGTTGGACTAGAATAGATAACTAAGCTTGTATTGTCCAAAGTGTCTAATGTAAAGCCCATGAGCCAAAAGCCCAACCGAAAGCCCATCTAGTGCATTAGGGCATCACCCTTTTGCTATAAATACCTTACTTGTTTCATCAAGTAAGGTTGGATGTTCATTTGTAATAAGAGGTGTGTGTGGTTTTCTCCTTTCTCTCTCTAGAAAACACACACACCTCCCCCATTCTTTAATCTAATATTGCCATGTTTAATCTAATGATCAATAACATGTAAGAAACACATAATCTAGGGGTCGGGGATGCTCGAAATAAAGGTTAAACATGGCAATATTAGATTAAAGAATGGGGGAGGTGTGTGTGTTTTCTAGAGAGAGAAAGGAGAAAACCACACACACCTCTTATTACAAATGAACATCCAACCTTACTTGATGAAACAAGTAAGGTATTTATAGCAAAAGGGTGATGCCCTAATGCACTAGATGGGCTTTCGGTTGGGCTTTTGGCTCATGGGCTTTACATTAGACACTTTGGACAATACAAGCTTAGTTATCTATTCTAGTCCAACTAGCCCCTATACAAATGACTAAATGCAATTCCCAAATATAACATAACTTTAAGGCTAACAATTAGTATTTTGATAAGGGATATGTAAACAATTATTATTTATTAATGAAATAAAGTGCGGATAACATTTATTATCATTTATTAATATTGTATCCTATATTTGCATGTTTAAATCCGTGAATAATTAATTTATTCTAAACAGTCCGTTGTCGATCAATAATATGGGAATATTATTGAATTAAGACAAATGTGAAGTGTTGGTTTAATATACTTATGTATATTGTTGCGAGGGCATGCCAAATTCACATGATATTCAATATTGGATAAATTGAATATAGGACTTATCCCAACCACATGATTATACTTTATGGATCACTGTCATTAAGTAAATCATGATTATTTATCCTCAGACTTGAGATACCAGGTGACTGTCGAGGGTGTAGCTCATTTTCTGTAAGATAGTCTAACGCTATCCGTAAAAGGTGGTTATAAGGGCTATTTTCGGAGGTGATGTGAAATCTAAGGGTTATGCTCGTAGTCAATAAAGGATTTGTTCCTTCAACTTTGTGTTGAAGTTTAATACTGCTTGGCCACTCGTAGGGTTGACAAGATGTTTGCGTGCGCACGCCCAAAGTCTATCTGGAAGACGTTCAGATGTTTTGGTAATCTTGATCAATTATTTATAAACGAGAAACTAATTGTTATATTATGGAATGACCTAGATCCATATCCATATTAACGCGGTATTAGAAACAAAAGGATAAGTATGATGATTATATCATCACGTGGTTTTTCCAGGAAAACCATACTCGGATCGAACTGGGGGCATTGGGAAGGTTAAGCTAGACTAACCCATGTCATTACTATATTAATGAATATCCAAGTGGGAGCTGTTAGAGTTTATGGATTTTAATTAATATTTGTATGACTGGTTTCCGAACCCGAGACTTCGGGATTGCACACAATACGTAAGAGTCTCAATGGTTTGAATAATTAAATATAGTTTTATGATTTATTTATTCATTTCACAAACAAATAACTTAACGGTCGTTAGTATTTAACGGAGTTAGAGATAACGGTCGTTAAAGGACTAATAATGAAAAAGGAGAATAGAAGGATCTAGAACCTCTCTTTGGGCCTAGATTCGGCCGTCCCTTTCCTAAGGGGTTAGGGTTTCGAGCCTTGGAGTGGGGAACAAGAAAAGGGAGTCTATAAATACAAACCCTTTGTGTTTGTAATTCCCTAATCCTAATTCCAAGCTAGCCATACTTCTTCTTCTTCTCCTCTTGTGGTATACGATCGGCAATACCCTAGTTCGATCCAAATCTCACATAAGTGTTTGGTTATTGTTTGTGATTAGAACCTAGTTTTTCTCATTGAAACGCTAGTATTACGTGTGTACAAGAACGGAGTACAAGCTTATTTTAGCTTGTTGTTTATTGCCCTATTCGATCCATTATAATCCCAATTTAGGGTTTATACTTTGTTCTTGGTGATCCGATTCCTTGTTCTTGCTAGGAATCAAAAGGTACGCATCTATTTAATCTTTAGTTAATTATTTACATGTTATTGTAGATCCTACTTCCGCTGTGCATGCTTTGATGTAAATTGTTTATGTTTATTAGTTTATAGTATTATGATTCTAATATTCCAACAATCCACATCCTTCTTCTTCATTTTACCATCAAGTAAACATCTTTCCAATAGTTGAATGCATTTGTCAAAGTAAGTTGCATTTAGCTCCTCAAATTTGGCTCTGGTAATTTTGGTATAAAAGTCAATGCCCTCATGCAAACAATCAATTTCAATTGGAGTAAAAACGGTTGATGACAAATCCCTCTTTGCTTTTTCACAAGCAACTTTCAACCTCTCTAATGCTCTTGGATTACCTAGTATGTCGACACCAGCGTTTTTTTTCTTGAATTCATTTATGCAGTAATTAACGAGAGCCGCATCAAAATCTTCACCACCTAAATGAGTATCGCCCCCAACAGCTTTGACTTCAATAACACCCTTTTTACTAATTGTCAAAAGAGATACATCAAAGGTTCCGCCACCCAAATCAAATACCAAAACAGTCTTCTTATCCTTGTTCCAATTATTTTCTGACAAATTGTCGACACCATATGCAATTGCAGCAGCTGTCGGCTCATTTAGCAAACGCAAAACATTGAGGCCTGCACGGGTTCCTGCTTCCTTTGTTGCCTCCCGTTGTTGATTATTGAAATAAGCAGGAACTGTGATCACAGCATTTTTTACCTCTTCTCCTAGAAACAGTTCAGCAGTTTCTTTCATCTTCTTAAGAACCATGGCTGATAATTCTTCAGGTGCAAATTTCTTCTCTTCACCTTTGTAGTCGACTACAACACTTGGTTTCTCAGAAGCCCCTTTCATAACCTTGAAAGGCCACATTTTCATGTCGTTCTGCACTTGAGAATCACTGAATCTTTTTCCAATCAAACGCTTAACATCTGAAATAATTAGAAAGATTATGATTAGCAAACCAAAATTTTCGAAAAAAAACAAAAGCATAAAATAATTCTTTAAAACAGAAAGATATTACCAAACACTGTGTTAGCAGGGTTCCTAGCTATCTGATTTTTTGCACTCTCTCCTACTAAAATCTCTAAATCATTGAAAGCTACACAAGACGGGGTGATTCTGTTTCCCTGTCCATTAGGAATGATCTCCACCCGATTCTTGTTGTCAAACCAGATAGCAGCACATGCGTAAGTTGTTCCAAGATCAATACCAATAGCCGTTCCTTTAACTCTTTTAGACATTTTTTGATCTGATATAACATAAAAGATGAAGACAAGTTGTGTTGAGACAAATCCAAACAAGAAATGAATATCTAATTACCAGGTTCAAGGATATATGCTTAAGATGGCAATTCAGCTAGAAGAAAGACAAAGTTACCACCGACAAGAATTGAATGCGTAAATAACTTAAACACTAATAATAGAGAACAATAGCAATCTCATGTTGAATAAGTAACACCTGATAAAACTCATGTACTGTATTTCAAAAGTACACTTGGAACCAATCCATCATGGCTTAACTACTTCTCAAACAATACAAAGGAGAAATCGGGTCAATGAGTTCGGTCTCACTTATAAAGTATGATAACGGAACAATAATTTTTTTCCCATAAACAAGGTTTTTATGGAAACTCAATTATGTGGCTAACTTTTCCAATTAGAAATCACTTATACAAAAATCAAATATCCTCCATTTGTATCTCCTATAGGACTACCTTATTTTTCTACATGAGGTTTAATAGACTTAAGGGGTGCTTGGCTAAGTTTATGACGTTAGTAAAAAGCCATTTCTACATAAAGCCCTTTCTGTAGTTAAAAGCTAATGAGCACAATGTTACAACTTACAAATAACATCCAATTTTTTACAACATTCTGAATGAAAGTTTCTCCATTTCTGAATCCATCTCCTATGAGTCTACCTTTAACATGTTCTATATTAGTCAACCAAAATACAAAGTTTAAATGAGTCAAGGCCATCATAAGCTACCCGAGATCAACTCCGGTTAAAGCTCAAAATGAGCTAAGTCTAATTTGGGGCTCAACTGCAGATTTAACCCCCAAACTAGTTTGCTCTTTCTTCTTACGGGACCATGGTTCTGACTAGTCACCTTTAACCCCCAAACTATTCGTGTTGATAAAAGATTTGACCATCATGTTTCCTAACTGTAGTGATAGAGAACTAATGACTCATAGAACTGACTAACAGCTACTAATACAGTGGTTGTAGGTTCAAGACTAGATTTCCGTTTAACATTCTTGGAACAAATGAAATTAAATTCCATTGTGAACTCATAGTGGTCGACATCTTTGCCTGGTAATTCTTGACTTGCACTTCGAAACCGTATGTTTCTTTCATCATTCAAAAACTTGTAGTTACAAAGCATGAGTTACTTCAATACTTGTTAGTTGTCGATAAAAAAAAAAATAGACTAGTCACGTTTTAAACCACCACTATCCGCACAAAACCCGACTATATCCGGCCAAGAACCGACTAAACCCGGTCATATCCGGCCAAGACATGGCTTTATCCGGTTAGACCCGGCCAAAACCCGGCTAAACCCGGTCATATCCGGCCAAGGCATGGCTTTACCCGGTTAGACCCGGGTATATCCGGCTAATCCGGGCAAACCCGGTCATTTCCGGCCAAAACCCGGCCATGTCCGGCCAAGACCCGGATATATCCGGCCATCCGGCTAAACCTGGCCATGTCCAGACAAGACCCGGCTATATCCGGCCATCCGGCCAAGACCCGGCTAAACTCGGTCATGTCCGGCCAAGACCCGGCTATATCCGGCCATCCGGCCAAAACCCGGCTAAACTCGGTCATGTCCGGCCAAGACCCGGCTATATCCGGTTAGACCCGGCTATAGTTTCTATAAAACACAATGATCAAATTCTAAAAGGTTTTGTCCTAGTTACTACAAAAGGTTATATCTTTGATATGTGGTTATGAAAAGCTTAAAAAATTACCCCCTGTCGCATGCCAAAAATAAATATGTGTAGCGCGTGCTTTCTTATTGATCCTGCATAATAAGTTCAAAATAGTTTCATTCGTGCAACTGACATTCTTTACTCTTAATTCCTTGCGTCTTTTCAGGTACCGAGTTGAGATTTGCATTTATTGGCACTGATTGGTATGGGAAACAGGAAGCAGTCACATCTTTGAATGACACATACAAAACATTATGGACCGGTATATATGAGTCAGGGTGAGCTATTTAGCATGTTGCTTGCTTTAGCGTTTTTTGCTGCATTTCACGAGTGATATACCTATAATTGGAATGTAAATAATATCTGTCAATGGCATAATCCCAATCTGGAAGTATGTAATCAGTTTGTAGGTCTAAATGTCCAGCTCATAAGCAGGAAAATAAACCGAAAATATAGGCTTATGAAATGAAGCCGAATAAAATAAGCTCATGAGCCTGAAAATAAGCTAAAACTAACATATCCTTTGTAATCTATATACAGTGATTTGCTCTCAATAGTAGAATACCGTTACAGCTCTCTTTCAGGATGCTATGAAACTCCTTATTAGACTTGGTGTAGTTGGGGATTTCTTATATCGTCCAATTGGTCATCTTTTAGAATCAAATCGATAAATTTTTTTATATGTTGACAGCTTGGGATTATTGTTGCAGGGACACTGTCCATGGGCATACCCAAGCATCTTTCCCGAAGTATTTTCCCTGGTAAGTGAAATGAAATTTTCTTTGGTGTTGAAAGCATATATAATAAGTTCAAACATCGAGCAATGTGTTTTGGCATTAATGTCGATCCATACACTTTACATAATTATGGATGCTTGCAGCTTTGATCAACCTTTTGAAGAAATTATCTATCCAAAAGGGGAAGTTGATGATGTTTCTATTGGCAACAGAGACGTCGATATGCTCCTACCAGACACTTTTGTCAATGACACCATCATTGACTTTTATATCAAGTATGATAATCCGTACCTTGTTTCCTCTTTCCGATGATGCTTTTAATTGACCATTAGTCTGTTACAGTGGCAACTTTAGCATACCTTATATTTTTCGCTAATAACAAGTGTCAAATTTTCAACTGACGATAGATACTTAAAGAACAAAATCAACCCCGAGGATAGACCGAGGTTCCATTTTCTCAATAGTTTCTTCTTTCGAAAGCTAGCTGACCCAGATAAAGAACCTCTTGAGGCCTGTAAAGGGAAGGAAGCTTTTCAACGTGTAAGAAAGTGGACAAGAAAAGTGAACCTTTTTGAGAAAGATTATGTCTTTATTCCTGTTAACTACAAGTAAGTTTATAAGCCTTTTGAATCTGGCTCGCTTACGAACTCGTTTGACTAATTTAACCGGCCTTTTGACAGCTATCACTGGAGTCTTATCGTAATGTGTCATCTTGGGGAAGTGGCCACATACCAAGGTCTGTTTTTCATTTTTCTTATATCTTGTCATGCATATCGAAGGTGATAATTCCTATTCTAAAGCTATGTTCATGTTTAGATGAAGATGTAACCAAGTTAAGTAAAGTGCCATGCGTTCTGCATATGGATCCTATTCGAGGCAATCATACTGGCTTGAACGGTCTTATGCAAAGGTAGCATTTGATCATGTTTTGTTTTATAAGTTCAAGTTATAAAACAAGTATGCTTCTTACACTTCGTCAGAGATAGCGAGGTCGGCTTCTAAAATTTTTCCGTTTACCGTGTTTCCCAAGTTTACTGTCCCCCTTTTTCAACTTGTATCGTGTTTTCAAACTTGTATAATCGAACAATTGTGGTTTACATGTGGATATGTCAATGCAGTTACCTTAAAGAAGAATGGAGAGGGAGGGTACCTGAGACGTCTGAAGATATTTGTTCAAGATTTGATAATTTACGCTTCATCTCACTTGAGGTAGCGTGTGTGTTTTTCTGACTTGTGTACTTTTTAAAGCATATTCTCTTTATGTAACTCCATAAATTTTATCACACAATATAACATTTCCTTACTAATATGGGGCACATTTGCCGTTGTTGTTGGTTTGTGCAGTTACCGCAGCAGCCAAATTCATATGACTGTGGTCTATTCTTGCTCCATTACGTAGAACTCTTTTTGGAACAGGCTCCAATTAATTTCAATCCATTCAAAATATCTCAGAGTGTCGACTTTGTAAGTAAACTGACTCATCTTTCAACCTCATAGCATCAGTTTTAGTTACATGTCTAATTTATTTTTCTACTAAGAACATTGAGGATTTGAACCAACTATTTAATACTACGTATTGACATTTAAGCAAATAAAGATACTTTTTATGGTACTTTATAATATACTTGACGTCACTCCATTTGTTCAGCATCTTGTATCGTGACTATGTGCTAGTTTTTCTGGATTATTATTCTTAAAGTTAATACGAATCACATATTTTTCAGCTAAATATGGACTGGTTTCCGCCTGCTGATGCATCCCTTAAAAGGGTGGTTATCCAGAGATTAGTATATGATCTTCTAGAGGCACCTTCTCACGAAGCTCGTCCCATGCATGCCAATGATGATAACTTCCATATAGAAACTGCTGTAAATTTCTTTCCAGAAACGTTCAATAATAATCCTTCAACGGTTTGTCAAACTTCTCATGATGATGATGAAATTGAAATTTCTTTGTTACCATCATTAACTATGACAACTGAACCATGTCCTGTGGGTCCTACTGAATCCTTAAAACCAACATTTGAACCAAGATCATTTCTGAGCATGCAATTTCCGTCTTTCAACGAGGCAACATTTGATGGGTACAAAAGCTCCCTAGCGCCATCACTTGAGGTAATTCTGTTCTAGTTTTTGTCATGTGAAGTCCTAAACTACATGTGGCAAAATGGGCAGGTTGGGTAACAGGTCAAAACGGTGTACGGGTCAGGTCAGTTGGGTTTACCCGAAACACCTTTTTCCATTTTTTTAAAAAAATTTCTATAAATAATTAGTGCCTTAAAAATAATTTATACTTTTGAATAACATGAGTTGGAAGTTTTATGCATTGTAAATAAACTTTGGGTGGCTTTTGAGCCTTTTGATCCATTAGAGATAACCGTAACTCTAATTTGACCTGTTGATGACTGTTTTGGGTTAATTTTGACATTTTAGTCTGACATAACATGGCTTTCATTGTAAAACAGGGAAATATAGAAAACGGAGGACAATCTGTTTATTCTCTGACAGAAATTGATCTTGAGCAAGACAATGGAATCGCACCCGAAATCCCATATTCATCCCAGGATCTCAGAAACAGTAACTTTTATGAAACATCATCAATTTCCGGATGTGAAGATTCATTAGAAGTTGTGAATAGTAATAAGCAAATGAATGAAGAAGTCGACTTCATGGAGATAAGACATGAACCAAGATCACCATTAATGGAGCATGTGGAAATACCTGGTAATAACGATAATGGTAACGGTTATGCTTATAATCTTACGTTATCTTCTCATTTTTCCGAAATGCAAGCAAATGGGTCCACTGGTTCCGGTGAGTCCTCGGGCTTGGAATCAGATGTGCAGCATCCTACCAAAAAGATGCGAACGACAGAACCACCTCTTGAAGATGGGTCTCTGTTTAGCTGAATATAGTGTTGATAGGTTTTTGTTGGAAATTGGAAGATATGTAGCAGTTGGAATGAAGCACCCCCCACACGGATACTGTCGGTTATTCATATTTTGCATTTTGGGGGATATGATAAATAATACTAGTAGTGTTTAATCCTTTGAACTACTCTACTTGCTTTTAGCTTTAATGCTTTTAGCTTTAAGGTCACTTGCCTGACTTTTTAACCCTTTAACTTGATAGCTTGTAGTTTCGAAAATATTCCAATTTTTGTTCAAACATGGCACTTGTGGAAGATCAGGTATGCTTAGAATTCAAAGATCTATTTCCAACAGAGTGATCTAACTTCGACCACTCTGATAGTGAATGATGAACTACCAATGTTGGATTTGAGCATGTGGACGTTGATAATCTGACCTATTATTTTATTTCTTTTCCAAAATCTTCAAAGGTGAAAGATTAAAGGTTAGAAGAGGATCTGAAGTAAGCTGAAATCTACCCTCTAGTGGGCAACTCAGAATTCCTCGTAGAGAAGATTAAGCGCGGTATACGTGTGTTGTATACTTATATGTCTACAAACGAAGAGCATAGTAAAAATGTGTAGAAATGAAAAAGGATTTTACGAATGAGATTAGTAGAGTGATTGTTTAGAGACACACGATAATAACAATATAAAACTCATCATAACTCTTCGTATAATGTTCATATCCGATGACGAGGTCTAACTAGGACGGTCTGTACCAATCGTCTATAGATTGAGCCATTTGGTGAGCCGCACAAATCAGATTAACTATACATTTTACCACAATATGCCATTTTTTTACTACGTTACACAAGATTTTCTTGACATTTTAGCCAATCTATGAAGGATATTCAACTCCAATTGCATTGTCTATCTTTTATATGCAAATTAGTGTGTCTCTAAGAAAACTTTTTATATGTGGTTACTTTTGTGAAACTTCCACCTCCACAGCACTGGAGACTGTCCACAGCCGTGGTTTCAACTACTATTGGAGGAAATGGTATTGATATATTTGACGAGGGTTTTTGCTCATTAAATATAATGTCCACAACCGTGGTTTCAACTGCATGATTTCAAAGAAGAAAATGAATAAGAAAGTGAGAGTGGTGAGATAAAAGATTAAAAACTCAGTAGTAAAGCACATACATATCATTTCACACTACATATAAGTTCACACATAATTAGTTTACCTATGTCACAATAAACATTCTACAATATTATCATAAGTTGGTTCGACGGAAGTACAAAAAACAAATTAGCTATATACGTTATAAATAGAAATAGTAAAACGATCAAACAATGCAAGATAGGCAGCTTCTACGGAGAGCAATAAGCAAGTTTGAACACACATCGAGACCATTCACCAACTAAACTTAACGAAGAACTTGTTAGCGTTTCCCATTCTCCTTCAAGCCCATTTCTTATCTCACAACATTTGAGGTCAGGCCAATTTCCAAATTTGTTTTCCATCACCTCCATATCAATTAGCTTCGAGAAGTAATCAACGGCTTTGAGCCCCTCATCTGAAGATGTGCCTCTATGTACAGGGGTTGGCAAATAGAAAACAATGCATCAAAGAGGAGTACCGAGTAGTTAATAAACGAGCCTAGCTCGTTTAGGCCTATACTTGACTTCGTTCGGATCGTTAACACCATGTCTAGATCCGCCACTGCTTGATCCGCCGTTTATGCCAGAGTGCCACCTTAAAAACCAAGAAACTACTTTAGCTTATATGGAATTGCGCCATTAGTATGAAATTAAAATGCAATCGACAATAGAGAATCTTTGAAAACAGGTACAATAGTTGCATTTTATCCATGGACCGTCTACCATCTTTTTGAAACTTTAACATCTTTAACACAATAAGGGACCAAAAGTGTAACAAGCTTTATAATGGATACTTTTTTTGGTATTTAGAGACCAAAAATGTAACTTGGTATAAACTATAAGGACCACCGTGTAATTTACTTTCTTTTTTCTTTCTACAAAACTACTAGTATTATTTTGTTCCAATAATTTTTGTTGGCCAATATCAAATTCAATATTAAAATAAGAGAAAAATGAATTTAGAAAACAAGTGTGTTATTTACTCACAGACGGTGACAGGTTGTATTCTTTATCTCTGAAGAAGAAGCTCTGAATTTGCAACGATTTCCAGATTAAGATCCTCTGGTAGCTTCTCAAGAAGAGCACAATCCCAAAGGTCGAGATACTTCAGATGTTTTAACATACAGATGCTATTTGGAAGATGTTTAATCTTTGTAGCCGACAAATCCAGTGCATCCAGAGATTCTAACTGGCCAATGTCCTCAGGCAACTTCCCAAGACAAGAACAGTCACTAACATCGAGCGACTCCAGACGTTTTAGCATGCAGATGCTATCTGGAAGATATTCAATCTTCATACTCCTCACATATAGCTCTTCTAAACATTCTAATTTTCCAAGATCCTCTGGTAGCTTCTCAAGAAGAGCACAACCACGAAGGTCGAGATACGTCAGATGTTTTAACTCACAAATGCTATCAGGAAGATGTTTAATCATTGTAGCCGTCAAATCCAGTCTCTCAAGAGATTCTAACTGGCCAATGCCCTCAGGCAACTTCCCAAGACAAGAACAGTCTCCAACATCGAGCAACTTCAGACGTTTTAGCATGCAGATGCTATCTGGAAGATATTCAATCTTCTTACTCCTCACATATAGCTCTTCTAAACATTCTAATTGGCCAAGATCCTCTGTTAGCTCCTCCGAAGGATCATCATAAGTGACTTTAAGAGATTTGAGACATTTCAACATACAAATGCCATCAGGAAGATGTTTAATCTTTGTATCCGTCAAATCCAGTCTCTCAAGAGATTCTAACTGGCCAATGCCCTCAGGCAGCTTCCCAAGACAAGAACAGTCTCCAACATTGAGCAACTTCAGACGTTTTAGCATGCAGATGCTATCCGGAAGATATTCAATCTTCTCACTCCACACATATAGCTCTTCTAAACATTCTAATTTTCCAAGATCCTCTGGTAGCTTCTGAAGAAGAGTACAACAACGAAGGATGAGATGCGTCAGATGTTTTAACTCACAAATGCTATCAGGAAGATGTTTAATCTTTGTATCCGTCAAATCCAGTCTCTCAAGAGATTCTAACTGGCCAATGCCCTCAGGCAACTTCCCAAGACAAGAACAGTCTCCAACATCGAGCAACTTCAGACGTTTTAGCATGCAGATGCTATCTGGAAGATATTCAATCTTCTTACTCCTCACATATAGCTCTTCTAAACATTCTAATTGGCCAAGATCCTCTGGTAACTTCTCAAGAAGATCCTCTGTTAGCTCCTCCCAAGGATCATCCTCATAAGGATCATAATTGACTTTAAGAGATTTGAGACATTTCAACATACAAATGCTATCCGGAAGATGTTTCATCTTTGTAGATGACAAACGGAGCTCCTCTAGACATTCTAACTTGCCAAGATCTTTGGGAATCTCTGGAATATCGCATTTGAGTTCAAGCTTTCTTAGGCATCGTAAACTACAAATCATGTCTGAAAATTTCTTAAAGTCTGTGCAAGCACATAGACCAAAAGAAACAAGCTTCTCAATATTTCCAACTGATGACGGTAGATTTTCTTCATAATCACCATAAAACCCAAACTTTGGGAGATTATTGTCGGGGTGCAATGGGCATAAATCTAGGGACTTGCCAACCAGACGTAAACTAGCTGAAGAACGACAAACCTTTGGTTCCGATCCACCAACTTCAAAAAACCTCAAACGTGAGTTTAAGTTTAAGTAGACAAGTTTTCTTAGACATCCAACGGGAGAGTTAATTTCTACCAACTTATCACAACCTTCAAGATCTAACCCCTCAAGATTTGGAAATAGCTCAAGGTCAAGGCTCCTCAACCTTGAATTACAAAGTTTAAGGAATTTGAGATTTGGACATGCACTAGACACCTGAAGTTCTTCAAAATAAGCACAACCTTCAAGATCTAACTCCTCAAGATTTGGAAACAGCTCAAGGTCAAGGCTCCTCAACCTTGATTTACTAAGTTCAAGGAATTTGAGATTCGGACATGCACTAGACACGTGAAGTTCTTCAAAATCAGCACAACCTTCAAGAGATAATTTCTCGAGATTCGGAGTTAACCCAAGGTCAAAGGTTCTTAACTTTGACCAACTGATATGGAGGTAGTTGAGCTTTTGACAGCTAACAGGCATGAAAAGTTTTACTAAATTAAGAGAATATATAAGAGATAACGTCTCGAGATTCGGAGTAATCCTAAAGTCAAATGTCGTCAATTTTGACCAAGTGAGAGAAAGGAATTTGAGTTTTGGAAGAACCTGCCAGCAAAAATAAGACAAAAAGATTAATATTAGTGTAGTAACAAACCAATAAATTAATAGCATTATTAGGAATTATGCAAAACAACGAATCAACAATTATTCTACCTTTTTTTCTCCCTCTTCCCAAAGTTGTACCATTCTGCTGTCCACCATTTCAAGTCCAACAAGATTGTTTGCTTGAAATATTTTGGGTAAATACAAGAAAGGGTAATGCCAACATTTTAGATATTTTAAAGAGTTTGAAAAGTATTTGGCGGTATTATCAAGAACTTCGGCATACTCTTGATTTTGAAAATCCACTTGAAGATATCTAAGTTTCTTCATTTTTAAAAGACCTTTCATAACAGTTCCCGCATTTGTGTTCGACTTACTAAGTGCTAGACATATTGTTGCTTCAGTACCCTGCAATACAAAAACAATTTCCATAAAACTGGAAAGTCAGAACAAATGCAAAGTTTTAGTTTTCTCTACATTACAAGTAAACTGATCTTTACCTCGTCATTAGCCAATATATCTTCAATTTCCTCTTTAATCCACAGTCGGCTATGTTTGTTAGGTTCATCCCGGTGCTCACGACGAACAATGTTCTTTCCCATTTCTTCTATTTGGTCATGCATGTCCAAACGCCCATATTCATCAACAGTTATGAGAGATCTTTGCTCAAGAACTCTTAAACCAGTTATAGGTTCAAATCCACAGCATTCAAGAATTATGATTGCATCTTCTCTGCACAAGCCTTTCAACATGCATGCGATGTCTAGAAATATTTGCTGATAATCATATTCCAGACTCTCATAGCTTAATTCTAGCTTTTTTAGAATCTCCTCTGGGGGAAATTTTTTTAATCTGTCTATGGCCTTTACCCATTCATGCTCATTTTTACGGCAGAGAAGTGAACCCAAAACTTTGACTGTTAAGGGAAGACCAGCAGCATAATGTACAACTTTTCCTGACAGCTCTTCGAATTCTTGAGGTGGACTCGCCCTTCCAAATGCATGTCCACTGAGGAGAAAAATTGCTTCCTCATCTGATAAGAGATCGATATCTCGAATCTTCACTCTGTGATCGACCTTATCGATATCTCGAAAGTTCACTCTGTGTGCTTGCAATACTTGCTCATCTCTTGTTGTAACGATAATTCTACTTCCCTTCTTAAACCAGTTAGTCTGACCGGCTAACGCCACAAGTTGGTCTATGTGATTCACATCATCTAGAACAAGAAGAACCTTTATACCGCGCATCCTCTTTTGCATCACGTTTTTCCCATCATAAACACTATCTAGAGTGACTTGTTCATTTAGCACTCTTGAAAGGACCTGTTCTTGTAACTTCTTCAAACCAGACATAGAGGGTTTTGAAACTTCCCTCACATTCGCAACAAAGCTTTTGGCTTCAAAATCAGCAGATAGACGATCAAAAACAGCTCTAGCTGTAGTTGTCTTCCCAACCCCTCCCATGCCTTTGATCCCTATCATCCAAACATCATCATCTATTCCCATTTCTAAAGAGTCAACAACATCCTTTACTCGAGTCTCCATGCCGACCAACTTTTCATCGAAGCCGAAACTGATGGAGCGTAACTCTAGTGAAATCTCTCCAACAATTTTTTTGATAAATTCAGCTTCGTGCCTGTATGCATGGTAAAAGAAGGTTCTGTTTAGCATAGTCTAAATACATAAACAATGTTTTAGATCTATATATAACATATATACAAAGTAATACGATGTAACATAATACTAGCAAGGATGAAGAAACAAAAGTAACGAATATCACAAGTAGAGATATGTGGAGTAATTACCCATTAGCAGTCGCCTGCAACTCCCTCCCAGCCAGATCGGCTGCTTCTTTCAAAGCCTCTCTCCATTTCCCAGCAGCCTCTTTGTTTTTGTTTTGCAAAAAGGCTTCACCAACAGCCCCACTTTGTTTGCGGACTTCGGTGGGTTCCACATCAAAAAAGACGGGATAGGCAGTATGTTCGCCAGTCTTTTGACACTCCATCATCTCAACAAGCTCATCCAAGCACCAAGACGAAGAAGCATAGTTCTTTGAGAAAACAATGATGAAGAATCTTGAGCCTCTAATAGCTTGGATAAGCTGGTTGTCGATAGTTTTGCCTTGCTCAATTTTTTCATCATCTTTGTAAGTGTAAATGCCTTTATCCTTGAGAGCTTGATAAAGATGGCCGACAAAGGTTTTGCGAGTGTCTTCACCCCTAAAGCTTATAAACACATCATACTTAAATCTCTTTGGAATGGCCGATGAGCTAGAGGTGAACGCCAATGAAGTTATGGATGAAGGATCGGATAAACGTAACCTTTTGTTGGAGGACATTTCTACAAACTTGATAATATGAAGAAAAGTGAATGAAATGGATCGATAACCTCTTCGTGATCAAAGCTAGGCGTTTACTCAGAAGACGACTGTAAAGAAACTTGATTGTGTTTGTGTGGAAAATGGGTTTCAAAAATCCGGAATTTCTATAGTCAACGCTACAAATGTAGTAATAGCACTGTTAATATGAATCATAATCAAAACTTGCCAATAATTTCTATAGTCAACGCTAGAAATCAACAAAATTAACAGTGAAATTACAAACACTTGTGACATATAACTAAAAGCCCTTGGAATAAAATCAACAAATTAGACATTTAAAATCATACCTTTTGGTTATTCAAAGGGTTTTTCTTCTTTTGAAGTGAGATGAGTTTGGATCTGTAACAGATAGCTCAGGAGAGATGGTAGGCCTTATCAAAAATATTGCATTTTAATATACCGTAACATTAAGATGTGGTATTGGGCTAAATCACTTAATAGTGCTTATGGGCTGGACCTGTTATAATTTGGGCTGAACTTATTTTTTGCTTTCTTTCTTCACTTGGGCCTATTGGACTTCTAACAAAAAGTTTACAAGGGTGGTTATATTTGTTCGGTTGGAATTATGTTATTATAACATTAGAAGATATATATATACCAACACACGTTTGCTTTTTAGTTAATGTTAATTACAGTCATGTATCAAGAGTGTATTAATATGATGTATTAAATTATTCCAGATTTTACATCCAAACACCCTTTTAAACAGTGTGTGCATCTCTAAAATCCCATATAATGTTAATCACATGTTCAATGTTGTTTACCGAGAAAAGAAACCATATTGAATTTGTGGAACAACAATTCATATAACATCTAAATTTTTTGTAGCCTCTTTTATATGCTATATTAGCAATTGACATATTGAATATGCCAATGACTACAAATGTCTACAATAGATAATACTTATAAATATTTGAACTAAGAAACAACAATTTTAGTTTTTTATAACGTCGAAAGCCCTGCCTCTCAGAGGGCGACACCACGACCAATTACCCACCCACGACCTGCCTTCCAAAGACTTATTCATTGTCCATGTGTAACCGACTTTGTAAAAAAATCCTAATTTTTGTAATCGACTTATTCATCCTTTTGCTTAATTTGTAATTTTGATTGTTTATATCAAATTAGATGGGTATACAATGTTTATGTTTAGTGGGTGTATCTTGATACAAGTTGTTGACTTATATAATGGTTTAAAGTGTAAACATATAAACATGACACTTGTGGAAGATCAAGTATGCTTAGAAACCAAAGATCTATTTCCAACGATCTAAGTTCGCCACACCGACAGTCAATGATGAAGTCCGATTACATTGTCACTAAATAACCGAACTTGATTTCGTTATCAATTATCTTTAGCTTGATAAGAAAAGAAAATCGATGTGTGATAAATAAGATTTGATTTCGGTAAATACTTAACCTATTTTAAGTTTACAATTTCACATGGACAATGAAAACAAGTTTTGCATATTTATATAACATGGTAAATATGTTCAACTAGGTTGAGGTTAGTATCATATTGTTGGTTCCTATTGCTCGATGTTGTTTAAAGAAATAAAAACAACGAACTGTAGAAACTACTAATTCATACAAATTCTAAACTTTTTATCATTTTTTACTACAATAAATAGGTCGAAAATAGTATTATGTCGTTGGCTTCTATGCTAGAGATTGTTTAAAGAACAAAAAATATGTTGAATCAAAGTAACCATACAAACACTTTTAGAAATCAACGAAATATGTTGATTTCGTTTAAAGAAAAAAAATATGTTGAACAAAAATCATACAAATTCCAAACTTTTAGAAACTACGTGGGTAGTGTAATTGTTTATAGGCGTGCCATAATATCTTTGGGGCAATGTACATATCAGATGGTGAGATCTAACTCGGACGACCTGTACCAATCGTCTGCAAACCGAGCTGTTTGACTGGCTGTATAATTATTTGCATTTCACCTGAACATGCGATATTTTTTACAATAGACTAGATGTTCTTGACATCATACAAAAACCATGGAGGATATACAATTCCAATTGCATTGCCGCTAAATAACCATACATGAGTTTGGTATCAATTTTCACTAGCTTGATAAAAAAGATAATCTACAAAGAAGATAAATACTACAATAATATTCTATTACATCAACGAAAGGTGTTATGACATATGTCATTAGAATAACTTTGCTTAGTTAAATAGATTCGGATTAGTTTTATGTCGTTGGTTTCTAGTGTTGATATTGTTTAGAGGGAAAAA